>CM043012.1:17794035-18994035 GCA_023678885.1 Pogostemon cablin
TAATCAAAATCCTACATTCATCCATCATTTGTTGTTGATTCACAAACCTAAACCCTGTCCAGTAGCTTAAAGTATTACAAGTTCGTTTGATATAACCTAAGACAAGCTATGGAAACACTCAAGAACTAAAACCAGAAAATCCAACTAACCCACATTCAGATATTAACTGAAATTAAGTACTTAATGCCAAATCATACCTTTCAAATTCCAATCTTTCGGGGTTCTTGAATTCCCAATTGCAAGCACTTGCCACCCTTTAATTTTAGTCAATTTCCTGAAAGAATCAGAGGGGTAATCCGAAACAGAGACGACGATCCATTTCTCCAATCGGAAGTTGGAGAATGGAGTGGCTTTATCAACAATGCGATTGATCGAATTCCAATTAATCTGAGGAAACTTTGGGTGGACTACATGAGACTGAGCGGATTGGAGGCAGAGCAGCGCCGCCGCATCGCCGCCGTCGGTGGAGTAGTTACGGAGGAAGAAGAGGGCTGCGACAGTGGTAATTAGGAGGAGAATTGTTATGATTTTGTACAGATTTTCCGAAGCCCATGCCGAAAAATCAAGATTCTTGGAATGAATCGCAAAGGATTTGCTTCTGGATTGATGATTGTGGGGTTTTGGAGAATCGGAAGTGGGCAAAACGCGATCTTGGACCTGCATTTTCGGGGGCCTCAATTAGATTCAGAAGTTGAATCCCCCAAGAACACACTGAGTACGTTTTTTAGCGTCTTCTGTTATTCAGTGTGGCATTGACTACATACACTACGTTTTCTTGCTCCAGCTGAAAGAAGGGTGGAGGGTGGGGTGGGGTTTGTGGGGGGGGAGGGGGTGTTGACTGTTGAGGGTGCCGACAGGAGATGGGAAAAGTGGAGCTCGTATGCCTTGAGATTGAATCCAAGTTGTAACAACTGCTGGTCCGCAGTTTGGTAAGAAATTATACAGTACAGTGGGGGGAATGTGTGAAGTTTGTTCTCATTGCAAATAATGTGTTGGATTTTAGTATTTATTTTATTTAAAAATTCTATTTTTGGTTTAAATTTTTTATTCTTTGCTTCTTTTGGTGTTTATTTTTTAGTGGGAGAGATTGCATATGATGGGAGATTTAGACCTATCAACCGTAATTAATTAATCATTAAATCGTGAGAAGAAGATAGGGTAGAGTATCATTTTTCCAACTTGACTTTTTTAATAAAAATGAAAACATTAATTGCTAATTAGATGGGATTCATTATCTTTAAAATTATTGGTTCTTGATGAATGTTTATTATAAAGATAGAATTTAAATTTTAATAAAAATAATGCTCAAACTTAGAAAGTGCTCAAATTAATAGGGAGAATCCGAGAATGGATGTAAATATAAAGATTTATAAAATTAATTTATTTTTTCTTAAAATTTTTTGGATTTAATTATATGCACATGACCTGTTAATTGTGTATTATTAATTATAAAAGGACAAGTTGAGCTTGATTGGAAAGACCTTCCAGCTGAGCTTGGTTGCTGCAGGGTGGGGTTCGAATCCTACATTTGGCATGAATTTGGCCCCTTGCAAGCATAAGTTTAACAGTGAGTCCTCTCTATAATTCACTTGAGGCACATCCTGCGATTTACCTCCTCCACCAATCCCCAGGGCAGGGGCGGTGGGGCCCCTAATCGTGGGGTACACCATAAAAGGAAAAAAAATATTATGGGTAGAAGGGACACACTATGTAGGCCAACTCTTTAGGCAATTAATACATAGTAAATAAATGGCATAATTAATTCGATGAAGTTTAAAAAAGCAACACAAATAGTGTGAAATCTCTTGCAGGAATTCTCATAATTATTTACCATGTGTTGTAGTAATAAATAAATAAATCTAGATTTATTTTGTGGAGAATTTTGGAGATAATGATACAATACGATTATACGAAGCCCTGAAGGTTATTAGAAATTAAATAAATGCAGTACAATGTAATTGTAGCATTATACATATGTATATATAAAAAAAAAAGCATCAAGAGACGGTATGTATATATCAAAAAAGCCTTGAATAGAGAGGGCTTCTAATGGTTTGAGACGGTTTTATGGCTATCTATAATTTGTGTGTAGTTAGAATAGAGACAGTTTTATTTTAAGACTATATTTGAAACGGTTGTAAACCGGATCGGTCGATTTAATTTGAGTATTTTACCGTCTCAATTAGAGACGGTTTTTACCGTCTCTAAAGCCCTCTCTAACAGTTGTAAACCGGATTGGTCGATTTAATTTGAGTATTTTACCATCTCAATTAGAGACGGTTTTCACCGTCTCTAAAGCCCTCTCTAACTACTAGCTTTGCAAAAATGAACGGATTAAGGTTTGAACCATGTCAACCATGCCCCTGACTGAGGCTCGAGACTACCAGACCAACATCATCTTTTTTTTTCGCCAGAGATTTTTTATTTATTTTAATTTATAGGAATATTGTAATTTCAAGTCTTTTTTTTTCGCCAAAAGTTTTTTAATCATGTCAACCATGCCCCTGACTGAGGCTCGAGACCACTAGGTCAGCATCATCTTTTTTTTTTCGCCAGAGATTTTCCTCTCTAACTACTAACTTTGCAAAAATGAACGGATCAAGGTTTGAACCATGTCAACCATGCCCCTGAGGCTCGAGACCACCAGGCCAGCATTATCTTTTTTTTTTTTTTGCCAGAGATTTTTTATTTATTTTAATTTGTAGGAATATTGTAATTTCAACCACCAGGCCAGCATCATTTTTTTTTTCGCCAGAGATTTTCTTCTCTAACTACTAGCTTTGCAAAAATGAACGGATCAAGGTTTAAACCATGTCAACCATGCCCCTGACTAAGGCTCGAGACCACCAGGCCAACATCATTTTTTTTCGCCAGAGATTTTTTAGTTATTTTAATTTATAGGACGGATCAAGGTTTGAACCATGTCAACCATGCCCCTGACTGAGGCTCGAGATCACTAGGCCAGCATCATCTTTATTTTTTCGCCAGAGATTTTTTATTTATTTTAATTTATAGGAATATAGTAATTTCAAGTCTTTTTTTTTCGCCAAAGGTTTTTTAACCATGTCAACCATGCCCCTAACTGAGGCTCGAGTCCACCAGGCCAGCATCATCTTTTTTTTTCGCTAGAGATTTTTTATTTATTTTAATTTATAGGAATATTGTAATTTCAAGTCTTTTTTTTTCACCAAAGGTTTTTTATTTATTTTAATTTATAGGAATATTGTAATTTCAATCCTTGAAAGGGATTCGAACCCGGACTTGTAGGTACTGGGAGCCCTTATGAGCATCATGTATGCCAACTTTGCTAGAAGTTATTCTCATTATAGATTCATTATACTATATATATATATATATATATATATATATATATATATATATATATATATATATATATATATATATACACACACACTTATTTCTACTCATGGTGGAGATGGTTTGAACCTTGATTCATTAATTTTGGCAGATTTTAATGGTTAGAGAGGGCTTTAGAGACGGCTAAAAATCGTCTCTAATTGAGACGGAAGAAAACTGTTTCAAATACAGTTTCAGTTATAATCCATCAATATATAGTTTGAAATGGCAAAAACCATCTCTAATTTGAGACGGCAAAAAGCCGTCTCTAATACCGTCTCTAAAATCGTCTCAAATAGAGACGGAAAAACTCCATTTCTAATTGAGACGGAAGAAAATCGTCTTTAATACGTCACAACTTAAAACCGTCTCTATTATCGTCTCAAATTAGAGACGGCAAGAAGTCGTCTCTAATTGAGACGGAAAATCCGTCTCTAATACAGTCTCAACGTGAAGCCGTTTCTAATACCATCTAAATACTCCCTCCGTCCCCTTGAAAGGTATTCGTTTGCTGTTTGCACGTGGACGGTTTTAAGGTCTTTATTTATTTTTTGCACGTAAATTAAGGAGTATTATTATTATAGATAAGGTGGGTAATTGTATTAGAGGGAAGTGGTGGGTAATATTGTGTATTTTATTTATTAAATAGAAGAAATTGATGCTTTTGAAGCGGATGTCAGGAATAGTGAAATGGATACCTTTCAAGGGGATGGAGGGAGTATTAAATTTGTTGCTATTGATCAATAGTCAACGAGAATGCCGTCTCTAATTTCAAAAAAGCCGTCTCAAATGGAGACGGCTAACGCACCGTCTTTAATTTTGGTCTCTAATCAAAGTTTTTTTGTAGTGTATATAGTTTAATAAATTGTATACTATGTTTGAAAAATAAAAAATCGAAATAGAGGCTGTTATTTTAGGTCCAGCAACTCGTGGGCCTCATCTGCGAGCTGACTTGAAATAAGAAGCCAAGAAATATGGGCCTAAGCCCACTGATCCACTGAAGATTCTTTAGAGAAGAAGGAAAAAAACCAAAAAATGAAAAAATAAAATAGCCAAAAAATCTGAAATAACATTTACAGTGTTTTTTTTTACCTTCTCCTAACTAGAGGCTGGTTTAGTTCAACTAATTTTTACACTTAATATTTTGATTTTACAGTTAGGTTTAGTTTTCTTTTGTTTTTGTTTAGGGAAATTGCAAATAAATGCACAAAATTTTAAATATTTTCTTCTTCTTCCATTCTGTATATATGAACACAATACTCAATTTTAGCCACTCAAATAATCACATGTAAACAGAGGTAGTAGTTCTGAGAAACATAATCATAGAATATACATGACAAATTAGATTAGAATTTTAATTTAGTTAGATAAGTAATGCTACTAAACTAGATACCATGAGGTAGGCTTAAAGAAGGCCATCCACCAAAGAGTGTTTGAAAAGATGATCCACTTTAACCTTGATCTCCCCAACTTTGATCTTCATCTCATCAGACTTTGCCTTCTCAGCAATCAGTTCATCTTCAAGCAAATATCTCTGTCTCTTGTTTTCTTCCAGCTCTTTCTCGAGTGTTGTGATGATGGCGTCTGACCATTTCCCCTCTTCCTTGAAGGTCAAGTAGCTTTTGAAACTCGCTTTGGTTTCACAAATGTACTGCAGCTTCTCACTCTCCAGATACTTGACCATATCAAGCATTTCGTTGAGGTCCCTGCCCATGGCTTCGCTGAATTTCGTCTCCTTGAGGTTCTCGTAGATGATGCACACGCTTTCAAGGAAGAAGGATACAAGTTTAGGAGGTTTGCCTACGCATTCCGAAGTGATGTCGCCATACTTATCAAAGATGGCTCTAACCAAAGGCGCGTGCTCCTTCTTCACCTCACGCCCTTTCACTTTCACATAGTCGAAAACAGAGTTCAATACAGACTGCACTGATAACATAGAGAAAAAGGAACTAGGGATTTCTTATTGACTTGCATTATAAAATAGAATACAACAAACAGTATATATACTTAGGGATTACAATGAAAAGTAAATAGACTAAAATACCCTACAGCTAATATTCCCCCTCAAACTCACGATGCTACAGCGATAAGCATAGAGAGTTTGTCAGACAGGAAACGAAATCGCGAAGCTGAGTGTGCTTTTGTAAACATATCAGCAATTTGCAGAGAAGAAGAAACGAATGGCAATGTGATGGTACCGATCTGTAGGTGGTGGCGAGTGACATGACAATCAATCTTGATATGTTTGGTTCGCTCATGAAAGACTGAATTACGTGCAATCTGAATAGCGCTCTGGTTATCACAATGTAGCGGAGTAGGGTGAGAAAGAGAAATACCCATATCAGCAAGCAACCTTCGTAACCAAACAATTTCACAGGTAGTAGAGGCCATGGCACGATACTCAGCTTCTGTAGAAGACCGAGAGATGACATCTTGTTTCTTGCTCTTCCACGAAATAAGCGAATCACCAAGGAAAATACAAAATCCAGTGGTCGACTTGCGGTCCGTAGGATCACCAGCCCAATCCGCATCAGAATAAGCACGCAGCTCTAACGAAGATGTAGAAGGAAACAAGAGACTATGAAACTGGGTGCCCCGAAGATACCTGAGAATACGAAGAACGGCAGCCCAATGAACTGTAGTGGGGGAAGTGACAAACTGACTAACCACATGAACAGCATGCGCAATGTCTGGGCGAGTCACAGTAAGATAAACCAGGCTGCCTACAATGGTACGATAGAGGCCAGAATCCGCCAAAGGAGTGCCATCCGACGGAGAGTATCTAGTATTGGTCTCAAGTGGAGTAGGAACAGTCTTGTTGTCAGTAAGTCGAGCACGCTCAAACAAATCAGCTATATACTTTGATTGAGATAAGAGATAGCCTTTTGGAGAATAGGCAATCTCAATTCCCAAGAAATAACGTAGCATACCCAAGTCTTTCATAGCGAAACACCGTGCCAACTCAGACTTCAAAGACTCAATACCATCATAATCATCACCCGTAATGATCATGTCATCAACATACAAGGATAGTAGAATACGACCTGCCGGTGTACGCTTGACAAATAAAGCCGAATCATGATGACTAGGAAGGAAGCCAAGCGAAGTGATCACCATAGAAAACTTCTCAAACCAGGCACGTGGTGCTTGTTTGAGACCATAAAGAGCTTTGCGAAGCTTGCAAACTTCACCAGGCTGATGAGCAACACCAGGAGGAGGCGTCATATAAACTTCTTCATGAAGATCGCCATTCAAGAAGGCATTCTTGACATCCATCTGAGATATTCTCCATCGGCAAACAGAAGCAACTGCAATCAGAGTGCGAACCGTCGTCATTTTTGCAACAGGGGCAAATGTTTCTTCATAATCCAGGCCATACTCCTGGGAATAGCCTTTAGCAACAAGTCGAGCCTTGTATCACTCAACGGATCCATCTGATTTGGTTTTAATCTTGTAGACCCAACGAGAACCAATGGTGTGTTTTCCTGATGGCAGCGAAACCAAATCCCATGTATGAGTCTGGTGTAGAGCAGTAAGTTCCTCAGCCATAGCAGCCTGCCAAAGGGGATCACGAACTGCCTCTCTATAGGATAAAGGCTCAGAAAGACGATGAACAGAGGCAACAAAGGAAGCAAATGAAGTAGAATAGGAGGAGTACTCAAAATCGGGGAGTTTAGTAGACTTACGAGTGCGAGTGGACTGACGCAGAGGAGGATCATTCGCAATCTCATCCGACAACTGGGTAGTCGTAGGAGCAGGGGCAAGGGAGGTGGATGCCTCATGAACCAAAGTATCAGATAGAGGTTCATCGGTGTCGGTATCGAATGGATCAATACGCACTAGATCTGACTGTGTCATATGATGGGAACTAGCCGGAACAGAGAAGAAAGGAATATGCTCTAAAAACACAACATGACGCGAGACATACAACTTTTGGCTAACTGGATCAAAACAACGATATCCCTTTTGACCAACACCATAACCCAAAAAGACACATAAGGCGGACCGGGGAGACAATTTATTACGCTCAACATGTGGTCGAAGAACAAAACAAGTACAACCGAAGACGCGCAACGAGGAATAATCAGGTGAATGACCATGTAATTTTTCGAACGGGGACAAACCTGAATTATGAGATATTGGAATTCTATTGATCACGTGAGCAGCGGTAAGGACTGCTTCTCCCCAAAACACACTAGGAACCTCGGCTGACAACATGAACGAACGAGCTGTTTCAACAAGATGGCGATGCTTTCTTTCAGCAACACCATTTTGTTGAGGAGTGTCTGTACACGAGGTTTGGTGGATAGTCCCAGCAGAAGCAAGTAACTGAGAAAAATCTTTAGAAGTGAATTCACCACCCAAATCACACCGAAAACACTTAATGACAGATGAGTGTTGGGTTTTCACAAGAGCTCTAAAATTGCTGAATATGGTAAGGAAGTCAGACCTACGTTTCATAAGATAAACCCACGTATAACGAGTGAAATCATCAATAAAAGAAACATAATATCTAGAACCTCCTTTGGTGGATACAGGAGAGGGTCCCCACACATCAGAATGCACAAGATCAAATGGTGCAATTGAAAGAGAAATACTTTTATAAAAAGGCAATGCGGAAAATTTAGCCAGTTTACAACCACTACAATCGGAAATATCATGACTTTCCAAATGACCTAAAACTCCTGTAGACACCAAAAACTTTAAACGAGACCCAGACACATGACCTAAACGAGAATGCCAAAGATAAAAATCAGAAGACGAACGACTCAAACGAAAAGACGACAAATCCACAGTAGAGGCAGCAACATCTGATACTTGTAGCTCATCCAAAACATAGAGTCCCCCGTCCCTACGGCCTGTCCCAATCACCTTCTGAGATCGCGGGTCCTGAACACAACAATTGGTAGAAGTAAAAAGAACCGTGAAACCAGAATCACACAATTGGCCAACAGACGCAAGATTTAAAGTTAGACTAGGAATATGGTATACATTTGAAAGAGATAAATGAGATGTGTGAACAGAGCCAATTCCTGCCAATGGCATTGGAGTGCCATCGGCGGTCATGACAGACAAAGATGGAGCAGAATTAACAGATACAAAAGAATCGATATCAGGAGACATATGATGAGAAGCTCCTGAATCTAAGATCCACAGGGGAGACGATTTACCTGAATTATCAGACAAGGACAAACCTTTATGAGAGGAGGCTGACATGGCATGAGGCTGTGAGGCGAGGAACTGCTGAAACTGCTCCAACATATGTGGATCCAAGGACGGGGCAGCAACTGCGTTGTTGGTCTGAGGTGGGCGATACGTCCATGGAGCAGTCTGTGGCGGGCGTTGTTGTTGAGGTGGTCGTTGATGCTGTGGTTGTTTGCTTTTACTCAATAATTTTGGACACTGAGCCTTCCAATGACCCTTCTGCTTGCAGAAAGCACATTCATCCTGAGAGACCTTAGGGGCAGGTCTATTTTGGTTGCGAGGAGTAGACTGTTGTGAAGCAGCAAAGACAGATGAAGTTGTAGGTGTGACAGACACCTTATCTGCGTTAGACTTAAGTCGAATCTCCTCTGCTAACAGTTCATTAACCACAGAATCAACAGACGGAAGAGGAGAACGATGCAGAATTGTTCCACGCAATCCCTCGAAATCATTCCGAAGAGCCATCAAAAACTGTACCAGACGTTGTTCTTCTCTACGAGCCATATACGGTTCAAAATTTCGCAGCTCTGCGGACTCAGTGAGAGCCAACTGATCCCAGAGATTAGACATGGCAGAATAAAACTCTTGAACACTCATATCATTCTGCTGAAGAGCACGAATATCTGTCTCCAACTGATACTGCTTGGCGAAATTAGACTGCGTGTACAATCTAGCAAGATGATCCCATACCTCTTTAGCCGTCTCATACTTAGCCAACTGAACACCAATGGAGTGGGTAACAGAATTGTTAATCCATGTAATGATCTTCGAATTATCAGCCTCCCAACTGTCGACCAAGGCCGCATAATTAGTCTCCTTCTCGTCTACAGGCTTAATCCGCACACCTGTGACATAGCTCCACATAGATTTTCCACGCAAGAAATTCTTGATAACATAGTTCCAATACGTATAGTTTTTACCATCCAATTGAACGCTAATCGACTGAAGTGAATCATCCTTACGACTAGCCATAATGAAACAGAACTCTACGAGCACACCAAATCAAACTAAACAACAAAATCCAATAATCCCCAAAGTACCAAATCAACAAAATCCAACCAAATCAATCGAATCCAAATCAAACCCTAACACCGAGAGCACGAACAAACAAAGGGAAAATCGAAAATACCTCCATAAAAACTGTACGGACACCGATGTCGAACTCGTACGGACGCCGAAATTGTACGGACACCGATGTCGAACTCGCCCCGAACCCCGAACGGGGGCGCGCTGCCCCCCGTGCCCCCCAGCGAACTCACCGCGGAGTTCGATCCGCGAAAGCTGTGGATTGGATTATAACTTCTTCAATCAAGCAAAGAGAAATCGATGAATGGTGGCTCTGATACCATGATAACATAGAGAAAAAGGAACTAGGGATTTCTTATTGACTTGCATTATAAAATAGAATACAACAAACAGTATATATACTTAGGGATTACAATGAAAAGTAAATAGACTAAAATACAACGTCATCATCTTCGCCATCTTGTTGCCTTCTAGCGAATTCAGTAATGTTTAGAGATGTGGTTACATGGCTGGTGGTGTTGTTCTCCGGCACAACATTCTCCCTCGATGGCTGATCAGATGTATGTTGAGGAGCAACTACATCGGACTCTTGAGGAGCAACTAGACGAAGATGGTGTGAGTGCTCATTGTCAGTATGGCCAGCCCAAACGGGAGATTCAGTTGCTACAGTAGGTTTGACATCATTCTCAGGAATTTCACAATCTATATCCGGTTTGACAGTCGGTTCTGAAGTACAGTGCTGCCATTCTTGAATCTTTTTGCCACATGATTCGGATTGAGATTTCTCGTAGCAGCTCTCAAGCTAGCAGAGTGGCCACGAGTCTTTTGGAGGAGAAGCAAACGGAACTGTGCCATAAAGGGCTTCTCTACAGTAAGACAAGCTCTAGAAATCAAGGCTTTTAGGTGAAAGAGGAGGACTGAAATTACGTACTCTATGCTTCCTATATTAGAAATGAAAAGGAAAAAATGTCGATAGTGCCCCTCGTCTTAGCCGAAGGATCAATTTGGTCCTTCATTTATCTGTTTGCTCTTTCAGACCCCTTAATTATGTTGATGGAATCAAATATACCATCCAACTCTTAAAAGTAAAAAAATTAAATACAAAAGTATTTCTATACAACAAAAAAAAAAAAAAAATGAAAACTCAAGTGAATGAGAAACGAGGGAGAACTCTGTACGGGAGCTTGCTTTAAAGTGAAATATCTTAGGTGTTATTCGGACAAATATGCTTGTATAATGGAAATCTTTATTTATTGATGTGTTGAATTCTTTAAAAAATAAATAAATAAAAAGCTCTAAGCCTCTAATCTAATGTCAAGTTTTTTTTTTTTTTTAACATGGGTGACATATTTGATTTGATTGAAAAGGTGGAGTTTAAAAAAAAAAATTCTTGATGAGCAAATTTGAAGCGTGAATATGTTAAGGGATTACGTATGCGGTTAGGATCTCCTGTTACATTTTGATTTAAATTGTACATATTTTTTTCAATTATCTAATGTAAGAGTCTCTGGCATCGTTGTGTCTGAATTTATATTTTCAAACATATACTCCGCCTTTACATTGAAAAGTTGTATGTATATTGCATTTCTCATAAATTAAACTCAATAAAATTAATAAATCTTTTTTAAAAAAATAGTCAATTTAAAAAAAGAAACAATCCAACCTGTTGTGATTTGCATAACTCTTGATTCGTCATGTATATGCAGGTCAGTGGTCTAATGCATCACATGTCACTTGTAAGTTATAATGCAGGAGTGCATGAAGAATGAATGAGAATTTAAATATCAATAATTTAAGATTTATAAGAAGATGGTGTGTTTGAAATATAATTTAGAGTGTCTATTTAATAAATTAAGGGTAGTATAGACGTTAAACTTTTTTTTGATCAGATATAGACTTTAAACTAATTTATAGCATACATTATATAATTATTATGAAGTATAAATCTTATTCAAGCATGGTGGAGTGTGATGAATAAGTTGTTCTATTAGTCTAGCTATGTGATCAGAATACATGAGTGATCATATGCAATGGAGGTTAGCTAGCTGAAATGAAGCTCAAGTTCACATAAAATGGTGCAACCGGTGCACAGGTGGACGAGGGGTTTTGAAGTGAGTGGATAGAATTCATTTGAATGAGTTATGAGCAATTCTACACATGAATAGACACCTTGACAAGTCAGCTAGGATCAAATTTGTGCGATTTTACAACTGTTCAATAGTCCAACTGATGGCTCAAAGATGCGTCAACGAAATAATCCTATGAGTTCCAGTTACATGTTGATTGTGTATATATAGTTGTACTAACTGTTTTAATTAGTTGTATCTCCCTCATACTCTCATAAAAAAAATTAAAAAAGGTCTCCCTCCATAGTGGACGTAGGTCGATTTGACCGAACACTCTAAAAAATCCTCGTGTTCTCGTTTCTTTTCTTCATCCATAGATTAGGCATATATTTTTTAAGTTCCTTTATCAATCTGCTATCTGCCAAATCTCATGACAATTATGAGGTGTGTATTCAATAATAAGAAATGTGTATTTAAAGAGACTCATATAGTATGTGACATAATTGTTCCGATGAAGTTTAAAAAAGCAACGCAAAGAGTTAAATCTCTTGCAGGAATTCTCGTAATTATTTACGACGTGTTATAGTAATAAATAAATAAATTAGATTTAGTTTATGGAGAATTAGAGATAATGATACAATAGGAAGCCCTATAAGCTATAAGAAATAACCAAATATCTTTTTTATTTGCATAAATGCAGCATAATGTAATTGCAGTATTATACATATGTATATACTTTAATTAAATTGTATAGTATGTTTGAAAAATAAAAAATTGGGCGGCACTATTGACACCTTATACTTTACTTAAGGTACCTGAAAATATAATTTATTTATAATACAAATACCATACTACCCTTACTCAAATTATATCAAATTTATATTCAAAATGTAATTATTATTTCCCCACCCCAAACACATACTCAAGACCTCCTGTCTAAGTTGTTGTCGGTCGTCTTCCCCAACCCCACCTCCTCCCCCTCCCCCACCATTGATCAAAATCCATGCCATTAAAATGTTCTTCAAGCAAAAATTCTAAAATTTGCAGCCCTTAATTAAATTTAAGATTCCTCTTCACATCACATCCAATTCTTCGTCCCAATCCCCATGTCAAATTACAGCAAATTATGTTCCACTTATGAATTCGGATCATGAAATCTTCACCATGTAATTTCTCTGTTTATTCTCAAGTTTATGTCCGCTCCCAGTAAAACAAGTCAAGCACAAGAACAATAGGCCCTGCCGCCGTCCTGGAAATCGATTTCTACCTGTAACACGCCTTGACCGGCGCCACCGCCATTGCGCTCTGATCTTTAGGTCGACCGCCTTGCCGAAAGGTCTGGTAAAGGCTTGTAAATTGAATTGTGCTTCTGCAATGTACCGAACTTCATCCTGTAAGATTATTATGGCCTAGTGCCATTAATAATTAAATATATAAAATATTTATTATGATCAAATATCTTAAATAAATAATATATGTGAGATAAATAAGGTCACACACATACACGCGCACACACACACACACACACACATATATATATATATATATATATATATATATATATATATATATATATATTTATGGATAATAATCACATTGATCCTCTCTCCACCGAGACACAGTTTTATGAATTCTCTATCACATAAAGTCTTACGTACTGTTCCATAAAGATGTTGGGTTTATCGGCCCCTAGTATAGTCAGGCCCACTTAATCCACTAGCATGATATTGTCCGCTTTGGGCCGCCCACTGGCCCTCACGGTTTTAGCTCTCTGGGTATCATACCCAAAATAACTCATGCTAGGAAGAGACTCTCTCACACTTATAAACTCATCGCCATCTCCACGTCTAACCGATGTGGAACTTTGGTTGACACCCAACCAACATTTTTCCCTAAAACAAAGTCCCGCAGCTAGACCATCCAATTTGAGGTCCGAATATCCCACCAACCCCGGGCCAGGCCGGTTAAGTCTGGGGTCTGGCTTTGATACCACTTGTTGTGTTTATCGACTCCTAGTATAGTCAGGCTCACTCAATCCACTAGCATGATATTGTCCGCTTTAGGCCGTCCACCTGCCCGCACGATTTTAGCACTCTGGGTATCACACCCAAAAGGCCTCATGCTAGGAAGAGACTCTCTCACACTTATAAACCCATCGCCATCCTCATGTCTAACCGATGTGGGGACTTTGGTTGACACCCAACCAACAAAAGAAAGGGGTGAAGAGAGAGAAATCAATTCCCGGTGTAATTCGTAGGAATGTATCAAAGGAGGATCACCATTCATGGCGTCTTAAGGTATGGCTTCTAATTGTTGTTAAGAGATGTAAAAATCATGAAGATCTAAGATCCATGACAATTAATAAATTAATTGATTTATGAATTTATGCTTACATGTGGTATCAGAGCATGATTTTGGATCTCATAATTTTTCATCGATTAATTATTTATAAATATGGAATTCAAATATTTACGTAAACCTATTAAGAATTTGATCCAATTAAATTGGTAATTTTTGTTGATTATGATATTTACGTTGGAATCCAATTTCCGCTAAAATATGTGTTACTAATGAATTAATTATATTGAATTAATAGAATGAGTTCATTAACTCTGCTTAAATTCATATGGATTGATTAATTTTATCTATATTATAATGAGTTAATTACTAATAATAATTATTAACATATTAATTTATTTCTATCAACTTTGCTATAATTCTTAATGGAAAAGAAAGCTTTAAAAAAATAAGTTCATTACTAACTTTTAAAAGTTCTAATTGTGGAGTCGATCTATGGTGCTCATGATTTGTAACGTGAATGGATTTAACAAATTGAGTTCATAATTTCATTAATTATTCATTAATTATAATCGGAGATCATGCATTTATGATCAAACATTCGCATATACATTTACATATCTAATTATATATTATGATAAGACCTAATGTGATTTATGGATCACTCCTAATAAATTAGGAGATTAATTACTATGATATTAATGTTGTCTTTCTTTGAATAAAGTTAAAGGTTAATTCTAATTGCCATATAATTTGAATTATGATGATGTTTCTGTTGGATTGTATACTAAAAGTCTAGCTTTTTGTTTAAACAATGTTATAACAATTTATTTGAAATGAGAATCATATAATCAAATGATTGCGTCTTATAATTTATTTATATGTACGATGCAATAGTCCATTTACTTTATACTGTAGATAATATGTTGTGCGACAACACGCGTTTGATCATATTATTGGTTTTCTTATAAATTATAAACAAATGCTCACAACCGAGATAGATTGGGACTCTCTATCGGGATGATTGTAGTGTGATTTGGTATAGTTTGTCTTGACTATAAAATCACATTAGTATGCTTTGTGTGTATTGAGCAGGACCACTTGAGATCGTTCGACTTATACTGACTTATAGAAGAACTTGATCTCTGTCATTATGGTTGTTCGTGCTCTTAATCCTTATACAATAACCTCAACACGTAGGGCATTATGTATTTCTTTGATTCATCAATGGGTGAGATTTACATGTAATTAAATCAACAAACTCGATGAGTTGAGAAATAGTGTTGTCTTTATGGTGTGATGTTGATTGTAGAAGGAATCCGTGTCCGTTATAGGTTGATGATGTCCCCTTGAGGAGCTCAAAAGGATTATCATGTAAACCCTACAGGTGAATTTATTACGGCATGATAATGAGGTTGAGTGGTACTACTCTCAGATGAGATATTAATTAATAGAGTTGTCAGTAACTTAATTAATTAATGGACATTGTATATCTTAAATATAGGGAGACTGCCGGGCTCATAATAAGAAGGAGCCCATAACATAATTATGGGATTAGAACGGTAGTGCAGTAATAATATTTTAGTGGTATACATTATTATTATTGGACTTAAGTATAAGCTTTGGGCTAAGCTTGGATACTTAAGCCCAATGGAGGCCCAACTTTAATTTTCCTCCTGATCTCTGCTATAGCCCATATATAAGTCACCTCAGCTGTCCGAAAATCCTAATCAACTGATTAATCACGCCTAACATTGTGAGGAGGGTGAGGGAATAGTAGATTGAGAAGATCTCGAAGATCGTCGCCCACACGACGACGAGATTGGACTTAGGAATACAACAGAAGTCCGGAAGGTTATTTGCTGCTGCTGTCCGTCAATTTTCATGATTTTTATAAAATCGTACAGAACTTAGAACTGAAAGTGTGATATACCGTTGGAAAGCCACGGAAGAGAGGACCATTATAATGCGTAGATCACTCAAATCGGAGATCAGATGAGGAAGTTATGGCCAAAACCGTGAAGCTGCATAAGCTGCCGGCGAGAATTCATCTTCTTCAACATACCCTGGTGAAAGGTAATACGTTTCTATATTTTCTTGCTTCTGCTGATTGTTTGAAATGTATGGAACTCTAACGGTTCACGTTAACCAAATGATCAAACGCCAATAATTTCTTAATTGAAATTGATGATATTTAGTGATGATGTAATTTGATAATGATGGTAAAGTTTCCACTGAGAGCAAACTTCTCGAAAGAACTCCTTGATTGGAGGGAGTATTATGAGTTGGTGAAAGTTTTAGTTAATTAATGATTAAGTTGCATATATAATTGTGATTAAAATATTAAGTTTTAATTTGGTCATATATTTGTGACTTATCGAAGTTTATGAAGTAATTATTGGATTATTATTCAGCTTATTTCGAATTTAATCTATTATATGAGAATCTTTGATATTATAATAAATGGTTTATATACGATTTATATTTATTTAATGTTGGTGTGTTAATCACCAAAGTTGTCTGACATGAAAGATTAATGAATAGAAATCATATAATTAAATTTTAATTTTCCATATTTATGTGATGCTTGAATAAAGAGAATTATTATATGGGTTGTTAAAATTTTCATAATTATAAGACTTTAAATTCACCCAAAGGTGATAACTAGTTTTTATAATTCATGAATATGAATGTGATAATTAATTATATTATGTCAAACAATTTTGTATGTCCAAAGATGACAAAATAGTTTTAATGGATATATTTAATTATCAAATAGTGTTAAATTTGCAAGCATAATTATGATTATGATTGTATATTGTTGTATCATCTAAAGAAAAACTTCGATATACATTTATTGTCTTCGATCCTGAATCTGTTATTAAACTACTTAAGGTATTTATGGAATAAATTATATTATTCTTATTCTTAAAATACCTATTTATTAGTCTCTACTCGCTTGCTACGTCTGTTCTATTATAAAATGGATTAAAGTAATTTAAATAGTGTGAATAAATCTAATTTTACCAAAGTATTTTGGATTTTATTTGTCATTTTAAGATACAAAATTGTTCCTTTGCTTGAACTAACAATTAAACTAAGTAATCTGACTATAATGCTTGGGTTAAATCAAACAGACTGAGCCTAAAGTTTATGCGAGTGAATGTGACTAAGAAATTAAGTCTATCATACCTAAATTACTAAAAAATCTCTGGACGAGACATTAATGACTATCTTTAACCACCATAAAGTTTGATGGTTCTCATGGCATATATGAACTTATCATTAAAGATAACAAATATTGCAGCAAGATTTAAGTCTTCCATAATGAATGTGATTGAAAACTTATTAGTGTAGTTTACAAATTCACTACCTTCTAAGTATGCCATATTCCTAATGAACCATAACACCATGAAAGACAAATGGAATGTGAATTAAATTCACGTAATGCTTAAATTAATGATGGTTCAAAAGGAAACAAGGTTTAAGAAAGAATTTAAAATTTAAACATTATGTTCGTTTAAAAAATAATGAAGTTTGAACTAAACGTGGCTTTAATGTTTGGGGTAACTTTCCAAAAGAATTATTCCAAAAAGATTAATTAAGAATAAAACCTTTCATGATATAGGCTTTTACTGATCTTGATATTTGTGTGAATTGCATTAAAGAAAAGCAAATAAAACACAAAGAATAGAGTCACAATAACTACAAAGTTTCTTATAATAGTTTACATCGCTAATTATGAGTCTTATGATAATACCCTTCTGAAAGGAATAATGATATTTCATCATTTTTAATTTTTAATTTAAATTTTCATATTATGATTATATTTATCTTTGCAAGAAAATTATCATTCTATAAATGCTCGATAAGCATTTATTAATGATGTTGAGAAAATTAGATAGAAAAGTGAAAATTATAAAGATTGAAAGAAGTGATGAATTTTATGGAAAGTATGATGAATTATCATGCTCAATCACTTAATTACAAGAAAAGCTAGCATTTATACTTAATGTTGCACACCACAATAAATTATTGTTGCAAAATGATATAATCATACTTTATTGAATATGGTTAAAAGCATATTTATTGATTAATCTATACCTATATTTTGTGGATATATGCACTTGCATAAAACTTCCACTTACTTGATGGTCGAGTTTCTAGTAAAGCGATTTTCAAAACACTTTTTGAATTGTGAATGGGTAGAAAACTCGATCTTAGTCAGTTGCATGTTTTAAATTGCCCAGTAGGGATTATGATTTACATCCACATAAAAAGAAATTGGATATAAGAAACTTAAGTTATTTCCTTATAAATTATCCTTAAGGTCAAAAGAGTATGAATTTTATGGTCTTAACCATAGTACAAGAATTTTAAAACTGGAATGTCAAATTCATTAAGAATTGTAAAATCAGTGGGAGTATGAAACAAGAAATGCGGTTATAGAAGAAATTGGCTGAAGAATTTGAAAATATCTTTATCTAAACTTCTTCTAAAGTTGTTATATAATTGTTGAAAAACCAAACAACATATAAGTTATTCTACTCTCTTAAAGGATCCGATTTTACTAAATCAATTATTAATGAGCGTTCATTAGATATATCACATCAAATAGCATTAAGAATGTCTGAAGGACAATATATCCGCTATTTCTAACGATTGCATATATGGTATAACAAAATGAGCTAAAATTTGACATTATAATAAATGCTAAAATTTCAGTTTTGGAATAAGTCATAAAAAGTACTAATTCTATTAAACGAGTAAATGCTATGAATGACGAGTTAAAATCAATGACTTATAATAAAGTTTATATCTTGTAAGAATTGCCAGAAAGTTATAAAAGAATTTAATACGGATGTATCTTTATGATGACAATATCGAAAAATATAAAACTAAAGTTGTTGCTTAAGATTTTACTAAAAAAAAATGGCATAATTGTAAAGAGATATAACGAGTTATTTTCATACAAGACTCTATTAGAATTATCATGACCTTGATAACTCATTATGACTTAGAGTTGCACCAAATGAATGTTATGCCTGCTTTTCTAAATGGTGATTTGGTGGAAGATCAAGTTGAATGGATCAACTCAAGAGTTTTTCCATTGAAGGAAAATATGACATGACGTATAAACTTAAAGAATCAACATACAAACTTAAGCATGCTTTTCTTTTATGATATCTTTTGGATTTAAAAAAACATCGTAAATTGATATACATATCTGAAAGTCAGTGGAGCACATTAATTCTATATGTTGATGATAAACTTACTTGCAACTAATGATCTTGGTTTATTATGTGACACCAATAAATTTCTCTCAAAGAACTTTTGGAATGAAATATATGAGGAGACAACTTATATGATTGAGATAGATTTATTTCGATACATATCACAATAACGTTAAAGATGTCTCTTTAAGTATATGTTATTAAAGTTCAATAGAGATTATGGATAGAAAGGTGTTTGTAAAGCACGTTCCAATTCGAAAGGAAAATTATAAGTTCAACCTTATGTAATGTCCAATAATGAATTGGAACGTACTGTAATATTCCTAATGCATATGTTATTGATAGCTTAATATATACAAAATTGTATAAAAAGCAAATATCAGCCTTACTGTTAGAATGCTTGGTTATTAGTGAAGTGATTCATAAATGGATAATTATAATGTTGCATAAGGAAATATTATGATATATTTATATGAAATGAAGCACCCGTGCTTACTTATCGAAATTCTAATTACTTGGATGTAATTAAATATAGATTCAGATTAAGATGATTATATGATGCAAGAAAGTTCATTTCGACTTTTATGTTTCTAAGTCGGAGATATTATGTCATGATTTGAAGCTACAATTTAAGAAATTGAATGTGGAACTTAATTTCAGGACTTGAAATAAGTTAACAATAATGTCAAGTCGTTGAAAACTTATTATGATTATTCTGCTGCATTGTTCTTCTCTAAAACGATGGACATTCCAAAGTTGCTAAAATATATGGAATAAAAGTATTTGTCGTTAAGAAGAACTTTAGAAACAAATATGTCAATTGAGCATAATGGCACCAATCTTATGATTTCGGATCCATTACGCAAATGATCCTCTATAAAGACATTAATTGAATGTTACGTGAATATGAGATCATTGAATGACTATAACAAACTTATGATGCACAATTGATATTAAGAGCTAATTATGATTTGTTTCTAATATATATCTTGTTTTGTCATTTTAGTATACATGAATGTTGACATTAATTAAACAAGATTTTATCTCAAATTTGAGATACTTATGTGGACCATTATTGATCTTTACGTTTATGAGTCACGTTAAGTTGAAAACTAATATTAAAGTACATGAAAGAAATTATGTCGAGTAAATGATATAGAACCGTCATTACTTGTGTTAGTCTATACTTAATATTGACATTATGAGTTGACCAATTAATTTATCTTATATCGCGCATATTATGTAAATTATTTAAACCCTCATGTTTGATGTTTGATTCTGTCACTCGGCCAAGTGGGAAAATGTAATATTATTATGGCCTAGTGCCATTAATAATTAAATATATAATATATTTATTATGATCAAATATCTTAAATAAAGATATGGTTTAAATAATAATATATATGAGATAAATAAGGTCATATATATTTATGGATAACAATCACATTTTGATAAAGATTTAATATCCCGATCTAGTCCTCTCTCCACCGAGACACAATTTTATGAATTCTCTATCACATAAAGTCTTATGTACTGTGCCATAAAGAAAGGGGTGAGGAGAGAGAAATCAATTCCCGGTCCAATTCGTAGGAATGTATCAAAGGAGGATCACCATTCATGGCGTCTTAAGGTATGACTTCTAATTGTTATTAAGAGATGTAAAAATCATGAAAATCTAAGATCCATGACAATTAATAAATTAATTAATTTATGAATTTATGCTTACACGTCCCTCGAACACCGTTTTTATCGAATGCAAAGTATGAATCTTGGACGGTGAGAGCTTCTTCGGCGACTATAATAAATTTCATGATGAAGCCCTAGACACTACTTAGTTGCATTTGGAGGATGTGTAGGGAACTAGGGCATAAATGGTGGAGGTAATGTTATTGCTGGTGAACCATAGGTGTTGCCTCCGAGGTCGACGGCGGCATCAATGGTGGATTTGGAATTTGGGTCTTTGGGTGCGTAGAGTAAAAAAGATGAAAAAATAATAATTTGAGATTGTGTTATCTATACATATATAAAAGCAAACTTAAACTTTTACTTTAGTTTTCAATTTTACTCTATTTAGAAAAAATTCAATTTTAATATTGACCGTCTAAATAATGTTTTTATTTCAATCATAAAATTTAATTATACTAATAATGAATTTTATTGTTTAAATTTTACTTTTTTATTTTACAATATAAATTTGGTAAATATGAGATATATTTTTGGCATATTTGACTAATTTCTAATAAGCTTAATATATATATATATATATATATATATATATATATATATATATATATATATATATATATATATATATATATATATATATATATATATATATATATAAACAAACTTAATTTCTTCTTTTATCTTCAATTTTAATCTTGACCGTCTATTACTTTTGATCTCAATCATAAATTATATTTATGCTAATAATAAATTATTTATTTATTTTTTAATAAACAATATAAATTTGATAAATATGAAAAATATCATTGACATATATTCTACTAATTGTCAATCAACTCTTTTACAGATTTTACTTTCATATTATTTATAATCTATTCTAATTTATTTTGTCTTTTATATTTATATTTGATCTTATATGCATGTTCAATCATTCTCTGTAAAGGTATCACTATATTTTTTAATTTTTTGTTATCTTATTTTTTTCTCTTTGATTTTTTTTGTTTTTTTTAATAATTCTATAAATCTTATTTTTATAATTTAATTTATTTTATCTTCTTTTATATTTTTATTTGAAATTATTTTTAGGTTCAATCATTCTCATATTTGATCTTATTGATAAGTCCAATCAGATATCATTATTTTTTTTCTATCTTTTTTCTCTTCAATTTTTGTGTTTCCTTTATAATAATTATATGAACCATATTTTAATATTTTAATATTCTATCTTTTGTTCTTCTTTTTAATCTTCTTTTTGTTTTTTCCTCCTCTAATGTTCCTTCTTTTTCTTCTCTTTTACAGATTCTACTTTCATATTATTTATAATCTAGGTTCAATCATTCTTCTTAAATTTAAATGTTCAATCATCTATCTATTCATATATAAAAACAAACATAAACTTCTACTTTTGTTTTCAATTTTTTTTTAATTTTACTCTATTTAGAAATAATTTAATTTTAATCTTAACCATCCAAATAATGTTTTGATTTCAATCATAAAATTTAATTATACTAATAATGAATTTTATTATTTAAATTTTACTTTTTTATTTTACAATATAAATTTGGTTAATATGAGATATATTTTTGGCATATTTGACTAATTTTTAATAAGCTTAATATATATATAAACAAACTTAATTTCTATTTTTATCTTCAATTTTAATCTTAATCGTCTATTACTTTTGATCTCAATCATAGATTCTATTTATTCTAATAATAAATTATTTATTTATTTTTTAATCAACAATATAAATTTGATAAATTAATATGAAAAATATTATTGGCATATATTCTACTAATTGTCAATCAATATACTAATTTTCATAATATCAAATCTTTCAACGCTATCTTTGGTAATTTTCCACATTTTTCCTACGTCGTTGATTGCTTTCAATCACGATCGTTTATTCTTTCAAATCATTCTATATATACATTTTCATTACCTAATCAAATTCTTACTCTTTTTTTTCTTCTTCTTTTTCTACTCTTTTTCTCTTTCATACTATTTCTAATCTACTTTTATTTGATCGAACTAATGTGCATGTTCAATCATTTTGAGGTAACATTCTTCTTTTTTTATTTTTTGTTATCTTTATTTTATCTTTTATACTTTTATTTGATCTTATTTTTATGTTCAATTATTCTCATTTGTATCATTCTTCTTTTTTAGTTTTCGTTATCTTATGAGTAAATATCAAAATTGGTCTTCTAAGTATGACGTTTTTCAATTTTATTCCTTTTTCTTTTGCAATTCTCAATTTTGG
This sequence comes from Pogostemon cablin, assembly GCA_023678885.1. NCBI lineage: Eukaryota > Viridiplantae > Streptophyta > Magnoliopsida > Lamiales > Lamiaceae > Pogostemon > Pogostemon cablin. The sequence goes on from CM043012.1 coordinate 17,817,171, forward strand.
TCTTTTTTTGGTCCACTTTTAGTCCTTTTAGTCCAAATTTAGTCCTTTATGTTAAAAAAAAGTCAAAAAATGTTCGAAAGTGTATACATTTAGGACCAAAAGTGGACCATATCCTCCACAAAAAATTATTTTTAATAAAATTTTAGATTTTAATATTTAATATAATAAAATTTTATTATTTTTATTTATCATATATAAAATTCTATTTTAAAAATAATTTTTGAATTATGAATTTGAAATCCTTTCAAAAATCCATGATTTAAAATTCAAGAAATTTAAAATCTACCCATTTTTAAATCTTTTAGATTTGAAATGACTCAATTCAAACATAACCTAAAAGTATATGATTGTAATATACTTTAATTCTTTCCGTGCAATGCACGGATGGGTAATGTTTAGTTAATTTAAAAACAAATTTAAAGAAGGTTATTTTTGTCTTTATAAATAACTTAATTAGAATCCTGGGTGCCTTGAGTGAGAGGTGTGGTGGCAATAGTACCACCCTAAAAATCGAAATAGAGGCTGTTATTTTAGGTCCAGCAACTCGTGGGCCTCATCTGCGAGCCTACTTGAAATAACGAAGCCCGGAAAAATGGGCCTAAGCCCACTGTCCCCTGAACGATTCTTTAGTGAAGAAGGAAAAAAAATAAAAAATAAACAATTAATCTGAAATACTTAACATTTACTGTGTTTTCTTTACCTTTTCATAATTCGAGGCTGATTTAAATCAACTAATTTTTTACACTTAATATTTTGATTTTACAGTTTAGTTTAGTTTTCTTTTGTTTTAGTCCAGGGGAAATTGCAAATAAATTCACAAAATTTCAAATATTTTCTTTTCTTCTTCTTCTTCTTCCATTCGGTATAGTATACATGAACACAACACTCAACTTTTTAGCAACTGAAATATTCACATTCCATTATAAACAGTAGTAGTTCTGAGAACCATAATCATGGAATATTACATGATCCAATATCTCCAATGCTGTCATTAATCAGAAGAGACAGCAAGACTGAATGTAATGAATTAGATTAGAATTTTGATTTAGTTAGACTGAAAGTAATAAGTAACTAGATAGCATATGGTAGGATTAAAGAAGGCCATCCACCAAAGAGCGTGTCCAAAGATGATCCACTCTAACCTTGATATCCCTAACTTTGTTCTTGATCTCATCAGACTTGACCTTCTCAGCAAAACCATTTTATCTTCCAGCAAACGTCTCTGTCTCCTGTTTGCTTCCATCTCATTATCGAGTGATGTGATGATGGCGTCTGATCGTTTCCCCTCTTCCTTAAAGGTCAAGTAGTTTCGGAAACTCGTCTTCGTTTCACAAATGTGCTGCAGCTTCTTATGAAGCCACCTGAGGTCGAGCTTCTCATTCTCCAAATACTTAACCTCATCCAGCATTTGATTGAGGTCCCTGCCCGTAGCTTCACTGAATTTCGTCTCCTTGAGTTTCTCGTAGATTTCGAGGAAGAAGGAGACAATGGCAGGAGGTTTGCCTGCGCATTCCCAAGTAATGTCGCCATACTTATCAAAAATGGCTCAAACCAAGGGGGCGTGCTCCTTCTTCACCCTGCACCCTTCCACGTAGTCGAAAGCAGGGTTCAATACAGACTCCACTTCATCATCATCATCTTCATCCTTGCCATCTTGTTCTGTTCCCTTCTAGCGAATTCAGTGATGTTAAAAGAAGTGGTTACATGGCTAGTAGTGTTCTTCTCAGGCTGTAGAGCAACTAGCTGGTACACTTGTGGTTCCTGACAAAGGAGAACATCTAGACGATGATGGTGTGAGTGGTCATTATCAGCTGACAGTGGGATTGAGAATTCTTGTAGCCTGTCTGAATCTGGCAGGAGTCTTTTGGAGACCAACACTCAGCAAACGAAACAGGGACTTGTTCAAGTCTTCTTGAGTATTTCTACACAAAATACCCATAAATCATGGACTAATACTAATGTTGAGGAGTGGAGGCTTTACTTTAAAGTTTAAACATCAATTTATACACTTTTCTCTATCTCACCATACATACGTAGAAAGGAAAACAGAATATTAGGAATTGAAACCAGAGTACTGTAACTATATAATTTGGCAGCGAATAGAACATCACCGGCCGCCGGCACCACCGCCAAAGCCAGATCCTCCACCTCCAATGCCCCCACCTAAACCCTAAAACCAAACCCTCCCCTGATACCAAAAAATAAATACAGAAAATGTTTAAAGCTAGAGATGTTTTTCCAACCTGATCAGTGGTAGAATTTTATCGAGCTCCATCAATTGCCATTTCTTTTCTCTTTCTGAACATCATGATTGCAGAAATCACCAGGGATTTTTTTTTTCCGAACAAGTACAAGAAGCTCCAGAAACGAGGGTTTTGGGTGTAAGTGAGAGACGGAAAGTACACACTCTTTTACTTCGTGTATTCGAAATGAAAAAGTGCTTCGCATATTTGGAATGAAAATAAAAAATCTTGATTTAAATCTTTTTAATGCAAGTACGTGTTTTCTTTCCTTCTAATATAGGTTAATCATCTAATCTAATGTAAGAATGTTAGGTATCGTTGTGTCTGAATTTATTATATTTTCAAAGTATTTTATATTGAGAAGAATTTGATACAATATACTCTATCTGTGCGAAATTAAAAAATATTTTGCGGGAATTAAGATAGTATTATAAATACAGAATTATAATACTCCCTCCGTCCCATAAAAATTGACACACTTTTCTTTTTGGTTTGTCCCACTAAAGTTGGCACATTTCTTTTTTAATACATGAACCCACACAAAAAATAATTAATCTATTCTCATGGACCCCACATATCACCTCTAATACAACTACCAACTACACATTAAATATTATTTCTCTCACTTCACTTTACTCCACTTTACATTAAATTATTATACTCCTTAATCTCCGTGCACAAAAAAAAATTATACCAACTTTTATGGGACGAACGGAGTACTGATTAAAATATATGATAATATTAATAAAATATACATATGGATAGTTAAATGTGGTTTTCTAAAATATGATGCAAATGAACGATGTATAGTAAAACACTCCCTCCATCTCCTGTACATTTTTCATTTTGAATTGCTCCATACTTTCTTAAAAAAAAAAAAATAGTCTGAACAATCACACTTCTCATATACTTTCTCAGTCTCAATTTCAGCTTCACACTTTTCGTTTTGGTCCGTCCCACAACTTCACACTTCAATAAAAGGAAAAAACAACTAACTAATATACCTCTAACATACTTTAATTTCAAAATTATCATCACCTTTTTTAACACACATAACATACTTTATCATTTATTTATTACCCAAAAATATCATACTATCCTCAAAAGTAAGTGAAAAAATGAATTTTCTTAAACTCCGTATCTACAGGAAACGTGAAATTGAATTTGGAACGGAGGGAGTACTTTATTTTTTAAAAAAAAACTATCCTTACTTAAAACACCTAACTAATTTTATGATTTATTTATTAAAAAAAATATCATAATATTCTTAAAACATACTCCCTCCGTCCCGCACCAAGAGTCTCTTTTTTCCATTTTGATCGTCCCACCTAAAAGGTCCTCTTTCCTTTTTTATACTTATGGATCTCACACTCACCCACTAATACAATTAAAATATAGGACCTACACTCCCACTAATACAACTACCCACTACATATTAAATAATAATACTCATTAATTCACGTGCAAAAAAGCAAGATGCACCCTTGGTGCGGGACGGAGGGAGTATCATTTTTCTTAATCTGAAAAGAGAGAGTACAACACTTTGTGATATAACATGATTTAATATAAATATATTTTAATTACCAATATGCATATTTTTCATATAAACCAGTCGAATTTCCTTTACGATTGAGTTCATTCTTGCTTGTTATCTTGGCATGAGATTGAAATTTATCACTTGTGAGAAAATGTTCCAACATTTTGATATCATAGTATTTCGATCGATCACGTTGAAACTCATAAGCCAGTTAAACCAAACGATAGGTGCTCTCTCCACTATAGTAATTTCTCAAACTTAAAAAATGACTATTGACTACATAAAGATTGATTTTAATTTTATGATTTATGTTGAATATGAAGGGATGTTTGAAAAAATAACATATAAATCATGATGTTGTATTCTCTACAACGGACATCAGAAAATCACTGCATAATAATGCTTTGGACAAATGGATGCTTACAAACTGCCAAGTCCACCTGTTCGAAGCTCCAAGCTCTTCTGTAGATGTTCAGCATATGAAGTCTGTAATTGTAAGTATCATAGCGTCTTACAACTTCAAGAGACCGAAACCTCCTCTAAACGAGCCGTAGAGAGGCCGAGATCTTCTGAAACTAAAAATGTCTTCAATTTGAACATTAGACGCAGCAGGTAGGGAATTGTCCACGGAGAGCTCTGAGGCATGCGCACTTCCATATACCCGTATGCTCAAGCCCTTCTTGAGAGGAGCACCGACTTTAATGTACTCGTTGAAGAAATCAATCAAGTCCTTGTGTGTTAGTTGCTTTAGCACTGCAACCTGTGTCGTTAAGTATGATAACATCAATGAAACAATATGAAACATTTTCTGAAACAAACGGAAAATTATGTAGGGTCTCTGTTCTTGCTTGGATTGGAGTATAGATTTCCAATGATTCTTAAGTAGGGTAATGTCGACTTCGCAGACATAGACAATAAAGATAAAAATAGAGCTCAACTTTGATATCAATAAGTTAATGGCTATGTTATAATGAAAATTGGATCGTTAACCCAAAATCATCACTTCAAGCAATATTAGATATCCTGCAGTCCCATTATAATGAAAATAGTTGACTTATAATTCAGTAGACAGTAGTCAGCTCAATCCCATACCTCGCATTCTCTTCGGTCAAATTTGAAGGTCCCGTCATATATTTCACGCCAGTAGAATGCAGATTCTTCTCGCAAATTTTTATGCTTCTCCAGCTTCATCTCAACGAGTGCATTAACACTGCTCTGTGAAGCGACAGTATTGTTAATAAAAAGGTCATGTTCAGAAATCTAATTTCGTAAAAGCTGGTCACTCAGGTTCCACTCAAAAAAGAACTAGAAATCACAGTCAATGGAGATATGATGAAGCTATTTTTCAGTATGATACAGTCCAGTGGCCCACCTAACATACTGTTCATGGAGTTGGACTATACAAGATCTTTTTATGCAAGTCTGGTAAAATCTCTGTTTAACTGCAGAAGTGTTTTGCTTCGACGGATATCATGTATGGGTGTGCATCGATATATCACTCACAGTTCAATAAAACTTTGAAAATGGATAAAACAACAAATACCCAACAAAAATTGATCAAGAGCCATAATATTTCAATGGTTTAATGAAAGAATGTCCTTTGAATTAGTTCTTTGATGATTCATTTTCAGATATATTCAAGCTGCAAGTTTCTTATCGTAAAAGTCAGGACGGCTCAAATTTCTAATGACAGCCTCCTAACTTCATAAGCAATTAACAACTAACATGAGACATATATTCTGCCAGAAGAATGCAATGTGCACAGTGAGTCCGAGTATGCTATCACAAAAATGCTTGACACTGTAAAGTTAAAGTAGCTTCTGGAGGAAAGTGAACATGATACCTTAAATTCATCACTGGGCATTTCGTAGAGTTTGCTTTCAAACATCTTGAGAAATGATTCAACTCTCAGATCAATTTGACCAGGACCCTGTAATGCACACAAGGGAATAATTAATAAGTACAGGGACAAATATATAATATCCTAAACAATAATTAGATGATATGCAATCTATACCTTGACAGTGGATTGGATAATGAATTGTACACCACGTACACCACAGTCATTCCTACAATGGATTAGTTCTCCAAATAAGAACATGATCACAAATTCTACAAAAAAATACTCAGGCATATGCAAGCTTCTCTCTCTCTCTCTCTCTACCTCTGCAGAAGTACTGTAATATACCCAAGCTGCTCAACTGATCTAAGCTGGTGAAAAGCAGGTTGCTTTGCAATCACAGCAAAAAGTTGAAGCGTGACATTTAACTTGAAATCATCCTGGTGTACCTGCATAATTTGAAAGCAGTTATACTTATATGAGAGCCCCATCCAGACAGAGGAACAGAGAAAAGACTTGATATAAGATAGTGTAGATTACATGGAACATGTTCTGATAAATATGCCCAAGTATACAGTTGTATAGATCTCCTGAATTCTTATCTTAGCGCACAGTCTACAAAGTTTTTGTCAGATGCCCTTAATCAACTCTATCTGGTATCAATAAATTCAAAAAAAACGAGTAGCAAATTTTTTGGTTTGTGTTAGCATCCCCCCCATGGCTCAAATGATCTGATTTTCCAAATTGTAACGTTATTTAGTTTCAAACAGATAGGTTTACCAAGATGGTACAGTAGGTGTAATTGATTGCTCCTTATCCTTCATACACATATCTAAGGGTGACTGCGGTTTGCTTTTATTTGAAACCACCCAAACAACTTACGAAATAAATGTAAATTCCAAATAATAAAAGACAACTTTTGTCCTCGGTACCTACGGAATGTAGGCCCGCTCCTTTGTTTTACTTGCTTTTGTGATGACTAGACCATTTTGACATTCGATACCAGATTATTGTAACATACATCATCTTCACCAATCTGAGATATCAATTAACAGTTTTACCTCATACCTGAATGTAATGGACAAGTGCAGAGTTCTCATCCATTGGATTCAGGCCTGCTGCACTGTAGAAGTAATGCATTCCCCTCTCGAGCTTAACAATTCTATTAGTCATGTATTGAGATGAAAACAAAGCCTGATATCTGGGATTAGGCCCCTTGAAGAACACATCTTCAATGTGCTTGATTATAGACTCCGCTTCACTTTGCTCAAGATTTCCTAAACACAAGTAACAATGAAATGGTGAACAGATAAAAGAAGACATATTTGGAAAATCTGACAAAAAAAAAAAAGATCAGGAATTGGAACCTGCTGCATAACATTCCAAGAACATCCTTGATAGCATCGAAGGATAAAAATTCACAAGATTCTCCACTTCAAGATGTGGGAGAATTTCAAGTGCCTCACTCCAAGGCGACGTTTGGTCTTGTAGTATTAATGAGCAGTAGTGCATAGCCTGCTGATATGGCTGTTGGAACTTCATATTCTGATATTCTTTTAAAACCAATTCCTGTGTATAAGCAAATAAAACCGGATAAAGACAATCAGCAAACACCTTTTAGACAGATTTTGATATCTCATATGCAATAGAATAATGTTATCCTGGTGGCAGTTAAATGAACTCGAGCCATAAAGATCTGAAGTATTACAGTCTTACCTTAATAACAGCGAACCTTTCAGGTTTAACTTTAAAATTTACAATCCTTTCTATCACAGTCTCCAGTAAGATTGCCAGCTTGTGATTATATCCCACCACAGTGACCTGTAAGAGAGAGTAAAGAAATACTTTGAAAGATTGTGGCTTACAGACAGCAAATGCAAGAAATTTCTGGAACTTTAGTCTTAAATACAGAAAGAAAAGAGAATATGCTTGGTGCAATTTAGGCGGAAGTATAACTTCGTAGTTTTTAAGACCCAGTAGCATATTAACTAGATGGATAAGTAGTTATGCAAGTAATTATTCACATTTCAACATGGTGTTTATTCATTTTTGCTTCCTGGACTCGATAATGCTAATTTAACTGGATTGGCCTTTTCCAGATATAGTGGGCTCCTGATAGAAACAATTAAATTTAAGAAGAGGGCTGTGCCACAGACACTTTATACATCACTATAAGCAAAAATAAGTACCTGAAAACCAAAGTTAGAGTTGCTGCTTACTGCATAATAAAGACCAGCAACCTCAGCATAATATGCTGAAATATGCAACACAGAGATAAAAGTTATTATAAATTAACACACTGATCAATTTAGATGTAAAGCCTTGGCAAGTGGATAAAAATGGCTCTTGGAGGTATACAGATCCTATTAGAAATTACCATATTCGTTTAAGTAATCCATCAACAAACGCGTAAATATTTCAGTAAGAACTTCTGATTCTGAGGAACTTCCAGAAAAGGGACAGTTGAAATCAATCTTAAGATATGCCTTTGGAGTCGAGAATGCTGTATCAGGCTTGTACCACAACCTTGAGTATTGTGTTTTCCTCAACAAAACTGGTAGCTTCATCTGTTCCAAAGGTCAATACACCACAAACAACTGATCATAAGATTCAAACGACTAAGAACAAATTGCATTATTTGAAGTAACAGCAAAAACATACTTGCTGCAAGACATTCTTCAGATATAAGTCTGTTGGAATAAAAATATTAGGGACAGGTAGATGAAGATCTTCAGCAGGAGCTCTTTGAATCCATTGCTGCAAGTCGATAGTTTTCTTAGTATATCACAAGTGAGATGTTTTATAGATTGAAGGTGGTGGAAAAGAATGTTATATCTTAAAGTACACAAGATGAGGTCAACCACCACTGTGGATCCAGTTAATCTCTCTAAAGAATACGCTGTTCCATACCAAGGCTCTTTTAAATCTGCATGCTCTTCAAACCTTGTTGATTCCCAAAATATTCTGTAAAATGCGAAATATTAAACTACAGGACAAACAAATGATGCCAAAGGTAAAAAGATTTTAATAATGGTAAAAAGGGTGAAATGTTGCGGGCATCAACATAGTTGCAAAAAAAGTTCTCCCGTTCATCTACTTTCTTCATTTTCCACCATGAACTCAATGTAAGAATATGTAAGTGGACACATATTCAACTCATAATTAATAAAAACATTTTAGAACTTTAATAACACACAGAATAGCATGAAAGGTGAAAATTATTAACAGAAATACCCATGCAACACTAAAACTGACCTCACATTAAATGGACTAAGCTCTTTCAATGCTGACTGAATTATTTCAGGATTAAACTTAGAAGGCAATGATGAACCCACAAGCCAATCTGTTGGAAGATAAAACTACAATATATTTACAGAAATAACCAAGAAATGTCAGGTAATAAACCACAGGAATAATTTTTTATTGCTTCAAATAAAATGAACAGAAAGATTTAGGGGAACATGAGCCCAAGTAATCAAACAGCAATGTTTCTCTACCTCTGGAAATAGATGTACGCATATCCTAATTCTGAAATCGAACACAAGTGTCTTAAAACCATTTTTTTAAAATAACATAATTCAAGTTTTCTTTCCACTTATAGAGATCAAGGATTTTAGTATTGGTAGAGAGAAAGTGGAAAAGGAAGAATTAGGTATTTTATAATACAAATCCTTAAATCATATTGAACTGAGATAAAGTTATATCCTTACTGAACATTTGAGAATGAATACATTTAACCTAAGGCTAAGGACCACCACGAATAGCACAATAGGTACTAGAATTCCAATATCAGGCAAAAGGATTTTCAGATCATCTTAATGAAGTAACAAAAGCATATACATTATTGATTAAAGCGGTGCTCATTTAGGAAACCAGAAATATATTTCATTACATGAAAAGATAAACTTGGAATGTCTCTCAGTAATCATGCATTCATAATAAGCTTTCCGTATCAATTTTCTAAATCATAACTGGCCCTTTTCAATGTGCAAACATAAATAAAATAATAATAACAACATTTTTGACATGTTATTGAAGTGTGCATAATTTTTCCTCCTCAAATACATAGTTATATTACTCATTACATTCGTGGAAATAAAATTACTTACCTGCATATTATATGTAGCATTAAGCACATAATCAATGGGACGAATCTTGTCTTGATAATGGAAGGTTGTCTCACAAATGGCTGCAAGCTTCATTGAAAAATAGCGATTTAGAATTTTAATTTCTGAGTGGCCAATCTTCTTAAATCTTCAACAATATGATCACAAAAAGGTAAATAAAACGGGATTGAATTCCATTAATGCTAATCAGGATACAAAAATACAGAATTTAAAGTCATCGAACAAATAAGAAAGCAGGTCCAAAGGACAAGGATATTCATACTAGATAAAGTTTAAGTATGGATCAAAATAGTTAAGTGAGCCACATTCAGTTAAAATATGTGAGATTCTCAGTTATCTAATTGTTGAAATAATTAGGATTTAACAACATCCAAATTTGCATAGGACACAAAAAAATAAAATCAGAAGTTCTACAGAGGAAGCCCAAGGAAAATGATTGGTGGATGTGCTAAAAGCTATGAAGTTGCACTAGTCAGGCTAATTTTTTTACTTAAAATGTAATTTTAACTAGTCACAAATACACTTCCTGCAATATTCTTTACATGAAATACATCATATTCTTCATCTTTAAGCAATAAACGATGTAATTAACTATACCTCATCAAAAATCCACTGGCAGGTACCAGATTGCTGCAGAAGGTGAATGTATTTGAACACTAGAGCCACAATATCCTCAAAATGCTCTATGACGATAAAAAAAAATAAATAAATAAAAAAAGAAGCAAAATTATATAAATAAATAAATATATTTGCTTATCTCAATCCCCTCACAGAAAGAATGTAAGAAAAATTTGAATTATATTATATATATATATATATATATATATATATATATATATATGCATCCATCACGAGCCCCAGGTATCCTCAACATTTCAACATGAACTGAAAGCAAAAGAAAAGGATTCAGCACTACCTTGACCAGCATCAGTCAGATCAACATTGACTTTAAAGAATGAAAAATTAAAAGTCCAATCTGATTCACCAGCAGTTAAACTTGTAGCCCAACCTGCAAGTGTTTTGGATGGATTAATCAATATAACCTTTAACATAGGAATTTCAATAACAAATTTTATCTTAACCTTGTCCAAAATAAATTAGATTTAAAGAAAAGAGCACAATAAGCATATCCAGATATCAATCCCATTAAGCGGTTATCACTAGACTACAAGACTAAATGATAGTAGTAATTTTGCAAAAATAGTTCCAACATCATAACCAGTACAAGCATGAGAGTATTAGCCTATTAGTTCACCATTCGCAAAATATAAAGATTGTCCACTAGTTCAACGGATACATTAAGAAAAAGCCTACAGTTAGACTTTAAAAAAGAAAGTAAAGACAGCAATTTAATTCAAAAAGATGTCCTCAAACTCCTGAATTCATCACTGATTCACTCTGATTCACTACTGGGTGTCACAGACATATCACCTTTTTGGCCAGCCAAGGTAATTCACATGCTTGTTTAATTACAAGGTATAGAGAACTAAAATAGTACGTATGAGATGACTGTCAAATCACTGCAGTGAGAGAAAGAGGGGAAAAAATGAGTCCTTTAGAGCTTGTATTTGCGAAATGACTCTAGGCAATGGCATGAAGCCCACAATCTTTTTTGCAACATGCAATTTATATAGCAGTCATATACCAACAAAAATCAAAGACAGTGCAACTACTAGTCTACTAGTTTACAATACATTTTAAAATGTGCAATGCATAAAACACATAGTAAAACATAAAAGACCTAGTAAGAATCTGCTAAAAACAACATCATAAGTTTTCAATCTAACGTTAGCAAGATAAAGGTCACAACAGCTTTTCTGGTAAGTGTAAAATGATTCGTTGTTACCATTTACAACATTATACAACACCAAATAGGAAAATCATGCATTCCACTAAAACAAAAAAGAGCCTTGTAAATAATAATCAGAAAATTTTGTTAATAATGGATGACATTCCTGCTCCGTTTCTATATCAATTACCAAAAAAGCCCAACCTCATTCATCATTACTTACAACTCTCCATTTAATTAAAAACTTTCTAGGCTTTAAGCATTTGACAGATATCTACAGCTAAGTAACAAATAAATAAATAACAATAACAAGGAAACATCAACCAAAAAAAAGAAAAGAAATATATCTCTAAATCATTTTTTTCTACCAAGAAAAATATGGAGGTGGAATAGAAACATGAAAAGGAAGCTCAACACCCACCTAACTTTTTCAAGACGTAAAACAAAGATCCTTCTCCTTCATGGCCAATCAAATGACTCAGATATTTGCTCGGCCCTTCTTTGTAATGATGAATTCCAGGAGTTACTGGCCACACAAATCTCAACTTGTGACCTTGTTTAATTGGGACGGCTTTTACAAGAATCTGAATCAGAAAAGGACAGTAAAAATATAATATAATATCCTGCTGAAGAGAGACAATGGCAATATTACTGCATATGATTTAACTTTGCTTCAGGAATAAAACATCTTTTATTAACTGAAGAATTAGTTAATTACACAAGTAAAGAAGCAGACTTAATGCAGATGACATGATCATCCACACAGAGGTGGGCTGTCACATTCCAAGCTTGGTACAAGAACTTTTAAGGGTGAGAGATTATCCAACAAGTTTTTTTATCTTAATCTTTTACCGAAATTAATATGTTCCAAACATGACCATGATATAAAGGAACAAAGGAGAGAACCCCCCACCCCAAACACACACCCTACCCTGAATCCCATTGAAAAAGGAGGGGGGGGGGGGAACTGTTACAATAAATTGAAAAATATTGATGCTCTGTCAGTACCTGAAGACTTTCTGAATCACAAGGCTGGCCAGGAAAACTGATAGGACTTCGATCTGTATTTCGGATATCCTGAAATTTGCTCCGCACCATGCTTTCAGATTTATCGAGGGAATCTAATCCAATCCCATATAATAAGTCCACACAGTTGAGAATGCCATGAAATCATAAACCAGGTGATAGTGCAAACAAGTTACCTTTACTATATACTGCAAGGTGCATGAGATTGGCAGAATAATTTTCCTCATAGAACCTCAGAAGCTCCTGTCTAGTATCCAACCCTCTTGCTTTTGGAAGCACTTCCAAAGTCTCCCAATTTCCTGTCCACACATCACAAAGATTACAAGGGAAAAATGCTTTCACCAACATGACACACTGACAGATCAATTATGCGCAGCTGCATGCAAAGATACTTATGCCTCCAAATAATAACGGATCATTTTGCATATCTAGTACTCCCTCCGTCCCACCGAAAGGTCCCCATTTTACTATATTGGGTGTCCCATTCAAATGTCCTCATTTTCCCTCTTTAGTAAAAGGGCCCCACCTATGGCCCACCATTCACTACTAATACAACTACCCACTATACATAAAATAATAATACTCCTTAATCCACGTGCAAAAAGCAAATGGTGACATTTGGTCGGGACCATAGTTGTTAAAGGCGAGCCTTGGCGCTCAGGCTCAAGGGTCTGTGCCTAGATTGTTGATTTTTTGCTATTCCAGGCTCATGTATCAAAGGCGCGAGCCTAGGTGCGCCTAGGAGCGCCTCTTCAACATCCTGTTTTTTTCTTCTTTTTTTTTTAAGTTTTTTGAATTGCTACTCAATTATTAAAGGGTTTACACGTTTTTAAGATAAAAATGGACAGCCCACTTATAAAATGATATAAATAAAGAATTAGGGTTAGGGTTTTACTAGTGCTTGAACTTTCAAAACAAAGACAAAAAGGTGGGCTGCCTTCACCTCCACCACCTACCTCCACCATCTGCCGCCTACTTAAACATTATTTGTGTGTATGTTTTGTGTGTTATAATGCTATTATGAGTTATTATGTATCATTATGTGATATGTGATTTTTATCTTAGTTTAGTTAGGTAATATGATTGTAAGTAGGATATATTTGTGTATATACATTGTAAATTCAATTTTGGGCAAAATTTAGCTCAGGCGCGCCTAGGGGTCCGTGCGCCTAGGTGCACCTCTTGCTTTTAACAACTATGGTCGGGACGGAGGGAGGGAGTATTTAATTAACCTCTTGAAGATGCATATCTCTATAATTTCCTCAAGATTTAAAACTGTTCCATGATATAATATCCCATCCAGCATTTATAGAGACTAGAAGCGGCTGAACTTATTATTATGGGCAAAGAATACATAAAGTGGTCCACAGGTTAGCAAAATTTAGAAGCCAATATACTCAGGTGTTTACATACTTTGAATGACTGGCCCAAAACCTTTTATTAAATATATATACGTGTACATATATATGAGTATGTGCATGTGAACATTTCAAATAGTATCAACATGGCATTTAAAAGATAAGTAATATCAACACCAAAGATCCAGCTAACAAAATTTAAGAATACAGATCTGTTTTTAACTATTCATTAACTTTACATAATTATCTTTGATTCAGAGCATTGCCCAGTGGAGCACTCTCATTTACTTCTTCAAAGCTCCAAGCCCCATAATTTAAACAGTTAGAAATTGTTATGATATCCCACATCGGTTCCACACATAAGTGTGGAAAGGCATATAAGTGGGGGTCAACCCTTCACCTTCAGCCATGGTTTTGGGTGAAGTTAGGGATCCCTAGCTTTATGCCTAACAAACATGCACATGGTAGACAGAGCGCATCAGAACTCATCAGATGAGGTGTATGAAATTTTTCTAAAATCAACAAATATAAGTATATTTTATATAAAATTTTCATTAACTAGATCATTAGAAGGGATGATCGTACCAGCCATTACAGAAGTTAGGCAGCACAAAAGAAAAACAAATTTAGCAACATCAGCTTCAAGCAAAGTATCTAAGGATATCCATACAGACATAATGGCAAGAGCTTTATAATGGAAATATAATTAAAATGAGAAGAGAAAATGGTATAGCTAACCTGTACTGAACTTGTGGTAAGGGTGATCTTTAACACTTATATGTTTCTGAAGCTGAATGGATAAAAGAATATTCAAATATTGTTGATTAGTTTCTTCCCTGACAAAAGATAAGATATATATGGGGAACACTTAGATCTAAAACATTTATATTTCTTAAATTCAACATCGTAAAACAGCATTCAATCTGTATCAAGCGCTCATGTGAAGTCATACAGTTAGGTTAAATGACTACATTGATAAATTAAAAGCTATATATGTGAGAACCCTTCAAGTTTAGAAATTAAAATTCCCATTTGATCAGTTAAGAAAAGATCTTATCTTGACATAATTCATAATTATATGATGATCCCACCACCATATAACTAAGCTGCAATTTTTCCATATATGGCATCCATTCCAAAATAAAATATTATGTTCTTTCACTAGAAAATAGAATTAATTTCTCCTATGGGTTATCCTTTCTTGTTAGGTTTATAGCAAGTTTGAGCAAAAAAAATCTGCAGATAAAGCTTACCTTACCACTTCAAGACTTGGAAAAGCATCGCGGGGAAAATATTATTTATATTGACATCCTTGGAGGTTATATAGGGGGAATGCTTTTGACAATTAAAGTTTGGCAGGTTAAATGGAGATTTCCATGCACATTAGTTCATGAGAAGACCTAAGGAAGGACTGTCACAAGTAGTCAGTGAATTAAAAAAGTACCTGATTCATTCTCCAAAGATCAGATAATAAATTCTTCTGATTCTCTAGAAAACAATAGAAAAGGGGGTAAAGGTGATATCATTAAAAAAATAACTCGTCAATTAGAATACAGTGGTATACGCTTTGTTAAAATGCTGACCAGAATCAACTGCTTTTATCTCCCTCATGGTAGCATCAGCTGACATCAGTGGTTTTATAAAAAACTGAGAAAATCTGAAAATTTTAAACAGTATTATGTCTTCCATCCTTCCAGGATAAAAAACTTTCTGACAAATATCCAGATAATTTTTTCTTTCGGAAATGAACAATTTTACCTATCCAAGGCTTCTTCAAAAGAGTCAGGGTTCACATCAAAGTAATAGTTGGTGTGTTCAGATGCTGTGAAAGCATTTGTCATTCCTCCATGCTGAAACGAAGAATAGGTTAGACAGATTATTTTTAGTGCAGCCGCATAGAAAAAACATCCATTTGGAAAGAGAGTGCAGGCATATAATCAAGAGACGAGCAAGTTTATTTATCAAATAAAATCAAGAAATGGCAGATTACAGGGGTGCGAATTAAGTACCTCGCTGATGTATTTTGAGTAACTGTCCTCTTGCGGATACTTTTCACTGGCATAAAACAGCATATGTTCTGCAAAAAAAACAATTACGATGAGATACATCATAGATGTCTAACAAACTATACATGGCAGAACCGCAGTATTGAACCAAAGTTGACATTAATTCATTAGTTGACAAATATTCAAGGGTTAAACACTAAAGAAATTCAACAGAAACCCAAAGATGGATCAGATAATCAAGAACGATTATAGTCACAGACACAGTATATTCCAAGAGCCACTTCTTCTCAACAAGTTTTAATTCCCTTCAATAAGAAAACTCAATGCAAGATTACATGAATGAATGTTCAAATTAAGGCATTTTTACATCCAAGAAAATTCAAAAAACTAATTCAAGTGAACGAAGTTGATAAATGCAAGCAATAAAGAAACTTCCTCACCAAGAAAATGCGCGAGACCTTCGAGTCCCTCAGGATCACTGAAAGAACCAACACCAACATCCATTGAAGCAGCGCACTGAAATTCAACACACATCAAAACGAAAATATTCAAATTAAACGACAATAAACGAGTAAAAATTATTCGAATAGTACTTTATCTGTTTCGGGATCGCTGATAAGAAGAACTTGGAGATTATTCTGCAAAACGACCCTTCGATAATCCCTTTTATCATTCCGCGGCTTAAAAATCTCCACTTCCTCTTTAATTGCTCCGAAAGCCATTGATTTCTTCTCTGTATCGCGAATTCAATCGATTAGGCAGTATTGTGTGTGTAAGTGCGTGTAGAAATTGACTTGCTCAACAACATGGGATGACTGAAGGTGTTTTATACGTGGTAGTGGGGTCGCCTGAGAATTTTTGTTGTTTTTGGACCGTTGGAAATTGGGATGTTGAGGGTAAATCGATCAAAGGGCGGCTTTGTTGTTCGAGTAATTTGGGCCGGCCCAATTTATGTCTTGATAGGTCAGCCGGTTAATTTTGTGAGATGGGCTTTTTGTTATATTTTCATAATTTTTCACATTGTCTGAGATGTTACAATTTTTTTTTTTTTAAGGAAAGAAAATTATAGTAGTAATTAAAAGTTGAAATCAGCCAATACTGAATGATAAATAAAAATCCAAAAGGTATTCTCAAGATAATATACAAATAGAATTGCCCTTACAAAAAATGCTAACTGATGTGCCACACAATTCTTAGACCTACTAATCTAAAAAAGGCCCGTATGGGATATTACGAATTATTTTATATGTACGTTGTGTTTTAAACCATGACAAATGATGTTGTAAAATATTTTCGTGGACTTGCTATATTTGTCATTGTATCATTCCTCATTCTTGCATGAGAGAGGTAATAATAAAAATTATAGACATTGGTGTCTATTATTCGTTTATAGAATACATATATGTGAAATTTACCAAATATACATGGTAGATTAAATCAAAGAAATAAAAGCATTCAAATGATATAATTGATGAGAGTGGAAATTCATGTACTTTTGGGTCCGATTTGATACATTTTTTAGTGTATAATTGATATTATTTGCACAAATCTTATTACTTCTAATTATTATTGATTAAAAGGTGCTTGAGAGGTATTTTGTTGTGTTTTAATAGGAAAAATGATAAAAAAAAAAAAGGTAAATTGGAATGAAGGGTGAATTTGTGCAAGATGTCAAGGAAACAGGGGACTGCATTCCGTAATTTTTCTGTATTTTTGTGGAAGTCCAAACTGGTTATTTTATACATGGTTAGAAAGCTACGGAAGAGAGGGTCGCGTGAGCGCAAGAATCGCTTCAATCGGAGTCCGGATGAAGAAGTTATGTTCAAAACCGTGATGTCACGCAGCTGCCGGCGAAAATTCCGAAAATATACGAAAATTACCCTTTTTTCCTATTTTCTTAGTGGCCAAGTTGTTTCCTAATTTAATTTCTCCATATCTTCTAAAATTATATTTTTCCTAATTTTTCAAGATCCCACATCGTTTTACTCCTTATTTTATTCCATTATCACACCTATATATACTTCATTCTCATCACCACACAAAATCATGGAGAACCCGCCTAATCTACCACCACCACATCAGCTAGGGTTTTTACCTTATTCAAGAGAGTATTCGTCTACTTGATCGGAGACGGGAATTCTGGAGAGACGGAGTTGAAGAAGGAGAAGCAAACAAATAAGTTTTTCTTTCTTACTTTATTTTTTTTAGTTTTTAGACTCATGGGTAAGTCTTCTACCATATACATGGTTGTTGCTTGTAACACCATGGGCTAAGTATCTTTTTGGTTATGTTATGGATTTAGACAATTTTGATTATGTGATTTGATTGCCCTACACTTGGATTTATTATACTGCAGATTGTTTATTTCCTTATTGAAGAGGAAATTTTGAGACTTCATATTATTGTGTTTTTGGGTTTTGATTCCTTTATTTATTCTTAACGGTATCACTGATTGATAGTTAATAGGATTCTTTATTTCTGCATAATAATTGTTGTTTCATGTGACATTCTTAGGGGATTGACCTATAATACCTAAGAGTGTTAGACAATCAATTTGGAATATTAATTACTTGGTAAAACATCATTATTAGGTAATTAACAAGGAGACAAAAAGGTTAACAATCGCGTACCTAGAAATTTAGAAATTCCTATAGAGGGAGATGAAGTTAATTTCTTATTGATCCTAGGATTTTCAGCTCATTCTATGTGTTAGATCCTACCCGATCAATGTGATTTAACTAGGCTTAGTGATCCTCTTATAAATATCTGCATGTAATTAATTTGGGTTTAGAATAATTTTTTCGCATGGTTAAGCTGGATTGTTCTTAGCGTTATCAGTCTCTTATCTTGGAATACTTGATTGTTTTCTTGCCAGCGTATCTTATTTATTTTATTATTTATTATTTAATTTTCATAAATTGAGTTTGTCTTAAATAGAAATAGTCATATTAGATTTATTTGTCACTCTGACACTATCCAGTGGGTTTGATAATTTAGCTTGGTCACACGCGCACTACAATTGATTCCTTACACTTGAGGATGAAAGAAAATAGCGATCAGATATGATTCATAATTCTATGTTCTTTTATTATTACTTTTTTTCATTTACAACATCGATATCATTATATCTTTTAGATGTACAATCATAAGAGAATTTTTTATTATAATTATGCTTAATTACATATTTCGACATGGACATTTACATTACTATATATGTTTATAATCATTTCTTGTGCTATTATATAAATTAACATATTGTTTAATTTAATATATAATATTGGTAGTTTCCTGAATATATTTAACATTACAAAAGAACATATTGTTGATAAGAATTACTTAACTTGGGGATTAAATAATGAATTGCACACCACCATATTCATCTTGTAATGTATTCCATGAGAGTGGAATCCAAGTTTAATCTTTGCCTCTGTTAGGGTTTAGGCATCACTTATCAACCCCGTGAAGTACAAGATGAAATATTCGGGGTGGAATTTTGTGGTATAAGTGAACTTTTATTTAAAATTTTGAATGTGCGTTTGCCAAAAGGAAAATTGCTAATATTCTATAGTTATTATTATTGGTAAAAGGGTTTAAGATTTTTCATTCAAAGTGTAATTTTATTATTTTTTAAAATCAATTTTTTCGCGCATAAAAGAAAAAAAAAATTCTAAATTTACATTTATATTCAAGTGTATTAGTTTTCTTCTTTTTCTTTTTCCCCTAAGTTCCTTATGTTGTTTGTTTTAGTTCAAAGTTGATTTAAGTAATTAGTGTTATTCTATATTGAGTTGATATCTGGTGCACCCAGGTGCAAGCGTGCATCCATATATATATAATTTTTTATTAAATATTGTATACATGTTTCTTAATAATTGTATAGTACTTTTTTTACCTTTAATTTTTCATTAAAAAAATTAGCACTGATATGTGTATAACTTTTTATTCAATAGTGTATATATATTTCTTAATAATTGTATACTTTTTTACACTCAGTTTTTCATTAAAAAAACTAACAAAAAATTTACTAACAAAGTGTATACATTTTTGTTCATAATTGTATATGTTTTTGTTCATAATCTAAAGACATCTAATTTGGAGTTTAGTTTTGGTGACGTGGATAAGCTAGAATGCTTCCTCAGTGACATGGCATTATGGGATTATTTGAAGCACTTTCCTTTTTCAACTGCATTATATTTGTGTTTTTCTTACATTTTTTTCTTACATTACAATTCTTAATTTTCTATCGATGTTGATAAAATAATACAAAATGCTTGATTTTAGAAGACTAATTGATATTTGAATTTAATGCTGATTTTTTGCAATTTAATAGTATTTATCCACGCTAGAATGCTTCCTTGGTGACATGGCATTATGGGATTATTTGAAGCACTTTCCTTTTTCAATTTTTTTCTTGCATTATATTTGTATTTTTCTTACATTTTTTTCTAACGCTACAATTCTTAATTTTCTATCGATTGTGATAAAATAATACAAAATGCTTGATTTTAGGAGACTAATTGATATTTGAATTTAATGCTGATTTTTTACAATTTAATAGTATTTAATTTTTGTGTGCATATATATTTGAATCAAGTTGATGTGAAATAGCACTTTAGTATTTTATTTCTCATTCTCTCTCTTTTAATAGATATTTTTACACTTTTTATGTTTTTTTTAAATTTTGTTCTGAAGCATATATGTAGTGATTTTTTCCCCTTTTTTGTGCATGATTATTTGCACTTATTATTATGTTATTAGTATTTTTTTGAAAATAATTGTTTTAATGCTATTCATATATATACATAAATTTCATTCATTTTTACACTTAATTTAATAAAATTTGTGTTGCAGTTTTAAAATATTCTCTTCCTATGAAGACAAAAGTTGAGTAGACAAGAAATAGGAGAAAGAGAAGAAGAAGAAAAAATCAAAGTCAAATCTAAAATTTCAAAGTTCATCTACGACGCCACTTTCTGTGTCTCATATTGCTTTCCCGTACTTGGAAATAGGTGGGGATGCAGATGAACTTCTAATTGTTGCGCTTACGCCTTTTGAGAAGCGGTGTTTCTGACGGTCCCATATTTCAAGATCTGCAACAAGGTTGTGCTTAAAATCAATTTTATTCTTTAGAGACAATAATCATGTATATTCTAATTTTCTATTAATTGTTATTCATGTACTTATTTTTTTCTTTAATTTTGAATATCTTTTTATAAAATCTAAACATTCATCTTTTTTTTTGTTTAAGTTATGAGTTTATTAAAGAATCATCATAATCGAATTTTATATATTTACTTATTATGTGGAGTTAATTTTTTATTTTTTTTATCTTTCTACGTTCCTAATTTATCAAACTATTAAATATAATATATATATATATATATATATATAATATTTAGGTTTCTATATCTACAATAAATTTTCTATTGTATTGCATGTACCACCTATTAATTTATATTTAAATTTATTTTAATCTCATTGAAATTATTTTATTTATTTATTTTAATTATATGAACACAATTCAATATTATATGTATTCATCACTTTTGAAATTTTAAGTGAGTATATCAATTATATGTATTATTCCAATGTTTTGTATTTTATTACTTTATGTCCATGTAAAATAATTCATTTTAAAATATTCAAATTACATGATGGACAATTATATTTTCATTGAATCATTCAATAATTAATATTTAATGAATTTTTATATGAATTATATGCATACTGATTGTTATAAATTAATCTTTTACTTTTGAAATAAATTTATCTATAATCTTTTAATTTTTGAAATTTAATCATTTAAAATAATATAAATATTTTTTAAATTAACTTTTAGTATTCAATTGTGATTATAGTCAAACTAAGTATAAACAAATTCGTTGGAGGATTTTAATATTATTTATTTACATTTTTAATAATTTTTGAATTGATAATATTGTATCATTTATATGTATAAGATATTCTTCATTTATCAATTAAAAGATATTCAGAACATAATTAAATTGATTTATATTTTAGGTATATGACTATATTTATGTAATATTTTATTTATTGTTATTGATTGATCATTAAAGTAAAATTCTCAAATTACTATTGTAGAGATTTTTTTATGAAGATATGACATACCTCAATACCTTTCTAATGACATGTCGGTCACACGGAATTTTTTTTAGCACACCTTAAATAATTATATTCTTCTCATTAATATGAATTTATGAATTTAAAATTCAGTATATAACTTTTCTCAATTAATATGATTGGATTCAGATTAAATTATTAATATACTTCAGTTATTAAGTTATTTACTTTCAAACATTAATTTACTTTTACTTTTCATTTGTTTAGCGTTAATCAAGAAATTTTAATTTAAGGTGATGCGTAAATTAACAACTTTTTTTTGTTGATGACATATTATTTTTAAATTAATTTCATTTTATTTAATCTCATTAATATGTTTGACATTTTAAAAAAATTACCTTAATTTTGATTGATATTATGAGATGTTATTGAGAAATCTAATGTGTTCTTTTAGGAATTAGAGTATATACGTACATATATGATTTAAATGTAATAATTTATTTATTTTCTTTTTAATATAAAAATCTAATTTGTGGGTGATTTTGGGTGCACATGAGATTAATAAAGTAAAAATTTAAAGACATCTATTTGAGAAATTTTTTTCACTGATGTGGATGCCCTTCTATAGCCTTCTTGGTGGCGTGTGATTTTTATATTAATCTTAATATTTGATTTTTTTTTATTAAACTTTCCCTTTTTGTGTAATTTCGTTTTTTATTTATTTAATGATGATGAATTTAAATACTAATCCATCATTCTATTTCAATTAATTTGAAGCAAATCTTGATAGGGTAATAATGATTTACAATTTCTTTTAAAAATATCAATCAATCATTTAATATTGTATCTATATAAACACATAACAGTTTTTTAGTTTATTTTATTTTGTTTATATATTTTTCTTTTCCCTTTATGTTGTATTCTTATTCATTCTTATTTATTTATTTGAAGATTTATATGTAATATATATTTAGGTTTTATTTATTTACTTTTTCATACATTTTCATATTCTATTAAAATGTTTTAAACTCGAGGTATGTTTATCTATTATATATATTGTTATGCCATTATAATTTTTCGTAATTATGAATTATCTCATCTAATTATATGTTTTATTTATTCATCTTTTTGAATTGTGATTCTCACACACACTATTTTTTTTTTCACTTTTTATATTTACCTTCGTGTATTCTCCATTTTCATAACTCATTGAATAATTATGATTTTTTTTCTTAATAGGTTGTGCGAAATGAATTACAAATTTGCATTCAAGTCATTCCGATCTTACGAGATAATTGTTCATTATAGAACGATGTTACTCACTTATACCATTAATTTGAAATTGAAGATGATATAAAGTACGCATTTCAGAATAATGGAGTTGAATTCCTCATTTAGGGTTATTGTTTAGAATTTAATTTAAACTGAAGTGATTACAGTTGAAAAGGTTTTGAAATGTATATTACTTATATCATATTTACATGATTATTTGTTTTGATTCTTTTTTTAAAACACTTTTATGCATAATCCATATTAGATATTCTTATACGTTCGATTGTATGTATTTCCAATTCTTCTTTTAAATTATTATTCTTATGTAAGAAATTATAGCATCAAAAGTTTACTAAATTGGTTCCAAATATAAATACTACGCAATCATTTCATTTAATACAATTGTTGTATGTAAAAAGTTTTATTTTCGATGTGATGAGATACTAAATTTAATAATAATTATAATAATTATTATTATTATTTATTATTATTACTATTATTATAATAATTTAGATTAAGTTGTTATTTGTATATATTATTTGTGTATGTATATTTTTATAAATTGTATATATCAATTTGTAATGTGAACTTTTTTTAAGAGTATAATTTAATTGGATTAGTTTAAATGCATTAATAATAATGCAATTGTTTCAATGATTATTATCACTCTTATTGATATATTATTATGAATTTAAAATTTGGAACCATTTATGTTAAGTTTGATTATGGATTAAATGTCAACTAACACAAATTTCATCTAATTTTATCAAAATTCTAACTTTACTATGATTAGATGTTGACCCATAATTTATAATTTATATGAGAAATATACTTAGATACTTTTTTTTTTAAAAAAAGATACTTTATTAATATAATTAAAAAATTATATAAAAAAATATTAATTAAATTATTTTAAATTTATATTACTTAAGATTTTGATTAATGGATCCATATTAAAAGTTATCTCAATAACAATAATTTGAATTTATATAAAATTTTATTATTGATTTTGTAAAAGATTTTAATTTTAAGAATTTGATAAATTAATTCATAACTTTCCTAATTAATTATTAACTATTATTATATATTATATTTGATTGATTATCTCACTCAATTATCAATCCATTTATATTTTTTTTACTATACATTATTGATTACATTTCGTTGAGATTGAAATAAAAATTATTTACAATAAACTCATTCAAAATAAAAAAAAAATCAATTCTATTTTATTCGTAAATTAATACTTCACTTCTTCTTAATGTCATACATTGTTTTATTTTATTAATAATATACTTAATTATAGTTTATTTTTAAACATTAGATGAATAAATTCAATTATTAATCGTATATCTATTCAAATATCTACCATATATCTATTCTAATATGAATAATTTATAAGTTAATCTTTTGAGAATCTTAAAAGATAGTATAAAACTTATGAAAATATAATACTCCATCTATTTCAATTTTGTTTCACAAATTTACTATGCAATGTTATTTAAAAAAATAATTTTGTTGACTTACTATTTAACTGTGTAGGGGTAATGCAGTCTTTTTAAATATTAAATAAAGTATATCACTACAAGAAATTGTCAGAATACCGACGAAAATACCGACGAATGAAATTCGTCGGTAATTGCCGATGGAATACCGACGGATTACCAACAAATCAGCAAAATAAGTCGATTTGGGTGGAAAAAATAATTAAAAGTATTTAATGACGGATTTACCGACGGATTACCGATAGAATTTGCGACAGAATTTAAATCCATCGTTATTTTCGTCGCTATTTTATAATTTCCCGAAAATTTACCGACGAAAAATTTCGTCAGTAAATATATAATGAGAAAATTTTCTATTAAAGAAGTTACCGACGGTTTAGAATCTGTCGGTAAAATTTTAGTACATTACCGACGATTAATATTCGTCGCAAAGAAAAAATTTAAAATAATTTTATTTTGAAATTCCCGACGAAATAAAATCCGTCGGTAAATAAAGTCATTTTATATCTTAATAAAATATTTTTAATAATTTATTCAACTGCATTAACAGCGGAAATAATCTGACGGTAATGTATTAGAATTTTTTAATTATGTAAATTTATCAGGTAAATGGGTTCACATATTTTTAATTATTTTTATAATTAAATTAATAATTACCGACGAATTATATCTGTCGATAAATTTAAGTTTACGAAAATTAGGGATTTAATTCGCTCCCAAGTTCCAATTTCATTCTTCACTCCCGATTTCAACCTCCCGCGGTGCCATTCCGTCAATACCGCCGCTGGTCACTCTAGCCACTGGGACGCCGCTGGTCACTCTCGCCACTGCTACTGTCGTCGGTCACTCTCGTCGTCGTTATCGCTGCCGGTCACAGTCGCTGCTGCTCTGGCCACGACCGATTTTAACGGTGCTGAAGGGCTCGCAATCTCTTCTCTTCCATAACCTCCGTCCAATACTCCCGCTCACTGCAGCCGTCCTCCCAACGTCGACCACAGGTGGCTCACGATGCCATCGTTTTTTCCTTCTTTATCCACCTCAATCTGTATTACATTATGGTGAGTCACTCCTACTGCTTTCTAAAGATACTAATTCTGATTTTTCAGTGGAAGTTGCCTTGCCTTTCCTCTATGACTGGTCCTCTCTCTCTTGCCGGTTCAATTTCACCCCCTTTTCACTCTCTAGGGTTTAATTTTTTATGATGTTCTGTTGTTAATTGTATGTATACTTGTCTTTGTGGATGGTGTTTGCTTTAATTTACTAGCGTTTTTTATATTGTTTGTCTTTGTGGATGGTGCTTGTGCCTGTATGAATACTTGTTTTGTGGATGATGTTACTACCTCTTTTAGGTGATGTTTTATTGTTTCTACCTCTTATTCTCAAAGGAATGGGAAGGAATGGGAATGTTGTTGCTTATTTTTAAAAGAATCAAATGTGCGTCTATTTGCTTTAAAGAAAGAACTTAATAAGACTGGAATATGCTTTATTGAGTTTTATTAAACAATCTGAGGAACTCTATGATATATCAAGTGACAGCATTTTAGAGCCTACTTCAATTTATCCCCTTTTAGATAAGATCTAATCCTGAATTTATCCTGGAAATGGAAACCACTCTAAGTTCGTCTTTTATGCTACTAAATTCACAAATGTGCGTCTACTATCCATCATAAATTGCACACCTCCTATGTAAGAAGCCAACTTATTTTTCTTGGGAAGCTTTGTGAGCTAAGATGTAATTATTGCAGGTGATACCTGGCATATGATTTGCTTTCTATGTTTTCTTTATACCTTTTGTGGGGAATGAATTGTTACAGTACATAGTGATGGGAATTTACACTCCTCTTGTAAGCAAACTAGCTTCGTTTCTTTAAGATTCATGTTATATTTTGATTCGTTACCTCCCTTTTTCAGCTTTGAAGAAGATGAGACCTGTGCTTTCTATTATTGCCTCTTTCTTCTTTCTAATTATCTCTACTATATTTTATTAAATTCATACCCTGTATGATTCATGAGTTTTTGATTGATTTTGTTTTCTCAATTTTGCAAGTTCTCTGGTAAATGCGTTTGTGATCTTGTTGGAAAAAGCATCACAATCACTTTGTTGGCAAAGAAAATTAATGTGTTTGTCCTCTAGCATATTATTGTGTCGTAAACAAAGAGAGCCACAAGTTTCAATCTTAAAAATTATGCAATTCTGCTTGCAAGATTGATGTTTTCTATTACTTTTATTATCCTTTGACTTAATCTTATCTGGATTTTTTTTATAGTCTTCATTGCATATTATTTAACATCCTTGTATTGCGGATTCTCAGGTTCATAAAGTCATTGTATATGCACATCTTGTCCATGCTTAGAAAGAAACAGTAGCTGCAACAAATTGTCCCACACAACATTTTAGTGACCGGCAACGAAGAGGTAATTCACCATGTTAACGTTCAACATATTATGTTCTTGAAATATACCACCTTCAGTTTTCTATGTTGTGCTATACATGTGACAGACCTAAAATTTTCTTTTAAGTATGATTAGTAATAGTATGTGGCATAATTGGTTGTTGTTAATTGAAATTGTTTAGCAATTGACTTTGTATACATGTATCTCTAATTGAAAGTATTTTGAGTATTTAGCTAATGCAAAATAATTTACTTGTTGCTCTTAAATTATATTTTAATTCAAAGTTAATTTAATGAAACGAAGTCATTATGCACACTTCCGTTGAATCGCAACTGTGTCTTTGTGTCCTATTAGGTTTCTTTGGACATATTTTTCAACTTACACAAGCAACTTGTGTCTGCAGGCACATTAATTTATAAAGCTCACTTATGTAAGCATTGGGCACATGAGCACACTCAACAAACATCATAAGAATATCTTATATGTATCACCATTTGAATCAACAAGCACTGGGCGTAATTCGCGTCTAGAGTGCCTAAACCCTGAATTGTGATACAATGTACAACCTGTGTATCCCAACTTAACCAAATTCAAGGTAAAACATAAACTGCTTTGCTTTGTTATGAACCCAAGTTCTCCACTTAAAGACTGTGGCACCTTAATTAGCAATAATGTAACATGATTGTATATTATCATTGCATGAAAATCTGCTTAACTCATGGATATTCATATTCAATATCCCTGCAAAAATATTTATTACTAATTAATTTGTAGCACTAAGTTATTTTATATAGAGAAGCATTAAAAGCTGCAGGGAAAAATGATGCATGAAAATGGTAGGATTTATGATCTATTAAGGATTAATTAGGAGAAGAGACTTGTTTAGGTAATAGTGTGACATTTTTTGATCGCATATTTATAACTTTACTATCACACTAATCATTTATATTTTTCAGATAATTCAATTGGAGTCAACTATGTCTAGAAGGCTTAGTTCTTGGAGATGTTGAGCTTTGACTTTGAAAGTAAAAGGTGGAGGCTACCTTCTTGGAATGAGGAACTAACTAAACGTGAATTAGATTTGCTTCTGGAACAGACGAAGGCTTAGTTATTTTTGTGTTTCAATTTTTTGTATTACTTTATATTTCAATTTTTTGTATTACTTTGAATTTGAGATTGTGGAAACTTTAAAATTTGAATATTATATTAGATGAAAAATTTATATTAGGTGATATTTTGAATTTTAATTTAAATATTTAATTTTTTTCACAGGTGTTAATATTAAATTTCCAAATATATTAATAAAATATATAAAAATTAACGATGATAAATTAAAAAAATTCATATAGAAATACCGACTGATTTTTCTGTCGGTAATGTATTTTTATTTTGCGACGGAAAAATCCGTCGGTAAAATCGTCACTAATTAATGATATCCGACGAATTGGCGTTGCATGATTACCGACGAATAATTTATTTACCGACGCTCAAAATCCATCGGTGATTACCGACGGAATTTAATTTCCGTCGCTAATAAATTACCGACCATGAAAATAGCGACAACACCATTTCCGTCGGTAATCCATCGGTAAACTATTTACCGACGGATTTTTTCTATGTTACCGACCGAAAACTTCCATCGGTAATTTGACAGTTTTTTGTAGTGTATAGTGATGTGTGTTAGATAGTAGTGACGTTTCCAAAATAAACTAGCGTTTGAACCCGTGCGTTACACGAGACAAATGTATTCTGATGTTATTTAAACCCAAAAGAGAAGTTTAAATTATGAATTTTGGATAAATCATTCGATCTCTACCCGAAGAAGAAACATAGTAATACCGTCTCATGCAGCAGCAAGAATATCAAAAAACAGTTTCGAGTGTTGCATGGTCAGGGATGTTGTCAAATAAATAACTTTTAACTAAAAATATACCTTAATTTTTTGTAATATACCCCCTTCATAATACATGTTATGTAGACTCTTGGGGTACAGTATACCAAAAACTACTGAGGTAAAATCTTATTTTCACCATTTGAACAAACACTAATCCCTACCGATAAATGGTAAATCCACAGGGTACAGTATGCCCTAAACTACTGGATAATAGTATACCATAAACCACAGGAGTAAAGTCATAATGTTACAATTGGAACAAACACTAAACCCTGTCGATAAATCTTAAACCCTCGGGGGGACATTATGTCCTAAACCACTGGGAAAAAGTATATCATAAATCACAGGGGAAAAGTCATCATTTCACTTCTGATAAATATTAAATCATCGGGGTACAGTATGCCACTAAAGTTATACTACTAATTATTTACATATAATATCCAATTTTATGTAATATCATATTAGGTAGTGGTATATTTATTAATTAGTATTTAAGTACCCGTACTTATTTAAATGTACCATACCATATTTATTTAAATATCAACCAATCATACCCGAATCTGTGCCGTTTAAAAATTTATTACTAATATTTATAACTACTCCAAAATTATTTATCAATATGCTTAGGGTAAAACGGGATACCAGGAAATATAATTATTAGAGATAATCAATATCGATGTTAGGAGTACCCGTAATTCGTATCCATTTAAATGTTCATCATCCGTGATCGGACATGTTCAATTTAAAAAATTCATAATATATCATCCCAAACTTATTATTGAAAAAGTATACCATAACCATAGGAGTAAAGTCATCATTTCACTGCTGATAAATATTAAATCATCGGGGTACAGTATGTCACTAAAGTTATACTAGTACTAATTATTTACATATAATATCCAATTTTATGTAATATCATATTAGGTAGTGGTATATTTATTAATTAGTATTTAGGTACCCGTACTTATTTTAAGGTATCATACCATATTTATTTAAATATCAATCGTTCATACCGAATATGTGCCGTTTAAAAATTTATTACTATATTTGTAACTACTCCAAAATTATTTATCAATATGCTTAGGGTAAAATGGGATACCGGAAAATATAATTATTAGAGATAATCAATATTGATGTTAGGAGTACCCGTAATTCGTATCCATTTAAATGTTCACCATCCGTGATCGGACATGTCCAATTTAAAAAATTCATAATATATCATCCCAAACTTATTATTGAAAAAGTATACCATAAATTATAGGGGTAAAGTCGTTATTTCACTGCAGATAAATATTAAATCATCGGGGTACAGTATGCCACTAAAGTTATACTACTAATTATTTACATATAATATCCAATTTTATGTAATATCATATTATGTAGTTGTATATTTATTAATTAGTATTTAGGTACCCGTACTTATTTAAAGGTGTCATATCATATTTATTAAAATATCAACCGCTCATACCTGAATCTGTGTCGTTTAAAAATTTATTACTATGTTTGTAACTACTCCAAAATTATTTATTAATATGCTTAGGGTAAAACAGGGTACCAGGAAATATAATTATTAGAGATAATCAATATCAATGTCAGGAGTACCCGTAATTCGTATCCATTTAAATGTTTACCATCCGTGATCGGACATGTCCAATTTAAAATTTTCATAATGATATCATCTCAAACTTATTATTGTATTGCATCTCGTATGCTTGGTTAATTTTATCTAAGGGTGAAACGAATCGATATTAGGACCGATGAAATAATTACTACAGGTAATATATTTATTTCTCGGTTTCATTTCTTTAAGAAAAATTATTTACACAGATTCTATTCATAAATTGAAAAAATAAAAATTAATAGATCGTTCACTTAAAATTGTTATTATATTTTTAAAAAATGAAAACACTCTCTTATACATTTTTATGAATCTTCTAAAAACTACATTTAAATCTAGGCATAATTTAGTTATAGGCATTTCAATTAATTATATTGTAATAGAGCTTCCTATAACCTTTTATATATATTTCTCATAAATTAGTTGTAATCAAACTAATGATTAATTTCTCAAACCAAGTATTTGTTATACCAAGTAATCAAATCAAATATTAAAGAATATACTATTGTAATATATATTAGTTTGAGAGATATAATATTTTAATGTATAAACGGTAGTTGTCAGGGATTATAGCGGGTAGGATATCCACTATAGGGGTATCCGTACGTACTCGTATCTATTTAAATATAAACTACTCATTTTCGTACCCGTTTCATTAAAAAAATATATTATGATACTCATACTCGTCCCAAACTTGTTTATCAATACCCGTATATTACATATATCTATTTAATACTAATTTATTTTAGAAAAATATTTATATTTAAAATAAATATGATTAAATAAAAATTATAATTAGTAATATATATCTATAACATATTTATATTTTTTAGTGTTTAAATTAATGTATTAATTAATTTATATATATATAATTTTTTTTGTGTTAAAATTAATATTTTAATGAAAATTATATTATTGTTAATTAATTATGAATTAAATATAATATGAACTTTATTATTTTTAATATGATCAAATAAAAGTTATAACTATTAATTAATTATATAATTATTTCATAACATATTATATAATATAGATAAAATATTTTGTATAATTTTAATATTTGTGGATACCTGATTCATGTTAAAATTAATATTTAATAAAAATTATATTATTGTTAATTAATTATGAATTAAATATAATATAAACTTTATTATTTTTAATATGATCAAATAAAAGTTATACCTATTAATTAATTATATAATTATTTCGTAACATATTATATAATATAGATAAAATATTTTGTATAATTTTAATATTTGTGGATACCTGATTCATACACGTACACAATTTAAATTCTAATGATATTTTTTTGAACTACCCGTGAAAATTATAATTATTAATATATATTTATAATGTATTTATATGCTTATGAATAAAAAATCAATGTCTATCAGCGCCTACTTTTAACATTAATGGCTTCAACATCCACTGGCTGGTGAAATAGACATCAATCAGCATGTTTATTGTAGTGCATATTGAATACAAAAATATTATAATTTTTTATTTTAATTTTAAATTCTAATGATATTTTTTTTGAACTACTCGTACTCGTTTTTTAGGGTGTTTATTAATTATGTAAGATAATTTCGTATTTCGTAATACTCATACCCGTCTATAAAATATTATTTAAAATTTAATATTTTAAAATTCATTATAATATTTGTAATTTAATATTTTAAAAGTCATTATAATATTTGTATCCGTCCCAAAGTTTTTGTTATGGCTCTCCCGGATTAGTCGGTCTATGGATCGGATACCGGTGCATAAAAAAATACTCATAAATTACTCATACCCATTTAATACTGTTTTAAAGTATTTTTTATTGATTAAAATTAATATTTTTAATGAACTTATACTATTACTGATTAAATATAAAATAAATATAATATAATTCTATTATAAAAATATGACCTAAACCCTAATTTTATAAGTTATTATAATAATAATTGAATAATAATATTACAATAAACCCTAAACCCTAAAACCATATCCCTAAACCCTAAATTAATATAATCTATTTAAGTTAATTTTATAAGTTATTATAATAATTAAATAATATTACTTATAAACCTTAAACCATATAATTAAAAATTAATTTAAATTATTTAGGAATAATTAATTTAATTTGAAAAAATTAATTCAAATTATTTAGGAATAATTAACATAATAATTTAAAATAATTAAAATTAATAGTAGTTATGTATTATATTTAATAAAAAAATAATATTAAGCACACATATAAGTTATCATTTTAAATAAGGTATCATTTTAAATTAAATAAGTTATCATTATTATGACCAAAAAATCAATGTCCAAAATCTAATATCATAATTGTGATGAATAGATGAGATTAAATAATATGATGAATGGATGAGATTAAAAAAGGTTTAGTAATCAAAATCAATGATATAGATTAAAAAGTAGATGAGATTGAATAATGTGATGAATGGATGAGATTAAAAAAGGTTTAGTAATCAAAATCAATGGTATAGATTAAAAATTGGCCCAATTTTAACTTTTAAAGTGTGTTTTATTATATATAAAGATTGTATTAAAATTATATTGTATTTATTGAAATTCTTTTTTTGGGGAGTAAAATATGTATTGAAACAAACGAATTAAAAATTGTGAAATGTGTAATAAGATGGATGGAGAAAATTATATGTAAAAATTTTCAATGTAAAATTATGAAAAAATTGTGAAATGTGTAATAAGACGGATGGAGAAAATTACATGTCAAAATTTTCAATGTAAAATTATGAAAATCAAACTTATAATATTCGACTGTATATAAATCAAGTAAATAAATTAAAACTTAAATATTTTTATAAAATAAAATTAATATATAAATTTTATGTTTAAATATAATATTCCATCTGTCCTATTAATATTGATATTTTTATATTATATTATTATATAAATATGTCAATATATTCGTAATGATGAATATATAATTTAATCAATCTCGTGCATCGCACGGGCACAATACTAGTTATATTTGTTTCTGAAAGTGTGTGCATCATATCATGGAGTGCACCAGGTGCACGGTAGTATTAGACTTTACGTTAATATTCAAAGTATTGGTTTATTTTTCTCTTTTTTTTTCCCTAAATTCTTTATAAGGTTAATTGTAGTTTCAGTCATAAAACAAAATTTTTGCAGACCCAACCACAAAATTAAAAGAAAATTAAAAACAAAAACAAAAAAAGGAAAGAGAGGGGTGAGGGGTATTGAGAATTAAAGTATTAAACTAACAAAAACAAAGATTGAGCATTTTGATACAGAGGCAAAAAAGAATGTAATCTGGAAATCAAGTTGGAACAGATACTGTCCCTGGTTGATTAACCATGGCGACACAATTAGCTCTGCAAGTCGGACAAGAACAATGCGAAGCCAGCCATTTCTGAATGCACTGTAGGTGAAATCCATGGTCGCACTTCTCCAGAACTCTAATTCTCTCTCCCACCACAAACTCCGACAGGCAGATTGTGCACTCTGCCCCCACCTCCATCTCCTCCGAATAAATCAACCACGGAATTTCCGCCGCCACATCCGCCTCAGCCGCGCCGGTCTCCGCCTTCCCTTCGCCGGCCTCTTCGTCGCGGCGGCGGCTGCAATGCAGGCGTATGATGTACCGAATTGCGGCGTTGAATGCCAGAGCGATAATTAGGGCACAGATGAGAACGATGACGATTAAGGCGGTGTTGGCTTTGAAATCTTTGGAGCTGGAGTACGGCCACCACGGGCATTTCTGAGGGTTGCAGTTTGTAGTTGCTGGCGGCGGCGCCTCCAGTTTGGAGGTGGCGAGCGGCGGAATTGGATTTACGTTGAATTCCGCCATGGCCACGGCTGCTTCTGCTTTGAGAGTGAGTATCTTCCTCATTTTGATGATTTTGAGAGCTGTTGTACACCTTTTTTGGGTGAATTTCAGCAGGAATTCAGCAGATTTGTAGGTTGAATTTGTGCAGAAATGGTAATTAATTAAATTAAATTTGAGAGTGAAGCAGAGGAGAGTGAGTTGATAGGAAAGGAGGGATGGGACAATGAAATAATTACGAAGAAGAGTCGTGAGCAAATTCAATTTATTAGTAACAAGATGGGTGGCTGCTGTTATATTTATATTCCTTTCTGTCCCTTAGCTATAATTTTAGTTTTTTTTTTTTTTTGGTAATTAAATCAGCAACTATCATCCAATTATAGTTATTTTATACTGTATATAAATACATCTATGAGGGTATATATGTTGTATTATTTGAGTAAATTTTCTTAGTTTTCATACCTTGAGATGCATGTATGTGTATTTTAAAGATAGACATAATAGATTTTCAATGTACTATATTGGATTTGTATACCGATTAATTCGGTGAAGTCAAAAACCACCGTCCCTGAACCCTATTTCAAACTACAGAATTCACCTTTCAATAAATGGAGATCTCGTCAAATATAAATAAGTTATACTCCACATTGTTAAGATATATTCTCTCTCTCAACTTCATACTTTTCGTTTTAATTCGTCCCAAATTTAAATTCACACTTATATAAAAGGAAAAAAAATTATTAAATATTCCTCCAATATATTTTAATTTCAAATTTGTCATCTCCATTTTAACACACATAACTTACTTTATCATTTATTTATTACCCAAAAATACCATATTATCTCTTAAAGTAAGTAAAAAAATAACTTTTATAAATTCTGTATCTACCGTAAATGTGAAGATGAATCTGGAACGGAGTGAATAACATTTTAAATAAAATTTGATACGAATATGGTACATAGAATAACAATTCAATAACTAATTGCTTAAAATTAAATTATTGATTTTT
Organism: Pogostemon cablin; assembly: GCA_023678885.1. Classification (NCBI taxonomy): domain Eukaryota; kingdom Viridiplantae; phylum Streptophyta; class Magnoliopsida; order Lamiales; family Lamiaceae; genus Pogostemon; species Pogostemon cablin. The sequence continues at coordinate 17,852,688 of CM043012.1, forward strand.
AAATTAAAATATGAACTTTTCCAATAGAAAATATCCTGCCTAACCCTAATCTATTCAATTGGAGCATTCAAGAAGAGGAGATGAAAATGGATGGGGGTAGAAAAAGGTTTCCTTAATTATCTTTAATCAATGTGTATTATCCACGTATACGAATTGAATTGACTTGACTCGAGTATCCGAATTCGAGTGCGTATCACTCCACTAAACAAATTTTATGATGTAATAGCGACATTAATTCCACATAAATATTTTAGTTGAAAAAAAATTAGGGTTATCTCTTTATAAACTATAATGGGTTAATTGCATTTATGAGAATAAATTAAGTATGATTATAATGTACTCTCTTCATCCCATAAAAGTTGACACACTTTCCTTTTTAGTTTGTCCCACTAAAATTGACACATTTCCTTTTTAATACATGAGACTCACACCAAAACAATTACTAATTTATTCTAATGGAGCCTACATATCACCTCTAATACAATTACCCACTACACATTAAATATTATTTATCTCACCTCACTTTCCTTCACTTTACATTAAATTATTATACTTCTTACGTGCCAAAAAAAAAAGTGCTAACTTTTTTGGGACGGAGGAAGTATTATTTTTTCTTAATAAAATTGTACGGTGGTTTTAAAACATCATTTGTGGCACAAATAATTCAGGTCGGCGTCATGCACACTTTTTAAGAATGTGTTGCTCATATTAGCAAAGTACATATAAATAAGCTTTTTAGGAGTAAGATATTATTCTTAAAATTAACATAACATAAAATTAATATAAATATACAGGAAACCCTAGCAAATGCCGCATATCACGATTCCATGAATTCTGAAAAATCAGTACAAAAGATAATTTAGTATTTATAAAATTAATCAGATTCAACCTGGGAATTCTCGAGTGTTGTTCCAATTTCACTGAACATTGATGAAACATTAAATAGTGGAAGAAATCCACTAGTGTTGTGACAATTTTATACAGCAAATACTCTTTACATTAGTTTACCTTTCATTTAATTCATCAAAATTTTCTTTTTAATACATAAAAAAATATTTTTCAAAGTAATAAATTATTACTCACTTCGTTCCCCAAAATGCTCATATTTACTGTTCCACATTATTTTAAAAAAAAAATCTTTTTGATCAACTTTGTTGACTTTCAAGGGTATTGTAGTATTTATAAATAATTGTATTGATATGAAAAATAAGTGACAAATTTTGAAATTAAAGTAACTTTTAAGGTTATTGGATAAAGTGATGTTTAATTTTTTAAGGGTGTAAAGGGTTTATAGGACAAACAAATGAGGAAAGTGTAAAGAATTTTTTTAGAACGAAAGGAGTACATTTTTTAATAAAAAAATATGATGTTATAATGATATATATGTTCATAAGATGAGAAGTATATTAATTAAAAATGGTAATAATACACCTTCTTAAAACCTAAATTTTTATTTCTGTAATAAAGAGTAAAATTCTAAATTTTTATGTATTAAAAGAGTAATTTTAGAAAATAAGAATACATGCATAGTGAAACAAGTTCACATGATTACGTATAATCTCTTTCATATTAGTATGTGCCACGATTTCGTTAAATAAACATGTGTGGTAAAGTAAACATGTGTAGTATTACATATTCATTTTATGATATGGCGACAAGAGGGCGATTATCAATGTTACTAGAGTTGTAGAGGGTATAGTACTACCGAAGAAAAAGGAAATATTCGAAGAAAGGAAAGAATTAACTAGTTTGGCTATAGAGATAACATCGTCAATAAGTAAATGTTGACTGCTACGATGGAAACAGTGGCTGTTAGTTTATAAGTTCACTCATCAATCACTATTACAATGAATATGGAAATAGAGCCGAAAATTACTAACCTTTCTTATAGATCTGGATCTAGGATATAGGATCTTGAACGTCTTTTGATCTACGATTTAAGATCTTGAACATCTCAGGATGATGAGCGAAGTTGAGTCGAGTAGAACTCTTCCCGCAAGAAGAAACACGCCCCAGTAGTGCTCCGGTCTTGGCGGATCTTCCCCAAAAGTGAAACGACTTCTCGTTTCCGACGAAGCAGCACCGCTATCGCAGGAACTCCGACGAACTAAGAAAGAATGGAGGACTAGATCGTCTAGACTATGCACTATATCCCTCATTCTATTCCTTGGGAAGGAATATCGGGGTGGGTCCTCAATCAAGGAGAGTCCATACTTTATGTCCTATGAACAAATAGATAGACTCGAAAGCTACAAGAAATGATACCGATTTACCAGCGAAAATCAGTAGTAAGTGATAGAAAATTCACCACTTCGAGGATAAGACGAACACCATCTCAAGGATAAGAATTGAAATACAAGCTCACAACTCTAAGGAATCCACCAAAGAGAAAGAAACTTGAAGATAAAAATTCACCAAGAATTCTTTCAAAGATAATAATATTGATCTGCTCATTTTTCTTATGCAAGACACGACTTTTTAATACTTGGAACAATCTCCAAGAATAGGCGTTTTTCTTATGCAAGACACGACTTTTTAATACTTGGAACAATCCTCCAAAAATAGGACCAAAAATAGGAATAGAGACTTGACTAAACTTAATGTCGTCTTTAATCTATCTTGATCAACTCTAAGAATGCTGCAACATCATGATAAAAGATAATGGGCTGCTCTATGGCAATGTTTTGGCCTGCTATTGTTTCACAAACGATCAGCCCGATGTTGTTGGGCTCGTCTGCATGCCTATCTAGATCAAGAAAGGTAGAATTGAGACTTAGTTTCTTTCTTCAGGTGGGAAATTGTACGACTTACTAGCCGTTGCTCCCCTTCCCTATCTTTTTGGAGTACGAGAAGGGGAAACAAAATAAAGGAACAAGCTTTCGAGATCCCCACCCGAAAATTCCTCCCTAACAGTAAGATAGATCCTTAATATCCATTGTCATTTATAGAGATATAAACTCTTTAATACAAGGATTGATATAAGGTCTTTTGTTAAGAAAAGAGCTATTGTAGCTCTATCATTCGAGACCTCTTCACTTTTCTTAGACAGATGAGAATTTTTTATCAAAATAATAATGATTTTTTATAAATTATTTATTAAAGAATTTAATTGAACAAATATTTTTTTCTACTTTTATAGTCTTGCACAATAAATCTCAGCACTTAATGATGAATGTTTATATTGATAATTGACTGTTAGAGATTTATTATTATTATTATTATTATTATTATTATTATTATTTTATTTTTTTAGCATTGAGTTTGGGATAAGTTAGATAAATGCCTTGGGATCCTTTTTTTTCTCCAATCATCATAATTCTAAATTGCACTTCTATTAATTGTAACATTTTGCTTCGATCCATTTTTAATGCATCTTTAATTCGATGTAAATATTCTATTCAAATTGCCATTTCCCTCGTTGATTATGAAATGATAAGAAAATTGAGAGTAGAATGTCTACTCTTCTTGAGAGCAAGAATTCATCTTTTTAAGGCATAATAGACCATTAATTGAGGTAACAATATTTGAATAAAATTATAATACTGGAATAATCTTTACGTAACAACTTGTTACTTTTGTTTGATTTAATTTTATAAATATTTGAAGATGTTTATCCAATTTCTATATATAGGTAATACTAATACAGGTTGCTTACGATATCTTTTTGTCGAGAAATTCAATTGTTGTTTTCCGAGAAAAGTAAAAATGTTAAATACACATAAGGATGAATATTGATGATGAATTGAAATAATACAAAAAATATCATTTGCAGTAGAAGAGTTAAAATTTTATAGTATTTGTGTAAATTAAGATGTGAAAATGCAACAAAATAGTCCTTCTACTTAAAAGTAATTTTAAGTGACTACATATCTTAAAAATAATTTATTCTAGTCATTTTTATAGGAAGTGACCAAAATACTCTTGAAAGGGACCCACTAATCATATGTTGAGGAATCTTATGTTTTTTTTTACCAAAAGTACCAAAGTACAATAATTTATTTTACAGTCTACTGAATGCATTAATTTGTTGATTTTACATGTCTCATGAAAAGTATTTATTTATTAAAATGCATAAATATGCATTACGATTTTTTTTAGGGAAAAACATATGGCCGAATAGAACTACCATTTTGGCCGAATAGTAGAAAAATTTTATCCGTATAAAAAAATTTCTAATTTTTTCTGGAAAAAAAACATAGGTCGAATAGAACAAACTATTTGGGCCGAATAGAACAACCATTAGGGCCGAATAGAAGACATGTTGGCTGAATAGAAGAAAAATTTTATCGGGATGAAAAATTTTTCTAATTTTTTCTGGAAAAAAAAATATAGGCTTAATAGAACAAACCTTTGGGCCGAATAGAACAATCATTTGGGTCGAATAGAAGAAAATTTTTATCCGTATGAAAATTTTTTTTAATTTTTCTGGAAAAAAAAAATAGGCCGAACAGAAAAAACCATTTGGGCCGAATAGAAGACATGTAGGCCGAATAGAAGAAAAATTTTATCCGTATGAAAAAATTTTCTAATTTTTTCTGGAAAAAAAATATAGGCCGAATAGAACAAACTATTTGGGCCGAATAGAATAACCATTTGGGTCGAATAGAAGACATGTAGGCCGAATAGAAGAAAAATTTTATCCGTATAAAAAAAATTCTAATTTTTTCTGGAAAAAAAATATAGGCCGAATAGAACAAATCATTTGGGTCGAATAGCAGACATGTAGGCCGAATAGAAGAAAAATTTTATTCATATGAATTTTTTTTACTTTTTTTCTGAAAAAAAAAAAAGTCCAAATAGGTCAAGTCGTACAGGCCGAATAGAAGGAATTTTTGGCCGAATAGAAGAAATTTAGGGCGAATAGAAAAATCAATTTTTTGAGATTTTCCTACAATTTTTAATGTGGTCTCACCCACCACCATTTAATGCGGTCAACAAAAACATAATGATGGTCCCATGATTTTGGTCCTTTCTTCTGACAGTTATGAGGGTAAATTAGGAAGTGCACAAAATAGTGACTAGTCAAAATTATTTTTAATGTAGATGGTCAAACAAAATTATACTTGGTGCATAGTAGCTAGTAAAAATTTGGACCCAATTAAGTTTACCGCCTTTCACTTCTATTTATCAAAATTATTGCTTAATACAAAAAAAGTAATTTTCAAAGTGATAAATTATTACATATTTAAATAAAAAAAATTATTTCACTCCTCAAATTCTAATATGATGTAATATATTTTATATATTTGTTCATTAAATGAGTAATATTTTGATTTAAAAAGATAATAGTCCATCTCCTTATAAACCTTCTTCTTTCTTTCTTTATTTTTTTTTTTATATTAAAGAGTAGTTCTAAAAAGGATTAAGAATACATGTATGGTTCACATGAGTACAGTCTTTTTTATATGAGTATGTGCTATGATTTCGTAAAATAAACACGGTAATATTACATATATTCATTTTATGATACGATAACAAGAAGGCGACTATCAATGTTACTAGAGCCGTAAAGGGTATACTATCGGAAAAAAAAAAGAAATACCCGAAGAAAGGAAAGAATTAATTACTAACCTGGCTATAAATAACATCGTCGGTAAGTAAATGCTAATTGATACGATGAAATCATGGAAACAATGGCTTCATACTGTAACAATATCCCATGATTATAGATATTTTACTCTTGATAAGGAACATTCATAATGCCACTCTTATATGCTCCATATTAGTATAACTATATTCCTTGGTCTGATCACAAAAAAAAAAGAGAATTTCTATGCCTTGATCGCAGATACTTTCCTCTTAATAATTAAGGAACATATAATGTCGCTTTACAAGAAAGGGCGCACTTGTTTTCGATATAGCCTTCAATCTGTTTTTTAGGAAGGAATATCGAGTTGGGTCCTCAAACAAGGAGAGTCCATATTCTATTTCCTATGAGCAAATAGATTGACTCAAAAGCTACAGGAAAGATAGAGTCGAGACTCAATTTCTTACTCCAAGTAAGAAATTGTACAACTCATTAGTCGCGGTTCTCTCTCTAACTGTAAGATAGATCTTTAAAATTCATAATCATTTATAAAGATATCAACTCTATAAATCAAGGATTGATACAAGGTATTTATTAAGAACAAGAGCTACTATAGCTCTAACGTTCGAGACCCCTACTCGGGAGTCTCTTCACTTTTCCTATAGGGCAGATGAGATTTTTTTTTCTAATCAAAATACTTATTATTTTTTGTAAATTATTTATTTAATTTTTTTAATTAAACGAATATTATTTTTTTCTACTTTTTATTGTCTTGCACAATAAATCTCACGCAATTAATATATGCACTTGATGCTAAATGTTTATATTGATACAAAAATGTGGAATCGTCCACTCCAAGCGTCCTTACACTTCAATTTGATAGAATGGTGGAAAAGTAAATTATGGTGACTCAATTGATCAATAAAGACTAGATCGTTACCCACTCCACACAAAGCTAAATGTTTATATTGATCATTGATTGTTAAAATTAGTTTGAACTTTGTTTATTATTATTTTATTTTTTTTACATTGAGTTTGGAAAAACCGAAAAAGCTTATATATATATTTGCCTTGTGATTTTTTTTTTCAATCATGACAATTCTAAATTTGTACTTTTATTAAATTGTGACATTTTGCCTCGATCCATTTTTAATGCATCTTTAATTCGTGGTAAATATTCTATTCAAATTTCCATTTCCCTCGTTAATTATGATTGATAAGGAAAATGAAAGTAGAATGTCTACTTCTCTTGAGAGTAAGATTTCATCTAATTTAAAGACATAAATAAATAATAGTATATAAGACCATTAATTGAGGGAACAATATTTGAATAAAAATATAATACTGGAATAATCTTTACGTAACAACTTGTATGTTACTTTAGTGGAGACTTTGTTTGATTTAATTTGATAAATATTTGAAGATATTTATCCAATTTCTATATATAGGTCGCATACGGTATTTTTTGTCGAGAAATTCAATTGTTGTTTTTCCAAGAAAAGTAAAAATGTTAATAGAAATACACATAAGGACGAATAATATTGATGATGATTTGATATACTTATATTAAAAATAATATAATATAATAATATTAGAAAAAATAAAATCAGTTGCAGTAAAACTCTCTCCTAATTTGAAATCATTTGACTGATTTTCTCGAAAATTATTGCACAAGCCATCTAAAGAGATTCCAATATGAATTAAATTTATTTCAAATATATAATATTTTTTATTCATTATTAATGAATATAAAATTTAGTTTTATTTTACATGAAATAATTATATAATCTTTGAGCCTAAATTTGGCTTTTTATCTATGGAAAAACTTTTTTATAAGTTCAAGTGTGTCCTGAAAGCATCGATCTTTTTAGGTTTGATTATTTTAAATTTTAAAAAATTTACATACTAATTAATAAGGAAATAACACACCGTTAAACAAATTCGCAACACATTTTATTTTTAAAATTATCACACATTTATTTTAATTCACATAACAAAATTTTATAAGTTATTTGTTACATAAAAATGCCAAAATATCTCTAAAATCAAGTCAAAGAATAAATTTTTTAAAACTTTTATATCTATCGTGATTGTGAAACTTTTTTTATGAGATGGAGAGATTTTTTTTTTTTTCAATTAGTCATGCCAAAATAATGTGAATATATAGTATAATGACAAATTCTCCAGTGAATATGGATGCACGAATTCAAATTCATGCACTTAATGAATTTTTAACGAATTTTCTGTTAATTTCCGATAAAAAAATATAATCTCTTCATCTACTAATAAGATATTTATTTTTATCATTTTCATTGTTTATATTTTTTAGCAAAAAATACTCAGCACATCACTCACTATTAATATTACTACTCAATTTATATAAAATAATATTCTTTCCGTCCCATTGAAATGTAAGCGTTTTTTCATTTTGGTCATTTCCAATATAAAGTGTACATTTCGTTTTTTGAAGAGAACCCACACATATTAATTATTTATCTCTCTATGGGCCCACATATCATATTAATACACATATCCACTTTACATTAATATATTATTTCTCTTACCTCACTACACAATAAAATATTATACTTCTTAATCAACGTGCAAAAAGCAGACGTCCACGTTTTAACGGGGCGAAGGGAGTAATATTTTTTAATCTATGTAAAAAAATTAATCACCTTATATAATAAATTAGTACTATATTTATTATATAAATACATTTATTATATAATAAATAAGTATTCATTATTAAATAAATCTAATACATATCTCACTTGTAGTATTACACACCTGCGTCATTTTCGTATATCATCTTTTGTGTCACACTTTAAGTGATTGATACGTAAGATGAGAAATAAATCTAACCATTACCCCCTAAGGTTTAAACTTTAGGGTATAGTTTCTATCTCACATGTATCGTTCAGTGTGACACAATAGATAATGTGTCAAAATGACATAGAGAATTCGAGCGTATAGTATGATCGGGATGCCAATCTAATACACATTAGAGAAAAAATGGGCGCGACGTGTTGGATGCTGAGTAGTGCCACATCAGATGAGAGATTGTGCAAACACAAAATCCAGTTTAGCTCTCTGCTGAGCTGTTGATTTCATTGGCCCACAAAGTTTAATAAACCGAGCTCAGTTTAATAGCTGCCACATAGTAGTGAAGCTCTGGAACTTTAGAGAGAATGCTCAATCATTCAATTTACAAATTAATTAGAGCTTTTGACCCTACTAAATCCCAAACAAACTCTCACACCCCCACCCCACCCCACCCCCACATGTGTTCTTCTGGCCACCCTTCATTTTTTTGCTGATGAATGTATTGAGAACTCATTTGTTTGTTTGTTAGGAATTGAGAATCACCACATTGCTAAGAAACTGCTACATTCAATGCCCCTAAATTTAATAATATTTGAAATTTCTAAAATGTTCTTGTACATAAATTTATTTATTTTAAATTTTATTTTTGGGTACATGTACAAGTTATCTAATGTATGGGAAATTGATCGATTATTAAGAAACTTTGAAATAAAATGGGCTTTTTTTATATATATATCTTTTAAAATTCAAGGCCAATGTACAATATTGGAAGGATAAATATCAAAATTGGTCCTGTAAGTATAGCATTTTCCAACTTTAGTCCTTTATCATTTGCAATTCTCAATTTTGGTCATTTTTTGTCCACTTTTAGTCCTTTTTGTCCAAGTTTAGTCATTTTTGTTCAAATTTAGTTCTTTATATTAAAAAATGTCCGAAAATGGTCCAAAAGTGTATACATTTAGGACCAATAGTGGACCAAAAAAGGATCAAATTTTGAAAAAATGACCAAAATGACTAAAACTGGACAAAAAATGACCAAAATTGAAAATTACAAATGCTAAAGGACTAAAGTTGGGAATGTTATACTTACAGGACTAATTTTAATATTTACTCATATTGGAATTAGAGATCTAAATTTCACTTAATTGTTTTATAAACTCTTTTATGAGCATATGGACAAAGTTTTATCTTAAAAACTCTTTTATACATGCACATTTCATTTCTTAATATTAAAATAGACCAATAATAGTAGAGCTAGTTATCACAAGAAAACCTTTTGCCACTTGTATGTTAAGTCGTTTTCTTTAGTTTTATTTTATTTTATTTTTGAAATATAGATAAAGCTTAATTGATAATGGTCTCATCAAGAGTGATTGACACAATGGCTATTTATGTGTGTATGTATGGAGATAGGGAGGGGCTTTGCTTGTAATTTAAAAAATAAATGATAACTGATCAGATAAATTTTTGGGGCTTTTGAAAACTAAAAGATTTTAAAATTTACATGTTTGATTTTTTTTATGAATTAATTTTATGTTAAAATTAATGTTGTATATAAGATGGGGTAATATATTAATTGATTTGATACAAGATGAGAACAAAAAAAAAAATTAACCACAATTCAACACAATATTAAAAAATTTAACCATAATTTGACACGTAATCTTTTCATACGCGCGTGGATGAGTATGAGGATGACACATAGACAAAGAAAAAGTCTCAATTAGTATATTTTGAAAAATTCTCAATTAAAACAAATTTCAAAAATACAAAATCGATTTTCTAAATAAAAACAACATTCATTCCTATATTGAAAATTGTACTACTCCCATCTTCACTATATTCACTTAATTTTCACCCAAAATATAGAAATGTTGCTTCAATGTGAAAAATTACATTCCTTTATAACTTACAGACTTATTTTATTTATTATCAAAAGTATTAAACTATAAAAAGTGTAAAATCACCCTTCTTATTTTTTATTTTATTTTTTTTAAAAGAAAGAGCAAGTATATTAGTTAATGCATAGGGAGTGAGATCTTAGGAGTATTATTAAAGACACAAGTAGGAGTCCTCAAATTGAAAGAATTAATCCCACAATCTTCTAAATTGGTACGTATTGAGATTGGAAAGGGACCATAGAATAGAAGGAAGTATTTAAGAATTAAAGAATGAAGAGAGTTAGAAGACATGCCCTGAAGGAAAGGCAAGTGAACAGAGAGAGAGGGAGGGTAACATTAACATTTATTACATCCTATTCTCACCTTGCTATTTAAGGTTGAGCCAATAAGTTAGGTGTCCGATTGTGATTGGTGATTCCGATTGACAAAAGAGTAGATTATTTTTTTCCACTTTTTTTTTTAAATTTAATATAATGTGTGACCTTAGTTGTAATTTGTACCTTTATTATATAAAAAAATCTATTACATTACATTGATTAAAAAGCACTTAAAGGATTATATTTTATATATAAAATATTTATTTTAATTAATAAAAGTATTATTTTTTATAAAAAAAATATTAATGTACTACTCAAGTTTTAAAAACCACTCGTTTATATACTTAGTAAATATCAAATTTGGTCTAAGTAAGTATGACATTTTCCAACTTTAGTTTTTTATTATTTGCAATTTTCAATTTTGGTCCTTTTTGTCCAGTTTTGATCCAATTTTAGTCTTTTCGGTCCAAATTTAGTCATTTTTGTCAAAATTTAGTCTTTTATGTTAAAAAAATATCCAAAAATGGTCCGAAAGTGTATATATTTAGGACCAATATTGGACAAAAAAGAATCAAATTTTGAAAAAATGACCAAAACTGGACCAAAATGATTAAAACTAGACAAAAAATAATCAAAATTGAAAATTGCAAATGATAAAAGACTAAAGTTGGAAATTGTCATACTTAACGGACTAATTTTGATATTTACCCTACTTATATACATATCTCTCTATTCAATATACATTTTTCTCTTTATTTTTTTCTCTTTTATCCTTTTTTTTTAAAATAAAAATTAACACATTTACACATAAATATGACATAAAATTAAAATTTCATCCAACCAAGCAAAACCAAAACAAACACATATATACTAATTAATATTCATGATTTTCAAATTCAAGAACCAGAAAACAAACATCACTTTAAAATTATTTTGGGTGCACGCGAAATTTAAACAAACATATACTACTCCATATACTAATTAATATTCATGGTTTTCAAATTCAAGAACCAGAAAACATACATCACTTTAGATTATTTTGGGTGCGCGTGAAATTTATGATGTATTGGGTAATTCTTGAATTTATTTTTAATTATTTTATTTCATTTAATGGTGGGGAATTTATGAAAATTTAATTTAATATTTAGAATATCTAGATATACTGTTGCTCCGGGTGCATTGCAATTTGACTTTATATTTTAACATATTAAGATAGTAATAATTTTAGTAAACTCTCTTATAAGACGAGTCAACCTATTAGAAAGTATGTTATTATATAGGTAAAAAATATACTTATTGGTAATTAAAGTATGTCATGGTGAAACATACTTAAAATCATATTTTAATATAGGCAAAAATTTGTGTGAAGATAAACCCTGTTTTCAACTACTCCCTTCGTCCCGGACAAGGGTCCCCATTTGTTTTTTCACGTGAATTAATGAGTATTATTATTTTATGTGTCGTGAATAACTGTATTAATAGTGAATGTTGAGCCATATGTGGGGCCCTTTTACTAAAAGGGAAAAATGAAAATATTTGAATGGGACGCCCAATATAGTAAACTAATACGAAGTCCCGCGTATTACGCGGGATAATTGAATTTTTTATGGAGTCGGCTATTTTGTAGCTCTAAATTTATTAAACGTTCTTAAAAAATAATTAAATTACATATTCATGATTAATAAGATATAAATATCCTAATAATTAAGATTTCATATTGTGTTCGATTAGAGCATCCGAATAATATATTGTGTAACGGTCCGTGAGAGATGTTGATATCAAAATATACAAATAAAAAATTATTTCCAAAAATCATTCTCAAGCAAGCATATGACGATGGACATGAGTATAACACATAACAGAAATTTTAGGAATTTACATAATTTAAACGGTTAAACATAGATATAAAATATTTTTCCTAATTAATTTTATCATAAAATGTCTTAAAAAATCAATCTAAAAATGTATTTTCAATTAAATATTAAAATAAAAATAATTAAAATTGACTTTGAATTGTTAAAGTATAATAATTATTTTTTTTACGGGAACAGAATATGTAATATTACTTCTATAAAAATGAGTTGATATCATGTGCACCCGTGGACACATTGCATCTACATGTATATAAGTTTTTATTCATATATATATATATATATATATATATATATATATATATATATATATATATATATATATATATATTAATAATTGTATAGTTTTTTGTTACATTCAATTTTTCATTAAAAACTAACAGAAAATTCGATAATAAAATGTATACATTTTTATTTATAATTGTATATATTTTTATTCATAATTATATACATTTTTAAAGGTGGGTGCATGGTGCACCCATGTGCACATAATAATTAGCAAAAAAAAATGTTATTAATATGATTAAATAAAATTTATAACTATTAATTAAATATATAAAATTTTTCATAATATATAAATTATAATATCATTCTTTTAATTATATAGTTAAAATTGTGTTCTATATATATCACTACACGTGTTGTTTTAAAGATCGTAAAAGACAACTAATTTGATATAATTTTTATTAATAATTAATTTAATTTAATTTTTAAAAGTTATAAACTTTTGAAAATTTGGATGAAACAAAAAATAAAATATAAAGAATGTGATGGGATGTTTATTAATAACTTTTGACATCAATTTTCTATTCTTGTACACTACCAATCAAATTTGTCCACAATTATTTTATTTAATTATTTATTTTAATTTATTATTATAAACTTAAATAAAAACTAAAATAAATAAGAAAATTACATGTTAACACTCATCAATTAAAACACCTCTAAATATAATAAAAATTTTAAAAATTTTCATGTAATTTGAGAATAATATTACTCAAATTATACTATATTAGTAATATGGATGTTAAATTGAAGATTATGTGATACTGATTAATTTAATATATTTTTTTATTTAAAAGCAATTTAAAATTAAAAAATTAAAAATATTTTAAGATTTAGGTAAAATTTAAATCAAGGCAAAAAAAAGAAATATTTTGATTGGTTGTCAAATAATCTACCCACTTTCTCCTTCCTTAGCAAGTTTGACAAGCTAATTAAAAAATTAAAATTCTAAGAAAATTCCACATTCTCCTTCCTTAGCAAGTTAGGCAAGCTAATTAAAAAGAGTGAGACTCTTGTGTGTCCAGACACACAGATCTAATTATGTGCGCCCGAATCGACCCATAAGAAAACGGGTCGTATATAAATTAAAAAGGAAATTTCAAAGTACACTCTTCACCTAATAGTGTGTGATTTCAGCGCTAGGTATGGAAGACAGAGCGCAGAGGACGGTCGATCAATCTAGGCGATTCTTCATCCAAGTGCGTGAGATTCTACCTTTGATGCAATCAATCTTTGCGATTCTTCATTCAAGTGCGTGAGATTCTACGAATTGTAACTTCAACTTCGGCACCCAGGTATGGAATTGAGAAATATCCCATTGTGATTCACTAATTATTCTATATAATATATAAAATTCACAAATTAATGTTTTCTTCAATTGTTCCAATGAATATTTGATCTAACATCCTCATATTCTTTGTTACTCATTTAAATTCTTTCTGAAACTTCCTTCCAGTATTCAAGTCCTTCATGATGATTTCAAAGAGAACACAATCAGAAATTATTATTTAATTTTTATGTTAAATTTCGTGATAAAAGTGAATTATGTTTCTTCTATTGATTCTGATTTAGACTGTCATCAACAATGTGACTCTAGAATTTCCACTTTTGCAATTGCCTAATAATTCTTATTAGGCTTATGGAAAAACATATAGAATCTGTCTGATGAAATGCCTCACTAATGGCCAGATTTGAATAATGTACTCATTACTCATCAACGGTGTACTCTTTACTCATATGTAATATACCTTTTTTATGATAATAATGTACCCTTTACTCATCCACAAAAAGCCCTTTGCAACTTCATACAATTTACACGACCAGTATATCCTTTAAATGATAAACGATGTACCCTTTACATGTCGATAATGTACCCTTTACTCATCCGCAATATACTCTTTGCGCCATGTCGTAATATCTTTTATAATAAACTTGAAACACTTTAAACTCCGTACCTATTATATGAAAATAATGTACTCTCTGCTCATCAAGAATGTAGCATTTACTCATTAATAATATACCCTTTGCAAATTTATATAGTTCACATGACAATAATGTACCCTTTGCATAACAACAATGTACCCTTCAACAATACATGATATACCCTTTAGTTGTAATGACTGTACATGCGTTCAAATTTTTTATTTTTCATAAATTTGCAGTTAGTTGTATTTTTTGTTGTACCTACTATTGTGCTCTTATACTAATAAGGTAACTACTCATTTGAGGATTTTATTCTACTTTCTTCATCTCAAGATGATGTTTTTGATTTATCATGCATATTTGAAAACAGAATTGACCCAAGTCATGAAGAAACTTTTGAAGGTATGAAATGTATGAAGAAAGTATTACATTAGTAAGAGGCGGATATAATATAATTGATTTATCATGTGTGTCTAATGAAAACATTTTCACAAGCCACTTGTGTTGAATCCAGTTAATTTAGTTACCAAAGGGAGGAAGAAGAGGATAAAGGTCCACTTCGAGAAAAGCAAAAAAGCAAGCGAAAAACTTTAGAGTTAGCAAATGAATTTGGATCTAAAACTCCAAATGCTTGTTTACTTTAGTGATGCAATAGGTTAAATATTGTGATTGATTTTGATAAATTAGAAATTTTCTTGGATTTTGAATGAGTAAACTATTATGTAATTACAGAATGCTTTTATTGAAACACATTATTAAATTCATGTATTATATAACTTTTTATACCCTTTAGTATATTGAGTGTCATACTTTTCATTACAAAATTACATACTATTTGCACTATGCCATTATACATTAATAACATTTACTTGAAACACCATCAATATCAGATGTTCTAAAATCCATAACTTTTACACAACAAACAATATATCATTTACTCATTAACAATATATCATTTACTCATTAATAATATATCCTTTTCAACTTCATATAATTTACATGACCACTACACCTTTTGCATGCCAAACAATATACCCTCTACAACTTAATACAATTTATATGACCAATATATCTTTTGTATGACAAACAATGTATCATTTACTCATAAATAATGTACCATTTACTAATTAACAACATACCATTTGCAATTCAATAGATTTTATACCCTTTTCAACCTCATACAATTTACACGACCAGTATACCCTTTGCATGACAAACAATGTACTCTTTACTTATTAATAATGTACACTTTACTCATCCTCAATATACCCTTTGCGCCCCCGCCATAATACCTTTTATGATAAAATTGAAACACTTTAAACTCCGTACCCTCTGCATGACAACAATGTACTATTTACTCATCAACAATATACCCTTTGCGAATCTATAAAGTTTACATGATAACAATATACCTTTTGCATGATAACAATGTACCATTTACATGATAATAATATACTCTTTGCAGTGAACAATCAGATTGATTAAATTCAAATACAAGTTAGTAAAGTGTAAATGAAGGACAAAAAAATATGATATTTCTTTACATACAAAAACACTGTCTCACTGTACTAATTCAACAAGTTATATATTGATCATATATCATAGAAAAACTAATCATATGCTACATAAAGAGTTATGACTCCAACTTGATTACAACTATATATCATCATATACTAGTCGTCAACAATTTTAATTTTGATTCGACACTGTACGTCATTCACTACTCTAAAAATGTGGGGATTAATATGTTGCCTTCCTCATTTCTCTGCCATATTTACATGGCCACTCGATACCATCAAAATTCAATCACTGATGTCGGACCTCAATTTTCTTCTTTTGCCAAAGCATGTCAAGTGCATCACCCGCATCACCATGCATACAGAATTTCAAACTCTTATATTACAGTTATTGTGTGCCACTCCCAAACCCAATGCGATGGTCATAGAACAGATAATACTCTCGAACATCACAAAATGAAAGAATTGGTAATTGATAATTTGCACAGATAAAACATAACTGATGAAATACATAAACATTAGCTGTTATATTTGATCTATTCAAAGAATCCTTATCATTTTTCTCACATAAAGAATCAAATTAAAAAAGCTATTTACAACTAAAGGAAGTGTTGGAATAATCCATGAATTAAAGAGGCTGTTTTAGAAAGGTGCCCTATCAGCAAAATATCCAAACACTTTAAATGCAAATGTTTTGTTAAAAAATGAGCAGCATGGAAAAGTGGCAGTAACTTTAAATTTTCCATAACTATGCAAAATGTGGTTTAAAGCCCTTCATTTGCTCCATTGTGAATTTCAGGTTTTCGCAATCAAATTCAAAAAGTGGATTTCACAGTTTCACTGTCATTAATCAACATCAAATTAATTCACAATCTCCTAATTCCAGTAGAAAATGTCGAATTCAATAGTAGCGAACATTATATCACGACTGGAAGGATAAAGTCAATCGAAACAGGTGACTTCATAGATCATACTCCAACTTACATAGCTCATTTTCCTTATTCATAATCCATCAAAAAAATATTATTATCATACCAATTTATACCCTTCAAATCAAAGACAATTTCACCCAACACATAAAAGACCGCACAGAAACAAAGAGACACAATTAAAGATTAAAAAAAAATACTAACTTGGAAACAAAGAGAGAGCACTACAATCAAAACTTAGGCAAATAGATAAATGAAAAATCCACTCCAACATTTAACATAAAAACAATCACAACCACTGATGATAATAATAATAATCACAATATAAAAAAACAATAGACTCAATATGGATCCCAATCCACACACATTGAACATAGTGCCCCACATATATATCTTCTTGCAATAAACAAGCAAAACTTAATTTAAGTTAATTCATAATATTATACTACTTGAAAACATAACCTCCGCTGATTTCCACGGAAATAACAGGTCAAACCAGAAATTAATTTTGCATTCAAGCAACACACACTAAAAATGAAAGAAAAATTCATACAGAGTAGAGGCAACATTCACCTGAACAGAGCTCGGTAAAATCGGTTAGCAAAAATTGATAATGTTGAGGACTTAAGGGAATTGACCTTCTGAATGATGCGGCCCTCTGTGGTGTGTTGTGGGATGTTCATCAGGAGAAAAAGTCGTTGTGGGTTAAGTGGATTAATGCCATCTATCTTCAGTCTTCCTCGTGTTGGGATGTGGAGGTGAACTATAGTGCCTCAATTGTATGGAAGGACATACTTCGTGCGAGAGACAGGGTGAGAGCACGGATTGATGGTGACTTGTTTACCACCTTGGCTTCGTGCTCAGAGATGGGGAGACTTCGCGTTGGCAGGTTGTATTGGCTTGTTTCGCACTCTATGCCGGTACTGCCTGTCTACAAGAAGTTATGGAGTCCATGGTCCCCGCAGAAGCATTCGTTTAGGATGTGGATTGCGATCAGGAACAGACTACTTACCATGGATAGATGTAGACAGTATGAGGGCCCGATCGAGTGCGTGCTGTGCGTGGGTGCCCCGGAATCAAGAGACCATCTCTTTTTCGAGTGTCCGTTCACGAGGCATGTCTGGAATCGGGTTAGGAGTGATGTGGAGTGGAAGCGACAGATTACCACACTGAAAGCCGGCCTTAAATGGCTATGTAAGGACCGACGTATGCACGTACGTGAGAGGAGGAGGTGGACGCTTGCTCTCTATGGAAGTGTCTTCTTCATTTGGAAGGCTCGGAATGATGCGCTCTTTCACGGGGCCCGACCTTCTTTAGATAGCTTGTCTAATTCTATTCTTATGCATGTAATTAGATTTGAGCATTTGCTTTCTAGATAGGCGTATTTTTCTTTGGTTGCTCCGCTTGTGGAGTCTTTATTATATGTACTTGTAACTTTGGCTTCGGCCTCCCGTTTTTGAATTTACATATCATTCACGAGAGAACAACGCGTGAACAATGTGAACCCTAGAATGAATTAGGATTTTTTTTCGTTAAGTATATCGGGTCGGGTTGATGACACGAGTAGGGTCAAGTTTGGGCGCACGGGTCTAAATCCGTGCGCCCGGGGACACAAGAACTTTTGCCTTACTTTTTTTTCATGAATTGAGGATCATATTCCATTATAAAGTGATAACTTTTATGAAGGAAAGTGATAATAAAATTTTGAAATGTGATAATGCTCTCTCATGAACACATCTTATCTTATATTCCTATATACTAATTGCGAATACGCTGCTATAAATAACTTTTTAAAAATATGAGGTGTCGCGACGTGGTTAATTATCTTATTTTTTATTTTAATTTCGTATATATATATATATATAATCTTTCCGCTTTTATTATTTATTTATTATTATATTATTCACGTGTATCCATAAATTAAATATCACTTTTAATCCTTTTTTTAATTGGTTAGGAATAGATAATTAAACTAATCAATACAAATATATTCAACTTATTATTTTTATTATTATTCATGTATATCTTCAAATTAAACATCATCTTTAATCATATTTTTTGATTTGTTAGAAATAAATTTTTTTATTTTATATTTTAATATCACATATAATCTTTTTATTTTTTATTATTATATTACTAATGTATATATCTTTATATTTAGAATTAAAAAGTAAGCCATAAAATTAGATAAATAAATCAATTAATAAAAATATATCTTCAAAAATTTTGAATCTATCCTCATTATTAAATTACAATATGAATTTAATATTGGATTATCTAATTAATTTTTTTATAAAATATAATGCATCCACATATTATGCGGAAATATGTACTCGTTATAGTATAAATAAATAATGATAATATTTTTATAGTGAAAGTAATAACAATTTATAGCGAAAGTGATAACTATTTTAAAAAATAAAAAATTATTTCACATGAGACGGTCTCACGCAAGACCTACCCCCTATAAAAGATAAGGTATCTTAGACGTCACCTGCACAATTCAATTTACAATACTATTTTATTTCATACAAGCATTTTAATCCGTGCGTTGCGCGGGAATAGATTTTAAAAAATAAAATGATATAAATATAGATTTTTTTGTTATAGTAAAAAAAAAAAAATATATATATATATATATATATATATAGAAAGACTCTTGTGAGACGGGTTGATTCATTATCAAACTATGCTTATCGTATATGTAAAGTATGCTTATTTGTAGTTAATGTATATCAATAATGAATCATATTATAACATCCTAAAATCATACTTTAATTCATCATCCATCATACATTACAAAACACACTTTAACAACTATTAAACATACTTTATCTATATATAATAGACATACTTTAACACGTCTCACAAATGATCCATTAAACATACTTTATCTATATAATAGACATATTTTAACACGTCTCACAAACGGTCTCACATAAGTAGCGTCTCACAAGAGACTTTGTCATATATATCTATTAATATCTATTAAGCGTCTTAACAGTAAGGTGGCCAGTTTCAGGCCGGTAGGTTTAAAAAATGTTACTAGCTAATCAAAGCAGCTTACGCGTGGCATTCTCTTAATTTTGTTCATAGTCTCTCTTATTTTATATTCTGCATTTCTCCTCCTTTCCTCTTTTTCCTCAACTGTGACTGAAGAACGCTGCTTCAATTGAAGATTTTCCTCTTATCTGGCGCTCGTTTGATTCTCTCTATTGAGGTTCGATCGCTGCTTGATTCCCGCTGCTGCCGCTCCGGCTTGCTCCACCACCTGCTGCAACCCTTTCCCCTGTCAACCGCCGACCCAAGGTAGGCAACCATGCTCTTTCGAAATCCCACTTCATGTCGCCTACTTTAATGTATTACTGTAACTTTACCTTACTTTCCTGGTCTATTCTTTCTGATGAGACTATGTAATAGAAATTCGTAATTGATTTAAAATGAATGCCTGTATGATCCTTCATAAAATATCAAGTGTGATTTTATTTTTAACTCACTGGATTCGTAATTCTTGAAATAACAACTGTTGGGCCCTTTTGGGTTATGGCCCAAATGATGGTCTTCTTTCCTAAGTATTGGGTTCATTTCAATTAATTGGAAGAGGGCCCATAGCCTTACACTTTTGATCTCATTTAATCATCCATTTGTGACCCTAACGGGTAGAACGTGGATTTGAACTCTTGTGGGAGTTCAACGGGAATCTGAGTACTGTGGAGTTCATCCCTCGACCACCTTCTCCGGCGAAGACGACAAACACGGACGACGATGACGACCGCATCCGTCTAATAGTGGTATCAGAGCGGGTTTCATCGTCCGTCCATCTCCCAAAGCTGTTGACCATCAACTGCCGATGGGAGATCGCCGTCGTCGGATTTTCTCGCCGGAATCGCGATCTAATCGGATCGGAGCCACCACGTTGCCGATCTGCTCGCCACCTCTCGGATCTAACCGATGTCGCCTTGTCGGGAATGCCACAGGAAGAATATCATGACGCCATCCCAGATCTGCTCACCGGGACCACGATCTGCCGCCAGCGCCGCAGTTTCCAGCCCATCTCATCCGCCGCTGCACAGCCGTCAGAGTTTCACGACACCGTCGCTGCTGGGATCCACCCGCTGGAATCACGTCGCCAATCTGCCAGGCCAGGAACGCATGATCTGCAGCCCTAGCCACCGTCCGACCGCCGCTGGATCTCCGTTATCGAAATCGTGATTTGGTCGCGATTTGACCGATCGAAACGGCCACCGTCGCGATCTGCTCACAGCTACCGGAATCGCGACCTCCAGCAGCTGACCGACATCGCGCTGCCTCACGTCGCTTAGCAGTCCCCGAGAACGCGAAGCCAACCGTTGGTGCCACCACCGTCGCCGACCGTTGCTGCTGCTATTCTAACGCGCCGCTGCCACCTCTGACCGACTGCCGCCGCCCCTGTCCGTCGGCTGCCTATTCCGGTCAGACCCTCCGTCATTGCTAGTCACCTCCGGGAAGCAGCTACTCGAAGCACTACTAGAGTTGATCGCTATCCAGCTGCTGACCGCTGCCCAGCTACTGACCGCCGGTGACCACTGATGACCTTCGGTCGCCGTAGCTAGGGTTCCGTTCAGCTTGGTCTGACCGTTTAGGAAGGGAAGTGTCTCTCCTCTACACCTCTCGGACCTATTCCTTGTCTTTTTTCTGAAAATTTTCAGATTGTTCCTTCACTAACCCCCAATGTTTCAGATTGTTCCTTCACTAAGCCCCGTTCGTGTTTGCTACGTGAACAAGACTACGAGGGATCTGCTCCCGTTAAGTAACGGGCTGGTGGCTCGTAGAGGTGGTACGGTGTTTTCGTCAGAGACACCGCTCTGGTGAAATAGTTTGAGCCTTTCTTGTTTATTATTTTTTTTCTTGGCTGATGCCCTGAGGCGACTAGCCCTCTTATTTGCTCTTATGTGATTCCCTGAGGTGGCTGGCCCTCTTATTACTATTCTTGTTTGTTTCTTTTGTGAAATTGTCATCTTAGTATTTCAATTTTCACTGCTGAAAATATGTCCTTGTGTGTTATACTTCTCCGTTTCTCGCTTTGTGTGTGATTAGAATAGTGCCAACCTGGTGTGTGACAGATTGTTGATCTGTAATTCTGTATTTTTTTCCGTTCAAAGTGTGTTTTACTCAACTTTAAATACTCATGGCTTCGTCTTCGTTTGGACAAGCACCGTTTGATGGTAAGCGAGACTTCAGTATCTGGAAACAGAAAATGAAGTGCATACTCATTCAACAAAGGGTATTCAAAGTTGTAGATCACTCGTATGATAAGGATGATACATATGCTAAAAAGGCTGAGATGAATGAGCTTGCTTTGTTTGCGATTATCTTGAATCTTTTTGATCCTGTGCTTAGAAAAGTTGGTGTTCATGAGTCCGTAAAAGTTTTGTGGAAAACATTGGATAAGCTGTATACTGAAACATCTTTGCCTAGTAAAATGTTTCTTCTTGAAAAATCTTTTCGTTTTAAACTTGATGTAAACAAAGATGTTGAAGAAAATTTGGATGTGTTCACGAAGTTGATTCAAGATATTAAGCTAACTGGTGACAAGCATATTGATGAATACACTCCTATTGTGCTTTTAAATGTTATACCTGATTCTTACAGTGATGTCAAGTCTGCTATAAAGTATGGTCGTGATGACATTACTCTTGATATTGTGGTGAATGCCTTAAAAAGCAAGGAGCATGATTTAAAATAAAATGGGGGTGTTAAGAATTCTGGGGAGGTTATGCATGTTAAGGGGAAACCTAACAATCATAACAAGAACAAGAACAAGAATAAGAATAAGGACAAAAATTCTGATGTGAAACCTCAGAATAATCAGAATGGTGACAAGAAAAAGAAGAAATGCTTTAATTGCCATGAAAGGGGACATTTTGCGAACAAGTATCCTCATCCTAAGAGGAATAATTCTAATGATCATGCTAATGTTGCCTCTGAATCTGTGAATTATGGTGATGTGTTTGCTATTTCTGATAGTTGTGTGAATTCTGTGCATTCATCTCTGTGTGATAGTGAATGACTTGTGGATTCCGGTTGCACATTTCATATGACATATTTTAAATATCTTTTCTCTTCATATAAAAATATTTCTCATGGATCTGTTTCTATGGCTAATGAAAAAATATGTGATGTGTTTGGTGTTGGTGACATTTGCTTGCGTTTTGAAGATGATTATGTGTTCACTTTGAAAAACGTGCGACATGTACCTGATTTGTGTAACAACTTAATTTCTTGTGCTGCACTTGAAGATGAGGGGCTTGAGGGTAGGTGGGGAAAGGGTTGCATGTCTATTGTAAAGGGTTCTGTGCCCATCTTTAATGCTGAAAAAAGGAATAACATGTATGTTTGTTATGCTAAATCTGTTGTTATGTCTGCTAACGCTGTTAAAGAGGATAAAACAAATATTTGGCATGGTAGGTTAGGTCACATGAGTGGAAAAGGTCTTGAAATATTGCATAAAGCTGGTTCTTTTGGTAATGATAAGCTTACATGCATTCTTTTTTGTGATTCTTGTGTGCAAGGCAAACATGAGAAGGTGAAATTCCCTGTTTCCCCGTACCCTAGGACTTCTTCGTGTAGTGATATACTTGAGTACCTGCATGCTGATGTGTGGGGGCCTTCTAGTGAGCCAACTCAAGGTGGCAATGTGTATTTTCTTCCATATTTGATGATTTTTCAAGAAAATATGGGTGATTTTGCTTAAAAACAAATCTGATGTTTTTGAAAAGTTTAAAAATTGGAAAATTTTGATTGAAAATCAAATGGGTAAAAAGATTAAGTATCTTAGAACTAATAATGGATTGGAATTTTGCAATAATGTCATGGATGATTTATGTGTCAAATATGGAATTGTGAGACATAAGTATGCTCCTTACACTCCCCAACAGAATGGGGTTGCTGAGAGGATGAATAGGACCTTGTTAGAAAGGGTGAGGAGCATGTTGGTGTCTTCTGGACTTTCCAAAAAGTTTTGGGGTGAGGCGCTTATTACCGCAACATTTTTAATAAACAAATCCCCATCTGTGCCTTTAAAGGGTAAGTGCCCTGACTATGTATTTTTTTGTAAAAGTATTGATTATTCTTTGTTACGTGTATTTGGCTGTGCTGCGTTTGTGCGTCAGAAACATGACAAATTGGATCTTATGAGTAGAAAATGTGTTTTTCTTGGTTATCCTGAGGGTGTTAAAGGTTATAGGCTGTGGGATTTTTCTGAATCGGGTTTCAAAATTGTGATTAGTAGGGATGTGATCTTCAATGAATCTGAATTTCCTTGCTTATCTGCTCATTTGCCTGATGTTGTGTCTTTACATGATCCTACCACTTCTTCGAGTGAGGTGGAGTTGTCTCATTTGTTATCTGATGTTGAAAACTTGTCTGACACTGTTGTTGATCAAGAACTTGTTGCCAATAAACCTGCTATCAATGATGAAAATGTGTATGATATTCCTGAAGATGATGACTGTGTGTTGCCTAGGGATAGACCTAGAAGGAATATTAGGCCACCTGCTATGTATGATGATTTTCATATTGATACTCATGCTTGTAATGCGTTTGAAAGTATTGATAATGAACCTAAGATCTATCAAGAGACTTTAAAATCTGACAACTCTGTGAAATGGTTAAATGCTATGATAGATGAAATGAAATCGTTGCATGTTAATCATACTTGGACTCTGGTTCCAAAACTTGCTCATTGCTCTGTTGGTGATTACAAGTAGCTTTTCAAAGTGAAACATGAACCTGAAAATGTTAAATTTAAAGCTAGATTGGTAACAAAAGGTTTAACTCAAAAGGAAGGGGTTGATTATAATGAAATCTTTGTTCATGTTGTTAAATTCACCACTGTTCGTATAATGCTTGCATTATTTGCTCATTTTGATTGGGAATTGAAGCAAATGGATGTCAAAACGGCTTTTCTTAATGGTGATTTGGACAAAAAGATTTTCATGAAACAACCTGAGGGTTTTGTGGACCCCAAAAATCCTGATCATGTGTGTTTTTTGAAGAAATCCTTGTATGACTTGAAACAATCTCCTAGACAGTGGAATAAGAAGTTTGATCAATGCATGACATCGTTGAAGTTTAAGAGAAGCTTGCATGATAATTGTCTTTACTTCAAGATTGATACTTTTGTTCCTGTTTTTCTGCTCATATATGTGGATGATATGCTAATTGTTAGCCCTGATCTTGAATATGTTGAGCTTGTTCAAAAGAGTCTATGTGATAATTTTGATATGAAAGATCTTGGAGATGCTAAAAGGATTCTTGGTATGAACATTGATAGAGATAGGAAGAACCATGTTCTCTTGCTTAATCAGATTTCATATGTTGAAAAGATTTTGAGTAAATTCTCTATGATGTCTGCTAAAACTGTGAATGTGCCTCTTGCTGCCCACTTTGTGTTAAGTAATGATCAGTCTCCAAAGACTGATTCTGAAATTGCTGAAATGTAAAAGATTCCTTATTCCAATGTCATTGGGTCTGTTATTTATCTTATGGTTAGCACTAGACCAGATATTGCATATTCTGTTAGTTGCTTGCAAGGTATATGGCTAATCCAGGTGCGCCTCATTGGGAGGCTTTGAAATGGCTCTTGAGATACCTCAAGGGCTCCATGGAGGTAAGTTTGCGCTTTTCCAAATCTGCAAATGGTGTGAGTCTTGTTGGCTATGTTGATTCCAATTATGCAAATGATAGGGATAATAGGAAGTCTACAACTTATGTGTTTACTTTGTGTGGCTCTTGCATAAGTTGGAAGTCTCAGTTACAGCATGTGGTTGCTTTATCTTCAACTGAATCTGAATACGTGGCTATTACTGATGCTTTAAAGGAAGCTATTTGGCTGTAAGGCCTTTTGAATGAAATAGGTTTTCTTGACAAATGTGCCACTGTGTTTTCTGATTGTATGTCTGCGATTCAGTTGTGTAAAAATCATGTTTTCCATGATAGAACCAAGCATATAGATGTTAGGTATCATTTCATTCGTGATATTATAAAAAAGTATTGTTAACCTGGAAAAGATTGCATCTGAGTTTAATCTTGCTGATATGGGTACTAAATGCTTATCTGTTGAAAAATTTAGGTCTTGCATGAGGACTTTTTTAAATTTCGACTCTCTTGATTGAAGCATGTTGTATGCAGTTCTTTTCCGTGGATGTTGTGTCCACTCTTTAGCTTGTGTGCTCCGTTTATTTTGTCTTTGGGATATTTTAAACATTTTGTGATTGTGTGTCCGTGATCTTTGCTCCGACTTAGATTTGTGTATCTTTTGTGATACCTTGGCTTTGTGTCAAATTTTGGATCTTGCATTTGACTTTGTGTCTTTCGTTTTGCAGGTGTCCGGGGAAAAGTGCGTTGATTAATTCTCATTTAGTTATACACAAGGGTGGATGATTTGGGTCAAGGTGAAGATTGTTGGGCCCTTTTGGGTTATGGCCCAAATGATGGTCTTCTTTCCTAAGTATTGGACTCATTCCAATTAATTGGAAGAGGGCTCATAGTCTTACACTTTTGATCTCATTTAATCACCCATTTGTGACCCTAACGGGTAGAACGTGGATTTGAACTCTTGTGTGAGTTCAACGGGAATCTGAGCACTGTGGAGTTCATCCCTCGACCACCTTCTCCGGAGAAGACGACGAACACGAACGATGATGACGATCGCATCCGCCTAATAACAACTAAAGTAGATTGTTGGTGTGAGTGGGAAATTTGGTAGCTGATTTAGAGGAATGAGTAATTAGAATTGTTATGATTTGCAAAGAACATGCCGGCCATTTTAATTCATGCCTATTGAGATGCTTGATGAAATGTTTAAGTGTAAATATGTTTTAATGTATTGGATTGATTCATAATTCTTGAGTGAACATAAGAAGGTTAAAACTCTTTATATATTCTGAAAAGTGCAAATGGGAAGGAAAATTATTAAATCTATGTGCACAAATGTGTGAAGTTATTTATGTAATGAACATACTAACTCTTGCATTTAAAATTCAAGTTAATTAGTTGTAGCTAGCATCGATTTTGAAATAGAAATTTAGTTTTTGACTTAAGTTTGGACTTTAGATCCTGTATAGCAACCATATTGTTCCCCTACATATGGTTTTTTTGTCTATGAACTTTCTGGCTGATTTCTTTCATTCTTGAAGGTGGTATGAATGGATTTATGAACTTGATTGACCTGAAAACGCTGGCCTTAACAAGTAATTGAAGGTAAGCTTGCCTTTGCTCTTTAACTCTCCAATTTAGTTTTTGGAGATCATTTGTGCACACACATGTATGACTCTCATATGATATAATAATGTGTTAACTTGTAATGAAGTTTTGGTTCGCCCGGTCTCTTGCACCGTGCGGCCACTGTCCGCTGATTGGGTGTCTTGCACCGTGCGGCCACTTTCCGCTGCTTGGGTCTCCGTGTTTGCAAGTCAGCACCGCTTGATTGGTGGTTCTATAGGTGAGGTTATTATTACTACTACTATTATTGCGATTAATTTTTGAATTATGGTCAGAGTACTGTGGGGGATGGTGTGGTAGAATTGAATTACTAATTTATATGTTCAGTTGTTCTCTTGCTCTTGTTATGGCCCCACCAGGAATGCGAAGGAAGTTTTATGGTTCATATTAATTTATTGAGGCGCTGAGGGTGGTTCAAGTAGTTGGTGGTACTGTGACGATATTATCTGTCCATTATCTGCAATTTGTTGGGTTTTTTTTTAACATCTTGTTCTGATTTTTTATTGATTGAGAAGTCAAGTTTGCCTTGGTTGCTGTTTACAGTGGTGGTTCTATGTTTTACTGTCTTTATCTTCTATGAGGGGGTAAATTCATTTGTTAGCAAATAGCAAATAGTGACAAGAATGACGTGTGTTTAGATGACTTGTTACTCAGGATGCTATACTTGAACTAAATTATACTCTAGGCATTGTTATCTAAATTATTAAGGAATTATGAATAGTATAGTGCAAGAGGGTGAGTGGAGGAGTGAGTTCTAATTGGCTGGCTTCAGAATATGTAAAAGGAGTGGTTCAAGTTTGTTACAGACTTGAAGAAGAATGAAGGCATTTACAGAAAATATTGGCAGCTCTGACTGCTCAGTTAAAGCTTTTGTACTCTCATAGCTTACTATTTGTTTATTTCCGTGTCTGTTTCGAGAACCTGTTGTAATGTATGACATCTTTATTCGCTTCACTCGAGTTCTTTAGTTGCGCAGTACCAGATAAGAACTCTAATCAGGTTTTCTTCATCCCTGATTTAGCAGTGTCCAGACCTTCTTCCCATCAGCGTTAGAACCCCTAATTTTGACAGCACAAGAACCCCTAATTTTGCATTGCATGCAGGTGTTCTGAATGTTTTACTTGGTGTTCTTGTCTTACATTTAGAGGTGTTTATTCGAAGAAGCCACTAATTTTGCTTATATTTGTTCGCAATGCCAATGCTACTCCTATCTAATTTCTTGCTATATGATTTGGGTATGATTGAAAAGCCTTTGGTTGGCACATCTTACAAATTTTTGTGCTCTTTAAGAAATCAAGCATTAATTTAAAGTGTATAATTATTACTAGATAGGAAGAGAAACTCTGGCAAAGCTATATGAAGAACCTTCCGAATTCTCGTTGTGTTGATTGGATTTGTTACATAACTGATTCTTTCTGTTTTATTCTGAAAATCTGAAAATTTAGTTCTTACAGGTTGCAAGCCCACAATTTGATTTGATGACGATGAGGAAAGCACCCCATTGGTTAATTTATGTGTTCAGCTGGCTATAGACAAAGGGTATCTAGGTGATGTTGAAAACATTGATTTTCATCTCTTAGAGCGCATTTTGTCCCATTGTAATACTGATCATTTGAAGCACCTTGAAGATTGTACAGAAGCAAGAGTTTTCTGGCCACCATTTTTGGGTTGTTCTAAAGCTTCTTATCTTTTTGGGATTTACCTTTATATCATGATCTTGACTAATTGTTTGGTTTGATTACAGTGCAGAGATCTTAGCCCTGTTACTGATAAATATTGGAAGAAGTTTTACAAGGACCAATGCAGTGAGGAGAGCGTGAGTATCGTCGCTGAGAGGATGCAACAGAAAAATGTGAATTTCGCATGTAGAAAATTGTACGAGGTAAGTGCTCTTTCTATTGTCAAATTATGATTGCAAATTTTTGCCCTTCTCTTTTTTCCCTTGATACATTACATCACTAATATCTTATTACAAGCCAAGTTAAGAGAGAGGGAAGAGGCAACACAAAAATCTCACTACACATTAAATTTCACTGTCCTGGATTGATGCTTCAAAATGTTATTTAAGATATCCTTAGATGTATCTTCTTTGCTATTTATTTTCATTCTTTTTTAACTTGGATTAAACCAAAAATTGATTTATTCTTAATTTCCCTTATTAACTTCTAAAAAATTGCACAACCCTAATCATTATTTACCTGCATACTTGATTAATTTGGAAATCTGAATAAGTTTTGTATTTGTGTGCTGAATGTGTTGGCTGCATATATTTTAGTTTCTGGTTTATCTAGAAGCATTCTTTGGCAGATCCTGTTGCAATGTGGCATGTGACATGAGCTAGCCCCTGCTATCCTCCTAAAGCAACTCGCCACCATGCCGCAACAGGTTTTCCTTAGTTTCATTGCGCAACATACATAAACGGTGTAGCTAGCAGTTTGCTGGTTTAAACTTAATTAGTTGCCAGAGTGTATGAAATCAGCAATTCTCCACCTTATTAAAGTCACCCAGATCTCCTAAAAATGCTTTTTAAGTTCTCTTTATAAAATAAGAAAAAATTTAAAAACTTCCTCAGCTAGGCTTCATAATTCAGCAGTAAAAAAGCTTAGGAAGTAAAGAACGCAATCCTATAGGCGCTAAAAGTGCCTTTCACTATTAAATTTTCTTTCAACATATCTCTACAAGGTAATCTGATTCAAAAGAGATAATAGTAATAAATTGGAAAAAGCTGTATTCTACTCCTAAAGAAAGTCATTTTGAAAAAAATTGTCCTCTCATTCATATACACACTCTCTAACATGTAATTTCTCTTAGGAAACTAAAGCTATAAATCATCTGGTTTGATGTGTACTCACTCATTAGATACACTTTGTTCAATTATTTTCCTTCTATTGGTGTTGGATTCTGTAAATGTGACGATACATTATTTTTGTGTTTTTAAATTTCATTGGTTTTCACCGACTATTAGTTGATATTTTCTTTTACTCACAATGGCTGCAGAATTTGCTTATACAAGAAGGCAAGGAATTAGGTTTTGTTCTGACTTTGCTTATGCAAATCAGTGCTGTAAAGCACTTTCTCAGGTTGATTTTAATATTTTCTGACTTTGAAGAACTTTATTTTTCTGTTTGATTCTCGCATATCTCATGTCTTCCTTCACCATAATTTAGTATCAATGATATCTATGAGTTATTGCATATGAAAGTCATGGATATGACCCGAGGTTATCAGGAAAACTGTTCTTGTGCTGAAGCATTTTGACTTTTGAGCATCAACTCATGGTCAACCACCCCAATTCTCATTTAAACTTAAATTTCTAAGTTTTCTATTGCATCTATGTTTGGTTCATTTATTCGTTATAACACACGAGAATTGACAGCTTAAGTTGAATATTTACGTTTGAAATTTTGAGATTTTTACAGATTCTTTCAATTACATGGTAGCAATTTTAATATTTTGGGCCAGTTTTAGAATTTTAACTCAATTACATGGTAGCAATTTCAATATTTTGGACTAGTTTCAGAATTTTAATTGTTTGGCATTCAATTCAATATTGACTGAAATTTTAGCACTTTTTATATTATACATTAATAAGTGAACCTTAACACTTTTAGATGAACCAATTTCTAATGCGAGGAACTTGGAATATTTCTTTTACAGTATTTGTATAATTGCACTCTGTGTTTCATAATTATTTTAACTCTTACGTTTACTGGATATATCGACTTTGCTACTGTTTCTTGTTTTGGATAAATAATAATCAGTGAGTTATTTGCCCTCAAAATCCCTGATGCTCTTGCAATTATCCAGCCACTTGCACTAATGGCATAATTTTGGAAGTTAGCGATACATATTAGATGAATTTAGTTTCTACTACTGATATAGAAACATCTTCTAATTTTCTTTTTTAGAACTAACTTTTAGTCCATAAAGATTGACATCTGTTTTGGTGGCATATTTATATATGTTGTAGCTCATCATGAAAGGTTAATGGATATGGATTCAATGCACATTGTTTCTTGGACAGACTTTAGGCAGGAGCAATATATAGAAATTGGAGCAATTCTTATGGATGCATGGTTTTATAAGGTCTGTATGTTCTGCTTTATTTATCTTTACTTTCGTTGATGTGTATCAACTGAACCTAAGCAACGTAATTTAAATCAATTGTTTGGATCTCTTTACAAGAAATTCAATTTAAACTTCAAATTGCTGCGTCCATATAACCCTTAATCTCCAAGTTAAAAAATGACTCTTGAAAACTCTCAATTTGACTTTTTTTTTTTAAAGATCTCTCATTGCATTAATTTGTTCTCAGTAGAATGATGATTTATTGCTGTAGTCAGCTATATTATTACTAGGTTGCCACATGAGTACTAAACCTCTATTTTTTGTTTGTATTATAAACTTAGAACAATTTAAGACTGAGGGCATGTTTGTTTGATGACTTTAAAAGTGTAGAATGGTGTGGAATGGAAATGATAGGGAGACATGATGTTTGTTTTATTACTTTGATTCCAATCTACAGTGAATTGATATATGAAAAGTGAGGAATGGTGATTTCACCCCTTTTTCGTGACTTTGGGAATCATTTCATCCAATAGAGGTCTGATTTTATTTATTTATTTTATTTTATTTATTTATTTTTAAACATTAGTATTTAATATTAATAAAAACATAATATTAATTATAAAAATAATGTTTTTAATTGAAAATAAATAAATAATATAATATAATTAATTTCATTTCCACATAAACCAAACAAAATCAAAGACTATGATAATGATTCTTTTCATCAACCAAACAATACACTCATAAACATCATATTCATTCTCATTCCTTAATACTATCATTCCCATTATCATTACCATTTCTCTTAAAATACCGAACCCATTATCATTACCATTTCTCTTAAAATACCGAACGACCCCTGAGATTGAAGAGTTTAAAGGGGAGATTATAGGTGCAGGAGTACATGCTCAAGACAAAAGATCTCATTACAAGAGTTTTGCATCTTGGTGAATGTGTGCTTGTATTCGATTGCAGGCCCCAACATTAGCTTTTACTTTTAATAGGAACTTTCCTGTGGGACGGTTTCACACAAGTATTCATCATTTACTAATTGAAGTATGTATAGGTATCCGGGCTAGCACCTCATCACATGAGGTGCCCCATACCTAATATATATTTATATATGTATATATATGTCATGGACACAAACACACATATAATTACATACAACCTCTGTACCATCCTAATAATTACACATTTTTAAATTGGGTAATTCATTCTAATGGTTACGTTTCTTTTTTTGTATATGAGACTCACACAATTAAGTAATTAAAATATCTTAATGGGATCGATCTGCCAAATTAATACAACTATCCACTTTATATCAAAATATTATTTCTCTCCCTTCAATACACATTAAAATACTAAATTTCTTAATCCCCGTGCATTATAACTAAATTGAAACTTGAAACTCTATGTTCAAAATGAGAAAATGATGTGATAACCAAATCGAAACAAATAAATGATTGTATTTTTACATTTTGGAATTTTAATTAAATAAAATATCATTTGAACATTATATTTAATCGTGTTTTAAAGTAAGTCAAAATTTAAGACTTAATATAAAAGAATAATTTAGTATTATATTTAGTCCTAAATAAGTCCCCACTAATCGATGGTATTTCCAACAATAGATGAATATTTAATTTAAAATATGAATAACTGAAAATATATTTTTCTAAGTTATATATCACCTTAATTAAAAAGAAAAATATATTAAGATCATTCTAAAGTAGTCTTGTATATAATGTAATCAATAGTTGTTAATGTATGATGACTGCGCTTGATTAGTATAGTAGGGAATATTAATTAAATATGGAAAAAATTAAAATAAACATCATTAGTAGTAATAAACATCATCGATGTATCTTGATTTCTCGTAAAAAATGAAGTAAAGAACCCCGTCGAAAATATCGTCACATATTTCCGCTGGAGGTTGGCTGAAGTTATGCCACAGTGAGTTGCCTCCTTCTTCGAATCGTGTTGCATGATCCTTTGCCGGGAAAATATCGCTTCAAATCTGGTTCCCGATGCCAAAGTTTTGCAGTTGAGATTCTAGTCAGTTGTCATTGCTAAGGTGTTGCTTCTAAACCGAGCGTCGTCATCAAGGTGTTGCTACTATTGAGGTCTGTTTCGATTAGCTCTATTAGTTAGATTATATGCTTGTTCAACGCAATTGAGAAGAGTATGCGGACGGCAGATAGAAAATTATTAGGGTTAAAGATGTGATAGTAAAACACCTAAATAAGAAAATAAGAATAAAATGAATTGTGAGAAATTAAAGAGAAATTGAGAAGAGATGAGAAATTTAAATAATAATATTTCCCCTCAGTTCTCAAATTCCATTGACTTTATAAATGGTTAATGTTATGTGTTTTTTTTCATGCAAAATTAATTCCTAAGTATTTAAGGATATCAATTGTAATTCAACAGGTAACCAAATTAAATATCAAATCTAGAGGACGAGTATTATTCATTTAATTATTTACTAAATCAATTAAAACTAAAGCAATAATATTGTGGAATTTAATTATTAAACTACTAAACAAATTAATTAAAATAACAATATAAATAAATATCACTAAGAAGAAATCGAAGTTGTTTCAAGAATGGAGAATAGGTAGCTATATGGTTATCCAATTTTATTCCTTAATTTCCCTCTCAAGTATACCGATCGACTCTGCCTTGTGGACTATAGACGCAACACATGTACAAGAAACTTATTACTCTATAGACATAAGAAAATAAGCATATAAAGACTGGATGTCACCTTAGAATAAGAGATATAATTTTATCCCCCCTTTCTAGGTATCAGTATCAATTATTTCCTGCGAACCTAGTACTTTAACCCAATATGATATCTTTTTATAGGTACTATAAAATTAATCCCTTAATCCTGCTTATTAACCCGCAAATAATTCAATTAATAAACATTCATATAAAATAGTTTTAATAAAGTTTTGGAGTCCCCTCACTTAGAATCATAACATATAACCCTGTTCAACGGTGAACACACTCAATCAACAACCAAATATATATTCAGACTTTATATAACAGTTGAAGATGCATAAAACAGCCGTAAATATGAGTTGAAAAGGCTCAATCAAATATGAAATAAATCCACAAGTAGTGTTGTACGGATGAGTATACAAGAGAGTTTAATTAATTTATAAAACCTTCAAAACTCTAAAACTATCAAAAAGGCTCTAGCCCATGGTGTACAAGTAACACGCATGGGGATTAAATAGATCTTACCCATAGTTTGGAAAATCAGAAGATAGAAGAAAAGAATTAGGAGAACCCCTTGGTATAGCGATCTCTTCCTTCTTTCTTCCATCTCTTCAAATTCTCTTGGTTCTCCTTCTTGGATCAACAGACGAATCTTCACAGTGATTGATATATGGAAGGAATGGATATTGAGGATGGTAGATGGTATGAGGGTGATCCCCTATGGGGTGGTGTAGAATGATTGTGGCCGCATCAAAAGGATATGGTGAAATCATGGAGGATTATGTGATAAGGAGATTAATTGTGCTTCATGATAGGAAAAAAAAAAAGGGCTAATTTTCAGAAATTCTCGACGGCAGCTGTGTGACCTCACCATTTTGAGCATAACTTCCTTGTCCAATCTTCGATTTGAGTGATTTTTGTGCTAAAACGATCCTCTCTTTCGTGGCTTTCCAACCTGTATCACATAACCAGTTTTGAGTTCCATTAAAATACAGAAAAATTATGGAAGTTGAGTGTGCATTTTTCAGCATTCCTTAGAAGACTAATTTATTGTCAAGATATATAGAAAAATACAATGGTATAGGAATTAAGAATTGATGGACTCTCCTAGGAAAGTACACATTTCATAATTCAAGGAAATGCAGCATAACAACATTTTGAGTCATTAGACTTACCATCATCATTAGCCGGAAAAAGTACCCCTCTCACACCCACTCTACATCATATCTACAAATCACCATATATATAGCTCTTTTAAAACCAACTTTTTTTTCTTTTTTTAGTAACTTGGGTGTAATTGTGAACACCAATATTTTGAAATTCTGAGATCATTCAATAAAGAACTTTTCTATCAAGAAAGTTGGAGTAACTAAAGTAAGAGAAGTTAATTAGAGAAATACTTGCTTCTCGGCATGAGATTGCATAAATCATCAACTTTGAAGAACCATTTTTTCTACCTGTTCAATCCATTTTCGAATTGAGTCTCCAACATCCAAACAATAGACAAATTAATTATTACTAGTACATATTTATTAACTCTTACCTCCATCAATTTTCTTTTGGCTTCGTGTCGCATGGGAAGATGACGAATTTCATTATTCAACTCCATACATTTAGTAGTAGTTTAGGGGGAGATAAAGTCCATAACAACATTGATGCAAGACTGAAAAAAATGGGATAACTTCAAATAAAAATATTGTAATTGGTCTTTCTAATTAATTTTACAAACAAACTCAGCTACAAATTTTATATATACTATAATAATAGTATTAAGTCATAGAAAACTTGTTTCATATGATTGAGATACTACCCAAATATCAGGATTACCTAAACTCAAAAGGGTTGGACATATGACCAATTGGGATTACCCTGAAGAATAGATCTAAACTAATTAGGCACAGGTAAAAGAAAGCAAACATATTAATTTTCCAAAGAAATCATCTTAATCTCATTAACATAGAGTAACCATCCATTTTGAATTAGAAAAAGACTCATGAAATGAAACAGAGAATGCGAAGGAGTGTGAGTACTATTGAAACTACATGAAGGTGATTGGTTGACATTGCTACCTTGACTTTTATAATTTGATAGGGACATCCAGCAGGAACAAGATAGCTTCTCCACTACATTGCTCAAATTCCATAGTTGAATGCCTGAATACACTGAGAAGTGGGAATAGCTTTATATTAGCTATGCAAGTTAAAACCTCAAATAATCAGAGTGATGCATATCATGAATGAATAAGTCTCAACTTGTGATATGCATTAAGGAATAAGTTCTGATTAAGAATGAGATGAACCTGTTTGATAGACATGAAGCCATCATTAAACTTACATTGCATTTTGGATAAAAGAGCTACTTTCAAGTAAAGTATACATGAATTGTGAGCTACTCAATGCATTTGATATTATTAAAATTTATATGTACTCTTGTAGAAGTTGAAGAGATGTAAGAATTTATAAAAAAGAGAATAAAGTTGTAATTAATAAGATTGGCTAGTTACAAATTTGTCTAAAAATGTTTCTCAAATACTCCATACAATTAAGAAACTAAAGATTAAAGAATAAATATTAAAGATAAATATTAAAGATTAAGATTAAAAAAAAAAGAAAACATGTAGCTTTCTTTCACTTAACCAACTATATTTTTGTTATTGCATTTACTATTGTAACAACCAGCTCTAAATTTATCCTAGAAATTAGGAAAATAAATAAAATAAATATGATAGCATTAAATAGAGAGGAAAATCTGAATTGCTTGATCATGGTAAATGGAGTCAAAACCTTCTATGTTTACAATTTTAAATCAATTCAACTCAATCATGAACCTAGACAGCCTAGGCCTCCAATTTCCAAGCTGCAACTCCCATTTCAAATTCAAAATCCTTGATTTAAGGGAGTGATGGAGAGAATTTTCTTCTATCTTCCAACATCACACTCCTTCACCACCTATAAAAGACCCTTCTCCCCAATACTTTGGAGCACCAACACTACTCTAACATTAGCAACACTTGAGTAAGGAGCTAAACCCCTCCCCTAATCCCCTTTTCTTTTAAGCTTGGGCAGCCTCCGTCACCGCTATCGCCGCCTCCACAATTAATGTGCAAGGTGGTGGTATGCAATGACAATTAGTTGTGTAACGTCATTCCTCCTCGTGATTTAAACGTCTAAGGACCGTTGGGGAAGACAATCACAAGGGACGAGAACAAGCCCACATGTTTTACTAAAACTATGCTTCCGATGGAAAGATCTATTTTTTTCCATTTACAAATAAAAACCCCCTTTATATTTAACTTCAAGGATTTTTACAAGAAATTCTATTTTTTTCCTTCCATGTAATTATGTCTTCCACTAACCATGCCCTAATGATCTTAGGTGATCCTTAAACGCGAAGGCCTATCGACTTTTCCCTTCTACCCATCACCCTATGCTACTAAGGTGAGAATAATTTTCATACTCACTTACATACATGTGAATAGTCGGTAAAATATTCAATGCAAAACATTATGTATTTTCATATATGTTTTCAAAGTACTTGAGACATGAATAAATTGCAAGTCTTTTAAATATATTTGAGACATAGAGAAACTTTAATTCATAAGTGTTCTTTATATGAATAAAAACAATATGTATTTTTATATGAGTTTTAAAAGTACTTGAGACATGAATAAATTTCAAGTCTTTTGAATATATTTGAGACATGGAGAAACTTTAATTTATAAGTGTTCATTATACGAATACTTGAGACGTGTCAGGGCCCTAGAGGTGCCGAGATTATGAGAAATCCTCGAGGAGTATCCGCAGTGCCAAAGAATTTATATTGATCAATCAATAAAAAGACTTATAAAGTATTTTATGAGACAATTAGAAATTTAAAGTATTCTTTGACTGATATGTACTTGATTATGTTTGTGAATTATCTTCACTGGGTTTATATGCTCACCCTCAACATTTGTGCTTCAAATTGAAGAGGAGGTGAAGATTTGGAGGGAGGTGGAAATAATAAAACTTCAATAAATGTATTTTGGTTTTTTTTTTCATGTTTTAACTAAGTCGAAATAATGTTTTCCTTGACTATTATTTTCATGGGATAATTTATAAGTTTTAATTAAATTTTTATGTTTCCGCTATTTCAAGGTTTGAGGTAAAATATTAAAGAGATTTTTAAATTGTTAGGGCTTTATTTATTGGGCCGTTACAACTATATAAGTTTAAGGTTGTTTAGATAACACAATTACGTTCGATTAAAGAGTAGAGCTATTGCCATGTGAAAGATTATTGAGAGCATTCGATCTCAGAAAAGATTTAAAGTAAAAATACTATTATATCCCCATTCTTAAAACTATTCCTTTTTTAATTACTATCCCCACCTAAACAATTTACTAACCACACCGAATATTTTAATTGTTGGAAAAATAAGGGTTGCACCAAACAATCACTTCCAATATGAATACTGAAAAAATAAATACAAGAAATGAAGAAATGAGAAAAGTCTTCAAATCTTATCTTTGGATCTGGATCTTCAAACAGAACTGGCGCTGGAACTAGATCTTGAAACATTATTGGAACTGGATCTGGATCTTGAAACAGAACTGGCACACGAACTGGATCTAGATCTTGAACTGAGTCGAGATTGGATCCCTTCCCACAAGACATAAGTGGTTCGGTTCTTGGTGGAATGTCCCCAAAGGTAAAACGTTTCTTTGTTTCCAGCGAAGCAGCATTGCTATTGCAAGAACATCGGCGAACTAAAGAGGATGGAGAACTGAATCGTTACTAGATGCAAATGCTTTGTGTATGCAGATTTTTATTTGTTTATGGTGTGTTATAATACATGATGAATGACCCTATTTATAGGCTCCAGGGACCACTCTCATATGGTAGGTCGAATCAATGACACAGAATTGTCATTGATTCTGGTCACCACAGAATTGTCATTGATTTTGTTCACACACAATCTTTAATCTTCTAGATACAATATATCACATGTTGTATCTACTGGAGAGGATTTGGGCTTCGTGGGCTTGATCGCTATTTTCTTTCACCCTCAAGTGTAAGAGATCGATTGTAGTGCACGTGACCAAGTGAAATATTGCTCCCATGAGATAGTTACAAATTTAATAAGTAATTTTATTAATGATAAATCCATTGCAAGACAAATTCGGGGGTTTTTGAAAGGATGATTAATTAACTAATAAAAAAGTAAAATTAAATAATTAAAATAATTACGCAATAAAATAAACCACGCAAGAGAATACGATTTAAAAGTTCAAGGATGGAGAATTGGTAATGCTCGGGCAAACAGCTTAACTATGTGACTAATTTATCTAGATCCAAATTAATTATCTACAGACGTTTATAAGAGGATCACTAAGCTCAGTTAAATCACCTTAATCGGGTATGATCTAACATTTATAATGAGATGAAAATTCTAAGATCAATAAGGAATTAATTTTTTCTCCCTCTATAGGTACTTCATGCTAAAATTCCATTAAATGTTAGAGCACTAGACTTCCCTTTCTAGGTACGCAATTATTAACCCCTTTTATCTTCTTACCAAATATCTAATAATGATATTTTACCAAGTAATTAATCTTCCAAATTGATTGTCTAACACTCTTAGGAATTATAGGTCAATACCTTAAGATTGCCACATGAAACAACAATTATTATGCACAAATATAGAATCCTATTAACTATCAATCAGTAATACCGTCAAGAATAATTAAAGGAAACCAAAACTCAAAACATAATAATATGAAGTCTAAAAAATATCTTCTTCAACAAGAAAATAAACAATCTATAGAATAATAAATCCAAGTCTAGGGCAATTAAATCACATAGTCAAATATGTCTTAGCGCCCTAACATTACCAACAAAGAAGCTTAGCCCATGGATTTATGAGGGCAAATCAAAAAGATGTAATAAACTCTAACCATTGAGCTAAAATAACAAAGATAAATAACTAAAAATAAAGAATCCTTGTGAAGGACTCTGATTGATCGGTGTGAAATTCACCTAGAATTTTGAGCTTAATTGCAATAATTTATGTGGATTTATTTGGCTTTAATTCAATAATTAAGCATGATTTTAATGGAAATTCTATTTATTGCTTAATTAGTTTGAGAGAGGTATTTTGCTTATTTTTGCAGAAAATGAGTGCTTTTGAGCTTAAAAGAGTGATGGGAAAAATGGGAATTAAATTGGGGCAAATTATGAAGATAAATGTCAAGAAAAGCATGAAGAATGGAGAAGAATAGAAAAAAATGGAAAATGGGCAAAATGACGTAAAAACACGCCTGTGTTTTTACGTCGAGCCCGTGTTTTTATGCAATGTGAATTATGTCCAGAAGGATGAAAAAGTGCATGAAAACACGGGAGGAACAAGAAAACACGTCAGTGTTTTCTTGCTGTACGGCAAAAAGGCGTGTTTTGGTGTTAAAAAGTGCTGATGCAGGAAAACACGGGCAAGTGCGAAGCTATGGCTTCCTAAGGAGGTATAAATACCCCCAAATCTCACTCCAAAAAAGAGAAGAATAGCAGATGGAGGCTGCTTCTCCCATACCTCACACCCCCAAACTCCCAATTCTCGTTCCTCCTCTTGGAGGGTACACCACACCACCATTCTCCATCTATTTCATTCTCCATTAAATAGTTGAGATCCCTCCCCCTTTCGGGGTGAGGGATCCGTAGTTTTAAATATTTTTCTAGATTAGAATTTATTTGCTTTCCAAGAAGGTGGAGACACCAAGGAGTGGATGATCTTCATTAATGTAAAACTTCATTAAGGTGTAATCTAATCCTATTTATTATATTTCTATTTTCTATGTT
Organism: Pogostemon cablin; assembly: GCA_023678885.1. Taxonomy (NCBI): domain Eukaryota; kingdom Viridiplantae; phylum Streptophyta; class Magnoliopsida; order Lamiales; family Lamiaceae; genus Pogostemon; species Pogostemon cablin. The sequence continues at coordinate 17,893,675 of CM043012.1, forward strand.
TTGGTGGTTGATTGATGGCATGATTATTGATTAATTTATGAAAATGTCTTGATTGAATTTCCAGCTTTGATTAGGTTTTATTTATGAAATTCACACGCCTTGTAGTAATATGGGATTTATGTCTTTGATATTAGTGCATTGTGATTAAGTTGTATATTGTGTATCGGTATGTCTTATCGTTGTTTTACCCTTAGTTGTTTTGCATGATTATCATATGTGAGTTTCTTTCATTTATTACATGTGGGTTTAATATAAGGAGAGTCTAACCAAGGAGTCCTTATGTTTAGAACAACGTAAATGAATACTAGTGAGATCACTTGTGCCCGAGGATTAAACTAGTGAAGGGAACCTCATCCATACGAACATAGTATCTTGAAGGGAATTGCAAGTAGGATCGATTCTAGGAGCTTTTTAGGGGTTGTGAAAACAATCTACATCCTATTCACCATGGTCATTGGGGATAGGTGGAAATTGTGATCGCCCTTACCATGATTTGCTTAAAAATGGAAAACAATTAAAGATGTTGGATGATTGATTATATGAGTGTATAATGAAAACTACCAAGACATTGAAAATCCAAAAATATTGTAATTAGATTTACTTTTCCATGCATTTTATTTTCTTTTATTTTTAAACCTCCTATTCGATCGTCCCTAACTAATCACGATACTATACCTAAAGGCCACAAATCCTAAATTCCCTTGGGTTCGATATTTTGTTGCTTGGTCGCCTTGACTATAACGACCAATCACTGATTCTTCAATCACGATGTCCGTCGGAATCTCCATCTCCAATCCAAGTAGCAACTTCGATCGTCTCTCCGATGAATGGATGGAAGAATATGGATGAAGGTAGGGTTCTGTTGGTGTATGGCGTATGTAATGAGGTCTGTTGGATGATTAAGCTTTTATACTTCAAGTACTGGGCTTGGGCAAAAAATATGCCAAAAATAGAATACGGGCGTAAGTTGGACCACACATGGCACACGCACGGTATCGTGCTTCAACGCTCGACCTCGTGCGACACGACTCTTCCTTGCACAGCAGCAACCGTGCGCGATTCTTCTTCGCACGGCGTCGTGATCCTTATGCACGGCTTCATGTATCTCACTCTCGGCAGCTACGATCTCGACCCTTCTCGCCCGGTAGCTACCGTGTGTCAAGATTTCTCACACGGTAAGAACCGTGTGACAAGATTCTTGGTGCAAAACTCGCCGCGTGCTCTACGCTGTGCGCGCTTCAACAGCCTGCGCGACTCCAATCTTTATATTAATAGAAATTCAAGAAAGAGAGGATCGTGTGAGCACAAGAATCACTAAAATCGGAATTCGAATGAAGAAGTTATGCTTAAAAATGTGGAAGATATAAGATTTGAATTGTTACTTGGGTTATAGCATCTACGTTATTTTCGTATATGATCCATGGATAGACTTTGATCCAGAGATTGAATTAACTTTAAGTTTGATAATCCCTGATAAGTAATTCTACCGATTTCCAATATTTGCAGGCCCAAACAGCTTATCCATATTCAGATCCTTACTACATGAGCATATTTGCTCCTTATCCAGCACAACCTTACCCTGCGCAGCCTATGGTACTTTTATGCTAGTCTCCTCATCATAATGGAATTTCTCAATATATTTTGAGTTCTAAAAGTGCTCTTACTTTAGGTGATGGGAATTCAGCAAGCCGGTGTTCCTTTGCCGTCTGAAGCAGTAGAGAAGCCATTCTCTGTCAATGCAAAACAATATCATGGCATCATGCGACGACGTCAATCCCGTGCAAACCTCGAAAGGTACTGATGCACTTGTTGATCTTCTCTGGAAAGATGTCATGAATTCTTTTATTCTTGGGTTTCACTTAAAGAACCATTCGACCTCGAAAGGTACTGATGCACTTGTTGATCTGCACGCTCTGTGACGAGCTAGAGGTACAGGAGGTCGCTTCCAAAAGAAGAATGATAACAAGAAGAAAGAGGTGGAATCAAAGATCACAGGAATACATTAACCTCAACAGCGAAAAGGACGATCCTGCCTCCAGAAGATGTAGCTTGAATGCCGTTATCGGCACAGAACACAAAAATTTGCTATCACATCAATGGCAATTGATTAAGATGGTTCACTGGTCACCTCAACTTACATTATGGTTCCATTTTTGTCATCAGATTGTGAATTTCGATATTGCAGTTCTAGTTTATCTTCGTCAAGCAATCATGTAACTTTGGGTGTGATCATAGATATTTCATACTTCAATTTGAGGCTGCATTTCATTCCAAAGATTTGAATACTCAAATTGTTCTACATAAAAGCATTTCAAGAATAAACACCTACACAAAAGAACCCAAGGGCATGTTTGTTTAAACCCCATCTGATCATCTATTGGCATCACTTGTGCGATTACAACAAACGGAAATAGCATGCTAAAAAATTGTCGATCGCTCAGATGAGTATTGCAAGGCCCTTTTTCTTTGGTGGCATCACTTGTGCCGGCGTTAATCCGTTGGATCCGCATATCCCGCTTTTTGTTGCGGCGATCTCTGTAGGAATATTGAAGCGCCTTCTCCACCCTCTCCCTCGCTATCCTTATGCAGTTCTTCCCTCTTCCCCCGAAAACCCTTTGCCAATTTGAAAACCTCCTTCTTCTTCATCTTTTTCACTCAATGCTTCCTTTCTCCTTTCCTCCTATCCTATGGCTCTACCCTCTTCACCTTATTTCATTTCGTTACATTTTGGGCCTTCGCAGAAAATAACGGATCCTATAAGCAATTATAACTGTGAATTTTTTAAATGGGACAAATGGGCCCATCATCTCCATAACTAGTGAAATACATCAGAATTTTACGCAAATGTTTATAATTAATTAATTTTATTTAATTATATATTTTAATTATGTGTTCTACATAGGTGAAAAAATTATTAATGTTTATGTTAGTGTCACATATACAAATAATATGAAAAAGTAATAAACATATATAAATGAATATATTACATATAAGATCGAAGGAAGAAATGTGAGATATTAATAGATAAAAACAATTAATGTGAGATAATGTAATATACTAATTACTATTAGTATAATTAAATTAATAAAATATTATATAGATCGTGAAATAAGCAAACTAATCAATATATTATTATAATAAATACGAAATAAATAATAAGTATAAATTAAATATGTATATACATGTTTTTAGATATTTAAAAAACAACCATTCGTGATAATGTGTTTTTATAACATATACTCCTTCAGTCCCGCCCTAATGGTTACGCTTCATTTGTAAGGTGGAACGGAGGGAGTATAATGAATGCAGATATATATATATATATATATATATATTACTTTTAATATATTAATGTTTAAAATATGATTTATATACAATATAAGATTTATTATTGAATTATGAGTGTACAACATTACATAGTAAAATTATAGTATATACAATAAATGTTAAATATAAAACAAGAATTATATTGGCTCAAGTGGTCATCCATTATCCTTAAAACTCTCCCCACATGGGAGGTCAAGGGTTCAAATCTCTCAACAGGGGGGCTTTAGTGACGCCTCCAAAGGCCGTCACAAAAAAATTAGTGACGACCAATATTGTAACGGCCACAAAACCGTCACAAACGAGCAATATTATATATATATAGATAAATTAAGACCTTGAATAAATAGTTACGTCAATCCTATCAACTATCAACACCCACTGAGTAACTGAAAGAGCTTAGGTTGCATATTTCTTTCATTAAAATTATTGGGCCTTTGAAATCAAACTAATGGGCCTTCATTCTTGATGGCCCACGTGAAATATGCAATTGTTTTTCCGATTAGTAGATTTGGGACAAAATGACATTCAATATAAAAACTATACATTTTAAAGCCCATTGTTTGTTAAGCGTCTTCCTTTAAAATGAAATTGTATTTTTTTTAAATAAAAATAAATAATTTATAAAGCCCATTCTTTGTTGAGTGTCTTCCTTTAAAATGAAATTGTATTTTTTAAAAAATAAAAATAAATAAATAAATAAATTCTAATGCACTATTATAGGACACACAACAAAATTCATGTGGCACTAAATTCTATCTAGGTTGGAATTGAAATCATGTTTCTAAAGAAATCTAATTAACACTAAAAAAAACTGTTTTTTAACAACGGAATATTCCGTTGCTAAAAGTCTTAATTTCATTGTTAAATTGGCTTACCAACGGATTAGCAACGGAATCCATTGGTAAAGTGGTGGTTGGTAAATTTTAGCAACGAAAAACCAATTCCGTTGATAAATAATTCCGTTGGTAATCCGTTACTAATAATTCTGTTGGTAATCCGTTGCTAATAATTCCGTTGGTAATTTATATAATGATTCCCTTGGTAATCCGTTGGTAATTACCAACTGATTGAATTTCGTTGCTAAAATAGAGAATAAATCTGTTGGCATTCCGTTGCTAAAACAAAAATGTCATTTTTGTTGCTAATCCATTGCTAATTACCTACGGATTGAATTCCGTTGCTAAATTTGATTGCTAAAAAATACTCCCTCCGTCCCAGAGAAGTTGGTATAATTTCTTTTGGGCACAGAGATTAAGGAGTATAATAATTTAATGTAAAGTGAAGTAAAGTGAAGTAAAGTGAAGTGAGAGAAATAATATTTAATGTGTAGTGGGTAGTTGTGTTAGAGGTGATATGTGGGGCCCATGAGAATAGATTAATTGTTTTTTTGTGGGCCTCATGTATTAAAAAGGAAATGTGTCAACTTTAGTGAGACAAACCAAAAAGGAAAGTGTGTCAACTTCTATTGAACAGAGGGAGTATTTTTTTGTAGTGTAACACTATTTCATATATATATATATATATATATATATATATATATATATATATGTATGTATATCAAATAATAATTTATGAAAAGCCTTCCAAATGTGTAATGTGTGGGGGACCCTAGAATGCCTTAAAGAAGAGAGACAATGCATGATGCAATGGTCATGATGCATGTCCAATAAAGGGGTACCCCACCCCCCACCCCAAGGCCAATCTCAATCACTTCTCAAATTAAATCCCATTTGCTTTTCTTTTTTGTTTCATTTATTTATTTATTTATTTCTTGAAGGACCTTTTTTCTTTTGATTATCAATTCTAGGGCCACCATGGATGTCATTACCCCTAAAGTGGTTTCCCCACATGCACATGATTTTGGAGGTAGGTTGAGATGATTTGGTTTCTCTTAAAGCTATATCAGCATTATACATCATATATTGTGCTACTGGTTTTTAATAAAACTACGACCAATACATCTATTTGTTGATTTAAAAGAAGTGGATAAATGAATTGATTAATTTAAAGTTAATCGATTTTATAAATACAATGTATTACATGAAAATTTATAGTAACTTTTATCACACGATCGAGTTGCATGTTAATTACTTGATGCGATTTGTTTGAGGATTTAGAGTATAAATTAGTGTTTCAATATGTGGTTTAATTTACTAACTAAAAAAAATTGCTTGCAAGCAGGTTTCATAATTTCAAACAACGGATAGTGATTATAATAATTAGATTTTATTAATTAATTGGTATTAAAAAAATAAAAAATCTAGTTTGTATGCACTACTGATCCCTTTGTTCCGTGAAATATGTATGAACAATATTTATTTTTCAGTGTAAGAAAATATATTTTCAGGTTAATTTTATTAACCTTTTTATGAGTAGCTAGTTAGATCATTTGGGTAATAATAAAAGGTAAAATTTGTTTTGTGATTGAAAGTGACGGCAAATTAAAAATAATAATATATAGTTGTGGTTAAATATTTAAAGTTATTCACTAAGTTATACATACGTGTTGTATTGAGACGAATAATTTTTTTTATTTAATTCAAAATCTGAAATATAAATAAATTATTAATTAGAGACTTTGAAAGATTTTATTTTATTAATTTAAGACTGAAAATATGTCCATGACCTAAAATTAAAAATCATTTAAAATAATTTAATAACATGTTTTTAAAGATTTTATATCATAATTTATTATTATTTAAACAATATGTTAATTAAGGATAAATTTATACGGCTACATTATATAATTTTTAACAATTTTATGATTTAGATTTTAAATTAATAATTTCATATTTTTCAAGTTAGAAAAATTATGTATTTAAATAACTCCAAATAAAAAATCTCAGAATGGAGAAAGAGTAATAAATATCAATATGTGTTCCGTGGTTTTATTAATTAAAAGATAATAAAAATAAGCTTTAATAAAAACAATAGAGAACAACCAAATCCCAATTCTATAAATAAAGAGTATAAAATTGAGCTGCCGCAGCATTAGGGTTTGAATTCGTCTTTTAGTATGAATTTGACTTTTTGTAAGCATGATTAAATAATAAACTTTTCTGTAAGTCACTTGAGATATATCTTATTATTTATTTCGGGGTGATGGGTTTGTTGGGGGTGGTGGAGACGTGGAGTACACCATTTTTAGAAAGAGGACATTCTTGTGTAAATGCATGTATTAATCATGCATAATAAATGTAAATTATCTTATATAACAATAATCAAGAACCAATAAAATATAATCCAAGTTTTAAATAATTAATATAGGAATAAAATAAAAGGTTGATAAAGTTGTTGCATCTTTTTTGATTGTGCAATCAAAATGTGATGGGCGTCATAATTAATGTGGGTTTGCAAATTGCAACTAATTCCTCAATGCTTACTTAAAAATTAAAATAATCCTAATGAACACTTAATGCTACTTAATCATTATTTAAATAATCTTTTTATTATGGTGATTCAATTAGTACAGTATTAAGCGAATGATTATGTCAAAAGGTACTCAATAAAGCAATGAGTTTGAAAGAGAGGGGAAAACATATAGATAATTAAAACCAAATTAAATAATAAATAAATGGATTCTTCGAATAAAAAATTAAGCAGAACTAGCGTGATTTAATAAATGACCTCATTTGAGCCGTTCAAATGTTGGAAGCACTTTACGCAAGCAAAAAAATATTAATTTTTTTTAATAAAAAATATTATGAATTCGAAGTACACTTTCTTATAAGATGGATATTTTTTAGACGGATTATGAGAATGATTGATTCTTTTATTATTAAGTATACATATTATATAGGCAAACTATCTTTATTTGTAATTAAAGTAAGTAAATAATGTATCATATTATAATACTCTAAAATTATATTTTAATTTATTATTTATCACATTTTAACAATTATTAAACATACTTTATTTATATAATAAATATATTTTAACACGTTTCTTAAACTTTCTCACATAAACAAGAGACTTTGTAAAACAAAAAAAAATCACAGACTTTGTCAATTTGAATATAAATGAAGTACGTATAAGTTTTTATAAGGAAAATCAAATGATTAAATTGTGGGGATCTTTCTGCACACTATCTTTTTACATTTTGGTTAAATATCCCTTAATTTGATAAGTGAAATATACTTGTTTAGAAAATCTTAATTTTTTTTATCTAAAGTTGATATTTTTCTTGTAGCTGTTTTAGATTGTCACTAACATATTATTTAGCCAAAAATTCGTGGTAAGAGATGAACTATTAAAGTATATAACCGTTATTTTTATATATACTAACCGCTCGTAAATGTGTTAATTGTTTTTTAATGGATTAAAAAGTATTATTATTCAATGTATAGTAAATAATTGTATTAATAAGGTGTGTGAGTTTCATATTTTAATTGTATTAATAACGTGCGTGAGTCTTATATATCTAAAAAAATGAAACATTTTGCAGTGATCTTTCAAAATAATAAAATTAGACTTTGCGTGAGTCTCGTATATCTAAAAAAAATGAAAGATTTTAAAGTGAATTTTCAAAATAACTACTCTTACAAAAAGTATTTTAGATCATGCACATAACATAACTCATCATTTTTACGTTGTGCGGTTCAAATTAATGACGCATTAGGTAAAATCATAAAATATCAATTAAACATTTAATTGATATTTAATTAGAGATGCCAAAAACTCCACCCTCAAAATAATCCTCCCACTTGTTTCAATCGGATGTATTCTTATATTTTCTTACATACGTACGGAAGGAATAAAATAATTTAATGTACGATGAATTGAAGAATATTAATATTTTAAGGGTATATTGGTAAGAGATCGTATGAGATCATTTTATGCTTTCGTAATTAATATAAGTATTTATTAAAAATATTATTATTTATCATTTATATAATAAATTGTTAGCTCACATTATTAATTTTCATCAATTTGAGTATTATTTTTTATTATAAAGATTATCACTTTTATTCATCTCACGAAAGTCATTTAGTAAAACAATCTCACACAAGTTTTTGTTGATATTTTAATGTGTAGTAAGTAGTTATGTATAATGAATTGAGTATAATAATGGTTTATTTTTAGTCCTATCTAAAAAAATAAAAAAAATAAAAATTTTACTAATATAACAAAATAATATAGTAAAATAGATACATTCGGAAGAGTGAGCATAAAAATTACACGTACTATAATTTACGATAAATTTTGGAGTATGTGTTATGATATTTTCGATGTTCAGTATTCACTCCACCAAAAAATGGACAAATATATTGGTCCTACATTGTCTAGGGATGCCACTATCCCATGCCTATTCTTATCTTTATGTTTCCATAAATAATTGAATTTATATAGACAGTGAATTATTTAATTACATTATATGTACTTCAATTATTATATAATTAAATATAAACTATTCCATATAACGTGTTTAATGAATATGGTTATAGTGATGAGAATGGAACAAATCTAACATCAATACTACTCCCTTTGTTGAATTTATATAGACAGTGAATTATTTAATTACATTATATATATACTTCAATTATATAATTAAATATATAGTATTCCATATGTTTAATGAACATGGTTATAGTGATGAGAATAGAACAAATCTAACATAAATACTACTCCCTTAATCTAAATGATTTTACGGGACGGAGGGAGTATATATTTTTTGTATTCCACGTTAAATTTTATATTTTTGTTTGTTAAATTTTACTTAAAAAAAAAGAAAATAAACATTACGTTAATCCTCCACCTAAAAAATTTAGCACTCATATCTAATACATGTAACATATTTTATAATTTATTTATTATTTAAAAAAACTACATTATCTTCCAAAAATCAATCAAATTAATAAAATGAATTTCTTAAACTATGTCTCTACCGTATTGATACAAATAAATGGAGGGTAGGGAGTATATAAAATAAATATTAAAATAATAATTATTATTATTATGATTATTATTAATATTATTAATATTATTATTATTTAATTTGAAGTGGTAAATGATGATCAAAACAAGCAATAAAAGGACAAATATAAAAATGTTGGAAAAGTTGAAGGACAAAATGTAGGAGACATGATTACTTTCATTACAAAAGTGTTCGACAATCTTAAGTCCCCAAAATGGCCCCAAGAATCAATGCCTTGTGCCTATCAATCATAAACAAATTAAATTTTTTGGTTGATTTTATCGAATACTCATTTATCGATGATAACATTTTGCAATTTATTAGCCACAATCAATATTTTTAATCTAAAGAAAAATAGAAAATTAAATTTATATTCTCATTATGCATAATTTTTCTCTAATAGTCTCAATACAATATACACCATCTAAATTTGACAAAAAAGCTAAAAATTTGTGTGAGGCCGTCTTATAAAATGATTTTCGTGAGACGGATAAAAAATGATAACATTTTTATTGATTCAATTGATGAAAAGTGATAATAGTACAGTAAATTTTTTCATGAACAATTCTTTTATATTATAAATAAAAGTGACCACTTTTAAAGGAAAGTGATAACATCTAATGTCGCGCAAAATTGCCCAAGCTTTAAACATTTAACCTAAGGAAGATTTTTATATAAAAACCTTAATTTTAGTTTAAGTCCCCATAGTTTTATAAGTATTTTAATTAAAGGTTTAAATTTAGCTCTCTCTTTTTCCCCCTCAAATTAGTACCAAATTTTTATATTCTTTTTTTTTTCTCATTTAAAAAATTGTAACAATTTTTTTTTTAATTTCAAGTTAAAGAAAAAGTTTTTTAAAAAATATGATAAACCTACAAATTGACATGGAATATACTCCCTCCGTCCGTCCTAGGTGCCCGTTTGTTTTTTCTAAGTGGATTAATGAGTATTATTATTATATGCAAAGTGAATATTTATATTAGAGGGAAGTGGTGGTCATATTGAGTACTTCTTTACTAAATATGGGAAATGAGTACCTTTGAACCGGACGCAAAAAATAATAAAATAGACACCTTAGAGGCGGAGGGAGGGAGTATTATTTTAGTTAACATTTTGTATCGTTGTACAATATACACTAAATCTGAAAAAAAAAACCGACAAATTTTTAGTTGAGAAAAAATAAAATTGAAACTTTTAAATCTTACATTGCTAAGTAGTATAGCCCAAGAATTGAGTCACACTTAAAATTGGAATCTTTATAAAAGTTAATTAAATTAGTTAAGATAAAAAGAGAGTTTTTTAAGTTTTGTAGAAAAGTTATTATGCATATTGATTGAGGGAGTAAAAAGAATGAATTATTAGATAGAATTGGATACACTTGAAATGCACGTAGTCGAATATTTGTTGTCTGATTTATTGAGCTTCATTGAGAATGACATTCCTCATCAAACAAAACATATCTAAAATAGCCCACATGGATCACGGATCCAATCCTAGGGTTTCACTTTAATATATTTTTATTTTATTCCATTTAGGATAGGATATATTCTCGTTGAACTAAGATGGATAAACTCATTATTAAAGTAATTTTATATATACTCAATTAAAATATTTTATTAATAATAAAAATAAGTTTGTAATTAATCATATTATATCGAATGCATCATTCAATATACTACCTCCGGCCACTTACAAGGTACTCGTTTCACTATTCTTGTCGTCCGATTCTAAGGTATTAATTTCCTCTATTTAGTAAAAAAAGTACACAATATGACTCACCACTTCTCTCTAATACAACTACCCATTTTACCTATAATAATAATACTCCTTAATCCACGTGCAAAAAATAAATAAAGACCTTAAAATTGTTCACGTGCAAACAGCAAACGGTTACCTTGTAAGTGAGCGGAGGGAGTATATTTTATTAAAGCATAGTTGAACTTAGTTTAATTACTAATAATCATACCCTACATATATAACAATTATACTTTAACACGTATTAATTTTATTGATTCTTAAAATCTAATTTATTACCAATTTTTTTAATTTTTTTAAAATTTTATTATTATTTTTTTCAATTCTAAATATTACAGTTATTCGAAACATCAACTAAGTACTACTCCTTCCGTCCCACCCAAAGGTGTGCATTTGTCTTTTGTACGTAGATTAAGGAGTATTATTATTCTATATTTAGTGGATAATTGTATTAATAGTGAATGGTGAGCCACATGTAAAGTCTTTTTTACTAAAAGTAAAGAATTGAAACATTAATGAGAACATTTAGTGGGACGGAGGGAGTATAATATTGGAAATATAATTATTTTCGCAATAAGACTAATTTACAAACATACACTTAAAATGTTGAGCAAAGACGGTCTACAATAAGAAGACTTTAAATTAAAAATTCAACTAAATTATGTATTTTTGGATTATAATTAGATTAAGTGTGTATTAAAAAGATTCTTGATCAGCAATGACACAAATTATTCTTTGAAAACAGTGACATATAATGGTGGAAGAAGCTTGCAGCTGATTTACTCAGATTGGTCTCGTTAATTCACCACTCTTCATTTCTCGTGAAGCTTTCCAAGCACATGTAAATTCATATACTGCACTCTCTCTCTCTCTCTCTTCTCTCTTCTCTCCAAAGACACATCGAGTATGTTAATGTACACTCACTGGCAGAGAACAAAACACCTGACCCGTGGAAGTGGTTGCCCAAAACATTGTGCAATTCTTCTTTTGCTATCTGCATTTTCTTGAGTTCAAGAGAAAGCTACTATCTTTTTCTTTGTTTCTTTATTGCGTATTCTGTCATGCTATTTAATGGTTTTTATAACTTATGCTCTTTTCTGCCAAAAAGTTTGCTGCTTTTTTCAAATGCTTATACTTGGGAGATGATTTAAGGTCTTACTCCTCTTGGAGCTACTCTTTTTTTCCCCCAAAGTTGCTGCCTTTTCTATTCCTTCTTCGGGTATTTTTTGGCTGGGTTTGTGCCTTTTTGGTGTTTGATTCAATGCCTCTTTGAATCCCTTTATTTTCAAAAACATTGAGAGATGAGATGGGCCATTTGTAAAGGTGAAAACCTCATGTGGGTTTTTGTTTTGAGCCCAGATTCACCACTATGTATTGATATTACTCCTGTTCTTCACTTCTTCTGAGTGTCTAAAAGGGAATCTCTATTCTCATCTTTTACAAGAACAAAAATGCCATTTTTTAGTTTGGTGAGTTTTTTGCTATTTGGGTTTCTCTCAGAGTGTCAACTTGTGATTTCTGATGAGTTGCTCAATGATGAGGCCACATTATTAGCTATTGGACAAGAGCTTAAGTTATCTGGATGGAATGGAAAAAGTTCAGATTACTGCACTTGGCCTGGTGTTTCTTGCAGCAGTAACAGTTCATCTGTGGAGAAGCTTGATCTTTCTAATCATGGGCTTCAAGGTAATCTCACTCTAATTTCTGAGCTCAAATCACTTGTGTGGCTTGATCTTTCATACAACAAATTCCATGGCATCCTTCCACCTGTTTTTGGTAATTTATCCAAGCTCCAGTTTCTTGATTTATCGTTTAATAGCTTTGGTGGATCGATTCCTCCAGATTTGAGTAGGCTTAGAAATCTTAGAGCATTGAATCTTTCCAATAATATGCTCATAGGAGTGATACCTAATGAGCTTGAGACCCTTGAGAGGTTGCAGGATTTGCAGCTGTATACAAATAGATTGACCGGTTCCATCCCAAATTGGGTCGGTCATTTAACCGATTTAACCGTTTTAACGGCGTACGAAAACCAATTGAGTGGTGTCATCCCACAGGAGTTGGGCTTAGTTTCTGAGCTGCAATTGCTGAACCTTCATTCAAACCAATTGGAGAGTTCAATCCCTGATGCCATTTTTGCCATGGGAAAGCTGGAAACTTTGGTTCTAACTCGGAATAGATTGAGTGGTAATATACCTGAATCTATTGGGAAATGCAAAGGCCTTTCAAGTATTAGAATTGGTAATAACAATTTGATTGGAAGCATTCCTAGAGAAATTGGCAACATTAGTAGCCTTACTTACTTTGAAGCAGATAACAACAATCTTTCAGGGGTGGTTGTGGCAGAGTTTTCGAAATGCTCGAATCTTACTCTGCTTAACTTGGCTTCAAATGGATTCAGTGGGAAAATTCCTCAAGAGTTTGGCTTGCTCAGTAATCTGCAGGAGTTGATAGTTTCTGGGAACAATATGTTTGGAGAGATACCGACTGCGATTCTCAGGGGCAAGAATTTGAACAAACTTGATTTGAGCTATAATAGATTCAATGGAACCATACCACAGGGCATCTGTGATTCATCTAGACTGCAGTTCTTGCTGTTGGGGCAGAATTCGATTGGTGGAGAGATACCACATGAGATAGGAAACTGTGGGAAGTTGCTTGAGTTGCAATTAGGTAGTAATTATCTTACTGGAAGTATTCCTCCTGAGATTGGTCATATCAAGAACTTGCAGATTGCTTTGAACTTGAGCTCGAATCACCTACACGGGCAGCTTCCTTCTGAACTAGGCCGACTCGATAAGCTGGTTTCTTTGGATATATCAAACAACCAGATCAGTGGAAGCATTCCATCAGCATTGAAGGGGATGCTGAGTTTGATTGAGGTCAATTTTTCCAACAATCAATTCAGTGGCCCTATACCCTCCTTCACACCTTTCCAGAAGAGCTTGAATTCGAGCTTTAGTGGAAACAAAGAGCTTTGTGGTGAGCCTTTGAACATTTTGTGTGGAGGTTTCAATGATTCTGGTCCAAATTCTTACCACCATAGGGTCTCTTACAGGATCATATTAGCTGTGATTGGTTCAGGTTTGGTTGTTTTTGCTTCAGCGACTTTGGTGGTGTTTCTGTTTATGATGAGGGAGAGACTCGAGAAAACTGTGAAACACGATGGCAGCACAGACTGTGAGGCTAGCAACAAGACAGTGGTAGCGACTGGGACCGTGTTCGTTGAAAATATCCAGCAAGCTATAGATTTTGAAGCCGTTGCTAAAGCCACCCTCAAAGATTCGAGCAAAATCAGCACGGGTACATTCAGCACTGTCTACAGAGCAGACATGCCTTCAGGGATGGTTTTGTCCGTTCGGAAGCTGAAATCTATGGACAAAACCATAATCTATTACCGGAACAAGATGATCAGAGAGGTAGAGAAGTTGAGCAAACTCAGCCATGAGAATCTGGTTACTCCTCTTGGGTTTGTTGTGTTTGAAGATGCTCTCCTCTTGCTTCACCAGCATTTCCCCAACGGGACGCTGGCTCAGTTTCTCCACGACTCGGAGAATAAGCTAGACGACAAGCTTGACTGGCCTTCAAGACTCTCTGTTGCAATTGGAGTGGCTCGAGGGCTGGCATTCCTCCACAATGTGGCCATCATTCACCTTGATATCTCATCAGGAAATGTATTTCTGGATTCAAATTTGAATCCTCTGATTGGTGAAGTTGAAATATCTAAGCTCCTTGATCCATCCAGAGGAACAGCTAGCATAAGTGCTGTAGCTGGTTCCTTTGGATATATTCCTCCTGGTATTTATTTTCCCTCCAAATGTATATATATGTCATATTTTTTGAATGAAAATTCCATCTGATGCATGATTATTTGATCTGATATTTCAAACAGAGTATGCATACACAATGCAAGTGACTGCACCTGGCAATGTTTACAGCTATGGCGTCATCCTGCTCGAGATCCTCACGACTCAACTCCCAGTAGACGAGGCTTTTGGCGAGGGTGTTGATCTGGTTAAGTGGGTCCACGCCGCGCCTGCCAGAGGTGAAACACCCGAGCAGATACTTGATTCCAGGCTAAGCACCATTTCCTTTGCATGGAGAAAGCAAATGCTTGCAGCACTCAAAGTAGCACTGCTCTGCACAGATTCTACTCCCGCGAAACGCCCCAAGATGAACAAGGTAGTCGAGATGCTGCACGAGATCACGCAAGATTGAGAGACGCCCCGTTTTCGCATTACGCTATAGAGAACAGCATTGCTTGCAGTTCCTCTTTTTTGTGATCAAACTTGTCACCTCCACAGGTAGAAACTTTGGTTATGAAATACTGAGTCAAGGGAAATGGAACTCAACCCTGTTAAATGGAATATTAACTCCATTTGTGCATGAAAAGTAACTTCTTTGTGTTAGTGTGATTTACAATGCTAACAATTATGTCTGAATATGGGTCTACAAAATTTTAAGACAACATATTAAACCCACTACTAAATGATCAAAGAGATTCTATAATACATAGCAGTACAGAAATTTACACACAGAACAATATAAAATAAAAAAGGGGAAGATAAATATACATTCCTCATTATAATCAAACGTTACATGCTGTAGAAAGATGAAAATCAATTTGATATGTGAACACCCACATGGCTCTTCTAAACCTAGCCCTACAAAAACCTCTCATCAAACACCCCCTGGAGGAAAAGAACAATTAAACATGCAGGCCCCCTGCTGCCATTACTATGTTGGCTTTTTTTTTTCGTGCAAGAAACGGGCCGAAGAGAGGAGAAAGAACAAAAGAATTCGAGTCGAAGAGACGAGATACTCAGCCGACTAAGGTCCTGAAAAAAGTTTTCTTATTGCCAAAAGCCAATGCAGCTTTTACTGGCATATTTTAGCCTCTGTAACAATGGGTGACACCGAGTGATGGCCAGAAACGGAAACCACGAATTTTCTTCTGTCTGATCAGCATCCAGCTGCTTTTAAGAAGTTGTCATACGGACTTGAAGCGGGTAATCTTAAGGAGCTTTCATACTGCTGTATTTCTGCTGCACATGGGCCGGAAGACCCCGTCCCTACTCTCATTGGAAGTCCAAGGACATTATGATCCGCAAACGGGTTTCCACCCTGCCATTTTCAGGTAAAAACGAGGCGAGAGATATTGTAAGATTGTTCTGAGGTTTGACGCTGTACATAATATATATGGAGAAGGTGTACCTTGTGTAGACCACCATCATGCGACGTCGTTTGCTTGTTCTGTTCGGAGTTTGGTGAAGTTATTGCCAACAAACTCCCTTGTTTATGCTGCATGCTTACCAAGTTGGACATTTTCTGATTCTTTCCAATCAAACGTGTCTCACAGTGGTTTGCCATCTCTCTGTAAGAAGCATCAGGAGCAGTGCTCACAGACATTCTGGTTACATTATGTGCTGTCTCCAAAACCTGTAGAAATTCATGCATGGGACAAATTTCACGACCTGATCCAAGTAAACAAATGATATGTATGATCTGATTTGTGAGACGAAACACTTACGGACTCTAGAAGTTGATCAACACTGAGGAGGTTGGGAAATTCAATGACCATCTGAGAATTATGTTTGCTGTGATTATGTTTGCTGTGTCCCATTGGATCTGGAACAGAATCGTCGTCCATTACGAAGATTGAGGCTGCCTGAAACATGGAAAAAGAACTCAACATTAGACCCCAGAAAGTTACAATGGTTTAGGTTCCACAAAAGAGCCGATTTTCACCTTCTCCAACGTTTTGTGGTCGTTTGAGTCCGATCTACTTCTTTCCTTCTGGCTATCAGTGTACCATGGGCCTTTAAGAGAACCCAATTCATCAGGCATAAACTCCTTGAGCAACTGTTCCCTCGTGTTCGACACTTCCGACTACACCATTTAGCATGGAACATAAAACAGTTAAACTATTAGACATGAATCAATGGCATGCATTCTTTCAACGCAAATAATGAAATTCAAAACTGACCTCCGGTAACTTGTCCAAGTTAGTGATGATAGCAGAAACAAGAGCTTCCGTTGTCTGTTCCTCGCTCAATTTTATTTCCGACAAACATTTCTGAGCAGCAACATCATCGTCGTTAGATCCATACGCTATTTTTTTATGTGCTCCAATTTCAATAGTCTGCAACTTCGAATCTTCGATCAAACACAAAAATGGATCAACCTGAGACATGCATGCAAGAAGGATGTGTCAACGAGACGTATAATCTATGCAAGTTATTAATTTCTCTAAACTAATGAGAAATCAGAAATTTACCACTTTAGAGGAGATGCAAGCTCTGACAAGTGCAGCTACAGGAAGGATGTTGTAAGCCTTCGAAGAAAAAATAATCATAGCATTGGAGAGTACGAAAAGGGACCTACTACGCGATGGTGACAGGGATCCTGGAAACGTTGCCATGCATTTTATGTAAATAATAATTGCATCATTGGTTTATTTGATTACAAAAGATGCACAAATTGATTAACTTAGCTCTACCTCGCCCATCGAGAGAGATGGTCCTTAAGGTAAATGCCAGCTGAAAACTTCTAATAAGCACATCAACGTAAGAGGTCTGATTCGAACAAAGGAAAAAAGACGGTAAATAACACTGTATCATCCAATTAGAAGGATAGTAAAAAGGGTTTGAATGATCAAAACGAATAATACTCGTCGTAAATTACAAAAATTACCTTGGCCCGAGAAAAGAGCAACATCAAGCTGTAAGTGTGAGCTATAGCTACATAATCTTCAGGTGTGTTATCATGATAAATAGATTGTAGCCATATAGATGAAAGCAGCAAATTTATTTGGTGGCTGCTGAGTCTAAGAGGAACAGCATCCTGAAATTGAAACCGAAAAAACAGGATTTAAACACCATGGTAATAAATCTAAAATAAATGAGTCGATTAAGTGTAAGAAAAACCAAAGAGACTAACCACTTCTTTGTTTGCCTTGCTCACGGATTCGACTTCTGGTGGAGGTGAACTTCTGAAGCTATATGCTCTGCTGTAACTCGACTTGATTCTGTGCAATACTCCACTTTTACCGTTCCTCTGTTCAAGTTCACCGGAAAATTTCTTATTGTTCAGTTCACAGGGGGTTTCCTTATTATTCCTCTGATTCTTCAGCTTCTCAAATAGTGCAGCTGATGAAGAAAACACGGAAACAGTTCTCGAGAGTGTTCTTGGGAAGAGAACATTCTTCTTTGAGTCAACTGCATCCGTTTGAGGGGCGATGGAGGATGGCACGAGGACGACCGAGAAGATCTGATGAGCTCCAATGCGTGTGTCGTGATCCGGATGGAGCATAGCTGGAAGCACCTGATGAAACAGAGACTCCGGGAAAGCCTACAGACCGAAAAAGTAACATTTGTCACTAAAAGGCTTACTCAGATGCATTGATATATTAGTTTTATAATAGAAAGCCATGCCTTGTTTTTGTATGATAAGTTTGGCATTGAAGCTATTATCTGAGCAGTGCGATAAACGGCAGAAATGGTGGTTTGAGCTACTAGAGTAACACTCGGTATGTTCTCTAACATAGTAGCCATCACATCAAGAATCAAACCCGCATCTCCAACCTGTAAACAAATGGAACGGAACAAGTTTTACATCTCTTGGAATTAAACTGCAGATAGAAATGATAGTTGAAAAGAGGTAGATCACCTTTAATGATAACTCCACGAGACATTCATCGACTTCTTTATGGAATTTCTTATTCCACTTGACAACTTCCTCCCCAAGATTTGCATCGTCAAGTGAAGAATGTATGCATTTACGCAAATGTCTCATGATATCGCTTACGGCACTGACTATGGCTACTGAAGGCTTGACCTTTGTGAGCCTAGCAAGGGCGGTGGCAACCTGAACAATGTCAAGTTGCATGTCAGGTTGCTTAAGGACATTTTTATGATCAAGATGCTTCACTAAAATTGACAGCAAAAAATGTGTGTTCTCCCCTGCACAAATCACCAGGAGAAAAGTGTCGGTCATCACAAGCCTAGTGATCGAACACTGATTGGACAAAACAAATGAATTGAACCTTACCAGAATTATCCATCAACAGCTGCATGTCTTTCAGTACAGAAAAAGCAATGCCATCTTTGGCATTCCATAGATTTCCGTTGTCAAAGAACCGGAATAAAGCTTCCAAAACCCGGCGCATAGTCGTAGCCTCTTTCCCAAGCTTGGCCATATTACGGAGGCAAACCCTGGACCAAAAGCTAGGATTTTTGGAGTCCTCTCTGCAAGTAAAATCAAGATTTACCTTCAACTTGCAGTCACATTTAGTGCAAAAGAAAGTTAAAATCGAGCCAATGTATTACTCTGCCAGAGTGAGTTTTCCTTTATCGTTTACTATAGTTTCCCATGAGGGAACTTCCATTACAGCATCTGATGATAGAGAGACATGGCCCTCGGTTTTATGAACTTCCTGCACCCAGTGGTTTTGGTTGCCCTCGGAATCCTTATTTGGACTTCTGTAATTTTCTAAGACAACTGAAACAATCTGAGAAATTGGAAGAATAAGATGGTAAGGAAACTGAAAAACATAAAGCATGAAGACCAACAGTTTAAAATCTATGAACAGAATTTCATGCAGAGCTAAACAACTCTTGAAATATACACTTGAATACTATATTGATGCAATATATATGCTTACTTACAGAGGAACATTAAAGAAGCAAGAAGATGATGTTTAAAAACTAAACACTGACACTACATGGATAATATCAAAATATGCAAAATGGCATCTTTAGGAGCATAACAAAAGGAATAGAATTTTACATAGCTTAAAAAAGAATACTCACATTGTCAAATTCAGCTGAAATGTGGGAATTCTCACCCATTAACCAAACCTGTATGACAGAAAGCACACACAAAGAACAAATAATATAAATATCCAGATGCACATGTACGATAAAAATATGAAGACCATACCATAGAAGATAGAGCTTGCAACCCAGCTGCCCTCAAAAGTTGCACCCTCTCGTCCTCTCCGACTTCTTGGGCCATTTGGCAGAGTTTTGGTATAAATCCATCAAGGGTAAACATGTAAATTCCGTCATTCTGGAGAGCACAGAAGAGCTAAATCAGAAAAATATCCACAAGGGACACAAATACAAGGAACTTAAACTAGAACCTATGAAGCTATCCCAAAAAACAAAACCTGATGAATCACAAAATCAAATAGCGAATGGCATCCCATAATTAACATCTCGTCTTGGTTTGTTTGATCCAGCAGGGTTTGCATGATAGTAATTACACTATTCGCGAACAAAGGCCTGGTTTGAACAAATACTAATAAGAATCGAATAAAACAATAAAATTTATCAAAAGAGAACCGATTAAGGTAACAAAAGAGGTGGTGAAGTTACATTTGGTCCTTGCAAGATGATATCAATTTCCTGTAAACGCATGTAACAGTTTTCACAGCATGATAATTTTCATTCCTTAATTCCTTGTAGCATCTTTGCTCAAGAGAGCTTGCAATCTGTAATGGTTTTACAACATATCAATGAAGCAGAAATGGTCATGGAATACAACTGTAATAAAATAACATCATAAATGCATGACGACGAGACATTATACGATCATAGTGGCTTATGAAATAGTACCTTGGGAATTCGTAAGGGATTTTTTGAAGCGTATTCACAAAGCTTCCCGATCATCCTGTCATTAGGTGCTTCTTCCTGTAAACCAACAGGAAGCCATTAAATGAGGCTACATATATATGTTGACAGAAAATCCTTAAATAACAAAAATGTAGAATGATTCTTGAAACTAACCTGGGTTCGGGGGAAAATGTCCGAAATCAACTTCTTGTACCTCTTCACAGGCTGTCTAGACCTTGCACGCATTGCAGGACAAAAGAAGCACAGGTTGCCACATGCTGGCAAGATTTGCCTTGAGATCACACCCGAAACAGCACTCATTTTTTTATTTACTTTTATATCCTATTATCTGCAAATCAACCCTTCAAATTTTAAAGCTTCTTTCCCTTCTTTATCTCAAGAAAGCTGGAGATTATTAACATCTATTGGGAGAAGAAGGGAAAGGAAAGCTGGTACGATCAAGCGAGCACTTCTGGAATGCCTGTACCAGCCTACATATAAAATTCAAATACATGAATCAACATTAACTAATCAAGCCATTTGAAAATAAATAAATGGAATTCAGAAATTCAAGAAAATGATGCACTCTTTCAGGGCTTCAAGGCCAACAATCGATCAATAGTTAATTCATTATTTTCATGGCTCCAAGAAATTCAAGATCAATCAAGAATTTAACATCTTGGGGGCTTATTCAAGGCCAAGAATCTTAGGCCTTAACCATGACAATGCTTCAGACAAAATGCACATGATTAAATTGTCCAAGAAATACGAAATTCTCTCAACGCTTCCATAATAATCTTGATAATATAGGGAAATAATGAGTATCATATAGAATCCCTGATGTTTAATTTCCTTAAGAAGAAATCAATTAGAAGGAAAAGGGTGTGGGAATTTACCTTCAGACGAATGCCTGTAAGGGGCAGACCAGAAGTGTGGTAATTCATTAAAGCTTTCCAACAATGTACCGCTTCTCTAGCTCTTCCGAAAATTATGACTCTCTCTCTCCTCCCTTTCTCTCTCTTCAACAACACCACCGATTCCATTCTTTATTTTTCTTTTCTTCACGCGGATTGGATTTACAATTCTTTCTTGAATACAGTATGATCGATTTTAATACCGTTACAAAGATTTTTAAAAAGTACCATTAATTATTGAGAATATGTCAATTTTCAACACTTGTAGTTGCTACAAAAGACGGCCGGTTTGACTCGGTTGGGTGTCATGATAACTGCTGAGATTGAGGGGTCAAAATGTAATTAATGGGAAGTTTTTAGAAATTGATTAATTGTTGTAAAAAATACTTCATTAAAAATCATTGTATTCCGACAACTTAGCTGTAAATTTTTTGTACTCAAATTATATAAAAAAAAAAACAAAATGTTCCAAAATCCTTATTTTTATGGGCTGTTTGGAACGAATTCCTCAATTGGAATGACAATGGGTATATCACTAAGGAGTCAATGACAATGAGAATGATGGGTGGGAAATAGTTAATTAATGAGAATGATTGAGAAATTTTGATTCCCCACTACTCCAAAAAGCATCAGGAATCAATATAGATCTATACATTATCCTCTCCTAATACCCCTAACCAAGCACCCTCTTAATTTAATTATTCAATGTCAGATATTGGAGTCCTAACACAGGATATTGATATCATATCTGATACCATTGTTGAAGCATTGGATGTCGAATTCGATTTCGATCCTATGTCGATATTGTTATGTCGGAACTCCGACAACTTGACCAATATTGAATCCGGCATTCGATGTTATGATAATAGTGTCAAGATGTCGATGTTCAACAACAATAATAAAAAAATAAATAAAAAAGGGTGGGGACATGGTACTCCATAATTAGTTATTTGGATATAAATAATTGAATTGAAAGCTAAGTAGTTGGATACAGTAATTTTTTACATTAAATTTTAATTATTTTTGTCATTCTCCTTAAAAACTACCTATTATAACTCAATTTTGATTGGTCAAGAATATAGTTGAGATTTTTTTTTTCTCTTTTGATATATAACAAGATAAAATTTATTATGAGATGGTATTTGTGTAAAACGAGTTGTTAGATCTAAAATTGTAACAAACGTATTAACTATGTTAATATGCAAAACCTTATTTCATATGAATAAATATTCTCTATTTAAAATTTATTGTTTGAATTTGAATTTTATTGTTATTAATGTAGCTAGTGTATCGGTATGCTTTTGTAATTGATGATATTATTAATTGTGTATTTAAACCATTAAACATAAGATGGGACAAGATTATTTGGTTTGGTGTACAATGAATTATTATTAAAAAAAATGATTTGAATACGGTGTCCATCGTCCATAATCAATTGGTTTTAATTAATATATTACAATTTAAATGGAATCATAATATGATCATATATGTCTAATTTAAGTATGGAATCAAATATACTTCACTACAAATATCTCAACTCCATCATGCACTATTAATCAGCAATATTTTTTTTACTATTATCATGTTATTAATCATATATATATTATGGACTAAAATGCCACATCGCTTAGTTTTGGAATGCAAATATTATTGAAAATTGCAAAGTTAAGATCTAGAGAGAAAAATGCCTTCTTATTTTTAGCAAGCAAAACAAAGAGATACATTGTTGGGGATGGAATTATTGGCACCATAGAAATTATCACTAAGCTTTAAATTTTTATTAATAATGCAGGAGTAGGTTTATATATGCAAACTCTAATACCCCTATTTAACCTTTTCTGGCCTAATTATAATCTAACGGATGTATGTTTTAAAGTTTTAAAAATTAGATTTTAGATTTAATAAACTCATTGAAAATTTTCTTATATTCTCGTTAACCTTTACTCACCCCTAACATGCATTATCTCTAATCTACAAATCTCATTAATCTTCACTTAACTCTACATGATTATCTTTCATCAATTAATACTTTTTCTTAAACAAAAAGAAAACACTCAAAGAACTTTATAGATAACAATTATTCACACTAACTTTATTTTTGTTGAAAGTATGTTCTTGGATCACCACTTTTACCCACTTCTGCCTTAAAATGCACTTAAAAATCATTACTTACACTGAAAAAACACTTTGTATGTAGCCCTACATGAGCTGGACTTTCCACCATGCTACCCCTTTTGTCAGAATTAATGCCAATTTTTCAAAAGATGACAAGATCCTGCTGGCAAAAGAATCATAAAAATGTTTTGCAATGAAATTTGAATCTCAACTTTCTTTATGTTATACAGAACACCAAGAATGTTCATGGCTTTGCCATAAGAGAAACCATATAAAAAGAAAAGAATAGCTCAACTATGGAAAAACATTGACACTCATTTCTAATTAGGCTTTTGATACACCTCCATGTTCTCTCTCTACATGCTCTACAAGCTTAACAGGATCACGAAACCATTTACTACAACTGGGACAGACGTCGAGTGTCACCTTCATAACCCCGTTTCGTTCATGGACTTTGCTCACATGATCAACGAGAGCCCCGACATTAGAGAATCTTAACTTGCATTGTGGACACACTTCAACTTGTTGGCTTGCACTTCCACTATTGCTCGTACTGCCATTCCTTTGTGGCCCTCCATTCATACCCAATGCTTGATTGAATTCATTGCTCAGTTTCTCCATTCCTGCTTCAGCGGAAGCACGAACAGATGAAGCTACCTTGAGAAAACTCGAAGCCCACTTTGATGAAGAAGCGGTGGCACCTTGTTTAGGATCATCTTTTCTGCTTTTATTTAAAAACCCCATAAACTGAAATGCTGGTTCTGGTTTCTTGGGTCCTACACAATTGTGATCGGCTCCAAACCGGTGTTTCAAACAATGATCAATATTACAGTCCCTACACTTAATCGTGTTTGAGAATGTGAGCACTTCTCTGCACCTAGGCACAGGGCATTTCCTTTTCTTCGTGGCTTGCTCATAGTTCGATGGGTCACACTCTATGTTGACATGTGATTCCCAGGTAATATTTGGATCTTCCTCAGGAATTAAGCGGACTCCTTTTGCACAGAGGGGGCAGACGACAACTGTAGCGTCATTCTTCTTAGCCTTTGGGCATTCATGTCTACTGTAGCTCCGGTGCTCAAGGCAAAACACCTGCAGGAGGAAGTCAATGGAACATTAAGTGAATGCTTCACTTAGAAGGGAAAAATGAAGAAAGATTAGAGAACAATACTATTAAGTCATTTGGTTATTCGTCAGCATTATCACAGATTAATGGATAATCCAATTGTAGATCATAAACGATGTCATCAGTGGTATATTCTTGCTTCAGAGAAGGCAATTACTTGATAACCAAAAACAATACTCAGGTAATAGAAGTTGACTCATACTCTTCAACAAGAATTAAAAGCAACAAAAAGGTAAACCACAGTTAACAGAAACAAAATTTTCCATTTTTTTATTCACCATCTAAAATTTGATTCATGCTAATATTATCCTTAAACAGTAGTATAAACAACTCAACCACTACCAATCCATAAAGAATGAAAGCACAAACAAAGATGAAGGTAATAAGAACAACACAAGCATCACTAGATGGATTATAAGAAAGATATACACGAGAACATATAAATTCAAACGAGTAAGCTAATATAATCCGAAGGAAAAAAAAATAAAAAATTCTGCTCAAGCATAAAATCTACAACTTCCTCCTTTGTGGTTTCTACAGATCCATGAAAATTCAAACCTGAATAATAACTTCAAAAAGTAGTGCATAAAACGAATTTATTCAAGACAATTTAGAAATATACCTGTTGGCAGCAATCACAGGTGAAGGGCAAGAAATCAATCTGGCGACAATCGACAACGCTGCAGTGTTTACCGAGATTCGGAAACGCCGGAGTTCCCATTCTCTTCCTTTTTTTCCCCCAGAAATTGAAAATACAACTCCGGGAGAAATTTGAATTGGATGGAAACAGAAATAGCCTCGAATCTGAATAGAAGGCGTATATGTATAGAGCTCCGACGACAAAAATACCGGCGAATGATCGAGAATCCCTAGATTTGAGCCTGCAAATTGGGAATTCGGGGTTGAATTTGATCTTGTCCCCGAATTCCGCGTTTGATAGAATACAGGAGAATCTAAGCTTTGTAGAAATTCAACGGAGAAATAGAAATAGGAAAATAGTCGTCGCTGTTTATATAGTCATCGTCTCCCAACCGTAATCCGTTTGTCAAACCATTTGTCCACTTTTGGGCTTCAGTTATTGGTCTGATCACTGGCCCAATCCCTAAATTTTGGGCTTGTTATGCTGGTCATGTTTAAAGTTTAAACAACACTGATGGGCCAGTAATGTGATGTCACCACAAAAAACTTAAAAAGCCTAGTTCAAAAATAAAAAATGCTTGCTCCCTCCCACATCCGTTAGTAAGGCATAGAGATTTAGAGTTTTTTTTTTAAAAAAATATACTCCCTCCGTCCGATTCTAATGTGTCTGATTGTTTTTTGCACGTGGATTAAGGAGTATTATTATATGTAAAGTGGGTAGTTGTATTAGAGGGAAGTGGTGGGTTGTGTACTTTTTTACTATATAGAGGAAATGGATACATTTGAACCTTACGTCAAAAATAGTAAAATGGATATTTTAGAAGCGGACGGAGAGAGTATAAGGTAAGGTAAGAAAATGTAAGGATAAATTAGTAATTTAAAAATAAAAAGTAGATAAAGTTGTTGAAAATAATGAATAAAATTATTGAAATTGATGAATAAAATTTAAAAATTAAGTAATATATACTCTGTCCGTCCCAAGAATACATGCACTATTTGATCGTACAAAGTTTAAAAATAATAATTTGTTATATTGATGTAAGAAAGAAAATGGGTGTTTTGGGGGTAACTGAATAGAATAAAGTTGATTTTGACTTAAATTGTGTGTAAAAATGATATGACATTTTTTTAATATTATAGTCTTTTAAGATTATTAATAATGTGTATTGTTTCATTTTTAGGGTGTGTGCAAGTATTTTTGGGCCAAATTAAAATATAAAGTGCATAAGTATTATTGGACGGATGAGTATAATGTATTTTTATTATTAATTAATACAACGGCATAAATATTCGAAATACCTTAAATAAAAAGTGAATTATTAATAGGACCACGTACAGTACACACGTGAATGTATGTTTTGGGTATTGATGTTGGAGTAGCCCTGGGAGTCGAGAATGGAGTTTGATGTACACATGTGACATTGATAAGGACAAATTGGGAAAAGAATCCTAAAATTGTTTATCTAAATTTGAACCACCCTGACAGGAAATCAGTAACTTTATGACTTTTATTAATGGGACTCGAGGATTTCATTTTTAATTTTGCAAAATTAAAGTGACTTCATTATCATCATATTCATATTGTTGTCCTAAATCTCTCTCTCACTCTTTCTTACACAAACACACTTTACTACTAATCCTGCTACTAAGTACACTTCCTTTCTTGATATCTTTCAAACGTTCTACATGTTAAATAGTATCTTTCTCTAGCTTCACACCTCATAAATGGCTTTATCCAACCAGCTGCCGCCGCTAGTGGAGCCGCCGCCGGTGGTGGTGGAGGCGGAGAGCAGCCGCTCCACCCACCACTCAATCGAGACACTTGTGGTGGTGTTGGCAGCCATCACGATCATCGGAGTTATAGCCGGAATCATTGCTCGCCTTTGCGGCGGCCGCCATTTTGGCGGTCACGGAGAACACGACGTGGAGGGGTGGGTGGAGAGGAAGTGCCGCAGCTGCATTGACGCCGGCATCGTTACTGCACCTCCGCCACCGCCGGAGCCAGCGGCGAAGGCGGAAACACCCAAACCAGCCGCCGGTACTGAAGAAGCAAAGAAGTGAGAAGATTATTGTTCATTTTCTTTTATATTTATTTTTAGTTTTTTTCTTTCTTTTTTTTTTAATTAAACAGAGGTTGGGGTGGCTATTCAATGTTAATGTGAAAAGGAGAAAAAAAGAATTTGGGGGCTGATTTTCAAATTTTCTTTTTATTTAATCTAATTTCTGGGGCAATTATTAATTGAATTTCATTTTTCTTAATCATGATTCTAATTGGTAGGGCCAGTGGTGAATCCTTTTGCCAGGAAACACAACCGTTGCACTTTCAAAAGCAATTGCATTGCTAGTAAAGTATGCCTTTTGACCAATCATTTCTCATATGGAAGAATATCCGTTAATTAATCTTTTAGACTAATTATAATATTTATAATTTACTAGATAGCATCATATACTATGTTATGGAATGATAGCAGAAAATAGGAGAAGATTATAGCTCAAATAGATATATCATGGATAATAGAAATAGTGCAGAAAGTTACAAGGAGTACCAATAATTAACATGAGGGAAAAGAATTGTGTGAGACTCGTTATAATTATCATTAAATTTTTCCTATTCTTTTTCAATCAAATTGAAGAAAATAAAAATTTATGTGTTCTGTCGCATTCCTTGTTGTTTCTTAGCGCTGCAAAACACGAATAGGTGCGTTCATCTGATTTATGAAATATGAAATTTTGTTAATGACGTTTATAATAAATGTCAAGGATTCAAAGATGCATATTGGTGTTCATCCGAAAATTTGATGCACATTGATATAATATATCAAATTTTGTAACCATTTGTGTCCTAAATTGCAAGCTAATTCCCAACAACATAATATTACAAATATTTCTACTAATGGCGTTCATAATATATGTCAAGGATTCAAAGATGCACATTGGTGTTCATCAAAAGATTTAATGCACATTAATATAATGTATCGAATTTTGTAACTCTTTATGCCCTAAATTGCTAGTTCATAATCATGTGCATTCGATTTTTGCCAAAATCATAAATAATTAAGATACGGAGAACTCCTCGACTAATTGTAACAGAAACACTTTACTAAAGAAAAAAAATCAAATTTCATAAAGAAAATCTCATAAGAAATCAAACAGCCGATTTAATGCACATTAGTGTTCAACCAAAGTATTGATTACTTGAGGTGTAAGAGAGAAGGAGTGCTTGTTGCCATTTGAAAAATAAGCGTTTTCTATTTTATCTGATTTATTGCAAATTAGTGTTCAACCCAAAAATTGTTAAGTACAGAAGCTGAATATTAATCGCTATAAATAAGGGTAATGCTGAAAAAAATTACTATGTATTCATCTACAATTATATTAAATTAATGTATTTATTAGTAGTAATTAAATTATACATACGTATTCCCATTGAAATACAATAAAATTCCACTAAACAAAAAATGATAATGATGAAAGGTTCAAAAAGAAAAATGAAATTTTACAAGTTGATTTTAATTTTGGAATCTGGATTTAGCATATCTTAATTTTAGTTCGGACATTATTTGGACCAATTATTATTGTGGTTATAATTGACGTTTGTTTTAGCCCAATTAGAAGATCCAATATGAGTCCACGAAGCTCACTTGATTAAAAGACATGTAATCAATTTTACATCAGATTACATTATTTTTTTTATCCATAGAATGGAAATATATAAAATTATCAATTTATTGCCTAAATTTGTTATATATTGTCTTATATTTAACAATTTCGGCTAGATTAGCATTAGTGAATGGAATAACAAGGAAATTGAATGAACTTATGAATGGAATAGTAATGAAAATGGAATGATTAAAACTTATTTTTATCATGATTGGTATCGTTCAGGAATGACTCATGTAATAGAATTTATATTCCTTAATTAATTTTAATCTCATTAATAGTATTTTTATAATATTACATTTAAATTTTAATTTATATAAATATTAAATTAATGAAAATTTTATATATTTTAATAATTATAGAAAAATATTAAATTAAAAATAAAATAAAATATTAATATTTTTAAAATATAATAAAATTTTAAATACAAATATAATTTTTATATATTAAAAAATATTAAAATATGTATAAAAATAATATTTATATTTATATTACATGTATATATTCAATTTAATTAATAATATTAATTTTTTATATATAATTTACTAATTTTTATTTTGAATAAATATTAAATAATTGTATACATTTATATTTATTACAAATTTTAAGAATTTTATTTATTTTTTTTTTGCCGAGTTGAGTATGTAAAAATATTTAATTTTTTATTTAGATTTTAAATAATTTAATATTTTATTTTTTATTAATTAATTTAATACAAATATTTTTAAAAGAATATTATATATGTGTGTGTGTGTTGGGGGAAAGTAGGGAATTGAATGGATAATACCATGGGGGTGGGAGGTCAAATAAAGGAATACACATTCCTTTGTAATTGGGATTCTCAATAATAAAAATATATCAATAGCAGGAATGAGAATAAAATTAGGAATGACTTCTATTTCCACCCCCATTTCATCGTACCAATCATGCCGTACCTTTACGGCATGATTGGTATGATTGAATGTAATTATGTTGGAATAGAATGAATTAATGAATGAAATAGAGATATGAAAGGAATAGACAAAAATAATTATTATCATGATTGATATGGATTAGGAATAGATTAAGTAATAGAAAATAATTTGATTTAAATCTCATATTTATTATTTTATTTAAATTTTAAATTGATTAAAATTTCAATAAATTTCATATGTTTTAATAACTAAACTAAAAAAATTATGAAATTAAAGATAAAATAAATATATTATTTAAATTTTAAATAAAAAATTATATGTAATCCAAAAATTATTATTTATATTTATATTTAATATTACAATATATATAATATATATATATATATATATTAATATTACAATATATATACTTAATTTAAAAATAATGAGATTGAAATTTTTATTTAAATTTTAAATAATTTAATATTTTTAATAAATAATTTAACATAATAAAATTTTTTAATATGAAAATTATATGTTAATGCAAAAGAAATTAATTATTTTTTAATTTTTGTAAGTATATAAAATGAGATGTGATATAAAACAAAATTATAATTATTAATATATCTTATGTTATATGGATAAAAATAAATAAACAAATATAAATATTTGATTCCTTACCAGGACGTAATGGCTAAACCCATGGAGGGTGGCATGAATGGTGATTCCCTTGTTCGAAGGAATGCACATTCCTTATGGAATGAGCATTCCTATACACAAAACATATCAAACTTAAAAATGAAATTAATATTGGGAATGATGATTCCATTCTCAAATCATTCCTTCGTACCAATCATGTCATTAGGGTTAAAATTGATAGTTTTGTATATTTGAAGCTCCTAAAAAATAATTTAAATCCCAATTTAATAGTTTCCTTATTTCTAGATCTTGAATGAAAAGATTTCTAAGATTTAATAATTGCCCAAAACCATCAAATTTTGATTTTACTACCTCATATATATTGTTTAATGTTAAAACTTAAAAATATAAATGATTTTCTTAACTTGTCACAAAATTTGTATAGTTCTCTTATCGATTAATTGTACGATATAATGGTGGGTATTCTTTTTAAAAATGTTAATTATTTGACTAATACAATATTTTAGTTAGTACAATTTGAATAAATTTGATCGAAAAAATTTACATCTTTAATTAAAAGTTGGAGAATAATTAGTTGGGCATTCTTGATTGGGAACGGATAGGATCATTTTAACTTTTTTCTAGTTGGTTATATTTTTTATTAGAGTTTTTTGTATTTATTTTTTAAATATTGTTACTTTTTATTTGCATTATAATTTGTTCTTGAAATAGTTCATTACATCATTATAACTCTATGGTCCCCTTTTCTAATCCTATATACCATATGTATTGTTAAAGATTTAAATTAAAAGAAATTACAGAGTTTACACTGTAAATCCGATTCACAAGAGATTAACTCTATTACTTCTTAATATTCTCTCGGAAATCACCCATGAGAGAGTTTTACACATATTTTTGTCTTGAGATCGATCAGTTGTACATGCATTTATTTCTAAATCACACCTTTTTTTATTTATTATTATTATTATTATTATTATTTAAACGGTAATTATCTTAAAAATTAATATTAAATTCGTAAATAATGAACTAGGGGGTAAATAAATTATAAAACACAAAATATTAAAATACAATTTGAATCATTAGGGTGAAAATATAATTATACTTTAAGAATGAATACCAAACTTTAAAAACATAAATATTAAACTCCAAAGACCATGTTTGTTATTGGGTTATATATATTAAATAAATTATAAAGGGTGTGATTACATTGAGGGATAGGGTTAGGGTTTTGTGACCTTGGTAAGTGTTATAGTAAGGTTTAGTTAAAACAAAGGGGTGTGGTTAAATGCATATGAGGTTGATTACTTTGAAGTTTATTTGTAATCTTTTTATAAAAATATCCTCGATTTAATTTTGTGAAAAATCAATTTGGTGTGAGAATTTACTCTCTCCTCTCTCTTCGACCAAAACCCATTCCTCTCCCCAGAAATAAACCATCGAATTTTCTTGAAGTGATTTCGCCGGAACCACAAAATAATTGATATTCGCGTGCTCCATTGGCATCTGATCGGTAAGGTCTCGTTCATGTCTACTCGTTCTCACACTCCGGCAATTTTATGTCTGTAAAATGCTTTATATCTTAACTAAACCCATTTTTTATTCTTGAACCCTAGTTTTCTCCAACCTAAAAGAATAATGAAATCGACTCCATGGAACTTGATCAGAGGCATCAATTGCGTCAGCGTTCACGAGTTCCTCTAACTTCTTTGTCGCTAATGTTGGGAGAAAATGCAAACCAGACTACACGGCACTGGTGTTCGGATCAGTAATCAAATACGTCAGGAGATGTATCAGCGCGCAGAGAATTGATCGGAGTCGAGGTTCATACCTTCGTGAATGGTGGATGTCGGGCACGACGCAAGAACCCTAGGTTCTTTTTTCCATCGTCATTCAATCTGCGAATGGGAGGATGATCAGATTCTAATTTCTTAATGTCAAGGGTAAAATCATAATTTGCCAACGTAACCTTCGGGTTTAATTGTATCCTCCCATATTTTGAGGGTTGAGGTAACCCTGTTTTAAACAAGTTTGAACCCGGGCCAACAAAAGCTCGTGAGTTATCCTTCAATTGCAACCTTCAAAGTAAATGATCCTTAACTAGGGTTCGCGACGGGATAACCCTTGTTAACCTACAAAGTAATCGATTCCAAATAGTGATAATCTATATTTATTTAGGATTTTAACTATAAATTAGATCAATATGTAAGATGAGTGGTGAATACTCCGTCCATCTCATTTTATTTTTTATATATTTTAATTTAGGCATCTCAACATTTCTATTTTTGATAGATGAGGCACATACAAAACAATTAATATATCTTCCTGGACTCACATGCAACATTAATACAATTACTTACTTTACAATAAATATTATTATATTTTTCAAGCCACTACATATTTAAATATTATATTTTTAATTTTCGCGCAAAAAGCAAACATATAGATTAAATCGAGAATGATGGAGTATGTAAAATAGTATTTATTGATATGAGAGAAGATTTGAAAGAGAATAGAGAAAGGGATGAAAAAGTTATTCATTAGAGAGAGATAATATATAGTTTGTGGTTAAGTTGAAAATTTTTAATATATAGAAAAGATTTTTAAAATTTTAGATATGAATTTTAAAAATATAAATCTGATTTATTAAATTGAGAAAAAATAGCCTAAGCATAAAATAGAAGGCAAAGACTTGTGTGAGACAGTCTCATATAAGAGCTCACGTGAGACGGTCAGAAAGTGATAACTTTTATATTGAAAAATGATAATGTTATTTCATGAACAATTCATTTTATAAATAAAAAGTGATAACATTTTATAGCGAAAATGATAATATCTTATAGCGAAAATGATAACTACTTTAAAAAGTGTAAAATGGTCTCACGGTCTCACCTACCTAAAAAAGAATATACTCAAGATAAAATATACCAGGAAACAAAAGTGTAAATTATATGAGTTGCTTGTCAAATTGATTTCAAATAATTTATTTATATAGGGAGTAATCTAATTTACACACTCCATTTTCTATATTTGCATCCTATAACACTTTTAACATTTCAAGAAAAAGAAAACAACTATTTTATTCATAACCTTTAAAATTACGTAAATTTCAAATTTATCACTCTTACCTAATATTCGTACCATTATTTATATTTTTTTATTACTTGAAAATACAGTACCTTCTACTAAAGTCAATAACACATTTAAAAGAATAAGTAAAAATAAAAAATGTCCTTACGAGTATGAGCAAAAATTGCTACTTTTAATATTTCAATTTGAAAAATGTCACTCACTATTTTTTTTAATGCAAGTTCTTTTTTATAAAAATAAAAAATAAAAATTGGACATAATTAATTCTAAACCAATACTATTGTGCACCTGGGTGCACCCCAAGATACGGTGCACCCACTTTCAGATCGTATACAATTATGAACAAAAATATATACAATTATGAATAAAAATGTATACAATTTATTTGTTAAATTTTTTAATGAAAAATTGAGTGTAAAAAATATATAACTATTAAAAAATATGTATACACTATTGAATAAAAAATTATACACATATGGATGCTAGTTTTTTTAATGAAAATTTGAGTGTGAAAAAATTATACAATTATTAAGAAACATGTATACAAAATGGAATAAAAAGTTATACACATATGGGTGCACCTTGCACCCGAATGCATCGAATATCAACTCTAATTTTTACGATTCCTTTTAAGACTATGCATGCAACTACATGTACGACCTTTCATACAATTTTCATACGACTACTTCAACAACTATGTCTGCGATCTTATACACAATATTTTCAGCAACGTCTCCTACAATCATGTCTGTGACTTATACACAATTTTTTTCATGCGTCTATATGTGTTCCCATATATATGCTTAATTTACTAACATATGTGTGACAAAACACTTGACTAAAGTGCGGCTATTTATTAATTATAGGCAAATTATTCTGTACATCCCGCTGCACTATGTACCCACCTTTAAAAATATATACATTAATAAATAAAAATATATTCACCTATGAATAAAAACTTATATACATTGTTAGTAAAAAAATTGTTAGTTTTTTAATGAAAAATTAAATGTAAAAAACTATACAATTAATATTAAGAAATACATGTACACTATGCGACTATGCCTACAGCTGCATTTGCAACCTTATATATAATTTTCGTGCAACTCATGACGCGATTACGCTTGAAACTAGGCCTGCAACTACGCCTATGATTCTAAACACAATTTTTTCACATAATCATACTTGCAACTACCCGAATACGCCTGTGATTTTATATATAAATTTTTCATGCGACTCTACTCCCTACTATATGTGCGACAATATACAAACTTTATTTACTGACATATATACTACGCTGCACACGACTATGTACGAATATACATACGACTGTGTATTAATTATATAATAATGAATTGGAGTAAAGAAGTAAAAAAAATACTCCATGATATTTTTTTTAAAAAAATATTATATTGGATAATATTTTTTTTAAATCAATTATTATCGAGACATTTTACATAATTTCTCAAAAATTTATATAGGAGTATTTTTCTAAAATCATCTATTATTTGAAGTAGCAGAAAAGTCTGCCAAAAATGTAAAGGTGGTGTTTTGCCGCCCATTTATATTCCTATAAATAGAAAGTTAATTTTTTTATGTGAAAATAATTGAGCAGATGATTTTATTTTAATTTTTTTGCTGATATAATGAATAAATGTTGTATTTATTCTTTAAAAATTGTGCGATCGTTCAGTTGTACTTTTTACTTTATCAACACGGTTTTTTTAAGAGGAATTATGACTTACTGCCCAAAATGATTTTACAATCATCAAATCTGCCCACTTTCATCAACATAATCAAATATGCCCACTTTGTTTGTAATGTACTGAATTACCCCTATAAGTATAACATGTTAAGTTGGTCAAAAATTGTGACATCATAATTCATTTAATTTAAATTGATAATCATTTATTAATCAATTATATTTAACGCAATGAAAAGCCAGAGTGGTGACAAATGAAAAGCTACTCCATATATCTGTATATTTCTTAAAAACTAAAAGTCCGAATAATGTCAACAATTTAAATACAAAATAATAATAAAGGAATATTAGAAAAGCCCGAAGTGAAATACTCCATTTTTTAAAAATAGAAAAGCCTGAGTATGATAAGTGTTTAATTTTTTTTCTTTATTTATATATTTATATTTAATTATTAATTTACTTTAAATAATTATTAGAAACACCATTTTTAAAATTTATCTAAGTTTATTCTTTTTAGTTTTAAGTATATTTTTTTTGTTTATTTATAAATATATTTTTAATTTGTATTTAAATATTAATAACTAATTATACTGTACACTCGATTGATCCATGCACACACTTTAAAAAATTTATATACTTTAAAAAATTTGTAAAGAATATATACATTTTATTGGCAAACTTTTTGTTAGTTAAAGAAGAGTTTATTATTTTATTATTAATTAAAAATTAAAATAATAAGAGTGACTTTGTGAAAACCCGAGTACTTGTTTATTTGAGGAAGACCGAGTTAATTGAAATTAGTGGTGAGAGAGTAGAGAAATAATGGGAAGAGAATAGAGGAGACGGGCAAACACACATGGTGGAATAATTTATGACTGATGTGCAGTAACTTTTGCAGGGGATTTTTAGTCATTTTTCTATAAAAGTGGGCATTTTTGGTTTTTCTGAAATAAAGTGGGCTCTTTTGATATTTTGTTAACTGCAGTGGGCATTCATGATTATTTCCCTTTTATTAAAAGCCCAGCCCCAGTTCATCTGACAACGCCGTGTTTCATGCTTTCTTTACTTTTTTTTTTAATTCACTTTTCCTGCAGCAGTAATTACTGAGCAGCCTCAGCAGCTGTAATTAATGAATAGACTCGGCCTGCACGCATCTACTCTCATTTGAATTTTAAAAATTTTGTAAAACAAAGAAATCGCTCCACCTCCCAACTCTGCTATTATTACGCATAACTTAAATTGTAGAGGGGAGGGTTGAAAAATCTTCTAATTGAACTTGATTACTGTAGGGTAGAGATTCGAATTCCACGTGAATATAGGGATAGTGGGACCCTGAGATACACCGTTTTTATTATTACATGATATTGAAAAATGTGGGAATCTTCCGCAGGAAGCCTTTGCCCTTTAATGCAATCATCGCACGTAGAGATTGTGATTCCACGCAAGAGAGAGAGAGTGGGGGGTAAGAGAGAGAAACATTTGTTCTTCTTCTAACTTTCATGCACCTCGCCATTCGAGAGGGAGATGAAAACGGAGTTTTATCCTTCTTTCCCCATCTGATTTAATCCCGCTTCTTAAATCCTTTCTGCCAAATCATCTGTTTTTCTGATTATTTATTTCGCAGGGTTCAATGTCTACGGGGGATTGAGGCTGTGCAAGTACGTCGCCGGCGGTGGGGAGAAGATGTGGCTGACAAAATCTATGGCGCGGGAGGCTCTGAGGAAGAATCCACCGGTCCAATTCCAATATGCCAGAGGTAGAGAAGATCGACGATCAGAAGTTACGACGCAAGGAATCTGATGAAGGAAGGGCGGACGAGGGTTTCGACGCAATTTATTGACTTTGAGTGTTTCTGTTAAAGCAGCTTCCAGAATAGAAAATGTTGGAGCAGGAAGATTTAGAGAAGATATAGGAGAATCATTAAAACCCGAGTTGAAACCAGCTATGTGTGATACTGAGTTCTCTTGCAGCTCCTAAGGTAAGCCTAACCAGGAACCCATTTATATAAATAATACCGAGTGATTTGTACCTTCTGCTTTGCGGCTTGCATGTATACCCATTATTGAATAGTATTTAAGCACATGTGCAGTTAGTTTGATTGTTACTGCCCCGGTGGAGACAGAAGGTAGGGTAGGGCTAAACAAAGGTTTAACATACTATCTTTTGTGCAGTAAAACATGCATTCTGAATATTTGACAAGATTTGAGTTACATAGTCCTTCAATTGTTTATGTTCCTGGCATGCTTTATTTTCCCCTCTTTAATTTTTCAATTTAAGGGTGATTTCGAAATATGTGAATCCTCTCCCCCCTCCTTTTCCCAATTGCATGCAGTTATATTTGTAGCTTAGTTACCAGGTCTTTGGAATTTGATTTTGATTTTGATTTTGATTTTTATCTTCATGTGTCAAGACTGGAGGAGTAGAGTTGCCTTGCAGAGTCTAATTTTATAAGGTTTATTTTTCTATTTGTCACGTTTAAATTGGAGAATTTTCATTGCTTCAATTTATGGGATTATCTCTATTTCTCTGGCTTGCATTTGATTATTTGTTCTTGGTAGAATTGTCTACAGTGAGTAGATGTAAGTAGGAAAACTGTTAGCTATGTTCATTGAGTTTGTGTGTGTATGTATGTAATTCATGATTCCATTTAGTTTCCCTTTGTAATGGATGTTGGTACCTTTAAGTTTATGAATACTTATTTCCTGACCCATTTGATAATGAAAGTGCATTATAGAGTTGCAATTGTTGTTGTTCTTATTTTCAGCAAGTAAGAAATTGCCTAATATTGGCAGAGTTCCAATTGTAATATTATGAGTGAGTGAAGAGGGTTAACATGTAGAATACATCAACTTCTTCTTTATATGATACAATCAGACTATACGTACATATCAAATTCAGGTTCACAACTTGTGCAGGTGTTGTTCCCCGTCACCAGGCTGGTGTTCCCATTTGCTCTCTACAAGTGAGTTATTCTATTCATCCTCCCTAACTTGTGCATTTTCTGTTTGATTGTATCAATGTCTGCAGTTACTTTCAATTGCCATTTGCCGCTGTGAATCTCCTAATTTATCTGTACTTCTCAATCTTGGTGTTTGGAGAGGTTTGTTGAGTTATCTCAACTATTAGCAGCTGATTCTAAATTATCAACTAATTGGTCTGTATTGATCTTCTGAATTCTATGCAGTGTTCACTTGTGCTTTTCGAAGGATTGTATCAATTTTATTGTGGCGTTTTTGGTCTGAAAGTATTCTTATGTGGTTTATATGCGAATAGGCTGCATAAACAACATTTTTATGCATATGGTCATGTGCCTTGCTTTGCAGACAGCAGGAACCAAAAGATTTCTAGACTGAGGGCAGGCTTTTGGACAACTAGAACAGTTTGCGTAGAAATATCAAAAGCATTACCATCTTTACTTGAAAATTTTGTCTATTATTATTATGTAGAAATCTTAAATCATGTTTTTCAGCAAATATTCAAAAGTAACTGCTTAGAGAGGTTTTTATGGTGATGGAGTACTAGAGCTGATTAGAAACTCTAGTTATTATATAAGCTTCTTTCGTTTAAACTACTTCAAAATTAATATGAGCTTCTATCGAAGAACTCTCTTCTTTTTAATTTAATGTGTATAAATACTCACCATAAAAATAATATTCCATATCTTAAGAGTGTTGTTGAAATCAGTAGTTTCCTGTGTCACTAATTAGTATAAGTTGTGCATGAGCCTTGAGTTGAATGTTTATATTGGTTGTTGAACCTATTAAAAATACACTTTCCTTAAATGTGGCAGAAATTGTGTTTTATGTGGCCTTCTTTGATGCTGCTATGATAACTTAAACTCTATCAATTGGATAGGCCATAATAGTGCCTGGATTACCAGGTTAAGCAATATCTCACGCACCATATGCAAATTTGTGATTGGCTTCGAATAAGTTTAGACTATGTCAATGGCATCTCTCGAGGCCAATTTTTGCAGCAATTGACCATTTGTATTGGAGATAGTTCGAAGATGGATGAGGTCTGAGAGGGGAGATATTTTTCATTTTGTTCTTTTATTTTCTCTGCAATTTGCTGTAAGAATATCTCTAATTAGAATTAATTAAAAACTGGGATTTCTGTTCAATTTCTATCCATTCTATCGTAATTAGAGTTATACTAGATACAATACTAATCCAATTGATCTCCTCACATCTTATTTTCCTATAATAAAAATTCGTAATGAAGAAATAAAAATTCATTATTTCACTTTTGAATACTAGTTTATTTCAATAATCCTTTCTTTTAAAGAACAAATCATACCTAAACTTTTGTTTTAATCTCCCTAATAAAATTTCCTAAGTTCCAACAACTTAAAATCATGTTTTTATGCAATATAGTATGTTAACTATTTATAAATATATTTTATTTATATAACAATTTAACTCTTCTTATATAATGGTCTCACAAAAAACTTTTTTATTAAATTTATATATTATTATTACTATTATTTTTATATAATAATTTAAATATAGTATTTTTTCGCGCGAGCACGTGTATTACTAGTTTCCCTAAAAAGACAATGCATGTGTTGATTGAAGTCGAATATTGTTGATGAAATAATTTACCCGCCACCAAACGCACCAACAAAACATTAATAATTAATTGATAGGCTGAAATGGGTAATTATTTATTATTGAAGGTAAAAGTTGGTAGATATTGCTAAGTTATTTCTTGAAATATTAATTTAATAAATCGACGTTAATTAGACCTTTTATGGAAGTGGGCCAAATTGTGTGGCATTATCCATGTAGTCTCCTGTCACGACCACGTCCACTAATTTGTGGGTGAAATCATCGTGGTCGTTTTTTCATATTTTTAAAATAGTAGTTATTATATTCATGATATTATTATTTTTTATTAAAAATAATATTCGCTCAATATTTTTTATTAAAAATAATATTCGCTCAATACATTGATAATGTATAATTTTGTTATTTTAATTTTAATTGTTTATTCTAAAATATTATTTTTCCTTTAACAAAAGCCTTAATACACGATCCATCACTCATTTCTCACCATTAACACCATTACTCACTTTATAAAAAATAATACTATCTTCATCTTAAAGATAAGTTTACGGTTACGGTAGATGTAGAATTTAAAAAAATATTACTTTTTACTTTACTTTTAGGAATAATTTGGTATTTTTAGGGAATAATTAATTATAAAGTAACTTATGTGAGTTGTAAAAGGGAGACAATTTTGAAATTAAAATGTGTTGTTGAGTTATTGATTTGTGTGTAATATTTTCTTATTTGGGGGTGTAAACTTGTTTATGAGACGGACAAAAATAGATACTATGAATTTATTTATGGAATTGAGAGAGTAATATTTTTTAATACATCTACTGTATCACTATTACTTTTCAATAATTCAAGTACTTTTTATTAAAATATTATTATTCTTGAAGTCTTCTCATGTGTTGCTTCCCACAATTGTTTGTCAATGACTTATCTTGCCTTTATGTAATTTTTAAATTAATGAATATTATTATATACACATTTTTTCATTTTTTCATTTTTACATTTTGACTTTTACAAAAATATTAAAACTAAGTTACTTTTTAATATAGAATAATTTAAAATTTTTAATTAATAAAAATATAAAAATGTATGTTATGTATGTAAAGTATTGATAACAAATTTGAAATAAAATTGAATTATAGGATATTGAGTTTGATGCTGTTTCTTTTTATATGGATGTAAACATGAGTTGTTGAAATGTAAAGATGGGTAGTGGATTATATAATTAAATACTCCAGTCTGTAACTCTATTTGATGAATTATTTGAGATATGGGAGCAAAACAGGGGTAATATAATGTTAAGGTAATGTTTGTTTTAAATTTAATAAATTATAAATAGTAATGTGTATGTTTGCTTTAAGTTTTAATACTGTGTATTTAAATTTTACAATATGTTAAATTAAAAAAAGAAAAAAAGAAAAGAAAGTGTATCCACCATTAATCTTCCTCATCAGTTTTTACCTTGTGATTAGTAAAGGAGTAAATCACATAATGTATGGCGGCCTTCTTGTTTGATTGGTGTATAAGGTAAATCGTATGATATGTGCTGACTTTCATTATAGGGAGACCTCACTGTTTAATTACATTTGCAAAATACCAAAATTTATATACTCTATAAAAAAATATTCGAATTTCCTTGTAGTCTTACTACCTTTCCCAATTTCAATTTCATATTTCACACTTCAAATTTATTATTCCTTCCGTCCCAAGAATACATTCGCACTTTCCATTTTGATCCGTCCCAAAAATACATTCACCCCCTAAAAATGGAAACAATACACAATATCAATAACCTTATAATACTACAATATTACAAAAATGCCACATTCTTTTTAATTTAATCAAAGTCAACTATATCATACATTTTATTTTACTCAATTACCCAAAATATCCATTTTCTTTCTTACATCACACCACCAAAAAATTACTTTTCTTAAACTTCGTGTCCAAGAATACGCGAATGTATTCTTGGGACGGAGGGAGTATCACTCTTTAATATACGCAATATACTTTATTATTTATTTATTATTTAAAAAAATATCAAATTACTCATAAAATAAGTAAAAAAGTGATTTTATTAATATTTTGTGTAAATAACAAACATGAAGATGAATTTTGAGACGGAAAAAATATTTCATATATTAAAAAACACTTACACTATTACATAGTGCATGCAAATTAACTTTTAATATCTATCATTCTATCTCCTAACTTGGTAGCAGTTTAATAAAATTAATTTCGTAACATAATTTGAGGAGTAATATTTATTTTATTTAAAGACATCATTCTAAATATAATAAATTTTCATGCAATAAAAAATTATTTAGATAAAATTTGAAATACAGATGAACTCGATTCAAACAATTATCCATCACTCATCTAAGGTAATCCAATGTAACATGAGATTAACTCCAAAATATAACATCGAGAACCTCTATCACAATTTTTGATATAGCAACAAGCCAACAAAGAATATTAGTGTCGTTCAATATCAAATCCATATATATTTATCGTTTTCACTTTATCTGCATTATATACGTTGGCAATGGGGATGAAGTTGACCCTCGGAGTAGCTCCAACATAAACTTTAATGGCGGGCCCTCCATTTCTTGGCTTTAATATAAAATTTTCCGCAGTTCGTTTTTCAACAGTATACCTCAAACCCAGATAAGCTGGTGAGTTTATCTTTCTATATAAATGTTATTCTTCCAGTTGATTTTATAATCTCTCTTGTTTTTGGATTGTTTTTACTAATCGAAGTTGATATATGGTGTAGAGCTCTTGTTATTTCCTTGTTTGTACCTGAAATTTTGTTGCGTGTGATGTGTTTGATCAATTGCCTGTGAAGCTCGTAATAGAATTCTTATAAATTCAGCTGTTGATGGAAACAATTTCGTACGATCAGGTTAAACATCTATTCATTGTGTTCCAAGTTCCCTTTTTCTTAATTAAATTTTGTAGTAATAATAATTTTTTTAAAAAATTGAGGTTCTTATGCCATTTCCCCTGTTTTTCCTTTGCTT
Organism: Pogostemon cablin; assembly: GCA_023678885.1. Classification (NCBI taxonomy): domain Eukaryota; kingdom Viridiplantae; phylum Streptophyta; class Magnoliopsida; order Lamiales; family Lamiaceae; genus Pogostemon; species Pogostemon cablin. The sequence goes on from CM043012.1 coordinate 17,936,666, forward strand.
TATTTTGTGGGTTTTCATCCAATTATTGGACTTATGAATCTAACGATGATGCTCGAAATAATGAGATATGGTGGTTGAGCAAAATTCCATCACTGCAAAGGTTAGGTAGATAATGTGTGGCTTAAAATCAGACACTCTGTTTTTGAGGATAAAAATGTTCATTCATGCTAATGATGTAGTATTTCAGAAATAGAAAACCACTTTGGATTATCTTCAATTCTGAGGTTGTCACAAAATATATGGATCATTTTCAAATGGACTAGATGTTCTTCAAGCTTTCAAGGCCTTCTTTAGGACTTTTCTTTCGTTTATCTAGCCTTTCGCGATGCAGGTTCATGATTCAACTGCTTATAAGATCTTATATTGGGAAGTAAGGATGATTATGATACCATTCAGCTTAAATCTGCACGCATGTATCTAAAACTTCAAATTTGGTGTAAGAAAAATAATATTTTATTGTGTGTATTATGAAGTTATCTGTGATGAATGTCTTTCAGACATGTTAATTTAATCATATGTACATGTGTTTTGATATGAAAACTGATGAAAGAATCAGCTGTATGTAATGGTTGTTCCATAGCTTCTAATTGCGATATGTGTAGAGCTACTTTACAAGTTTCAACTCACATTCCCTCTCTCTTTTTACTTGCAATAGTTGAGAGATTTTCCACCCCTCAACTGCTTTATGTAACTTTGTCACATTACACCATAGAGAACGAGAAAACTCATCTATTTCAGTGGAAGATTGCTGATCATTTCAACTAAAAGAACTGATAAGATGAACCAACCAACATCATCAAAGACGAAGGATTTGGATGTTGCGCTCGACACAATTGGATTTGAAGTTGATGAACTTTCACCCACTAAAGTTTCAGGCCACCTTCCTGTGACTTCAAAGTGCTGCCAGGTAACACTACATTCTGTTCTTTCAATTTGAAACTCTCATGGTGGAATCGAGCTTTATGTGATTAGATATATGGATTAACAGCCGTTCAAAGTTCTACATGGAGGGGTGTCGGCACTGATAGCAGAGTCGTTGGCGAGCATGGGAGCTCATCTTGCATCGGGGATGCAGAGAGTGGCTGGGATACACCTCAGCATTAATCACCTAAAGAGTGCAAAGTTAGGCGACTTTGTCGTAGCAGAGGCCACACCAGTTAATCTTGGCAAAACTCTTCAGGTATTCTTCATAGCTACCTTTTCAATACATGATTATTCTATTTCTATGTGCATTTCTCATCAAGAAATCCTTTTCTCATGAACATTATACCAAGTAGGATGAAACCACAATCACACCAATCTTTGATACAACTCTCCCAACAATCATTCAAATTATAGGTGTAGTTATGATTGTGGGAAATTAATCCATAAAACCTTAACCCTATTATGATTAACGAGATTTAAACCATAAAGCGGAAGCGTACCTGATCCAATAAGTCTCTAGGCGGAACACGAACTCAGGATCAGTGGTTATATGGTCTTCCTCAACTAAGCCTCCTTATTCCTTTATGGGGACCGTAGTAATCCCTCCCGATGGGGAGAAGGGAAGACCATGTGCGGCTTAGTATATTGGGGACCATAACCTGGGAGCCTTTATATACTACTTGACTAGACCACCCATAATCACCTAATCATGTAGTATTGGGTATCTACTCAATAAGCCCATATCATTTATTATTATAGCCCATGGACCTTTAACTTTAATTGGATCACTTAATTAAGTCCATAAAATAATTGAATAGCTAATATAATTGCATAATAATATATTGCCCACAATTAGATTATAATGGAAATTAATAATTTCCAACAATCTCCCACTTGGGCTATATATTTTCCGTTAGCAATTATATCAAGAGTCTTTAGTTGCGCAACTTTATGCTATTCCTCTTCAGGCTATACTTAACAATCTGGTCCATCTCATATACTAATATGGAACTACCGCGGCATTCACCACATTATAAATCGTGATTAAACCCCGACAATCACCATATCAATATACTCAATGACATAGATCAAATATGGTGAGTAGCATGGAAATTACATGTCAAATGTGATCAACATCATGTCTATTTCCAACTGGTCCAACTTTAAACTTTAGTGAGACCAATCCATAATATAAAATATTACAAAATGAAAAATTAATTTTAGTAAATTCACAATGAATTCAAAACCATCAACTTTATTCTGCAGAAAACTGAATTATCCAAATCAAAGTGTTTTGAAAACTTTAAAGAACAATAAATATAGACTCCCACTGAACTAATGTATTCTAAAACCATATAACACCCACATGATTAGCTAGCTCATAAAATTGCAGGGCGTTGAATACATAATTGGTGGATCCATATTTAGAGTCTATCATAATATGTTCTTCTAAAATTTTATCTACACAAAACACTTTCTTTAACAACCAAGAATTCTATGTCAATTTGTTTGACTTATAAGTATTCTTGTCATAAATACTTTACTGCGAACTAACTGTCACAATGAACTTTATGTGATAAATCTTCGCAACCTTTATTTCATGTTTGAATGCCCTTAGTGTGCTACTAATTCTGTTGTCATGGTTAATGAGCTAAAGTGTTTGCTTAATACGTTTACTTGTATAGCTCTCCAAATCAACAGACGATGTAGCCTGAAGTGGATCTTATTCTTTATTGGCATCCAACAAACTTAGAATCAGAATTCCTTATGATCTCTAACAAATCTGATCCCTGATATGCAAGCATATTATCCTTAGTTCTCTGTAAATACTTTATAAAGATACATACTAGAGTTACTTAAATGTCTACTTAATATACCAACAACATAAGCCAAATTAGGTCTTGTAGAGACCTCATCATACAACAACTTCCAACAACCAATGAATATGAAATGTTTCTACATTTCTTAAATCTTTAGTTTAACTTTAGGGCACCTGATTGAGACTGCACTTGTCTCCCTTAGTTTAACTTAAACATTCTCCCACTGAATCACATAATCATCTACATTTGTCTCAAAACCAAAAGAGACACTTACTTCATGATGATACTTGTGATTCCTTTACGAAAAAATTTTGCTTGAATGCATAGATGAATTTCTTATTAGTTCTTAAACCATTTAGATCGTATCATCAGTGTTGCGATCAAGGAACTTTATCTTTACATCCATACAATATGATTCAAGATCAAAATGTGTTACTGATGTCACGATTATCTTATAATAATGACTTCCTTCCCTTTTGAGTATAATCCTATATCAAGATGCAAACCTAATCATCTTGTATTGATTTATACTCATAACTTATAACATTAACACACTTTGGAGTAATTGGACCTTTCATGGTTTGATGAACATTGTTTGAATGTTCTACCATTAATTCTATAGTGTCCTCATTATTTAAGAGAAAACTACATAATCTTCTGAATTATCTTTCTCCCAACTCTAGTGGTTTCCTTAGTGACATTAATTCTTGAGGTTGTTGTATTTGTTATTCCTTAAATATTATTGACATTGTCATATTGTTATTCTGAATTTGCACCAATTCTTTAAAGCATAAGTGGGGATCGAATCGACTCCCCCTTAAGGACAATGTCTCTAATATTATTCTTCCCCCAAAATCAACATCCTCACATAATACCGTATTACCCGTCTCAAATATGATCCGATCAATTGGATCATAAACTTTTATTTTTATTTAATACCAATAAAGTAGCTTGTATCTATTTGAATCCAATTTTCTTTAGTAGATCCCAATGATCTAGCCTTAGTTGGATATCACCATATGTGAAACTCAAAGAGTTCTCACAACTACTTTGGTTGGAACTTTATTGAGACCATAAGCTACAATCTTAGTATTTCTCCAATTAGTAACCATATAATATGGAGTACTATTTTTGTCTTTTAACTACACCACAATACTATTCATACTAAGTAATCTTAATGTGGTGTATTATAAAACAATTCCACAAGCCTTTAAGAGAAAACGAAAGGTTATACTTTAACAGCTTTCCAAACGGGTATTTCTTTGTTGCCCTTATACTTTATTGAGACAGAGTTTGTTAGAACTTATTAGTTCATCCTTATTGTTGAAGTTCTCATCATGTATAATTTTGTTGTTGACATAAGTTAAACTTAATTAACAGACTTCTTAATTGTACAGAGAATTAATCCAAAATGATTATCATGCTTGCACTAAACTTTATAATCTTTCAAATTTTAAATAGTTTAGAATCATCTCAAGGAATCGAGCACAACATTAGTATCAAGTCCAATGACAACAACACTAACTTGTAAGTGGCACTTCTTTGTAGTAGTCAAATACTGACAATAAAACTGTCAAGCAATAGCCTTCCTGTGGGCCGACTTATTACTCACATGTTAAACAAATAATCGTCACATATTTACCACCACAGGTGCTTGTGTATTTCTGCCAAATATTAATCTACCTGTGGGCCGATCAATACCCGCATGAAAATACACTCGCACAACATTATTAATTAGAGACCCATCACAAGACACCTTGTGCAACATTAACCTCGTCTGTGGACAAAAATTAACTGCAGGGGTAATCTTGGTGTAACAATCAAGTATTGACAATAAGTTCTGTCAAACAAGAGTCTATCTGTGGACCGACTCATGTTCACATGAATAATCCAAATAATTATCACATACTTATTATCACATGTGTGTTGTTATTCTGTCAAACTGTGCCTACCTGTGGGCCGAACACAGAACACATAAATAATACCACACTCATCTATGTAATTTCAATAAAGCTTTTCTCCACACACGATATTGCTGTGGCAACATGGTGCTTCGATTGACTAGATTGAATGTTTACTAGACTAATTAAATAAATATTAAAATATTTAATTTAATTAAACGACATTTAACTGTCTCCCCAATTTAATTTAATTTTATTCCTCTAACCAAATAGGAATATTAGATGATTCGTACCAACTTAAAAAATAATGAAAGATTTCTTTACTTAATTAGGGATTCCAAAATCCCAATTTAATATAAAACTCGATCCTTTCCAAAATAATGGGACTCGTAATTGATTCCAGAATCAATAATAAATATTGCACAATTAATTTCTTATGTCATAAATAGAATATAACCAAATATTATTGAATCACATAATTGTCCCATAAATCAATTATTAAACTGAATGAACCGGCTTTCTTTATTTAATATGACCAATATGGAATTGACGCAATTCTCCAAATGAGCAAATAAGATATCACAATTTAATTAATATTAAATCTATATATGCATAGAGGAGAAAATAATGAGCAGCATATATAACCTTAAAATGATATCATGATCATGACACGACTAAACATCCTTGTGTACTCAATTATCAATTCTGGAATACGATAATTAATCTATGAATCATTAAACAATACCAATCCTTTAATAAAAAAAACGTGATTTACCATAAAGATTCAAACACACATTCGAATCTAACCACAATATTATTGTGATCTCAGAAAATCATATATAGGGTGGCTCTGATACCACTTGTGGGAAATTAATCCATAAAACCTTAACCCTATTATGATTAACGAGATTTAAACCATAAAGCGGAAGCGTACCTGATCCAATAAGTCTCTAGGCGGAACACGAACTCAGGATCAGTGGTTATATGGTCTTCCTCAACTAAGCCTCCTTATTCCTTTATGGGGACCGTAGTAATCCCTCCCGATGGGGAGAAGGGAAGACCATGTGCGGCTTAGTATATTGGGGACCATAACCTGGGAGCCTTTATATACTACTTGACTAGACCACCCATAATCACCTAATCATGTAGTATTGGGTATCTACTCAATAAGCCCATATCATTTATTATTATAGCCCATGTACCTTTAACTTTAATTGGATCACTTAATTAAGTCCATAAAATAATTGAATAGCTAATATAATTGCATAATAATATATTGCCCACAATTAGATTATAATGGAAATTAATAATTTCCAACAATGATATCAAATCAGATCGTGTGTTTGTAGATGCCGTATTAACGTGCAGATGGAGAATTTTGACCAATCTAAGTCTATCTGTTAGGATAACATAAATAACTAAACAGGTAGACTTAGATTACTAAAACACACACACAAAATTAGAACGATGCTGCAACATCTTGTAATGAGGTTTGTTATTGCGGTTGTGAGCAGGTATGGGAAGTGTGTTTATGGAAAGGCGATGCTTCCAAGCCTGAGAATAAGACGTTGGTTTCGTCGTCAAGAGTGACTCTTCTTTGTAACTTGCCAGTTCCAGAATCGGCAAAGAATGCTGCTGAAAATCTCAAAAAATATGCCAAATTATGACCTTACTTCTCTCATATAAATGCATTCCTTTGCCACCATTCTCTTAGCTTCATCTGTATAATTAGTAATTGGATCCCACTGATCAATTTGCAGCTTTTAGCTACACCTGCTGCTGGATGGATTAAATAAGAGTTGTAGATCAATTAGAATAATATTGGGATATTTAATTACATTTTTTACTTGCAACTTTTGAATCTCTTCTATTTGTCATACGTTTGGAATTTACCAGATGAAATCTGAAAATTATTAAAAACATCTGTAAAATATGATCAAAATAAAGCATTAGCTCGTAAGTCTGAAATTACCCAAGTTAAATATTTATTATAATTACGACATTACCATATAATCACTTAAACAATATCTGGAAAAAATCATTTACATAAAATTTAAACCATTTAACAATGTTTATGAATGAAAAAACTCAGTTTCTTGAGTGATTGGATATGAAATATTGAGGGGAAAAAAAAAACTATAGAAATGACATCAATACAACCGACTAAATCTTTTCTAGCAATTATATAGATTTGAACTTTTTTTTGAAGGGCAACGCTTTTGCCACCCGAAAGATTATTTAGGACACCAAAAATTAAAAATAAAAAACCATTTTGTAAAGACGTTAATACCCTTAACACAAATTCACATAAAATAAATACACTTTAACCCCCATTAATTAATCTTTCATTATTTCTAACCCAAATTACTTTACCCAATCCATAAAAACTCTTGAAGAACACCTAAAATAAATTAAAACTTGAAAGAGAGTGGAAATTTAAATAGTGGTTCATTCACAAACTTGAATATTTTGATATGATCATGGGAGAAAGTGGAAGAGGTGTGAGGCAATAGTGCCCTCAGTAATTTTAGGAGCGGCAATAGTGCCGTTCTTTATTTAAATTAAAAATGGTCTGCAAGATCAGATAAAAAGGAATTGGGCCTCTTTATAAAATTCGATATATGTTAAAATTTGTCAAATTCTCAAATTATGTTCTTACTATCTGGAAGTCTGGTACAGATAATTTGGGCCTCTTGGGATTTGGGCCAATGAATATGAAATTCATAGATTTATTTAGTTTGGGCCTTCGGTCTATTTACTTGATTTGGGCTTGATTTCGTGTATATAGTATATACTACATTGCCAGATTATCTGATGACTTGTTTACTTAACCTTTACAATTGAAAGGGATATATTTATTTAAAACTTCAATTGTTCCAACTATTAATTAACTTGGGCTAGATTAAATTCTGAAATTTTAAAAAGCAACGATTCAGTTATTTTAGTTTTTGATTAAATTTAGATAAATATTTCAATCATGAACAAACTCATTTGAATACGACTAACAAAAGATTTGACAATAAAAAAAAAATTCCATATGATCATAATCCAAATAATATAAGATGGACCTAAATATTTCCCTAATTTATTAGATCAACAGCACCTTACTGTTGCAAGAATTAAATTACATGAATTAAGCACTCTTTCTCGATAGAGGAGTGATTAAACATGCAATATATATGTTACAATCTTTATTAAACAATAATCTTTATATACTGAACAAATTAAAACCCTAAAAAGAACACATTTAATTAGCTACAGCTATGCTAGCTAGATGGATCAATTAGGGCAACGTGGCGAAAATGTTCCTGAATTGAGGAATTTGACATTATTACACACAGCTTTATTACTCCCTTGTAAATTCACATTCTGCATCAAGATTCCTTGGCATGGAAGGCTCTTACTGCAATCGAACACGATAGCTGCATCCGATGCACTGGTGCCCCTGATATTCTGGTACACGATGTTCTTTACTTGAACAGCCGATGCCTGTAATAGCCCATAAACCACAAGTGATCATATTATAATTAATAAACCACATGATGTATATATAATTCATTCAATATTAATCTGATAAAAGTTATAAGTGTACCTGCTCTTTGCAAGGTTTGTCTTGATCACAATAATGTTGGTCTATGATTATTGGATTCTCCACATTTTGCATCTCTATATTCTGGAATTTTATGTTGGTTGCACTTCCAGATCCACCCTATGTTTAATAGTAATATATAATATTTTTTTTAATTTAACATGATATTAATATTTAAAATATATATACACAGATTAATTAAACATTACCTGCCATGTCTTGATTCGGACTCCATTTTTTGTTCCAGAAAGCTTTGCCCCATTTACGACAACATCTGAAACCTCAGCTTTTGAGTTTCCAGAACCCAAGCTTCCAATACTGAATTAATTTAAGAAAATTATATAATCATTATTCATTCCATTATTGTTAATCATAACTATCCCTAATTAATTAAATTAATAAATAAAAAAACCTGATTCCATGGCCAGGTCCACAGGTAACACCAGTGACTCGAACCTTCTGTGATCCACTCACAATAGAAATGCAGTCATCACCTTCATAATCCAACAAAAGTAATTCCAATTAATTAATTACTATGTTTGATCACCCATTATACTAGATCTCTCCCCTCTCCCTCTCATCATTGATGTATATATCGAGTTTAAAACATATATTATCACGTATTATTTTACTTTATAGGAAAAAAAAATTCAAAAATACTTAAGACATTCATTTTTGTCCCAAACCTTTCAGTTTTGCTCTGATTTCGTCTCAAAACATTTTTTTTACCAATTTCGTCTCATATCTTTATAAAAGGATCGATTTAATCTTATCCCATAGAATTAAAAAAACTGAACATTTTTAAGTAAAAATGACCATTATGGTAAAAATTTAAAATTTATCGGAGAAACTAAGTTTCTTGGGATTAAATTTGTCTGAGAAGATTTTGATTTTAAACTATGTATATATCACATACCGGTGCCAATTGTTGAAGTTGAGATTAGGATGTTTTGAGTTTCAGTGACGTGAATTCCATCTGTATTGGGGCTGTTTCCGGGAGCTGTCACCACAACATTCGAAGCTTCCACATTTCTACACTTCTCAAACGACATATGCATTTGCTGTGAATCTTTTACCTTTAGATCTTTCACAACCAAATTTGTGCACTCCAAGAATGTCAATGCCTGCGATAAATAAAAAAACATACTTTTAATATCAAAATAAAATTTAATAAGGATGATTCAATTTGATCATGATAACATACCGTTGGAGCTACCGTGCATGGCTGTTAAAAAAGGAAAAAAATCAAATCAAATCAAATTACTACATTTGGGTAATGTTTCAAGATCCAACGACTTGGAGGAAAAAAAATGAAGTAAAGTAAACATTTTTAATGCAAGAAAATTAATAACCTTAGCTTTATTTATTTTGCACGAATTTTGCCACCATATATTCCCATTGCCATTTATGATTCCTCCACCTGAAACTACAAGGTTTTGAACACTCTCAAACACAATCCAGTGTCTGAAATCCTTGCTGTAGTCGGAACGGTCTTTCGACGCCACCACAGTCCCAGAAATCTGCACATCATGAAGACAACTTGATGAATGATGCTTGAATCTTGACTCATTTTTAGCACATGATTTAATTTCTTAATTACCTGCATTGTTATTGCAGATTTGCAAGGCCCAGAAAACCTAATTGTTTTCAGAAGATAAACTTTGTTCTGTGGCACAATAAGATTAACATTTGTTGAAGATGCACAAGCCTGTTTCCATGCTGTCTGAAATGCCTGCATATATATACTCACCATTTAATAAAACATTGTAGTAATAAATATTGGTATTTAATATATGTATTATTCATTAATATGTATTACCATGGTATCATCTGTAGTTCCATCACCTTTAGCTCCAAAACTGAGCACACTGACCGTTTCCACCGCGGCCTTAAGCGATCGTCCCACCTTCCTGACATTCTTAACCGAGTTATTGTCGAAGTTGATGCCTCTAAAATGGCCAAAATACGAAGGATATGCTCGAGAATCATAGCCAGATTCTTGTCCTAAATTATAGCCATTAGGCAGATGGTCATTATTTAGGGTAGAAAGGGAGGTTGAATTAGTTATAAAAAAGAGACCAACAACTAAGTATGGCAGAATATACTTTCCAAAACCCATCTCTTTCTTGATTTTAATTTGATGCAATAAATCAAGATCAAGTTTGTGGGATTAGTTTATTTTTGTGTAAGAGGTATGGCTGTGATGACAAAGTAATGCCTGGTTTAAGGTATATTTATAGAAGTGACATGGGGGTTTGGGGGTAGGGTGGGGTGGGGTGGGGTGGGGTTGGTGTGCTGTTCTCTACGACTCATTTAGTATAGAATTTGTGGGATGGAAAAGATTTAGACGAAAGTGGCATCAAAGGCAGTTGCTGACTTTTGCAGCATGCTTGCACAAAGTTATGCCAAACTATATATCAGTTTAATTTCCACAATATATATATATATATATATATATATATATTCAATAATTATAATTTAGTTTAATAACATTTATAAGATTTGTTCAAACTTCAAATAGTGTCCATCACAGCTAATTGCTTCAAAATATGTGTTGAATAGAAACTTGTTTAATTATTTAATAATTAGTTATATGTGTCATCATATAATTTGCAATTGCTTCATTATAAGGCAAATATATATCTGGTTATTGTACTTTCCTTTGAACAAAACCCTAAAGATAATGAAACTATATTTGATCACATGACCTCTTTTTAATTCTTTGAAGCTTCATTTATATGATTATTGAATAAAGAAATTAAATTGCAGTTTAACTAATATGAGAGAATATATATAACTAACATATATATAATATTCTGGTAATTGCATGCATGGTTAAGTACTTTTTCCTAAAACAATTATCAAAAATATGATTAACATCATGTGTACACTATATGTAACTACCAAAAGAGAGTAATTTTAGGTACAAAATTAAATTTATAATTTGAATTCAACACTCTATCTTTTGCTGCAATCATCACATTGTAATCACTAATTAGGATAAGGCATATTAAACTTATTGATGTTTATGTCATCTTATTGAATAGACGATTCAAGATCGAAGAATTTTACGTTTACAATGCTTACATTTCTTACAAAAACGTACGTAAGGACTTCATTAAACGAGTATCCTAACTACACGATCAAACATTCCATGCCACGAACCTCCTCGATCACAACACGTGGAGCCATCCGTATTCATGTACGCAGTCAAAATTCGGGTGTAATTCGCGCCTAATTAATATTAACATATTGTGGCCATGGCTGCCAAAAGGACACATTGTCTAAGACTTTAAGGTAATTAGTTAGTTAGGGTGTTCCCATGTGATCATCACTGTATTATTTAGTCAATAATGAGCAGAAAGATTTAACATTTAACACACGTTATAAGTTAGGCTAATCAATGGATAATTAACATATGTAACTAATTGATCTTATGTGTACTTGATCACAAACTTTCCTAATATGGAAAGGATCAGTATGATACTTGTAAAATATAGACATAGATCATCTTTCTTGACTTCATTGGTCCACATAATTATTTTTATCAGATTTGAAGTTTGAAAATGGGGTACTAATTGTCTAATGTAACAGAGAAAATATTCTCAATTCTTGAAATATTAAATGTTGTGTACAATGTACGTGATGGAAAGAATAGGGTAAAAGATTAATGCATGCATGAATCAGTTTCTGTAATTAGTTAGGTACAAGAATATTTGTATGTATAGCCCATGATCAGCTGTCTGAAATCACAAGGTTAATTAATTAATTACCACAAGTTTTTCTGCCTTAAATTTTACCAAACATTATTACTATTTTTGTAAGTGTAAAATCCAATGAATCGTGAGAAAAACCATGGACAATATGTGTGTGTGTGTTTAGAAATGAAATTGATTATAGTTAAGCATCCTAGTTTCTATACATAGCATTGACTAATTTCTTTAGATTAGGAACAAATTTATGAATTCTGCTATATAAGGGATCCACGAGGCCATTAATTAATTAAGACACTTGTAACACTTAATTAATTAGGACGTTCATCTTGAAATGAATTTTTTTTTATTAAATTAAAAAAATTGAAATAAAAGCATGGATCGATCGAGCAATCTACAATAAACATACTCCATATATATAATAGATAGAGAACTGGTTTTAATAGGAATAAGTTAATTTCCTGTGGATTAAAATTATAATTCCTCGAACTCGAGTATTTTTGTATACACGGGGATATAGGATTTAAAAAAGTTTCTCTTTAAATATATAACGTAAGATAAATTATGAATACTTTGGATTATTCAATGTCATGAATAAAGTTATTGATTTTTTATTGATGTTACTAATGTAATAAAAATTACATGATATTTTTATAATATTGTGATATAATAAAAATATTAATGTATTATTTTTTAAAAAGATACTAGGAGAACAAACGAAAATGAGGTACTAGTAATTTTGTGTAATGGCAGGATCTAAGGTATGGCCATTAAATCCGGTTCAAGGAACAAATGATATTGGGCATAGGCCCAATATCATAATTGAAATTGGGCCTACTACGGCCGTATCTTCTGATCCCTAAAAATGTTAATTATTTGGCCGACTTAATTGGGCTTCTGTAGGCATCGTGTCCATTCCATCTCATACATGATACATCAACGTCAAAGTTTCAAACCGCCGTACACATGCCTTAAACTTTTTTCGTTTTATAAAATCGTTACTCTTTATGTATTTATTTACTCCCTCCGTCCCGGGTATTTTTACCCGTTTGTACAGGCACGGATATTAACACGTTTTATTTTTTTAATATATAATGTAAGAGAAAGTAGGGATAAATTAGTAATTTAAAAAGAAAAAGTGAATAAAGTTATTGGGAATGATGAATAAAGTATAAAAAAATAATTAAAGTTGTTGGGATTGTAAAAAGTAGATAATAAAATATTATGTATTTTTGCAAAATATGGAATGGGTAAAAATACGTGGAACACCCAAAAATGAAAAGTGGGTAAAAATACGTGGGACGGAGGGAGTATTTTATTTATAAAAAGGTAAAACATAATACTACATACTCCCTCGTCCCCTTGAAAGATATTCATTTACTTTTTACACGTGGATTAAGAAATATAATAATTTAATGTATTGTAAGATGAGAGAAATAATATTTTAATGTGCAGTTGTATTAATATTGAGTGTGGGGTCATGCGTAGTGATTGTGTGTCACATCAATTTAAAAAAGGAAATAAATACTTGTAATGGGACGGACCGAAATGGAAAAATAGATACGTATCAAGGGGACGAGGGGGAAGTATTTTATATAGTTTCATAAAATCGCTAACTCTTTCATCATACTTTGGTGGAGTGATTAACGAGATCTTGAATTGTTGTAAGTTTTTTCTTCATGTTTCTTTTAGTTGGGTGAGACGGTCTGAAAATTTTGTTGCCCACTCTCTAGCTCAATTTGCTTTTTCTTGCTCTTCGTCTTTCTTTCCACATTTCATTTTCAAAGCGGTTGGTCAATCTGTTGAAACTGATATCTCAATTATTTAATTAGTACTATATTTTATTTTTCCGTCAAAAAAATTATTTGTCACAAAACTCGTTTATCGAAGAAACAAAACATCTTAATCGATTATTTTTTTAACATTAATAATATTCTTTATAATAATAATAATAATAATAATAATAATGGAAATTGTATTAGTTAGTGTATATGTGTGTAAAAAGGGAAATTGGACTTTTTGGGTGTGACGCTTAAAATATATTTTTTTTAAAAAGGAGGGAGTAAAATATTTATCTATTTCTTACTATAATAATTCATAAAAAAAAAAAAAAAACTTTCTTAATTTGGTGCACAAAAATGGGTGGAGTAATAAATTAGTAAAATTTGTATAATTAATTACCTAAAGAAAAAAAATTGGGTGTTTAATTTTCTTTTCCGTTTCTTGGATTTGGGACTGTCTATTCCCCCACCCCCATTCCATGTTACCTCCTCTATCAATTCACGGGACAGAAACGGTGGAGTCATAATGGTAGGTACACCATCTAATCCATCTCATACCCCATGGAACGAATAGGGGTGAGCTCTGTTTCTTGGGACTTTGTAGCTTTTTCGCAAGTCGCAAGTATATGGTCTATATTTCCATCAGTTCTTTCCGTCTACTTTCATCTGCATATCGACTTACATTTCTTCCTTCTGATTTTAGTTATCTACCCAAGTCCAAGTGAAGTGATTGATTGATCGACTTCATGGGCCGGTACAGAACATCATCCCGATTCCGATTTAATTTTGATGTCTTTCGTCGCTACAATTCAAAGATTGTTGTAGCCAGAAACCCCAATTAAAGAACCAACCCACTCCCCTCTTCTTCTATACCTAATTTCAGTGGAAAGTTTTTAACGAGCACAGCCTTGCAGAATGGACTCAAACAAAGTCAGTTGGATCGCTCTTTACTTGATGGGGCGAAGAGATATTACTGTGTGGATAGAAATGGAGTTCATCAATTTAATCCTAGGACAGTCGAAGATTATAAGAAATTTACTCATTGTGAACGTAATAGGTATTGGAATTGCGATCATAAAATTGTACTTTGGGAATACGGAGACAGTGCCTTTCACAAATCGAACCCGTTTTGCGGTTATATCGAGTGCTCAAGAGAAAGAGTCCAGACTACGAATTTAAGGAACGGATGTCACAGTTTGAAGGGAAAATACTACCCCCTCTTCACCCAGAGAGTATTAGGGTTCAAAGAATATCCCAGGATATAATTGGGGCTTTACAGAACTGATGAAGGAAGAGGAGCAGGATGATGAGACTATGAATGCATTGGCTCACAGTATGGTGGAGGAGGGGAAGTGGGAGGGTGAAGATAAGTGGTTTGAACAGAGTAGGAAAACAGGGGAAGACAAGGATAAAAAATCTCAGACTGCTCATTTGGAGGGTTTGAATTGGGAGGTTAATGTGGTTGATCAGCCTCAGATCAATGCCTGCCTAGTGGAAAGATTGTTGTTTACACTGGATTGCTTGAATATTTTAGAGCTGATGCTGAAATTGCAACAGTTATTGGGCATGAGGTACACTTAGGATTACTCACATTTGTGGGTGGGGTGGTAACTTTATGTTATGAATTCTATTAACTGATGTAATGTGGTTCTTTGATTGCTAGGTAGGTCATCTTGTGGCAAGGCACTTTGCAGAAGAGGTCTCTAAAGTCTTATTGTTACATATAATTCTTTGTCGGTTATTCACGCTTGATTTTGTCAGCACGAAGCTAAATCATTACCAAATTCCTTTACGGCGGAGGTAATACCTGTTATTTGTTGTGGAACATATTTTGATATTTATGCTACTTGACATAAGTTCCGCTGCTTTATATGTAATAATGGGTTAGCAATGATGCCTTTCTTATGATTTTCTCGTTCTATCTATCCATTTCCAGTGTGCTAGAACTTTTGAGTATTTTACACTATTCTTATTTAATAGTCCTCATTGTGATGTCATATTCAAAAGCTGATATGTGCTCCATAGTGCATGTAGCATCCTAATTGTACTTGTTTTTTAATTTTATCTGTATCATGAAGAATGACGGGCATTCACACTGGTTGCTCTCATGTCGCTCTTTTCTGAAACTTATAGTTTGGTGTAGTTGGTTGCAACCCCCCTCCTTCTCCTTATTGGCCAATTTTGTTTGATGTTTGGTTGAGGATGATGTTGTTGTCAATATGGTGTTGATCCATGCATAGTTGCTTTCAAGTTTTTGGTCCCAATCTCTTGTCTCTTACAGTTTTTCATAAACAAAATAGAAGAGGAGGATGAAGTTGGTAATTGATTAGTTTGCTAGTGTATATGATTGTAGAATGGCGATTTGGTGTGGGTTAAACTTTTGGTGTTGGAAGAACTAGTTGGTGAGAGTTTATACTCTCAAATTGCTTGGGCTTCTAATTTAGGGTTTTTTTTTTAATAATCACAATTAATTTTTGGCTTATTTCCAAAGAGTGAGCTTGGAAATGGTCTAAATTAAGAACTAGATACGACAAGACAAATAAATAGATAACATGATTAGTATTGACAAGACATAAATAGATAACATGATTAGTATGGGCTTGAATAAATTTGGTAATGGTATAATGGATCCATTAAAATGTATTCCCTCCGTCCCAATACATATTTCACATTTCCTTATGTGTTTGTCTCTTTTCACTTTTCACACCTCAAA
Source organism: Pogostemon cablin (assembly GCA_023678885.1). Classification (NCBI taxonomy): domain Eukaryota; kingdom Viridiplantae; phylum Streptophyta; class Magnoliopsida; order Lamiales; family Lamiaceae; genus Pogostemon; species Pogostemon cablin. The sequence goes on from CM043012.1 coordinate 17,953,107, forward strand.
TATAGTAGTAAAAGTTTCGTAAGTAACCTCTCAATGCACTTTATTTTCCGAAATGCCTCCTCTCTTTACACACCAACTTGCTTTATCATTTATTTCTTACTAAAAAAAGATTATATTACCCACAAAAGTAAAAAAAAAAAAAATGCATTTTCTTTACTCTATGTCTATGGTAATAGGACGGAGGGAGTATGTTAAAAGTTAGTTCAAATTAGGTTATTACACTTGTACTGGACCACTGGCCCAGCAAAGAGAAACAAGAATGAGTTGTAGATTGCAACGGCTAAAGGGGATTAAGAATGAATTAGACTCAGAATGACAAGAAATAGATAATACTACTACAAATATAGGATTTTAGTATTTTACATTATAGGCAATACAAAAAGGTGTGCCAAAGAAAAGAAAATAAAAAGGAAAAGGATGAACCAATGTTATATTATATATCAGTAGACATAAATCCAATTCTCTTGAAAGCATTCTTCTTTTATGGCAACTGTTAAAATCGAAGATGACTGCTTCATCTACATGGACTATTGCCTGGATGTGATTAAATCTTTGTTGCTTCCTAATGAAATTGATGGTTCCTTTTTTATGATGATGTGATGATTTAGTGTATTTTGTTGGAGCGATCAGGATGGAGATGGAAGCAGATTACATTGGATTGCTTTTGCTAGCTTCAGCTGGGTACGATCCTCGAGTGGCTCCCCAAGTGTACGAAAAAATGGGAAGACTTGCTGGTGAATCTTACCAGCTAGATTATGTGGCTACTCATCCAACTGGAAGGAAGAGAGCTCAACTACTTTCAGAAGCTAAGGTTATGGAAGAGGCCATGTCTATCTACCGGGAGGTGCAAGCAGGACGTGGCGTCTGAGGGTTTTCTTTGACTCCCTTAGATCATTTTGGCATCCCTATTTTCTCCACACTTTTCCTATATATCTTCTTCGGGGTTAAATATCTCAAATTGTTCATGTATGGAAGTTTGTTTTGTGTGATTCAACGCATATTCTTTGCTCTGGCATATCTAACAATGTGATAAGGAGTTGCTCAATAGCATTTATTATCTATTTATTTAACGAAAAAGACATTTATATCCTTTCAATTATTTTATTTGAATTTCTAAGTATTATTTTATTTTATTTTTATATTATTTGTTAATCAGTGAAAATTAAGCATATCTATTATTATTACGACACTTGGAGCTTTATAAATGAATATTTTTTTTGGATTGATATCTATAGACTAACATATCAAAAGACTCCATAAATGAATACTTAACGTACAAGTTGAGAGCATAATTCAAATGTCTATCAATATCAAAATCTGCCCATTAAAAGAGTTCTGTTACGCGTGCCCATAAATCTTCTAATCTATTCATTCATCCCAAAGGTACTTAAGCCCACTTTATTATTGGGCTCAATATATTTTTAAATTATGACCCAGTTAAACATTTAATTAGATTTATGAATTATATTTTCTTAGGTTGTTTACTTATGAAGTTATAATGATACTTAATCTCTGGACGTAAACTCCCTATTGTAAATTTTTTTACATAATCCTGCATGGAATAATGGATAACATGTTCAAGAAAGTACCTACTAAGTTTTAAATTGTTGAGTAGAGTATTACTTTCTACTCGAAATAATTTGATCAAAATATCTTCATGCAAAGTGAAGAAACCTTGGAACATATAATGGAGTTTTACTCTCCAATCAAAATAACTCGTTCAAAATTCAAGAATGCGGAATTGAAGAAGATTCGGCAACAGGAAAACGACGATTAAGTTGGGTTCAAGAGACACTAGAGCAAGTTAGTTCCACTTCTAATATTGAAATATTTGAAATTCAAGATTCATATATAATTATAGACGAAAGTGTACCGGATGATTATGTATTAATATTTCTATATGAGCACTTAGATTGATATTATTATGATGTAAAATTTTTTTAACACATTTTACATCTTAGAATTTTAAAACTATCACATTTTGTATTATTTATTTATTTTTTAGAGATTATTTAGATTTTTTTTAAATTACATTTTATATTAAAAGTAACAGCAAAAAATGTTATAACACATTTAAATTTAATTTAAATAAAACCCGTTTATAAATTTAAGTGTTTATATTTCTTATATTATAAATCATATTTAAATTAAACATGATTAATTAAAGGGGCATTAGCAAAATTGTCACTTTTAATAGTTCACATCCGAAAAATACCACTCATCAATTTCTTGGAAAAATGCAATTTTAAAAATTTTGGACATAATTAATGCTAATTTGTGACTACGCCTGCAACTCTACGCGACTTTAAAAGCGACTACATATGCTATCATTCACATGGTTTATTTACTAATATATGCACGACCACCCCACGCGACTATATGTGCAATTATGTATTAATTATATAACGAAAAGGGAAAAAATCAAAAGTGACATTTTCTCAAAATTTTATAATGAATGGTATTTTTGCAAAACCACCTATTAAAAGTGGCAATTTTCACAATTTCTCAATCATTATTAATAAATATCATTACAATAATCATTTAATTTATATAAATGAGATCAACGGATTACTAACGTCCCATGTTAAAAAATTTAAAAACTTTATAAGGTGGTGACATATATGTTTTTCGCAAATTTAATTTAGGAAACTATTTCTCAACAGTATAGTATATATGGAGCATATATTTTAGTAACTGTGTAATTTTTTTAAATCCAGTATTTTATTAAAAATACTATCAGAAAATTCGCTAACAAAATGTATACATTTTTATTCATTAATGTATATTATATTTTTATTTATAAAAGTATAAATTTCTAAAAGTGGATGCATGATACACTCGAATCCACATAATAATCTGCCTAAAAAAAATACTATTATCGGATTAATTACACTCCCTTTCTTTTTATCATTGTTGCGGAATGCATCAGATTGATGATGGAAAGAGCGATTGATCAGGGCCTGTTCATGTCGCTTACAATTTGCAGATGATACCATTTTTATTGGTGAAGCATGTTTGGAGAATGCAGTATTTCTCAAGAGATTTTTGGTGCTGCTTGAGCTTGTGTCAGGCCTTAAAATCAACCTAGATAAGTGCCATATTTACGGAATTGGAGCTGATCATGGTATCATTATGGACATGGCGGAGTTGCTCAATGCGAAAGTGGGATGTTTCCCTTTTCGCTACCTTGGGCTCATGATTGGAGCATCTCATAATAGAGTTAATGATTTGTCATATGTGTTGGAAAAAATCAGTAAAAGGCTATCTAAATGGAATCACCTAAAGTTGTCATTTGGAGGTAGAATCACTCTACTTAACTCAGTTCTCTCTGCACTCCCACTCTATGCCTTCTTAGTCTTCAAAGCTCCTATTAGTGTTATCAAGAAATTGGTGGCCCTTCAGTGTAAATTTCCATGGGGCGGAAACTCTCCAACAAGAAAAATAGCATGGATTAGTTGGGAGAAGATCACACTCCGTAAAGATGCTGGAGGATTGGGAGTTCGAGACTTAAAATTATTCAATAAAACCTTTCTTGCCAAATAGGCTTGGCAATCATTTAATGATAAAGACGGACTATGGTGGCAAGTAGTATGCGAGACAAGAGGTTTTGATGTGAAAAAGAAGGGCTTCATTGATTGTATTGATCCTGCTAAAAATCATTTTCGGTGATGGGGCGAAGTTGTTAAAAGTTTATCTGATCAAAATGGGAAGTGGTTTATTGAAAATTTGAGTGGAAGAGTTGAAGATGGATACAACACAAATTTTTGGAGTGATGTTTGGTTGGGAATCAATCCTTTGAAGAGTTGATTCCCTCGATTATTTGCGTTGAGCCTTGGAAAAGATCTATCAAGTTGCTGAAATAGGGAAATGGAGAGAAAACAATTGGAGGTGGACGACTGGGTAGAGAAGAGAATTGAGAGGATGGGAACTAGACTCTATGGCTGAGTTTGAGAGTCTTCTCCTGTGCAGGAAGAACCCAAGCAAAGAAATCGATTGGTGGGAATGGAAATCATGCCCAAATGGAGAGTACTCTGTCAACAAAGGCTATCACATACTCTCTAACAGAAGTCGGGTGGAATTAGGTGAATCCAGGTATGTTTTTAAATTATTGTGGAATTGCAATGCTCCCCCAAAAATTGTTGCTCATACTTGAAAGGTGTTACACGAAAAAATCCCCACTCTATTGGAACTGGAAAAAAGAAACTGTTTACCGCCGAATATGATCAACAAATGCATTTTATGTGGGTCCGAGGAGGAGTCAGTTATTCATATTATGTTACAATGCAACGTAACCAATCATTTATGGCTCGAATGTTTCAATTGGATGGGTTTGGTGGCTGTGCTTCCCAATAGAATTCAAGGACACTTGGTGCAGTTTTGTGGCCTTGCTCGAAATAAGAAAGAGTCTTATGTTTTCTTGAACATATGGGTTTGTGTTATTTGACTAATATGGAAAATGCGAAATGATATCATTTATAACGGTGGGGAGTGGAAGCTTGAGAATCTATTGTCAGAGGTAAAAGTAAGGGTTTGGAGCTTGATATTTTGGAAGACTGATAATGAAAGAAGAACAGTTGATTTTAAGTTATGGATGGATGATCCTAGAGAATTGACTCTGTTACTTTAATTTATTTTGAATTTCTTGTATGGATGTTTTCATTATTTGGGTATGCCTTATATCCTTTTTATATAGGAAAAATTACTCATAGGTACACACTTTGTACCTCTAATTATTACTCCCTACGTCCCGGAGAAGTTGATATAATTTTTTTGGCACGGAGATTAAGAAGTATAATAATTTAATGTAAAGTGAAGTAAAATAAAGTGAGAAAAATAATATTTAATGTATAGTGGGTAGTTATATTAGAGGTGATATGTGGGGCCCATGAAAATAGATTAATTGTTTTTGTGTGGGTCTCATGTATTAAAAAGGAAATGTGTCAACTTTAGTGGGACAAACCAAAAAGGAAAGTGTGTCAACTTCTATGGAACAGAGGGAGTATAACATACATTAATTTAAAAAAATTACTCTTACATATAAAATATTAAAGTAAAATATCAAATATAACCCAAAATCCATACACTTTTAAACCACGAACTCTAAATTCTCACCCACCTCAGCCGCCGCGGACCGCGCGGCCGGCCGTCGGAAAGTCGCCGGACTGCCGCCGCCACCGCCGCCGGTCGCCGAGCCACTGTCGGACTGCCGGACGGCCGCTGCCGCCACCGGACCACCACACTTTTTTGCTGAACACACTTTTTTTTACTGCACACACTTTTTTTACTGCACACACTTTTGTTGCACACGAACTTTTGCTGAATACAAATATTTATGTGCAGTACATGTGTAAGGGTAATATTGGAATATCACTACTCCCTCCGTCCCGTTTCAATGTTTACATTTCTATTTTAGGCGTCTCATTTCAATAATTACGTTTTCCTTTTTAGGAATATGGGACCCACCTAAAATAATTAATATATCATCAAACACTGATACACCTACCTACTTCATATTAAATATTATATTTTCCACCCACTATCTATTAAAATATAATATTTTTTAATCAACGTGCAAAAAACAAGCATAAACATTGAAACGGGACGGAGGGAGTATATATTTATGTAGTTAGTAGTAATACTTTTGTATGTTTGTATCTCATAGTAATTAATGATTTTTTAATGTACCTAATAGTAATCTCCCTTTTATATAAGTAATTTTTCCTAATAAAAAAAAATTACAGCTCATTGTTTGAATGCTATCTATTAATCTATGTATATTCAATTTACATTCAATTCACAATATAAACATCAAAGTATATATTCAACTTTTTATTTATTTAAACTTTAGGTCAACTTCAATATATGATTCCATGAATATGACCCAACTATTATTAATAAACAATTAAATATGAGTTAGCTAAACTTTTGGTTTTTATATTTTATTATTAACAAAGTAAACCTAAATTTTCAGTATGCTGTCATAAAAATTATTAATATTTTTTCTGGTTTCTTGCCAAATTTATGCAGACTTAAAGTAGTTGACTTAACAACATTAAACAAATGGGAATTCTTCATATAAATTAATAAGTGAATTTGAAACATTAATTAAATTAAGAGATGGATGGTGATTGATTCTCATTAAGGAGATTCTATTGGTAATTTTCTGTGAGATGAAATTATTTCAAAAGATATTATATTCATATGTAGATCCAGATTATTTTAAAGAATTTCAATGGTGTATTTTTTTTTCAATGCTGCTAACATTGACATTTTAGTTTCTATATTTGTTAGTTATTTTCATATAGTATTTATAAATTCGAGCAATTTGTTAGTTATTTTTATATAGAATTTATAAATTCGAGCAAATAATACATATTAATGAATATGGATGTAACGAATTTCAATTTTGTTTGAAAAATTCCCATTTTCCTTAAAGAAGACAAAAATAAGTACAGCTAGTAAAATTATGGTCAATGATATCTGCAAGTTGGCTAATATTCAACCATTAGTTAATAAGTATTTACTAGTAGTAGCAGTTGTAAATAATAGCCATATGCAATTAAGTAAATTGTTACGATAATCTTAATCTTAATATCTTAAAAGAGATAAGAGTTTGAGAAACTTTTTTAGACACATTTATCCCTTATATATTTATTATATATAATTTCATCCTAATTTATTATCCTAATTCGATATTAATAATAAGATATGATTGTCATATATTTTCATTTTTCATATCATTTATTACATTACATTAATTAATATTCATATAATCATAAATCTTAATTTTTATATCCTACGAATCTATAACTCTAATATTATTGTCATGTATTTCATTTTCATATCATTTATTACATCAATAAATTTTCATGTAATCATAAATTTTAATTTTTACATCCTACGAATCTATACTCCTAATATTTATCTAAATATGTCTATATTAATAATAAATAATAAAATATTAAATAATCAAAGAGCTTGAGATTATATTTGACCCATTGTATATTTTTTTATACTTTAATAATATTTAAAAATTGATCTATAATACAAAAATTATTTATTTAGACTAATTAGTAAGCTAAAAAGATGGTTTACATCTATAATTTAATAAATTATTTATCATACAATGTACACAACTTTTAAATTTAAATTAATTTATTCATGAGAACATTTTAATGAGTGAAGAAATCGAAGAGTCTAATCAACCATTATAAAATGTGGAATAGCCTTTTGTCGAAATCAAGTCACAATAATGCCCAAAAGAAATGTAGTTTCTAAAATCAAATATTTTTGGGTGATATATTCAACAAGACGATGAAATTAATTGGAAAGAAGATAGGGGGAATCAAATATTTTTGGGTGATATATTCAACAAGACGATGAAATTAATTGGAAAGAAGATAGGGGGAATCACGCATTCTATTCACAATTTATTTTTGTCCTAACTTTTGGTATTTCTTAGGTTCCCTGTTGGTATGTGTCTAGAGGATGGCTGCTTTCCGGAGCTTTATTGTTCTAAATTTCTTAGCTATGATATTTTTTTTTTCTTTTTTTTCTTTTCTAAGTTTCCTTCTTACAATTTCAGTAAAAGACTTTTGCATTATTATATATTGTTAATAATATTGAATATTAAATATATATATTAATTATTTATAAATTCTAACTTTAGTTTAGCTGTTAATGGTAAATATATGAACACATGTACTGTAACTAATTTATGAAATAATTATGGTTAAATAACTATTAGTTATATACTATTAGTCTAATAATATTGATTTTAAGGTTTTCAAAGGCGGCCATCAACAAATTAATTTGATTATTTTCGGAATTATTATTATCAATTTTTTTAAGTCTTTTAAAGTACACATTTTAATTTAACTTTTATCTTTTTATTTATTTTTAATCATCATAAAATTGGTAATTATTATGTAATTAAAATTAAGTTCGACTTACTTCTCCCATAATTCATAGGCTTAATCCAAGTACATATGAAAATTATTTATATTAGATTAAATAGTAATAATTAAATATAAAATTTAAAATAATATTTTTTTATATAGAATGACGATTTTAAGGGTTAGATGTAATTTATATGGTATTAATTAAAGTATAAATATTATTATGTACTTTCTAAATTGTTAAATTATGTCTCTTTGAGTTCTTAATCAATAATAATCAATGTAAGACTCAATTTAATGGGAGAAGATAAATACACATGCAAATTAATTTTACAAAATAAAATTAAATTGTAACAGGTGAATATAAAATTTAAAAATAAATTTTAACATTGAATTACTGTTTGAAGAGTTAGATGTATTTCTTTTGATATTATTTAAAGTTAATACATTATTGTTTATATTTTGAGTGTTATTAAATACACATCCCTTTTTTTATTGAATATACACCCTCTATTGAATACACATCTCTTTTTAACACTTTAAATCTTAATTTTATTATATGCATACCCCTTGAAATTCGAAAATTAAAATTCCTAATTTTCTCGCTATCAAATCAATCTTCTGGCGTGAAACTCTTATCATTCTTATAGTTTTAGATCTTCTGATTAAACTCTTATCATTCTTATAGGTTTAGATCTTCTGATTAATTCATTCAATAGAAAAGATTAAAGAGACCGTGGACGAGCAACAATTGAATCGTTAAATAAAAATGACGATTAAAATGATATCTCGCTGACATTGATATTTCCCTTTTTCCACTGCAACCCTACACAAATACCGTCCTATTTATGATTACAAACAGAGGCCAAATCTTTGATGAATCAATCCAGAGATTTATATAAAATAAGAAGAAACTCACTAATTTATTTATATCTTATTAATTTTTTTCGTACATCTTTACTTTTGGGCGATAGTGACTGCTGTTCAATCATTAGTACCTGATCTTATCTTTAAAAAAAAATGAATTTAGTTGGAGACGAGAGGTGCAAAGAAGACAATGTAAAATTTATTGTTATTGGGTTTATCACCTTGAAATCACACATGCACTTATCAGGTAAGAAAATAAGTACTACATGTTAGAAAGATTAAAAGGTGAAATAACATTAACATAGGATATCGCATGAGATCGAATTAATCAATTTAGAATAATTTATTACATTATAGGGTGTGTATAAAATATATATGGGTGTGCATTTAATAATATAAGGATAATTTAGATTTTTTAAAAATATATATTTTAATTATATAATAATGAGGATGTATATTTAATAAAAAGGAGTGTGCATTTAGTGGAACCCTTATATTAATTAAATATTTTATAATTTTTTTAAATTATTTTATAACTCTTTACGTTTTTAATTTTTGTTATAACCTTTTAATAATTATAGATTATATATACTCTAATTTAAATTAAAGTCTGAATGATGTGAGAAATAATTTTAGGATATTTTATTATTTTATATTGTGTTTGTCTGTATGAAATTAAAGTGTGAATGATTAATTAAAAAATTAGGACAACATTTGATCCATACAATAATTTACTTATTTAATAATTTATAGAATTTTGATAAATGGGATGAATATTATCAGACAAAAAAAAAAAACTTCATAAAGAAGTTTTGATGTAACTAATAAATAGATGATTTACATAAATAATCATTATTAAATTCAAAAATAACTTTTCAGAATTATAAAAAAAAAAGAGAATAAAAAAAATTCACAAAATATGGCGTGCATGTCACGTGCAACGCACGTTTAAAAATCTAGTTTATAGAAAATGTGGAAATAAGTCAATAACCACGTTAAGAATCAAAATTTCTAATTTAAAATGAAGAAAGCTTAGCTTATTTATTTATTTATTTGAAATAAATGACTAGCAATTGAACAGAGGGGGATAATTTATTACAAAATTTTGCACTTAGCAATTGTTTTCATGAATAAGGGGTAGAGTTTAACCTTGAGTTTTACCAGTACCACTGTCTCTACAATTTATGCGTATTGCTATTTTCGTTGCTATAATATAAAGTGCATTAATATTTTTTAATATATGAAACTCATATAAAATAATTAATATACAATACAAGATTAATACACATATCCATCATATATAAAAATAATATTATTTCTTAATTCACTATCTATTATAAATATTATATTCGTGAAAAAAAATGCACATCTTCATAGGAGTTGTTTATAGATACATATATAATTTATTAATTAATTACTTTTAATAGTAAAAATATACTCCACATAAAATGAGATTTATTATAATGGTGTATAAATATTGCAGGACCCACAGTCCCTCAAATTAGTGAAAGAGATAAATAGTAGAATGTATAGAATGATTTCACTATTTAACAATATTTGCAAGGTTCAAATTTATGCCGGATTCTAATTAGCCTCACCTTGCAATTATCAGCTCATTCAGGAGATCTTCTCATCCTCCCTCTGCCACTTAATTTGTTGTTATATGCGTTTAATAAAATAAGAATTTATTAATGAATTATCATTGACTAGATATAAATTGGATGTAACAGAGATAATTTTACATTTTTTTAATTAGTTATAGCTTTTTATTAATTACATTATCACTTTTTTTTAAAAATGTTGTCACTTTTTATTTATACTATAAATTGTTCATGAAATAATTCAATACATTAATATCATTTTTCATTAATTGAGTATCACTTTCATTAAAAAATTATTAAACTTTATTTATTTTATAAAAGTTATTATGCGAGAGGTGTAAAATTGTTTGCCATTAAATTTATAACACATGAAATGAGTCATTAAAATCGTTGAACTTTTATATTTACTCATTAATAAGTTTATTTTTTGTAGTCTGTACATTTGATTGTAATCTAGATAAACATTGCGGTAGAATACTCCTTTATGAAATTGGTATAGGTATAGGTATAGGTGTGAGAGATTATGAGATGAGTCGATTCATTATTAAACGTAGTTATTATATAGGTAAAATATATTGAGACTGGTATAGGTGAGAGACATTGTGAGAGTCCATCCATTATTAAATGTAGTTGTTATATAGATAAAATATGCTTATATAAGTAGTTAAAAATATTTGTAGTGAATTATATAATAACACTTTAAAAATACCCCTTAATTCATTATTCAACATATTTTAAAAAGATATATTTTAACTATGAATTAATATACTTTGTCTATATAAAAATCATACTTTAATAATAAATCGACTCTACTTATATAATTACCATTTCACAAGACTTTTATCATCTCATCTTAAAAATGTAGGAGTATTATTTTTTCTGATCTTCATTGAACTAACTTATAAAATAAAGAATTTTAGAATATTTATGGATAATTATGATTAACGTTAATATGAAAACTAATAAATGCATTTATATGATCTTTGCCAAAAATCAGTTTGACGCATTTCAGTTTGATTTAATATGCTGACAAAATAGTGAAATTTTATTTTATAATGATTCCAAGATAATGCCCTCTGGTATTAAAAATCTAATTAATTAGCACCGTATAAAAAAAATATTATTTTCGTTTTTTATTCCAAATTTAAAATTATGCAATTAAGTCTTCATTTTACTTCGAGTTTAATAAAATTTTATTTTTCACTTATCTTTTATACACACCACACATATATGTTTCTTGTACAAATAGTTGAATGATTGACATATGGGAAAGAAAAGAGTAATTATACTCAAGTCAATGTTAAATCCTTGAGACAAAAGATTTGTTTTCTCCACCCTACCATTTGTTATTCTCTAAAAAGATGACAAAAATGTCACGAGACATCCCTTGCACTTATATATACATTAGTCCATACTGATCACATATAAAATTAAAATCTATCGTACTAAAATTAAAAAAAAAACTATAAATTTACACTATCTAATTTATTAAATCCAGAACTTAAATCTAATTTTCTTAGTTTTACTTTATTAAAAAAAACACCTAAAAGAAACATTCGGTGGAGTTGGGTATTTTAATTTTTTTAAGTTTTATTTAATCTTTTTATTATTTAATTATTTATTTAATAGTAAAAGTTAATAACAATCTAATCCTAAGTGCCCCTATTAAGATTCTGACATTAATTACCATAATTACTCGTTCATAGTCAAATAGCTGTTAATTAACAATCTGTTCTAACTTTCCAGCCAAATACCATGGCGGCTTTATATAATACACGCGCGCAGACGCAAACACGGGATGACGGTGGATTAAAAATTTCTAATTTTCATGTGTTTTCAGAGTAATTTTCATCTGGGTTCAGCTGGAAACTGAGAATTAGGTGCATGATCAGTTGGTAATCTCTCTTCTCTCTCCATCTGGCATGAATGTGCACAAGGATCTCTGGGAAATATTCAATTATAGCTGATTTTGTTCTTTTACATGCTTTATTGTTGATTGGCCGTTCTGTTTTTAGGTTTTTCAGCCTCGATTTTAGTTCTTGGATCAGGGTAATGTGACCCATTTCTTATTGGTTTCCAACCAATTCTCTATGATTTTTGTCGTATTAGTGGAGTCAAGCTGTTTAAGGTTTGGACGTGTGATGTATGAATTAATGAAAAGCCCTTACTATTATTTTTCTTTCTTTTCAGTTTTTTTGGGTATTTGGTGGAAATGATTGTCGTTTTCGTCATCTTTCATGGAGTAACTTGAGCTGATGTACATTTTTTCCTCCGTTTTCATTTTCTTTTCCGTGTTGACTTATTACAGTGGTTCTTTCCTCCCTCCCTCAACCCCCCTTCTCCCAATGCTAATTTTGTAATGGAGTACTACTTAATCATTTGATATCTCAAGGTAGAAGAGCATATCAGATGAATTTCATGGAAACTTTTTCTGAGATGCCAAAATTGGGATTAAATCTTTGGTCTTTTGCTGTGATGCATCTATGATTTTCTCAAGCTGTTTAGTGCTTTTAGCTAATTTTTAGAATTATCTTTTGGTGCCAATCTTTGTGAACTTTTATGAGATTGTGATCTTTAAAAGTGCAATGGACTTTTTGTAGGATTGTGATCCTTGGAAGAAAAAGTAGAAGGCTTACTTTCTCACTGGTGTATCAAAGACTAGTATAGTGAGAGCAGATTGTATTCTTTTGGTGATCTGATTAAAATAAATTGGGCTGATCAGGTTTTTTAGGGGTCATGTTCTCTCTCCAGAAATGGAAGTGCTCATGGTCCCTGGTTGCCACTATTGCTGCAATGTTGGCGTTGGTTTCAGTTATTCATCTATTTCTGTTTCCTTTGGTCTCTCCTCTGGATTACTTGAGCCTTAGTCAACCCCAGGATTCTTGTCTTCCTGTAAATGAATCTACTGAAGGCAGCAGAAAGCAAATTCGAGGAACGGGATCTGCGGAAGGAACCACAAACTCTTCTACTAAGAATGCTCAACCTGTGGTTGATTTAAATGTTCAATACCCTGCTGATTTGCATAATGCTGTAACTTATCGTGGTGCTCCATGGAAGGCTGCGGTTGGCCGATGGTTATCTGGATGTGACTCAAACACAACAGCAGTCAAAATTGTTGAGGTACGAATTTTTTAAACCCTCTAATATATATGCCTTCTCCATTTTGGTTTATCTTTATTGAACTTTTTCTTTACTGCCTCATTAATTGAGATTATATGGAGTTTTATATGATTTTTAAGTTACCATTTTATTGGAGATTTATTAGCTTATACTATACAATTGATACCAGAAAATTGGAGGCAAGAGCTGTAAAAATGATTGTAGTGGTCAAGGCGTTTGTAATCGTGAATTGGGTCAATGCCGCTGCTTTCATGGATACACGGGTGAGCCTTTCTTCCTCCCTCCACATTTTTTTTGGGTGTTAAATGGTTTTGTTGGTTAAATTTTCTTGCTATGTTATCTATAAGCATATAATGGATTTGTCTATTTTAATCTATGATGACAATTAGTGGAATTGACTACCTTTGTAAGTATTATTCTTTCTGCAAGGTTAAGTGTAGGTGTCAACTAGTTAGATGTATGATACATTACATCCTCAAATTACTTCATTTATGTGCCCATAAGAAATAATGTCTTTTGGACACATTGTATACAGCAAGTTCTCGCGCAATGTTAAGTGATCACTACATTTAAAAATAAAATGATTTTTCATTTTCATTTTTTTTCTGAAATGCAAGATTATAAGAAGCCATGTACTCCAGTGTTCTGTTGAAAACATAATTATGGTAGTGTTGCATATTTGGAGATACCATATCTTTACTGGAACATCCAATCTACAATTTATGTTAGATTATGTACTCAAATGACCTAATATGATCAAATGCAACATGTGCAATTTGTTTCATCCACTCAAATAATATCATCTGACCAAACATAGCAAGTATTTTAAGATTCCGAAGTAGCAAAATTAAAATTTATGAAGCTTTTGCCCGTGTAGTGGATGAGGTATTCTGATTAAAGACCAGAATTATTCCAACAAGCACAAACACTGTAGCTGGGAGTCTCAGTATTAAGATGTTCCCTGAGTGCAGTACTGGCATTTTCTTTTTTATAACTCATCTCTCTCCTTGAAGCTATTCTAGCATGAGGATCAGATTTGTGTTAAAAAATAAAATATCAGCATTATGATATGTGGGCATTGCCTGTGCTATCTTCAATATAAACATTATTGATAAGTTTGAATTTGTAGAAGTCTAGAAGATCACAAGCTGTGTAAGGAAGTAGCATTCATAATCACTGCTTTCTTTCTATCTTAAATGATTGGGAACATAAACGTGCAAGAACATTATTTCTAACTGTCATCACATGAGTTGTTCGACAACCATGTTGATCAGTGTCGAGGCTTGCTTTTACGTTTGTCCATTCTGACATGTCTTGGCGGTTTTCTTTCTTTACTTTTGTGCGTATGTTGTTGAAATTTAATTGTCCCAAAGAATGCATTTATATTTTTATTCGAAGATTTCTTTTGATCATAACAACTACCCATGTTTCATAACTTATTATGAAAGATATTCACAAGAAACTCTTCATTTATATCTGCCATTTCTTTGAGACAGGGGAAGGATGTTCTGATAAACTACAGTTAAACTGCAATTATCCTGGATCAGAAAAACTACCTTATGGGCACTGGGTTGTCTCTATTTGTCCTGCTCATTGTGACACATTGAGAGCAATGTGCTTTTGTGGAGAAGGTACAAAATACCCAAATCGACCTCTTGCCGAGTCATGTGGATTTAAAATAAAGTAAGCTCAAATAGTTTATTGATGTTACACCGCTATTACTCAATCTTCCAAATCATTTAAACAGTTATAATACATAAATACATACAGTCCACCTTCTGAACCTGGTGCTCCACGTCTGGCCGATTGGGCAGTAGCTGATCAGGATGTTATCACTGTAAATAGTAGTGGGCCAGGATGGTGTAATGTTGATCCTGCCGAAGGCTATGCTGCAAAAGTCAGCTTCAAAGAAGATTGTGATTGCAAATATGATGGCCTTTGGGGTCGGTTTTGTGAGGTGCCTGTGCAAAGCGTTTGTATTAATCAATGTTCTGGCAATGGACATTGTCGTGGTGGTTTTTGCCAGGTATACTCAGCCATTTTAAACTTTAATCCTGCATTTGCAATGTTGATCCTGTTTCCTTCCACTGATTACTGGCAGAGGTTTTTGTTGGCATGTTGTATCTCCTCTAGAATCGTGGTGTTTAAAAAACAATTCACATCAACTTTTGTACTTTACATCTGCAGTGTGAAAGAGGTTGGTATGGAGTAGATTGTAGCATTCCTTCTGTTTTATCGTCCATCGGGGAGTGGGCCAAGTGGCTCCGGCCTGCTCACATTGATGTTCCAGATGGTCCCCAAGTCACAGGAACTCTAATCAATCTCAATGCCGTAGTTCAGAAGAAAAGACCTCTTATTTATGTTTATGATTTACCACCTGATTTCAATAGTCTTCTGCTCGAGGTAAGTTATCTTATCAAAAAACCTGTGGCACCTTCTTATTTCTAAATCACATTTTCAGTTTTTTATTGCCATTCCAGGGACGTCATTTCAAGTTGGAGTGTGTAAACAGAATATACGATGGCAGGAATGCTACATTATGGACTGAACAACTGTACGGTGCTCAGGTATTATTATCACCATCTTAATAATAAGTCAAAATGGAATCAATTGCTATGGCCTCCAAATCAGTTTAATGCTTCCTTTTCAACAGATGGCAATTTATGAAAGTATGCTGGCCAGTCCTCATAGGACGTTGAATGCGGACGAGGCAGATTATTTCTTTGTTCCAGTTCTCGATTCATGTATTATAACTCGTGCTGATGATGCTCCTCACTTGAGTATGGAGGTAAACATGATCTTTCTTGATAGCTGATGAATAATATTGTGCTAGTAAGAATTCATTTGGTTCGAAATGAAAATATTGTATTAACAAGGAAAGAGCTATGCTACCTAGCATGAGCTAAATCACTAGAAAAGTTAAATGGGTTTCAAGTACGAATTTGATTGAGATCTCTATTCTTTCCATTGACATTCAGGATCACCGAGGATTGAGAAGTTCCTTGACTCTTGATTTCTATAAGAAGGCATACGAGCATATTATGGTGCAATATCCATACTGGAATCAATCATCGGGAAAGGATCATATATGGGTATGTGACGTCATAACTTAAACAAACATCTCTGAATATCATTTCTGAGGAACTGATATCTCTGTCTCATGTTGTAAGGATTGACTGTTTCTCTTCAGATTAATGATGTTTCCTATCTTGTCTGAAGGCAGTTCTTTTCATGGGATGAAGGTGCTTGCTATGCCCCTAAGGAAATATGGAACAGTATGATGCTAGTTCACTGGGGCAACACGAATTCGAAGCATAATGGTTCAACAACAGCATATTGGGCAGATAACTGGAATTCAATTTCATCTGATAGAAGAGGAAATCACCCATGTTTTGATCCAGAGAAGGATCTTGTGCTTCCTGCATGGAAAACACCGGATGCACGTGCACTGAGTGCCAAACAATGGGCTAGGTCTACATAATTTTGAATTCTTCTTTTTTTTTGTTGATGATTCAATCCATTTCATTCACTATAAATTAACATTTTCTAAAATTGGTAGTGCAGACCTCGTGAACACAGGAAGACATTATTCTATTTCAATGGAAATTTAGGGTCAGCATACGAGTATGGAAGGCCTGAAGCTACGTAAGTGATATGATCATGATAAGAGATGCAAAAGGCAATCTAATCAAAAAGATAGTCATCTCAAAAAAAACAAACTTGATGCAGATCATTAGATATCTAAGGCAATATGATATCATAAGGCAATACGATACCACTTTTATGATGTTTGGATGATGATGCACTGCAGGTATAGTATGGGCATTAGGCAGAAAGTGGCCGAGGAGTTTGGATCTGTCCCGAATAAGGAAGGAAAGCTTGGGAAGCAGCACGCTGAAGATGTGGTTGTCACACCTCTACGTGCCGATGATTATCATGCAGAACTAGCGAATGCCACATTCTGTGGAGTTATGCCGGGAGATGGGTGGAGTGGTCGAATGGAGGATAGTATACTACAAGGGTGCATTCCTGTGGTTATTCAGGTATTACCTCAGGTTATATAATTAGTAATCAATAAAATAGAAAATTAGAGAAGGGGTATACCCACTGGGATACCTAAAGACTAAAACGAAGTTTAAGGAGTTGATGTATGCAAATGATTTCATTAACAGAAGCTCAAGAATCAAGATCATGGCTTTCTCGAGCTTCACATGCAGACGGCCCCTTTCTCGAGTTTTTAAAATTAGCTTCTTTAATAGCTATGTCCCTTCATTAATCATTTTGACACATCTCTTTTCTTTCAAACTGCGGCTTAATCTCTATATGTCATCCTTGAATGGCTGAAACAGCTTTCAGCCTCTTAAAAAAGTTATTTGTTTCGACTAATTGCTTGAAAGACCATTTCATAGCTTGTCATTGATGCACACCACTCAATCTTTGCAGGATGGTATTTACCTACCCTACGAGAATGTACTCAACTATGAAAGCTTTGCTGTTCGAATAAGTGAGGATGAAATTCCAAATCTTATAAATATTCTACGGGTATGTGCTTACCTCTACAAATCATTAACAAAATATGCGAACATATTATCACGAGCTACAACAGAGAAGTTCGACTAATGGTGAGTTATATTGCTATTAGAGTATGAACGAGACTGAAGTAGAGTTCAGATTAGCAAACGTGAGAAATATCTGGCAGAGATTCCTGTATCGTGATTCCATCCTGCTAGAAGCTGAAAGGCAGAACACCACAATCGGCCTTTTTGAAAGTTGGGCTGAAAAGTTTCAAGAACTTGATGGAGATGATGTCTTCACCACCCTAATGCAGGTGTTTTCGTCCACTTGAGCTATGATAAGGATAGCAACCATATCGCTGAAATTTTGATCTGATCATTTCTAAAAATTTCAACAGATTTTACATTTTAAGCTGCATAATGATCCTTGGAGACGACAAGCTCTTTCCCGGGAGAAAGATTTTGGTTTACCTAGACAGTGCTTGATAAATCCATAGCAAGGTACTAGAAACTGTAGAAGACACATTTCATTGAAAATGCATTGCCAGGAGGGGCTGTTTTTGGTGCTAAAATCAAACAAATTCTCGCCTCGCCTTCTATACGTTGCCACTTTGCTGAACTCGCTACCATTCATTGGCCGACAGAGCATGTAATTACTCAGCAACTGCGGGCCGGATACAGAATTATATGTAGGCATGTAGAATAGAGCAGAGGGACTTTTTTGTTTTCCATTATTGCATTGTATACCATAAGAAGGTAATGTTCAGAAAATATACAAGTATCATAGGAGATTTAATGATTAATTTGTTTGTTGAGTGTGTAAGAAAATTGTTACTAGTTGTTACCAAGGAAAAAAAAAACACAATAGTGTGTTTGGTAATCAAAGTTTTTTAATGTATTGAAATTGAAATAAAGGTTTGTGTCAACTTCTCCATTACTTGCTTCGCAATAGTGGTTTCATTTTTTGAATTAGATATATGTGTGTCTCCAAATCATGCAATATAGTGTGTTCTTTACATGCCTCACATTTTGGTGCTGCAAGATTTAGTAGAATATCAAATAGTTAATTGTTGTAGGTTAACCATTTAAGATTGATGATTGATGTGGCTTTAATAAAATCCAAACAAATTCTTTAGAAAATATTTGTGTAAATAAGAGGAATTGCCAAATAAAATCCCTAAAACAAAAAGAATGACAATTAATAAAAATACCCATAGTAAATTGATATTACTGGTAATTTGAAAATGTTGCAACTTGACAGGGAGTGTAAATGAGTTAGTCGAGTCGAGTCTAACAAAAAATTGTTCAAACTTGTTTGAGATATTATCGAACTTCAAAATACACCCTTCGTCCCATAAAAAACTAATGTGACACTCATAAATTACTAACTCTCTCATTTCATCATTCTCCATAGGTTCAAGTAATAATTACTATATAATAAAAATAAAAATAAAATTCAAATAATAATAATAATCATTAAATTAGTAGTAAAATATAGAATTTTGAATGATTATAAAAATAAAAAAAATTTAATATTAATATTTAATATGGGTTGGGTACCTGCGGGTTTGAAGTAATACTCAGACTAGCCCCGTTTCAAAATGGGTTCCGGAGTGGGCCCACCCCATTTTCAGTTCGGGGCGGGTCTGGACGTGGTCCAAATCCTGCGGGCCGGGTAGCCAAATTGACACCCCTAGACAATTATAAATAGTTTGATTAGATTTTCACAGCAGATTTGAATAAAAAGAGCGAATTAAAGAATGAGATTTTAAAATTTCCAAATTCAGAGTTGAAGTCGTTCTTGAGTTGGTTATCATCTTCGTATAAATACTCTTGTTTGCCAGAAATATAACACGCACAGAAGTGTAGGTGTGAAACCAGTGTAGCAACTGTTTCCATGGAGAAAGAGAAAGTAAAGAGCAGCAAAATGAAAAGTTCAAATGGTAAAATTACCCTCGATCAGTTCGTCTCCACAATGGCTCCTCTCATAGACATGGAAAAAGTAATTACTCCAATATAATCCTCTCGCCATTCTTCTCTCTCTGCATACATGAATGTATATCTTCTTGCGTGTAATCCCTGATATACACACTCAGTAATTTTGCACGTCTGTTGTGTTTTTGCACGTCTGTTGTGTTTTGATACGATGCTTGATGGCATATCTTCTGATTGCAATGATTGACAAAAGGCCCTTTTTGTTATGTAATTGATTTAACTTTTAACCAATAATCTGGGAATATTTAGGTTAATTTAAAATTTATGTACTTGAGGTTACGCTGTGTTTATGTACGGATTGGTAAATTTTTTGTGGTGTGATTGTTGTTTTAGGAAGCAGAGATATCACTTTCAATGAGCTCGGGGGCAACCAGAAGTTTGGATAGTGCTCAAAAGAAGGGTTCGACCATACTGAATTTGAAGTGCGTAGATGCTCAGGTAATTCTAATTCCAAATGTGTTTTTGCATAATGTTGTATTGATGTACTGTTTTGAATATGTATCTTATAGACAGGGTTAATGGGCAAAAGTCTTCTTGAGTTTCAATCTAACAAAGGGGATGTGCTCCCTCCTCACAAGGTAAACTATATGTATAGTGCACTACCTTAAAACGGGTTACATATTTCATTAGTGTATGACTGGAAGTATCTAGGACAGAGTATTGTTTCTTCTCGTTGTTACACAACCTCAATATCTTTTTTGATGACGTTATATGCAAATTTGTTAATGCTTTGAGGCATGGAAAAGACTCAATGAAAGTATTGTGTTCTGAAGCATCATCTTTAGTTATATCTTTGTTTGTTATAGTGGTTTTCTTTCCTCATTACTGATTTTGTATGTTCTATTTCCTTACCTTTTAAATGGTTTCCAGTTTGGAACTCATGATGTTGTGGTTTTGAAACCAAACAAATCGGATTTAGGGTCTCCTCCTCTCGGGCAGGGTGTTGTTTACAGAATAAAGGTATTGTAGAGTTTCTGAAGAGTTAATATTATGTCTGCATCCTTATAGTTAACTTTGGTGTAAATACTGAGCAGGACTCATCCATCACTGTTGCTTTTGATGATATACCAGAAGAAGGTCTGAATAGCCCCCTACGACTTGAAAAACTGGCAAATGAGGTATATTACATTTTTTATCCATTGTGGAAGATTGTATGATTTGGTTTCTGTGACAAAGATGTATTTATCATAAGGTGTATACATCTTAAGTTTCACTAGATTACATGATTTAAAAAAAAATGATATTATGAGACATTTGCATAGGTCTTAAGATTATATGATTTAGTTTCGTATAATCTATCAAACTCTCCTGAATAATGTAAGAGGATAAAGAGTCTTGAGTTTGGACTAGGGCAGCTCCTTTTCTTGGATACTGCAATGCATCAAAAGCTTGCCTTTAAGCCTCAATTACAGTGGTCATTCTAGTTGAATAATTCATCCAGTGTAATATTAGCTATAAGAATCTTTACTTGTGAAGAAGAGATACTTTGTTATGCTAAAGTTTCCTAACTAAATACAAGGTGTTTTTGAAATTCCCCATTCTTTTTTGTATGAAAGGTCCTGACTATTAGCAGATTGTGCAAATATATGATTAATACTTGGACAGTTGTCTTATTAAATCCCCAAAAGCTATATGATTTAAGTTTAAATTGGAACTTTCTAACTTGAGCCAAGTGGATTACCTTGTGGATATGTTTAGTTTAGTCTAGAATACTATTTCGAATAATTTCATGAATTTTTTAAATGTATTAATTGTAGGTTACCTATCGTCGGATGAAGGAAACATTGACCAGCTAAGTAAAGGTGTGCAGAAGGGTCCTGCTGCTGATCTGGTCCCTGTTTTATTTGGCGAAAGGCAACCAACAGTGTCCAAGAAGGATATCAAGTTTACTCCTGTAAACTCAAACCTTGATCATTCACAGGTCTCCCATAATATAATATTAAAGCATCCATGCTTCAGTTCATTTTTCCTCATTCTGGATCCTGCTTCATCATAGTTTTACTTCGTATTATTTGGTTTAGGTTGGCTAATAACGTCAATGGTATACATAGTTCATCCTTCCCAGTTAGACCCTAATGATGTTGCCTGTATTAATGCCTATATTCCATATGGTTGTATGGTGTTCCTTAACACACTATCTCAATTTTTTTCTGAATAACTTCTCTTGTTCTTAAGAAAGATGCTATCTCAAAGGCTCTATCGTCCAAGGACCTCTTTTTGCTACATGGACCTCCAGGAACTGGAAAAACTACTACTGTGGTTGAAATTATCTTGCAAGAAGTTAAGCGTGGATCGAAAATTCTTGCTTGTGCTGCTTCGAATATTGCAGTTGATAATATTGTGGAGAGACTTGTACCTCATAGGTATCCTTAATTTCAAGTTTCATGTTTGGAGCTTCTTCTGAATAAAAAGACATTACTCTTTTCAGTTATGTTTAAATTGATTTGTGAAGCTTTCTTTTTAGTTATCATTATGAGAATTTGTCCAAGTCATAATTAAGACCACTTCTTTGTTTGGCTTGGGGACAGAGTTAAACTGGTAAGAGTGGGACATCCTGCGCGTTTACTTCCCCAAGTACTGGACAGTGCTTTAGATGCACAGGTAATTTAATATACTGTCCCAAAAGTAATATATATATATATATATATATATATATATATATATATAAAGAAGGATTCCAGCTAAAATTAAAATGGCGCCTCAATCCTCAATTGGTCTTGCTCTTTTTCTGTATCCTTAAAGTTGAATTCAAAGTCATCTTTCTCTGTTTTCTCCACTCAAAATCATGTCATGATGCCTGTATCCTAAAAGTCCAGTTAATCATGTACTCATTTACTCATTTTGGAGCCACTTTTTCCCTTATGCTTTGAGTTGTTCTTCCCCATATGAAGCACATGTTATTCCATATCTTGCTTTCTGGTAGTAGTAAGAAAATTCTGATATTTTTTGATACATTGATCTTATTTTATACTCTTGGAGTAACTCAGTCCTTCAGTTTTACAATATAACACCCTAGTCAGCAGTAATCCTTAGAGTGGTTATATGTCTTCATAGTAACTTTCTTAGTTTCCTGTAGGTTCTGCGTGGGGATAATAGTGCCCTTGCGAATGACATTCGCAAGGAGATGAAGGTATGTGATGTACACAATTTTGCAACCCTCTTTAGCATAACATTTTTGATCTATTACTGATCTATCAAGTACTTATTATATTATGCATAATTTGAATGTGGTGCAAATATCTTTTCTGCAGGCTTTGAATGGTAAACTTTTAAAAGCCAAAGACAGAAATACTAAGAGAGATATTAGAAGGGAACTTAAGACTTTATCCAAGGAGGAGCGTAAAAGGCAACAGCTGGCAGTGACTGATGTGCTTAAGAATGCAGACGTGGTGTTAACAACTTTGACCGGTGCATTGACTAAGAAGTTGGAAGGCTTTTCTTTTGATTTGATTATAATTGATGAGGCTGCCCAGGCATTAGAAATAGCATGCTGGATTGCTCTTCTGAAGGTAATAATTGCTGAATTTAACCATAGAATTGTCAAGAAAGTGATGTCAGAATTTAGTTAATGGCATACCTGATCGTGGATTATGAATTTGTGGGAGACTGGGAAGGACTAGAAAAGTAGTAAAATGTTTCATTATATTTTCCTTTTCATGGCGATGAAGATATGTGTGTCAGTCATATACATAACTATTGAGTTCTTAGCCATAAGATTAGCTCCATAGTGTGAGCAACGGTAAGCCTGAGAGCTCTAAATTGCTCACAAGTTCTGGCCTCCTACTCGTTAACTATACAAAGTGTTATTCTGAGCCCATCTCCCTCTTTATGCTTATTAGGGCCCAAGATGTATATTGGCAGGCGATCACCTCCAGCTTCCACCTACAATTCAAAGTGTTGAAGCTGAGAAGAAAGGATTAGGAAGAACCCTCTTCGAACGCCTTGCAGAATTGTATGGTGATGATGTTACTTCTATGCTCACTGTTCAGTACCGTATGCACGAACTCATCATGAATTGGTCATCCAAAGAGCTTTACCATGGAAAGGTTCTCTGATATTGACATCTCTTTCTTTCTCTCATTCTCTACCATGGAAGAGTCACCAAAGATTTTCTGGTTCCTTGAAGACCCTTGCCGAACAGTAATTTAGACATCTGAATTAAGCAGTCAACTTGTTGGTTGTGTTTTTTTCTTATCGAATGACAGGTTACAGCCCATTCAAGTGTTGCAGCCCATACATTACACAAGCTTGAGGATGTCAAGAAATCATCCTCTACAGAGCCAACCCTTCTTCTCATAGACATAGCCGGGTATTATACTTTTATTCCATTTATTTATTATGCGATCATGCATGCAGCTAATTGCATGTCATAGGAGTTTAAGAAGCTTAGGTGCTTTTGCCCATTATTATTGATGATGTAAGCTTTGTTTTAGTTGTGATATGGATGAGAAGAAGGATGAAGAAGATAGCACGTTGAATGAGGGCGAAGCTGTTGTTGCTATTGCACATGCTAGGAGACTTGTGGAAAGCGGAGTTCAAGCTGCCAATATAGGAATTATTACACCTTATGCTGCACAGGTGCTTAATCCAGTTCCCACCGAATATTAAAGGAATGCAGCTTTGCTTAGTAACATCCATGCTATTTTTAGGTTGTGCTGCTGAAGATGTTAAGAAGCAAAGAGGAGAGGCTAAAAGATTTGGAAATATCCACAGTCGATGGTTTTCAAGGCAGTGAGAAGGAAGCAATTATCATTTCGATGGTGCGATCAAACTCAAAGAAAGAGGTATAAGTAGTGGCAAATGGTATGTTCATTCTCAAAAGTTATTGTAACATAGAAAGTGATGTATTTTCAGGTGGGGTTTTTGAGTGATCGTAGGAGAATGAATGTGGCAGTGACAAGAGCAAGGAGACAATGCTGCATAATTTGCGACACAGAGACGGTTAGCAGCGACAAATTCTTGAAGCGTTTAATGGAGTATTTTGAAGAGCACGGTGAGTACTTGAGTGCTTCAGAGTATGGCACAGAGTAAATAATAAATAATCAGTATTGTGTTTTCCTTAGGTTTAGGATTTAATGTTACATGGGACTTTCCCCCTTTTCTTCCAAACTAAAGAACATTATCCAGAGAAGAGAGAGTGCAACTGACACATACATGACATTCACAAATTTATACTAGAGAACCTAGTCATCATATTAAATATTAGATAATAACACTAGAATAACACCAAGGTCAACAGATATTGAAAGAATAGATAGAACCAGGTCATCTTAAAAAAATTATTAACAAACATACATATCTTGAAACAAACGTCAACAAATACTGAAGTATAGATGGAAGTAGTGATCTTAAAGAGTTTATTATGAAGCAGGGATGATCAGGAGGGTTGCTTGATTAGATTATCTGGGATAAGTATTCACTTCATCGACTATTTTCATGAACTCACTACGACCCATATAATTGCAGAGGATCAAAATCTTTTCCAATGTCGTCGCCCTCAATTCGGGCCAACAATAGAATTATATCAACATCACCAATCATCGCCTCCCAAAGAGCAATCACTTTCAATTGTAGCTAAATGAAACAAATTATCCACTTCAACATACTTGAACAAATTTAATAGTGCATGATTGTAGCAACATAACATGAATAATTTCCCAGCGCGAAGATCACCTCCAAATCCTCAAGTTGGGGAGAAGAGTTGAGCAGGCTTATCATGGCGACAATGATGTCCTTGTCCAAAACATCACCAACATGCCATCCATCCGCCACCGTCTCTGCTACTATCTGCAAAATCAAAGTATAGATAGATGAGATAGTGTTGTGTTCCATAATGGAACAAAAGAAGGATAAGAAACAGCATTATGTAATCTGAGAGGTTGAGCTCCAGGATATGGCGAGTTGCTTCAATCCATTCCTTGGCATAACTTGTGTCTTCCGGAGTAAATATCAATCCAAGCTTTCACCACACATGGGATGTTCCTCACCCAGATATTATGTGGACATCCACATAATATATTTTCAATTACATGCTCCCCCAACTCCACCTCATAAAACTCTAATCTAGTTAAACATCTCCACTCTACTCCTCCCTCAGGAGCAATATGCCAATTCCAACTCTGTCAACCATGAATTGCGATAAAACATTTGCGGGAGAGTCCCCCGAGGAAGAAGCCTCAAAGATACCAGCTTGGGCCTTACCTTTTGAGGCAAACACAAGCCACCCATCAACAGAGGCAGACCACTTTTGTGAAAACCTGAATCTAAGATAGAATTTCTCTAAATTTTTTGCAATGCGAATATCCAGAGTCCTGGTAACCATACCCACAAACTTACTAATCTTCTTCACATCTATACTTTCCTCCTGGAAATTAAGCACCGGCAATTCAGCCCAAAGATAGCGCCATCTTTGAGACAACACACTCGTCACCGCTGTTTTCTTCACATCCACAGCCTTTTCACGAGCACTAAAAAGCAACCCAAACCTGCTGGCTCGCTCATGAAAGAAAGCATGTGAATAAGTAGAGAATCACTCACCCGATCAATCCCGCCGTCACTGTGATTCTTCATCACCATTTCATTTTCAATTTCTTAATAGGACGACATCGTTTCCGAATATTTGGGGAACTTTCAGAATTATATGTTTTGGGTGACTTTCGGTACCATGTTTGGGGAACTTACAAAATGATACAATTGAAATATATTAAGATGGGTGCGAATAATTACACCCCAAATCTACTTCACGAACCCAAAAATATTTAAATTATAATATTTCTTATTAATATGACTTGAATGCCCTTATCACTAAATAGACCCATAACATGTTTTATTTTTACTAAATATACTGGGAAAATAGATTTTTTCGTCCGCTAATTTTCATTCATTTTGAAATTAGTCCATTAACTTTTTTAATTTTGAAATTAGTCCGTTAATTTTATAACAATTTTGAAATTAGTCTATTAACTTCTTAAAATTCAACATTTTGGTCCTTTGACCTGCTATGACAGGTCATTTGAATATTTTCACCACAATTAATCTATATCATATTTTTATTTAACCAATTTTATCTCACTTTTCATTTTTCACTTCTGTATACCAAACAAACAATATTAATCTCATTACTAAAGTGGAGTAAATTTGACTAAATATTAATACTTCCTCCGTCCGCTCGAAAGAGGGTCTTTTTTCCATTTTGGTCGTCCGTTCCAAAGAGAGTCACTTCCTTTTTTATACACATGAGATCCACACACGCCCACTAATACAATTAAAATATGGGATCCACACTCCCACTAATGCAACTACCCACTACACATTAAATAACAATACTTCTTAATCAACGTGCACAAAAGCAAAATGCCCTCTTTCGGGCGGACGGATAGAGTATAATATAAATTCTTAGTGGAGACTATTTTTTAAAATAGTATATATATATATATATATTACATATTTTTTATTTTTATTTTTTAGAATAACCTGCTAATGATATGTTGAAATAGACGATTTTGTTGAACTTGGTAAACATGATGGGCGATTTTTAAAATTTTCAAATATAATGGACGATTTTCAAAATTCTGCAAATATAATGGACAATTTCCAAAAAGTAAAAAACTCGTGGACTAAATTCAAAATTGGGCAAAGTTAGAGGACAAAAAAATCTATTTTCCCAAATATACCCCCTAATTGATCTTAACCTGATGTTGACTTCTCTCCTTCAAACCCTAAAAAATAAATCATTAATTGGGGTATTCTTGTTTACTTTCAGCAACCAATTCCTTACGAAATTTGAACTACATCAGATTAAGGACGAGATAATCATTGTATACAATACAACGAGAGAGTACAGATTCCAATAAAATGATCCATATTTAATTGTTCTAATATGATCCGTGTACAAGAACAATCATGGAGGAATGCTAGCCCTTTTTATCGTGTTCAAATGACAAATTTCACTTTTTGAATGCAGAATAGTTACAAACAAGTTTAATGTGAAGTTTGAAAATTCAGAAAATTAATGACTACTCCAAATCTGAAAATTTCCTTCAAAATATTGTGCTTCCACATCTCCCTCACACTCTATCTTCAATTAATCATTTTCAACATCTTCTTGATTCCTACCCATTATTTTCAACTATGGCAGAGGATGCTATTCAAGTTTTAGTTGAGCAATTAGTTCTGTAAGTAGGAGAGAGATTGAATTGATAATTGGATGGATAGCAAATGAAGAACATTTCTAAAACCCTCATCGGCCTGCCTTTCGAGATAGAAGATATGGTGGACGAGTTCAACGTGGAGTTCTCAAGAGTGAAGCAAGATACGGCGTGATTTGAAGTGGAGAGGGTGGGGATGATTTCCTAACAGGATAATGAATGTAGTTTTGGGATAAATTAAGTAATAAGGGTATTTTAGTCTTATTACTTTTTAAAATATTAATTAAAATGTTTATGAGTTATGTTCAGTAATATCGGGGGTGCGAATAGTCATCCCTATTAAGATTGAGGGGACATCCCTATTGAGGGAAGCTTTATAAATTTGCGATAAAATTGATTGAGGGGACATCCCTATTTATAAATATAGAGAATAAAATAAGGGAGAATTGAAATAATACACAAAATTTATTGTACAAAATTTTTATCAACAATACTTTGTTTTGTTGACTTCTTTATTTTTATTATTCAAAATCAATAATCAATAATCAATGTGTCCTTTGTGTAGGTCCCGATGTAGGTCATCCACATGGGTTTACCAATATTGATTTCGGTATAGGTCACCCATACGAGTCCGTACTCATATCGGTTCCTGTGTAGGTCACCTATATAGACAGTGTTGGCGGACGGTGGTCGGCGGCAGCAAGAGGCAATCGACAATGGATTATGGCAGTAGTCGGTTGCCGGCGGCGGTGGAGTGATTGGTGAGTACTTAGAAATATTTTAATTTTAAAGGAGGCTTATAATGATCTTTTTGAGAATGTTTTCGTTAAAATAAAAAAAGGAAGTACAGAATGTATTTGAAGCATTGATATAGATATTTGATTTGATTTGTGGGATTGGTTACTTATGCCTATTGGCACATAAAATTATTTTTTATAGTTTCTTTTAAACTTCATATAAATATTATGTTATTTATTATTCTAATAAATTGCGTAAGATTTGTAAAATTCTTTTTACCTATGCAGTAGTTTTTTTTTCTTTCATAATTCATAATAAAAGTAATTCTCTTCATTCACAAAAATAATAATTCATATCTTTAAAAGATAATTCTTTATATACTAAAGTATAATTAATAAATTAAGTTACAACAATTTGAGAATTATAATATTTGTCATTTAAATGGGTAATAATTCTCTTCCTAAAAAAATAAATTTTCATGTATCCAAGTGCAAGTTTAAGTCTAAAATTTATTGTCACAAATCAATTAATAAACTTTTATATATTCGTGTTGTAGTTCCAAAAACCATGGTTAAATTCCATATTATTATATAATAAAAAATATTTTAAAACATAAGCGTATGCCTGCTAAAATTTTCTGTTTTAAGGATCCATAAAACTTTGAACATGGATAAAACAAAAAAATACCCAACAAAAGCCACAACATTTCAATGTTTTAAGCTGCAAGTTTCTTACTGTAAAAAAGTAATTTCTTATAACAGCCTCTTGATAACCACCACCATGAGACATATGTTCTGACAGAAGAAGGCATATTGTGCACATCACCATTTCAAGCACAACATTAAACAGCAACTCACCTACAAAAATGCTTTACTCAGTAAAATAGAGTGAACTGATGATATACCCAAGCTGTTCAAGTGATCTAATCACAGCAAAAAGTTGAAGTGTGACATTTAACTTGAAATCATCCTGCATAATTTGGAAGCACTTATAAGTTATATGAGCATACCAGAAGAACAGAAAAAGTAAGTTCTGATAATAATGTCCAAGTAGACACATCTCCTGAATTCTTATCTTAGTGCATAATCTACACAGATTTTGGCTCAAGCTTAAGGGAGCCACTTGGTTCAAATTCCAGAATGGTAATGATAATGAGAATCATTAATGAGGTTAATGATAATGGGATTGAAGTTAATTGAAGGGGGGTGGAGTAGTTATTGGATCAATGAGAATGATTGAGGAATTTAATTTCC
Organism: Pogostemon cablin; assembly: GCA_023678885.1. Classification (NCBI taxonomy): domain Eukaryota; kingdom Viridiplantae; phylum Streptophyta; class Magnoliopsida; order Lamiales; family Lamiaceae; genus Pogostemon; species Pogostemon cablin. Next base: position 17,983,240 of record CM043012.1, read on the forward strand.
CATTACTTCATACCAAGCATGAAGAATGGTAATCAAACTCTTTCATTTCCAATACCCTTGCCAAGCACCCCTAGGTTTAGGTCCCTTGGAAAAACACATCTTCAATGTGTTGGATTATGGCCTCTGCTCAAGATTTCCTAAACACAAGCAAATAATGAATTGAAACCTGCTGCATAGCATTCCAAGAAGATCCTTGAAGGATAAAATAATTGATGGTTGATTTTGTCGTTTCATAAGGGAAAAGCCTCGCTGGTTTGGTACCATGTTAGAACTTAGATAGAAGCATAAGAAAATAGTCTGCAGAGAAAAACTGCTTTCACTCTATTCATAAGATGAATGTGGCAGTGACACAACCAAGGAGACAATGCTACATTACATGTGACACAGAGACGTTTAGCAGCAATGAATTCTTGAAGCGTTTAGTGGAGTATTTTGAGGAGCTGGGTGAATTTGAGTGCTTCAGAGTATGGCACAGAGTAAATCAGGAATTCAGTGAGTGTGTTTAGGATTTAATGCTATGTAGGACTTTCCCCAGAGGAGATATTGCAAGCTGACACATGCATGACATGATGCCCATCACAGATTAACAACAGACAACCCCAGTGTATATCAAGATTAACAATAGACAACACCAGCGTATTGATATAGAACCTAGTCATCCTAACAATTTAGTCTCTAATATTCAAATACTAGATGATAACACCAAGGTCAGCAGATATTGAAAGATAGATAGAATTAGAACCAAGTCATCTTAAAAAAAGTCTCTTAAAATTTAAACACACAGTATCTAGAAATAAACGCTGACAAATATTGGAGGATTGACAGAAGCAGTCACCTTATTGAGTCCACTGAGAACCAGAGAGGATCATAACTTGTGCCTGTTTAGATGATTTGGGATAAGTTTTCACTTCATTAACTATTTTCAAGAACTCAGGTCTATCATCATTGTCATGCCAGAGAATCATCATCTTTTCCAATGCTGTCGCCCTCCTAAGTAGAATTCGGGCCAACAATAGAATTATATCAACATCGATTGGATCATCGTCATTGCCTCCCGTAGCAAATTCAATTTCAACTGTTTTTAAATTTGAATAATCGCAGCAACTGAAATCATCATTCCTAAGATTTTGATGATTAAGAGGATCCTAAATGAAACAAATTAACCACTTCAACACACTTGAACAAGCTTACTAATGCCTAATACTATCATATGATTGTGTATGAGCAGCAACATAACATGAATACTTACGCATATTATTAGCACCGCTATGAACACCTTGAATTTCTCAAGTTGGGGAGAAGAATCGAGCAGGCTAATCATGGCAACAATGCGGTCCTCGTCCGAAACATCACCAGCTTCCAGGAACAAAGATACTCGCTTAGATTGTGGAATTTGCCATCCATTTGCCACCATCCTTGATACTGACTGCAAAATAAAAGAACAAATGAGATAGTGTTCTGTTCTACAATCGGACAAAAGAAGAAGAAGCAGCAGCATTGCCGTAATTAAGTGAGCTGAGAGGCGGAGCTCCAGGATATGAAGAGTGGCTTCTATCCATTCCTTGGCATCACTCCTCTCTTCTTCCACCTCAAAACCCTGTGTTACCCAGATATCAATCCTAGCTTTCACCACAGATGGGATGTTCCTCACCCGGATCTTTCTACTTCTTACTCGACTTTCCGAGAAAATCTCCAAATAGTGTATATTGGGTGCTGAGATCTCCAGCACGCTCTCCTCCAATGACCCATCCCATACTCCAAGTTTATCAACACTGGGAGAGTTTATATTCAAACTATCGAACCCCCAACAGTAATGTAGACCCACACTATCCAGAGCTGGACATCCCGATAATATGTTTTCAATCACATCCTCCCACAACTCCACCTTAGAAAACTCTAATCTAGTTAAACATCTCCACTCTATTCTTCTCTGAGGGGCAACACTGCAGTATTCCAATTCCAACTCCGTCAACGATGAATTGCCATAAAATACCTGCGGGAGAGAATATTCCGCTGTGTTCTCTCGAGGAAGAAGCACTAGAGATACCACCTTGGCCTTATTTTTTGAGACAAACTCAAGCCACTGATCAACAAAAACAGCCCATTTTTGCGAAAACCCGAATTCGAGATAGAATTTCTCCAAATATTTTGAATTCCGAATAGCCAGAGTCCTGTTAACCCTAGCCACAAACTTACTAATCTCGTCCTTATCCATGCTTCTCTCCCGGAAACTAAGTTCCGGCAATTCAGCCCAAAGATAGCGCCATCTTTGAGACAACACGCTCGTCACCACAATTTTCCTCATATCGGCAACTTTTTCACTTTTCCTACAAAACAACTCCGTCCATCGGTCTTCCGTCCATCGGTCGCAAAAGCCAGCTGGCTCGCTCAAGAAACAAAGCATGTGAATAAGTAGAGAATCGGGCAACGCACTCATCCGATCAACCCCGCCATCGTTGCGATCCTTCTTCATCTCAATTTCGCCACTGTGATCCTTCCTCATTTCAATTTCTTCCTTCGTCATTTCAATTTCTTCATCGAACGACATCGTTTCCATTCCCTGATTCATTATTTAGGTGAAAGGTTTTTTTTTTTTGGGCGACAAGTGAGGCTCTCGTGCCCCGAGAAACCGTGCCCCTTTGCAATTTTCGTGCCCCTTTGTAATTTAAACCCCTTACAATACATAGATACCATTACTTTAGTATATAAGTACTAGATAATAAAGTATGTTTATTTGCTTTAATATTACTAAATACTCCATCCATTCCGTTTCAATTTGCTTTTTGCACATATATTAAGAAGGTTAATTATAGTGTGTATCCGGGTGCACCAACTTTAAAAAACGTATACAAATATAAACAAAAACATATACAATTAATAAACAAAAATGTATAAAATTTAATTGTTAGTTTTTTTAAAGAAAAATTGAGTGTAAAAATATATAATTATTAAAACTCATGTATATACTATTGAATAAAAAGTTATATACATATGAATGCTAATTTTTTTAATGAAAAAGTGATAAAAGTACACAATTATTTAGAAACAAGTATACAAAATAGAATAACATGTATACAAAATAGAATCAAAAGTTATACACATATGAGTGTACCTTTGCACCCGGGTGCACCTAATATCAACTCTATTAAGAAATGTAGTATTTTAATGTGTAGTGAGGTGTGAAAAATAATATTTTAATATAAAGCGGATAAGTGTATTAGTGTGATGTGTTGTCATTTTTTAGGAGTATAATATATTTTATAATATAATTCATTATTGACATACTTTAACTATAAATAAACATATTTTATCTGTATAATAAGCATATTTTAGTAATCGATCAGACCCGTCTAAAAAAACTCATCTTATAAGAGAGTGTCTTGAAAATAAAAAGAAATAAAAAGGAAAAAAAATCTTAATTTAAGAGTAATTAATTAAAAATAGGGTTAATTCTATAAAAAACCCTGAAATTTCAACGTATTGCAAATTAATCCCGACTTTTATGAAATTGCAAATTAAATCATGACCTTTTTGTGTGGTGCAAATCTCACCTGTCGGGCAGGTGAAGTCTGCCCAACTGCTGATGTGGCAGTGACATTTTAAATAGCTTCCAGGTGGCTTATCAAACGACGTCGTTTGGATCATTACCAAATTAATTAAAACCCTAAATCCACCTAAGCCCCAAACCACCTGTCTTCTCCAAAATTCCTTCTCCGTAATCACACTCATAGCAGCCTCCGCCGTCTCCGCCGCCGCCCTCGTCGTCCTCATTGTTAGGGGCACTGCACCTGACGCTGGCGAATTGCATCCCTCGCAAGCCATGTCACGAGCTTGTAGCAAGACTCGATACCCTACCCTCTGCATCAACTCCACCACTGCATAAATTGGAAATTCGCGTCAGCCTCATATGAATGGGAAAGGAAAATTTTCTAACAAACTAAATCCAAGCCAATCTTCGCTAATCCAGAAAACACCGCATGAAATTTCCTTTGAAGCAGAAGGGTCTGTATATTTTCCTTCATTACTCCCTGTTTGTCCTGCTATCCTTTTGTCTCTGGTTCTCCTTTTTAATCAATTTCCTTTTTTATTTACTTTATTTTTTGAGCGAATAATGGCTATGGTGTTTTTTGCATGGAGTGTTCAAGCTGGTTTTTTTTTTTTTTAAATTCAAGCTTCTTCTTCTACAAAAGATCAACAACAGCCACTAGCCGATGATGAACCTCCGTCGTCGGAGGAAGTCAAGTGCGAGTGGGATTTCAATCTCTCGGTCGTAATCTCTTCTACGGACGCTACTGTTGCCGCATCAGACGCCATCGGAGTCCCCTGAATCGACCACACCAACGCTCTTTTCGCCACCGGCAGCATCGAGGAGGGATAGAAGGGGGCAGGCTTTTAATTTGGGGATGAGGTAAACGACGTCGTTTCATAAATAACTGGAAGCTTTAAGTGTATTTAAATTGCCACGTCAGAGGTCGGGTAGCTTCAGCACCCCGACGGGTGCGAATTACACCAATACAAAAAGATCATGATTTAATTTGTAATTTCATAAAAGTCGGGATTAATTTGCAATATGCTGAAAGTGATTAGTCATAACTTAGAGTCGAGTTGACCAATTCAAGAATTTATCGAACTATAGGGAGAAAGACACTAGTACTTAAGTGATCTCACGTTTTTCATAATTTTATAGAGACTCATCATCAATGGATTTGGTTGTAAAACAAGTAAATTGAATTGATTAAACTAAACAAGTAAGCAATGATTAACAAATAAGATGGATAATTAAAGAGTGGTTTTTCAAGTTAAACAAAAGTGAGACCAACAACAATTAAGAAGTGGTCATTCTAAGAATTATGCATCCAACTCATATATTTCATGGATGTATGATTAAGGGTCAACACTAGTTTCTTCTAAACTTTATCTCGAAATGGATAGAATGTGAATACAAATAGGAATCCCAAAATAGCTCAATGGATTGGTTCTCAATCAATCAATTCCGTCTAGGTACTAAGCTTAAATGAGAATCCCCTCACACAATCAATCAATCTCTCGATCAAACCAATCGGGTGTCCTATCAAAGGGTTCTAAATCTTAAAGGATATCTTTATCTCTTCAAGACTTGTAATGCACATGAAGTGTATGATAAATTGATTCAATGAACTATCCTAAACATATAATTGATTTCTCAATCTAATCACATGTCTATGACAATTAATCACACAATTCAACAATACAATTCAAACAATTAACAATCAATGATAGAAAATCACAAATCCATTCAACACATGAATTAAAATACATAGATCCCTAAAATTAACCAACAACTCTCATGTTGCTAATCTCACAAGGGAGATTAGCCTACCATCTTCATAAGATAATTAACATAGACATTAAAAACCTTACAAGTCATGATAATCAAATAGGATTACTATAAAAATGAGATGAAAACTCCATTAGATTGGCTCCAATGGCTATTTCCTTCATTTCCTTGTAATTATCCTCTCTTCCTTGCTTCTTCTCTTCACTTAGACGAAGGATTTATGGTGAGATGATGATGGAGTGAATAGATGGATGGAAGTGATGAAGGATATGGTGTAAAATGAAGGAATTGGTGTGAGGGGTGTCTGAACAGCTGAAAATTCGGATCCAAGATTGATCAAATGTTGAATGGAATGATATTTATACCCTTGGAGATCTTCTAGAAGGAATCTGGAATTTTTCTGAATTTTAACACCTACGCAGCTCGTGTTCAGTACACGGTCCGAGTCTAGGATTTCTGGTCAACGATAAACTTCGGACAGCGCACGGCTCGTACGCGGTACACGGCCACATGGGTGGCCGTGTTATGATTTCTGACGTCCGCGCATGGCCAAATCTTATAGGCCCGTGCACGGTACACGGGCCGTGCGCGGTACACGGGCCGTGTGCGCTACTCGCCTCGGGTACCAAACATGGCTGGCCGTGTTTGTGCTGCTTTACTTCCTTCTTTCTCCCGACTCCGTTTTCACTCCGTTTTTCACCTGTTTTAACACGTATAAGTTCATTCTCACACATTTCCATAAAAACACAAAACGATGGAGAGGATCCTAAATCAAACAAATTAACCACTTCAAACTATCATGTATTAACAAGAATACTTACGTATGGACGCAAATTGATGAAAATTTTGAAATTCTCAAGTTGGGGAGAAGAGTCTAGCAGTCTTATCATGGCAACAATGGTGTCCTCTTCCGAAACATCTATTTCAGAAGAACAATACAACAGGGTGAGGCTCAAAGATTAGATCGTGGAATTGGCCATCCATTCTCCACCTCCTCTGATACCTCTGATACTAACTGCAAAAATAAAAAGATAAGATTGTATTGCGTGGTATTCCATAACAAAAGAAAAAGTACACTGTACCCTAAACAAGTCATCGTTATTGAAGTGGAGCTCCGGGATAACATATCGCTCTGAGTTCTCCAGAGGAAAAAGATTCATAGATACCACCTTGGCCTTTGAGGCAAACACAAGCCACTCATCAACAAATGCATCCAAATATTTATTTGGAGTGCGAGCAGCCAGAGTCCTGCAAACCATAGCAGCGAACTTATTAATCTTGTCCGTATCCATGCTTTTCTCCTGGAAACTAAGCACCGACAATTCAGTCCAAAGATAGTGCCATCTTTTAGACAACACACTCAACATCGCACTTTTCTTCACGACTACGCCGCTTATCAGACCATCGGTGGGGAACCCTTACGGCTACTGGAGTGATCAAGAAAGAAAGAATGTGAAGCAGTAAACGATCTGGCAAAGCACTCAGCCGATCAATGCATCACTATCTTTCTCTTATTATTTTGAACGACATCTTTTCTGGTGAGCTCTTCAACAAAGCTAGAAAATCAATATTATTAGTTCTTAATTTATGATTTATGTGTGTGGAGAATGAAAGATAAGTTTTATTTATAGTTAGGGAACAAGAAATATTATGGAATATTTTTTTATTTTAATATAGGACGTGATTTGATTTGATTTTATAGATATATATTTATTTTCATATTTAAATTAAATAATAAAATAAAATATTTAAATTTTAATTGATCATAAATTTGAAGAATAGTATTATTTAAAAAATATTTGTTTCCATATTCAATTAATTAACAAAAAAATATTCAAAATTTAATTGATAAAAAAATTAAAAAAATATAATATCTGTTTATTTTAGAAAAAGGTAAACCAATGAGAATTCGACACATAAGACTATTACTTTCTTGAAATTGTTTCCTTATTTAAATTAAGGGACACTTGATACATAAAATAATGCATAATTGCTGTAAACTATATCACTCAAAATACTATTACTCATAACTACACAATTATGATTATAATACCATAAATACTCCTATATATTTGCACAATTTGTCTACACAAATTTGTTCTGCACAATTTGGTTTTGCACCATTTTATTTTTGCACATTTTAAATTCCGGCAGCAGGCAGCGGCAGTCAATGACTGTCCGCCCGCCTGTCAAAGTCGGTCAACAGTCGGTCAACGCCGGTCAATGGCGGGTGGATGGATGGGTGAGGGGTAGGGTTGGTGGTTTAAAAGTGTATGGAATTATAAAGTTATATTTTTTATTTTACTTTAATATTTTGTATGTGAGAGTAATTATTTGAATTCATGTATCTCATAATAATTTAGGTTAAAAGTGTATCTATTAGTGAAATAAATTTATAAAATTATACTGTACTCCATTTAAAATTCAATTGATAAGAGTGAAAAAATAACAAGAGAAGATATTATATTATGTCCCTCGTTGCGGGATGGAGGGAGTATTATTTAAAAAAATTTTATCATAAATCATTGAGGATTGACACTTACCCAATAGCTCGATGAGACACCCATTAAAAATTTGTTTTTTACCAACTGAATATTCCGTTGATAAAAACCTTAATTCCATTGTTATATTGGCTTAGCAACGGATTAACATTAATAACGGAATTCGTTGATAAAATAGTGGTTGGTAAATAACTCAGTTGATAATCCATTAATAATAATTTCGTTGGTAATTTATATAACGATTCCCTTGATAATTCATTGATAATTATCAATGAATTATCAACGAATTGAATTGCATTGCTAAAATAGAGAATAAATCCGTTGGTATTCTGTTGCTACAACTAGTAATTTGAAAATCGGACCGGAGACCAAATTGGTGTCTCTAATGGTTCAAGGTTGGACCGGTCGAACTGGACGGTTCAACCGAAAAAAAAAAATTATATACAGTGATTTCAAGAACCGATCGAACCGGTTCAATCGGGAACCGGCCTCCAAATCGGTCCAAAACCCCTATAAATCTGTTTTTTGAATTGAATCGGTCAGAACCATCCAAAATCTGGAAAACAGGAAAAACCGATTGAATCGGTCCAACCGTTATTTATTTATTTTTTAATTTTTCTATTTTTCTTTTTATATTTTATATTTTTATATTATTTAACTTTTTTTATTTATTTTAAAATATAATATTTAAAATTTGAATTAAATTATGTAATTTTTCTGAGTGATGCACCAAGTGTATAGTAATTTGAGTATAAATTATGTAATATCCTATTGAGAAAATATATAAAAATTTTTATAAAATATGAATTATAAACTATAAATATTTTATCTAATCATATTTTTATATAAGTTGAATTTTCTATTTATAAAATAATATTGGTTAGTATAAATTTTTTTAATGAATTGTAAATATTATAAAATATAATTGAAAATATGTAAAATTCAATTTTCCGGTCGAATCGGTCCGACCGGTTGAACCTCAAATCGTTGCATTTACTGATTCAGCCTCCGATCCGATTATAAAAACACTGATTATATATTTTAATTATATTTATTATTTTATATATAATTTAAATTTACATATATAAATTATATAATTTTCCCATCACAATTTAAATTAAAAGTGATGGGCCAACTATAAAACATTTAGCCCAAGCACAAATTATGTGTAAAACTTAAAAGCTACGTGAGTAACAGAGTGATTCTGCGGCTCTCTGTTTACAAATCTTCCTCCATCTCAAAAACAGTTGCTCTCTTCCAAAGCAAAATCTGGCCGTCGAACTTGCCCATTACCGGAGTCCGCCTCTTGCTCTGTTCGCTGAACGATCCAGCCGCAGGCCTGCCCATCAACCACCATTACAGGAGTCCGCCTCTTGCTCCGTTCTCTGCGCAATCCAGCCGCGGGCCTTCCCATCCCATCGTAAATGCACCAAAATCGTTGTCACCGTCCTACTGCCGACATCGCACCGTCGTCTGCCACCCCGAGTCATATCGGATTGCAACTCCTTTAAATTTTAGGTTTTGAATTAGGTTTTTTATGGGTTATATTTCTGTTAAGAAACGATAAGAGTGTTGGTGTTGAGCGATCTTTTTTTTTCTTTTTTTTTTAAATAATATAACCGCCGATTTTTTGTTTGGACTGTTCAGGCGGTTTTCCCCGTTCTATCCGGTTCAAACCGAGCCAAAATGGTTTTTAGGGTGTTATCGGACCCCTTTTTTTTTTTTTTACATGTGGTCTTCATAATATTATTAACGAAAAAGTTTATGTTTCAAATTGAAGTTAATTCGGTTTAATTAAATGGATTTAAAACATAAATTATCATTTTACTTTTTTCATGTACTGAGTTCTTTCATTTACCAATTTTTTTTTTACATGTGATCGAAGTTATGATTATTATATAGTTAAAGTATGTTTTTTGTAATTAAAGTATGTCAATAATAAATCATATTATTACACTCTAAAATTATACTTTAATACATAATCTGTCATACTTTTAGAAAACATCTATTAAACATACTTACTTTATTTAAATAATAAGCGTCTCACACACCGTCTCATGTAAATAACGTCTCACAAGAGACTTTATCTTAGTTAAATGAGTTTAAAACATAAATCGTTCTAATCATTTTAAATTTTTTCGAAAAGGTCCCAAACTAGTTGGGACATTTATTTTCGTCCAAAATTTTCAATTTTGCTCCGATATCGTCTCAAAACAATGTTCTTTTACCAATTTTGTCCTATAACTTTGTAAAAGTACCAATTCAGTCCCATCCATGGAATTAAAAAATTGAATATTTTAAAGTAAAAATGAAAATTTTGGGAAAAATTTAGAAGTCAATGAGTATTTTGGAGAAAATAAATGTTTTGGACTTTTGAAAAAAGTAAATTTGGGCGGGAAACTCTATAAGTACGTATATACATATCTCTTGTGTCGTTTCATTGCAGCATGAGGAAAGCTCAACGAAGAGATACGAATTGGAAAGGGATGTATGAACCGGAGACGATTAAATTCCGGATCCTAATTTTTCAGAACTAGAACCTACGTTTACAAAACGGAGTGCATGCAGTATATTAAAAGGAAAATATGTTCCAAAATATCAATCTTAGACATCACTCATCAACTTAATACATCAAACTGAAAACGTAATAACAAAATGAAACATGAGAGATTCAGTGTGAACAAATAGAAATAAAAAGAAAGAACATACGAGGAATTGAACAAATATATGAAGCATCTGATTCACTTGCTCAATCTCATATGCACAAGGGGTACTACATGTTAATGCTAATTACAGTCCTCTTTAGAAAAAAGGGTGAGTTCCATTCACCCTCAATTTTTACTCAGCTTTCTCTTCCTCCCAAGAACAGGAGCCATCTGAAATCTGGGTCCACCCACCCGCCACTTCTTAAACGCAGCTATGGAGGATTGACCAGCTTCATACACTTCATAACCAACATAAACCCATCATAGCAAATCCATGAAATGAATATAGCATTAATAAAAGATAAACTTAATAGTATGATATAATGATATAAATATAGATTTCAAGAACTCACATTTGGTTTCTTCGACTGTAAGAAGAGTCAGGCATTTGGGGGCTATTGCAAGTGTTAGTGTGTGCGCCTTAATCAAGACTTCCTTGTATCTGGTCCGGAATGCTACAAGAAGAAACGGCCAGATGGTCTTGTCGCCAATGCTTTTATTAGAAGAAAACAACGAGCGATTAGTGCAGCTTCACAACTTTTGAACTCATGGCATGAAGTTCAAACTTCAGAAGCCAACATGCATATACCACACATTCCCAGAATTCATACAACTTTTTTTGTGAAAGTCGAACGAGACTGCATGTAGTGTGGTTTCAGTTTACCTGAATCTGTTTGTAAAACTTAAGGTGAAACTGTAGCAGACTGACAAATTGACACAGCAATAGAAGTATTTGAAGTTCTCATATTCAAATGCACAAAACAGTGTTTAGGACTTTCATTTGTGCAAAATATCCCATATAAGTGTAAGTCAATAATAGGGGAAGAACTCACAGTGGTGCAATCTTACAACCTAATTCATAAAAGTATGGACATCGACTTCTTAGATCAACATGAGCAGCATCTGCAGCTATTTCTTCACGTGTTTTAGATCTGCAAGGAAAGAGGGGAAAAAAGACAGGAAGAAATGAGGAGGTTCAAATATTTCATGACAAGTTATAGAGAAAGAAAATATTATCAAACAAATTTGATGTCAATTATAAGAATATTGCTAAAACTAAAGGGAAAAATAAACCATGGGAGAAACAAACGGGACATATTTGAGCCTTTCAAATTCATGCAAATGAATAATCCTCGTGCTATAAAATAAATCATATTGCATATTTTCCATTTCTTTGGCCTTCAAACTTCTTCTCAGAGCATAAAATAAAGTTCGTTGGAAATTCAACAAGAAAAAGAAATGAAGCACAAGCTAGGATTACAACAAGACAACAAGATATTACTCTCTGTCAAAACATGGAGGAACCCTCATAGATATTAGTTGTCTCAAGTACAGTTCATGAACTAGCCAGAAGGGCAATTCCATCCTGGAACCAGTTTCCACCTGAAATAGACAATCACCAAGTTAGACAATGAGTAATTGTTGAAGATAAAGGAGTGCATACGTAGGCAAAGAAGATAAAGGAGTGTGTACGTAGGCAAAGAAGATAAAAGGAGTGCGTACGTAGGCAAAGAAGATAAAGGAGTGCGTACGTAGGCAAATAATAGTAGAGGAAAAATGGCTCAACTTTCATTCCCCAATAATTGAGAGGTTTGACACATTCTCACTAATCCACTCTTTTGAGTTAAAAAACTACTATTCTCATCATAGTTGTTAAAGGCGAGAGGCGCACAAAGGTGCACGGACCCCTAGGCGTGCCTGAGGTACATTGTGCCAAAATATGAATATACAATATATATACGCATATATATCCTACTTATTATCATTTTAACTAACTAAACAAAGGTAACAATCACATAACATCACATAATGATACATAATAACTCATAATAGCATTATAACACATAAAACATACACACAAATAAATTCAAAATTAAAATCTTCCACACAAATAAGTTTCAATGGTAAGTTAAAATATTCCGACAGCTGTGTGGCGGTGGCAGCGGCGAATCCAGGCGAAGGCGGCAGAAGGTGGAGATAGGCTGTGGAGGTGAAGGCAGCCCATCTTTTTGTCTTTGTTTTGAAAGTTCAAGTACTAAAACCCTAACCCTACTTCTCTATTTATTTCATTTTATAAGTGGGCTGTCGCGAGAGCCTTTTATACATGAACCTTGAACAGCAAAAAATCGACAATCTAGGCGCAGACCCATAAGCCTGAGCACCATAGGAGCGCCTTTAACAACTACTCCCTTCATCCCATTTCAGATGGCACAAATTTTATTTTGGGTTGTCCCATAAAAGTTTGCACCTTCCTTAAAAAGCAAAGAGGAAAACACAATCACCCTTCCCCATACATTTTATTTACAAAAAAAAACCATCATTTTTAACACACCTAACATACTTTATCATTTACTATAATAAAAAAAACCATAATACCCCCAAAAGTTACAAATTTTCTTAATCTCCGTGCCGAAAGAGGGGTGCAAACATTTGTGCACGGAGGGAGTATATTTCTCATGCACATCCCTCACAACCAAGCATTGTAAATCATTTTCATTCCAATCCATATACCAATTACCAAATCAATCACCCTGTGAATTCACAGAAATGCCATATTCTCTACCAATTAAACAATTATATGGAGGTAGCATAGGAACTAGTACCTTATCTGTATCGTCACTCGAATCAAAGAGCCCAACTCCATTGGCATTGTGTCGGAACACTGATGGAACAAGCTAAGCCAAGAATATAGATAAGCATTTTACAATTTACTAATATACAAAACAAGAATTTTTCATATACCTCTTCTTCAGCTAGAATATCATCAATGTCATAGTAATTGGCCATGTGGTCTGCCCAAACAAGTTCACAAAATCCACCTTCAAAAAATATTTTTTTTTAGCATAAATCTACCAAACCAAAGAAGAAGAAAATATAACATAAAACAAAGAGATTTTGAATCAATTTTATAAGAGATAATTATAAATCCTGACAAGATTTAACAAATCATAAATTTATTATTGTATCATTACATTGATTTGTTCAAATCTTGAGAAAATTTACAACTCTCTCGTAAATTTCCTCAAATTCCACACATTTTACATGCCAACACAACCAATGAAAATAATAATAATAATAATTAAAACTGACAAAATCATGTAGTGTTTAAAAAAAAAAATTCCTTTGAATAGATGATTTGACAAGAACCATGGCAATGGATATTCAAGAAAATACACCTCCATCCTCAGACCAACATTCTAGAATAAACAAGTACCTCCAACACTAAAACTAATCTCAACCAACGGAAGAAATCAGAGTCGTCAACATTCGACTTGATTGAGTTTTTTTCCGCAAAAACATCAAGATCCAGATCATAACACCAATAAAAAAGGTAACCAATATTAAATTGCCTCGAAAAATAGTAAATCCCACTAATATACATGGAATACATTAAAAATAAAAATGAGTCGACCTTGCGGTTCTTAGTTCAGAAACAAGAGCAACAAATTCCAAGAAATGCACAGGATTAAAGGTATGAAAGAACTTGCATGATAAGATCAAATGAAACTGGATTCAGATCTGAATTTTTCATTTTGGCGCCAAGAGGTTTTGGGGGGAAACTGAGAACGGTACCTTGGGCACGCTAAGGTAGGTTTGAGTTATGGAAAAATAGTGTATAGAAAAAGTAACAAGTCGATAAAATGAAAGATGGAAAGCGTCAAGTTTGTGAAAATCCCTAAAACAAAAATCATATTTTGTTCCAATGTCAGTGTCAATCATCACAGTGAGCAGCTGCGTCGTATTCACTAATGCAACATGCTGCTATTACCAATAAAATACACACATAAGTGGCTTGTTTTAAATGATTTTTCTTATTTGTTGATGTAGAAGTCAACAGTATATAACGCGCCCATCTTTCAAAACTTCCATTATATACAAAATTCTTTGATTTGTTAAAGAAAAGGTTGTTTATCATGCTGTTGGATCTCACATTCAAATATGTAAAAGGAAGTCAAGATTTTTTAACAGAATGAACAGATTTTTTTCACAAGAATTGATGATCACATCATTATTGCCTATATGTTAGTGACTCAGTGGTGTTCACTCATAGTCATCCCGTCACAAATAAGCTCCCTGGTAAATTTCTCAATTGAGGATATCCTTCAAAGAAACAATGTAACAACAAAGTTTCGTGTTCATAAATTTCTACTTATATCTGATTGAAACCCTCATCAAGTTCAATTCTGTGTCAAATCCAACTCTAGGATCCAACCGTTGCAACTTTAACAATCCCAAACTTACCTGTTGAGAAGAAAAGACCTTTTGAAAGTAGTTCTTCGACATCATTAAAGGCTTACCAATGCAAAGAAGCACTATACCTTGATAATTATGGTAAATAAATAAGATAAATCTTATCCCAGGAATGCCTTTTCCATACCATCTATTCTGCCTAATTTAGCATTCTAAAGGTTTGAGAAATGAAATTATAAGCATAGTAATGAACAGTACTTCCTGATGGCTCATTTTTCCACATGAATATTTCATATGCAGTAGCCTAGAAAGAATATACATATCCGACGATGTTTGTCTAACCATCTATCAGCTCAGTTATGAACTTCATAAGATGGGTTATTATCAATCACGGAAAAATCCTACAATGTTGATTAATCATGACTCGTGGTACTACTATCAGTATGACAGTATAGGCCTCAACTAAACAACATAACTGAGAACGACACCATCAATCTTTAAACTTGTGTGTAGTTTCATTAAACAAGAAGGCATAAACCTTAAATACAAGGTAAAGAAAGAGGCTCACAGACCTCCATTCCTAACTCATTCTCTGTTGAATGATTGAATCGTGATTGGATGGGGCTTAATTCATTTTTACAGTACACAAAAGATTAGCCAGCAAATTTGCAAACATTTAACCATCAAATAAAGGTCATAGCAAGATACCATTACAAATATAAGACCAACATAACCATTTGATGAACCTCCTTAGTCCTTAACATAAATTTAAGGCATGATTTCGGCATAATACATAATTTAAGGGGGAAAAATTAGTGTTTCTTAAGTTGTACAAGTTTAGCAAAAATTTCCATGTAGAGACATGGAGAATCTGTTAATAATGAATAGGGAAGCTATCCTATGTCGTATGGCAGCGGTGCAACAGTCAAATTTGGGGAAAACTGTAGCAACGAACATGCTAAGGAGCGGTGGTAAACTTTGTGTACAAACTAAGGTGGAAAAAGTTACTGTTTCTTGAGCTTTCTAAGTTGGGCACACGAAATCAAAGGGAAAAATACCTAATTAAAATTTTTATCCGAAAATTCACCTAATTTAAATAGTTATATCAAAATTGAATCTGAAGACGAAAGGAAGCGTAAAAAGAAAGTAAAGCAGAAACTTGACACAGAGAGGGAGATTAGCGTAGAAGACGCAAGAACAAGAGTGAAAGAGCAGAAAACCAAGATGAAGGCGAAGGCAGATGGAGGCAGAGTGAGAGCGTTTTGTCTGTATCTTCAGGGCAAAGGAAGACGAAGGTGAAGGCAGAGGAAGGCGAAGGGATGGCACCATCCAAGTAATGAGGTGTTTATCGGACACATACCTGGAATTGGGTAGGACGGTAAGAGTGGCTTTTTTTTTATAAGTTATTACTGTATCTATTTTTACATTTCAGAGTGTATAGTTAATTCTAGATAATGCTCCCTAGTTATAATACTAGTTATAGTGCACCTCATAACAAGGTGCTAGCCCGGAGGGAACTGCGGCCCAATACCTTAACATTAAATGCTAAAAATGTTTGATATATTTTGAGGTCCAAAATAGTAATTTAAAATATTGACATCCCAAGTAGTAATTTAAAATATTGACCATTGGAAGCATAGACAAAAATTTTACAAAGGGAATCTCAAATTGTTGAATCTGGTATTGAAGTTGGAGAATATATTTAAGCATTATTCATTACAACTATTTTTTTTTTGAATTCAAATTCGAAGGTTTCTAAAATGAGGTGTAGATGGGCTAAATTAATAGAATCTTGATCAATAGTAACAGTTACCATAACTATGTCATCTAGCAAAAGAGCAGAGCAGATCAAAGTTTAAGCACCGCATGCCAAAAAAGCAAAGGAAGTTGGTCTCAATCAAGGCGCTGCCTTTAAAAAAAAATGCAGTAATTTTATCATTTCACAGTATTGCTAATTAGCTAATTAGAAAAATTATTGCTATATGTAAAGAAGCAGACATCTATTTATGATTGACATTCAGATTTCATAGTGGCACAAGTATGAACATGTGTAGTGCGTTGTAGTCGTCCTTTATACAATCTTTCAAAGCCCCACCTAAAAGGCAATCTGCCTTGAAAGTTTTGGTAGCTGTAGCCAATTCACGAAAGGTAAATATGTGCGACAACTGAGTAGACCCTCTATCTTTAGAGGCTTCTTTCTTTAAATTAAACGATGAATCCATCTTTAGTTTTTTTTCCATTAGAAATGAATATGATCAATAATTACATCCGTTTGAAAATGAAGCGATGCAGAGGACAGGACAACCAAAAAGTAAGGAATAACAGTGATTTCTAAGCAGCTATATCTCTATAATGCAACACAATCAAAAGCATGGTTAAACTTGCAAAGTTTTGTGACCTTTAAGACTTTAAACTTTATACCTATTAACAACTCTTTGTTGTTTTATCTGCGGAAAAAAAAAATAGCTTAAGAATTTCAAACTTCATGCAGCCTTTAGGAAATTATTCAAAGCTACAAAAGGAAAAACTCAACATTGCAAGAATAATTAAAAACACAACTAAATCAGACATAATCCTTGTAAATATGAGGCGTATGCAATAAAGTTCGCTTATGCTAACCTCTGCGTAAGTTAATATTAACAGATCAAATTACATAAGAAATGAAAGGATGACTCTATCTTATTATAGATTTTCCCTGTTCAGAAGGTTTACAAGATTAGAAGTACAAGAAAATAATGAAGAGTTATTAACAGAAGCAACCCACTGAACGCTTACTCTGCGGATCAAGACCATGATAAAGCAATATACAATTATTATTACAATGAAATCACTTCATAGTTTCAGTTCATATGGTAGTAGATTAACATTGAAAAGTTCTTGATTATAATGAAGCTGACAAGATATCCTTCGTCCCAAAAAAAACACACAACATAGTATTCTAAAATCTAAAGTAAGCTATCATATAAAAGTTTTATAAAGCCCATACAAATATGCAGAACAACTTCATATGATTGAAGAAATGAAACCAACCTGATTGAAGAAATGAAACCAACCTTTGAATAAAGAGGAATTAGCATATTTATTAAAGCTTGTTCATTCAGTTAGTTAACCAAGAGTATAAAGTTGCACAGTAGAGATGCATGACTCCGTATGATAGAGGGGAAAAAGCCATACTCACAAATTCACAGTTAGGCATTTAACCGAGCACCACGTATGCATGATTTAAAACGAGAAATCCTTCGCAAATCGTAACAATTGCTAACCCTATTTTCTTGTAGATCACCTACCAGTTTCTACCACATAAGCTCATTGAGAGCAAGTGACCCAGTAAAATTAAAGTGATAAATTAAAGAGAGCTGACATGCAGTCAAACTTCAAAGCTGAAAACAATAATAAATTTTCTAGTAAGTTTACTTTGATTAAAAAAGAAGGGGCCGGTTGCCTGGTGGTGGTGCACTCAAGAGTAGTATCCACGGTAATCAAACCGTGGTCTTGAAGCGAAGGCAATTGAAGTCGCTGGCAAAGGGGGAAAAGGGCAAGTCGCTAGTAAACTTCCAATGCAATGAATTATTGAGCTCAGGCGCAAAAACTTGACATATTGAATAGAAAAGCTTACCAATGTCGGCGTGAAGGCAGAAGAATTAGGTGGATATGCTAACAAGCAGTGGGGAACCTGCTGTCCATATAAGAAAATGGGGAATAATTAGGGTTTCAAGAACTGTAGATTGGAAACACTGTAGGCAAACCAAAAGGTAAAAAAAGGAGAACTCACCTTCAATCGGTGCAAGAAAAGGAAAGCACAAGGAAGTGGTGCAGTAGCGACCAAATTGGAGGAAAAAAAATTGTAATTACGGGCTTTATATCTGCAAATTGCGTGACTGAAAGATATGAAGAAGGAAGATTACAAAGAATTAATTAACATACGGAAAAGGTAGAAGAAGGGGAAACAGAGCAAATAGAATGGATTGAGATAGTGGGAGATGACTGTGGTGAGAGGTGGGGTGTGTAATGTATCATAAATGAACTGGTTAGGAAAGCATTTAATACTAAAACACGCGTTAGTATACGTATATCTATTAGGAGTAACTATTATAATGGGCGTTGAACCTGTTCGCAGCCAGTTTCCTCACAGGTAAATATCCACCGATGCTCTGTTCTCTACTTGGCGCATATTCCGCGAAAATCCACCCCACTCCCTCTCTCTTCATACGCTCTGTTCTCTCACTGAAATATTTCTTCTGTTTCGGCCACCGCCCCCAATTCTTCTTCACGATATCTTCCCAGTACACCGGCTTCAGTGCCTCAACTTTAATCTCCTTACACGCCGGCTCTCAGCACTTCTGCGATACCTATTTCTATCCCACATCCAGCGTCTGCTGACTTGAATCGTCCCTATTGTCTGAATGCATGGGGGTAATTTTTCTAATGGTGAACATAGAATTACTTATCAGTTGATGAATTTATTGGAGTATCAATTTTTCGCAGGTTGCCACATCTTTTCTTGTGAGAAAGGAAAAATCTACCTCCTGCAAGATTATTCTGAAAAATGTAATCTTGTACACTTTCTATGCTTTACTTATATTTCTTGAATGTCCGATTCTATGTTCTATTTTGCTTTTCTATTAGTTTTTTTTTTTTTTTGTCGTTAGTTTTTGTATGAAGTGTGAAAATTTTAATTTTACTGTAAAAATTTGGTCCATCTAAAAATAAAGTTTAATTAGAGTGTGTGAAAACTTTAAAGTTAAATCGCAGTTCAATGATAAGTTGTTAGTGTTTGCTTTCTCCTTCTGAAAATTATTGCTGTGTAGCTCCTGTATCAGTTGACAGAGTTTTGATCCTATAATCACATCTGAGATTGAAAATTAATCTGTTATGTTATAGGATTGTTGATGTTTATGATGACCAATTGTCTGATGAATTTATGTTAATATAGTGATGAAATAAGCTGACTTCTAGATTTTTTTTTCGAGTAATCTCCTTATAGGCTTGAATGGATGATGATGATGATTTCGCATTTTGTTGAGTAAGTTCATAATATGTTGGTGGGCTATTTCTTATTCTTGTTTTCAAAAATTTTGGTCTATAGTGAGCCTGTCCATCTCAGTTGCGTTAAATTTATTCCCTCTTCTCTATTTATTGTTTCTGGATAGTTACAAGATTGTTGGTAATAAGGTTGGGCCACTCATTGATGATATCAAAGCTTTAATAGGTTCATATAGACGATGGGATGAAACCTGCTGATGAGAATCATATTAGATACTTTTGTGGTGAGTTGGGAACTCTTCTCAAAAGAAGGGAAAAGTTGGTTCGTTATCATTTTATGTCGTTGATGCATCAACTCTGAAAGAGGTGAATTACGAAACCAAACAAGCAGGACAGGTGATTGCAGCAAGTTTGAGCAATGCTTCTCAAGAAAAGAAGGTTCCTGTGAGAGAATCTATGCCCAGAGCGAAGGTACCTTTCGGAAAGGGGTATAGCCAGATGGACTGACTTAAGCTTACAAGAACACACCAGCAGGTACCCATCATTACTTAGGAACTACTGAATCACTTTAATCTCTAATAAAGATCATGGCATCGAAATCAATTATCGCTGAGTTAAACAAAGGAGAAAAACTCAATGGTGACAACTATGACACTTGACGTCATAAGATTTGGTACGTGTTAGATGAGCAAGATGCATTAGACGCTATAAACCAAGTCATGGCTGATCCAGGTGTGGGAAATGGAACTCAAGGGAGACGTGACCAAGAGGCATACCTGGCTTGGAAAAAGAAAAATTCCGTTGCCCGTGGTATCCTCGTTAGCTCGGTAATCGATCCGATGATTCATGAGTGTGAACAACATCCCACTGCACATGATATCTGGGTGTATCTGCGTGAAAAATATAGTGGAACATCGGTTACGAGGCTTAGACAGTTAACTATTAAGTTTGATACATACAAGAAGAAACCTGATCATAACATTAGGCAACATCTCAGGGAGATGTCTAATATGATAATCGAACTTAAAACTGCTGGTCACATTCTATCCGATGAGCAACAAATCCAAGCACTGATCCGCTTTCTACCTGATCGTTGGGAACATCTTAAGGTTAACTTGACTCATAATGAAAGTATTAAAACTTTCAATGATTCTGCTCGTCATGTTGAGTTGGAAGATGAGAGGCTTGGAGCCTCAAAGCTAGCTTCTGGAGCTTTCTATGCCGGTTCTACTTCCAAAGGAGTTTCGAGCTTCAAAAGGAAAAGGAATTGGAGGAAGGGCAAGAAGAGTAAACGATCTGACGGTGAGAAACATGACAACAACCCAATAACCAAAACTGGTGAACAGAAGAAGAAAAAGAAGCAAAACAAAAAGAATAAAAATGATAAGAGCAAAGTGTCATGTTTCAATTGTGGAAAGCTTGGTCACTTTGCACGTGAATGCCCTGAGCCCAAGAGGGACAAGGTAGATTCATCTTATTTTTTTGTGTGTGAAATTAATGTCTCAAGTACTGTCTTGTTAACTGATTCTTATCCGTTGTGGATTATAGACTCAGGAGCAACAGCATGTGACGAGAGACAGAGGAGCTTTTGTAGATTTCCGTTGTGTTCCAAAGGGGACTAGGTGGATATACGTGGGAAACAACGTTCGAGTCGAAGTCAAAGGACTTGGGACTTACACACTGGACCTTGACAATGGTCGGGCCTTTATTCTACATGATGTTCTCTATGCTCCAGAAATCACACGGAATCTAATCTCTGTTTCAGTTTTAGTTAATTTGGGTTATGATGTATTATTTACTAAAAATACTGTGGTAATTAGCATTAATGGTACTTGTTATGCATCTGGACATATGAATGATGGTTTTATGGTTTTAGATTGTAATAGAATGACTTTTATGTATTATGATGATTATTCATATTTACTAAATGCTTGTTCTTCTAGTAATGCAAATGTGAATGATAATGTTTGGCATGCTAGATTGGGTCATATTGGGCAAGATAGGATGAATAGACTTGTAAAAGAAGGATTGTTGAATCTTTCTTCAAAAGTTGTTTTTATCCAAATGCGAACATTGTCTTGCTGGAAAAATGACTAGAAAACCGTTTGGTAAAGCCATTAGAGCTGAATCTCCATTAGAAGTAATCCATTCCGATATATGTGGTCCTGTAAATGTGAGAGCACGACATGGAGCTCATTATTTCATTACGTTCATTGATGATTATTCGCGTTTTGGATATGTCTATTTGATATCTCATAAGTCTGAAGCATTGGACACAAATCTATCAAAGTTTTAAGAACTAATAGAGGATGTGAATATCTATCGGAACAATTTAAGGAATTTTGTAATGAAAAAAGAATAATCCGACAATTAACCATTCCTTATACACCTCAACAAAATGGTGTTGCTGAAAGAAGGAATAGAACTTTGTTGGAGATGGTGAGATCCATGATGGCACAAGCTAATCTACCGATCTCTTTTTGGGGATATGCGTTACTCACAGCGGCTTATGTGCTTAATCGAGTGCCTTCCAAATCAGTTTCTTTGACTCCATATGAACTTTGGACGGGTTGAAAACCTGACTTAAGTAATCTTAGAGCTTGGGGATCAGCAGCTTACGTACATGATTTATCAAGTCAGTATGGAAAGTTGGGTCCCAGAGGCAAGAAGTGTATCTTCATAAGATACTGCGAATATTCTAAGGGTTACATGTTCATAGGAGATCAAGATGGGAGTTTAACTGAGACAGAATCACGTAATGCTCATTTTCTGGAAACGAAATTTTCTAGTAGAGGGGGCATCAGGGATGCCAAACCTATTTTCGAGGTAGTAGAAAATTAATTCCTACAAGATCCAAGTGGGAGTAGTAGTTTAGCTTATAGTGTGGATCTTGATAGATATTTGCCAATTGAGGATCAAGCGATTCTCAATGAGAGTATTTTGTCTATAGAAGATCATCAACAGCTATCTCGGAAAAGTTCTAGGAACCATGTGCCCAAAAGACATTATGATATTGAAGGACATGCCTTCTTTGTTTCACCAGAAAATGGAGATGTTTCTCCTGTTGATGAGGAAGAGCCCAAGAATGAGAAAGAAGCTCTGACTTGTCCGGCGAAAGAGAAATGGATGAAAGCGATGAAAGAGGAGATGATGTCTATGAAGTCAAATCAAGTATGGGCACTTGTAGATCTTCCAAATGGACGAAAGGCAATTGAGAATTAATGGATTCTCAAAATCAAAAGAAAATCTGATGGCTCAATAGAGAGGTACAAGGCTCGCTTGGTGGCAAAATGTTATACTCAACAAGAGGGTATAGACTACGAAGAAACTTTTTCACCTGTAGTGAGGTTTGCCTCTATTCGTCTACTATTGGCTATAGTGGCTAGTATGGATTTAGAATTACACCAAATAGATGTTAAGACTGTATTTCTCAATGGAGAATTAGAGGAAGAAATCTACATGCAACAGCCTGCAGGATTTATTCTTAGTCAAGAGGATAAAGTTTGTAGATTGAAGAAGTCAATCTACGGACTGAAACAATCCTCTAGACAGTGGTATTTGAGGTTTCACAATACGATTATCTCATATAACTTCGTTATGATAAATGAAGACCACTGTTTCTACGTTAAACAGTCCAATGGTAGTTTTGTGATTCTATCTTTGTATGTGGATGACATACTACTAGATAGTAATAGAAAAGAGTATCTTGAAACCATAAAAAGATGGTTATCTTCAAACTTCGAAATGAAAGATATAGGTGAGGCAGAATACATACTTGGTGTGAAGATCCATAGGGATCGTTCAAAGAAGTTATTGGGTTTGTCTCAAGAGACTTACATAAAAAAACTTTTAGAACGGTTCAAGATGGAAACTTGCAAGCCCATAGATACTCCAATAGTGAAAGGTGAATCATTGAGTCAACACATGTGTCCCAAGACTCAAGATGAAATCAATGAAATGTCCAAAGTGCCATATGCCAATGCGATTGGAAGTCTTATGTACGCAATGCTGTGTACAAGATCAGACATTTGCTATGCCGTTGGTCTGGTTAGCAGGTATCAATCCAATTCGGGGAAGAAGCATTGGATGGCTGTTAAAAGAATTTTCAGATACCTAAAAGGGACTGCAGATTATTCTCTTTGTTATCAAGGGAATAACAGTACACTAAATGGGTATTCAGACGCTGACTGGAGTGGAGATTTAGATGAACGTAAATCAGCTTCTGGTTATGTCTTCTTGCTCAACAATGGAGCAATCTCATGGTGTAGCATGAAATAGAATTGCATCGCATTGTCCACAATGGAAGCTGAGTTTGTGGCATGCGCATCTGCAGTTCAAGAGGCCATCTGGTTGAGAAGATTCATGAAACACTTGGAGGTCTTAAACACTTCAGTGGGAGCTGTTTTAATCAATTGTGATAATCAAGCGGCCATTGCTTACACAAAGGACCCCAAATATCATGGAAAGACCAAACACATTGATACTAAATTCAACTTTGTTAGAGATATTATAGAAAAGAAGAAAGTGATTCTTAAATACATTTCTACTCGTTTAATGTTAGCAGATCCTTTTACCAAACCAATTCCCAGAGGTGTGTTCGTAGGACATGTAAAAGGATTGGGTTTGCGAAGGATTTAAAACGATGTATTGAATATGTTTGTGTATGTTAATGGAATGGTTAATGACTCAACTATTTATATATGTTTTATAAATTATATGTGGTGATTCATGTATAATAGTATGTCGGCAAGTTACGATTGGCTCTCTCATACGAGCAATCACCTCTGGCTAAGTGGAAGCGCAGAGATGAGATTACGATAATTAATGTGATCGAGATAGATTTAGCCACAGATCTAATCCAACTTGTTATAAAGCTAAATCGATGGAGATCCTATACGTGGGAAGAAAGATATCCGAGTTAAGTGTATGGGATACACTTGAACTTTGATTTACACGATGTCTATATTAAAATAAAATACGACATACACTTTCATGGAAGGAAGTTAAAGACATTGTGACAAGTGTTTTAGGAAAACGACTTGTGCTGAGTTGACCAAAAGAAAAGGATTAAGAATATTATTCCCATTTTCTCAAATAGTATGAGTCATTATCTATTAGTTACCCTTATGACTTTCTACTATATTCTAAGTCTTCACTTTAGTGTTGCTACTTTAGCATGTTACCAAAAGAGCTATGGTTAATAACGGCAATGCGGTGCATGTCTAGGAAAGCAGCTGCAGTGAGAGACTGTAGATATTTAGTGAGACGGGAATAATGTCTTAATTTAACATATACTATTGTGATTCATTGACTAGTCAATCAAGCAGGGTCTTGATTATGAATACATAGTTTTTTTTTTTGCAAAAGGGTTGAATATGCTCTGACAAATTTAGGGATTGAAAAGAGATATGTCAACTTATGTTAAATATTCAAGAGTTCTGGGGTATAGCGAGCTTGTTGAGTTCCTTCGACAAACTGGTTGAGTTGCTATATATCTCTAACAAGTGTATAGCAATTAAAACTCATATCTCGTGGGTCACACGATGTATTAATCTAGATAAGAATATGATTCATGGAGAAAATGAATCAGGAGATTTTTGATTTCATATGTGAGTGGGAGATGTAAATAATAAAGAATATTATTTATTTATTTCCACATATGAATGATGTGGCATACATGCAAGAGGGGTTAGGACAACTCCTGCAGTTTTCTCTTTGCGGTTTTTCCATTTTGAATTAAGAAACGGAATCATAAGAGAATAGATATATATGCACAAACAAATAACGTAGAGAAAAACTGTGGTGAAACTCTCGCTGATTCTTTTCTCTCTCGTTTTTTTCTTCATCTAAGATTAGTATAAACTCGTGAACATTTATCTTTCAACCCCGTGTTGAAGATTGAATCCAGAGACTGCAACATGAGTGTCAATCGGTTCTCAGTACCCTTCCGCTGCAATACAATCCATTGGTGAGAGGTAATATGATTCCTCTCTATGCATGCTGATGAATCTGTGTGTTTCCAACATAGCGAATACTTTAATTAATTAATTTAGAATATTTTAGTTAAAATAACAGTTGGACAAGATGAACGCAAATTCAAACTCAATCAGCATCTAAATAGTAATCACTAACATTAAAGAAGAGATTTTCTAAATAAGGGATTGCTTTAGCACGCTGATCCCCAGAACAATTGCGGCAAGGATCATGGAAAATCTTGTCAAGTATTATTAGCCCCATCATAAATTAGATAACTGTGATACTCTTCAAATATAATCTCATTTTCTTAAATTGCAAACGGGTTTTAAAAGTGAAGATTCTTGTAATTATAATGTTAACATGGAGTAGTATGTAAATCATAGGTTTGAATTGTAAACCTTAAGGATACATCAAGACAAGAGTTTACAAATTTAAGCAAAGAAATTGATCTTTGTTAGGGATATAAAACTTCCTGTTTGTGTAGATTCTAAGACGAAACAGGATTGGTGAAAAAATCGGGAAGGTGGAAAGAAAGAAGTTGAACTGAACTCTAAGAATAATGGGTTTTTGTGAGGTATGTAAATAGATGCGTAGATAATATGCATACATAGCCAAGCTATCTATCTACAACTAGTCTACTTTAGAACCTCAATGCCTTCGATTATTAAACTTGAAGCATGGGTTTTTGGCCTCGATGAACGAGGCGATGGCCATGCTATTTTTACTGCAAAGGGCTCACATTCCTTCCATTTTTATTGCATTGTATCAAACTTGAAGCATGGCAACCAAGTTTGCCCCATTTGCAGGGTGAAATGGAAAAAAATTGAGTTTGCAAGATGTTTGTTTGTGGTGATTGTTGAGATTAACAAAACAAGTTGCACTTGTTGGACAAAAAATCATGCGGAAGAATCTATGTGGTCTACAATTTTTTTTAGTCAGGTTACTCTTTATAATAATTTGAGTTACTCTTTATGATAATTTGAGTTACTCTTTATGATAATTTGGGTTACTCTTTAATTTGATATTCTAATTTCAGATAATAAATTCATGTATTTCGGAATCTAAGTTTTGTATCTGAATGCTACTCCTGAGAGGCACATAATCTCTTTGATATCCACCAAGATGATCATACAAAACACTCTTATCAATACTTTGATGATGATAGGTTTTGCAGATATAGTAAAACAGACTCTGAACAAGCAACCCTATAAGATTCACAATCACCAGCATACCAACAAGAAATCCCCCACCACAATTCTCGTAAACACCTCATAATCATCACTATCGTGAAACACAACATACTCAAAATCAATATTGATCACCCTACACACGGCAGAGTTCCCAAAAACAAGTGTAAAACATATCCAAGTCTTCCCCTTCAACAACTCATAGCCTTCTTCATGGCTTCGGGTCCATAAACAAGTTCCACTACAGACACTACAATAGCTAGATGCCATAATGCGCTTATATAAATTTGCACCACCAGAAACATCAAGAACACAACCACCAACGAAAAGAGAAACAACAAAATATTATACGTCAACGGCGATGATGAAAAGCAAAAGAAACCCCAAGAAGATAATTTCGTAAACTACCATGGTGAGAGAAACCCATTGATAGGTGATGAAGAGGCGTCTGAAAACATCTTCTTCCTTTCTCGATTTGTTTGACCAGTTAATATGGCAATCTTCCTGTTATTTAAGACCATCTGCAATAAGTATTACTCCACAAATTAGTTTAACATAGTTAGGATGTGATACTCGAGCTTCTCACTACTCATGTGTCAATATAATTTAATTTACATTATGTGCATTTTATAATTATGTGATAATTATGTGGCAATTATGTGATAATTATGTGACAATTATGTGATAATTATGGCAATTATGTGACAATTGTTTCTATATTTTATTTATCTTTATATTTTATTTGAGACATCCGTGATAAAAATGGTGACAATATGTGAATATATGTTTGCATAAATATTTACGTGCATTAATTTAATAAATAAATAAATTTTTTTATGTGTATAAATATATTATTTCTTAATTATTAAGTATCACACATATTATCGTAATAATAAAAGTGGTAAGAAAGTGTACAAGTATGTATATTAATTTGTAAATGTATCACATATTAAGTATTGCATGTATATCCGTAATGAATAATAATAATAATATAATAAATTTTACTTACTGCAAATAGTAAATTACTGTAAATAGCAACTTACATAATAGTTTAAGGCGGTGGAACCACCCCGTAATCCTTTCAATATAAACCCCGTTGGGGTATTTTCAATTGAATAGAAGCTAAGCAACAAAAAAAATATGAAGAAGAAAAGAGAGAAGGAGAAAAGAGAGAAAGTGAAAGAAGAAAGGGAAATGCCAGGACAAAAAGGAAGAGATTAATTACAGTTCTCCACTAGGTGTATATTATTATGAGAGTCCAGGTAAGTAAAGGTCCAACTAGCATAAACATGTTATGCATGAATTATTTGTGATTATTTAATAAAAATTATTTTGTGAATTATTTATGATTTATTTGTGATACAAGTTGTGAATTTATGAGATTGGAGGTAAGTAGAGGTTCAACTACAATGCATAAACATGTTATGTATGAATTATTTATGATTATTTGATGAAAATTATTTTGTGAATTATTTATGATTTATTTGTGATACAAGTTGTGAATTTATGAGATTGGAGGTAAGTAGAAGTCCAACTACAATGTATAAACATTGTCGTATGTGAATTATTTGTGATTAATATGTGAAAGTTATGTTATGAATTATTTGTGATTAGTTTAATTACGTTATGAAGTATTTGTGATAAATTTGTGTTACAAGTGCGGATTTATATCATTTGAGATAATATTATTGTCCTTAGATCTGTGTAATCGGAAACTGTTAAATATAGATCTGTGTGATCTGAGAAGATTATATTATAAGGATTTGTGTGATCCGGGGTGAAGTTGGTATTCTAAAAATGGATCTATGTGATCCGCGGTAGGTTGTTGTTCAAAAAGTGAATCTGTGTGATTTGAAATTAAGTTGTTATTTTATTTTGATTAAATATTGATGTTGATGTCATAAATGGTATATGATGCATATCTCATTGCCCTGGTTGCATACCATGCATAATCATGAAAAGTGTTTTCCCTAAAATTAATAAGATACTAATGGTGTGTGCGGCCACTATATATGTACTCTGTCAGGGTTAGAAAAAATCATTCTCGAAACTTTACTCAGGGTTCGAAAAAATTATTCTCAATACTTTATTTGGGGTTCGAAAAAAACATCCCCAACACTCTGTCAGGGTTCGAAAAAATTATTCTCGATACTTTATTCAGGGTTTGGAAAAATCATTCTCAACACTTTATTCGAGATTCGAAAAAATCATCCCCATTGAGCTCATATGGGTACATATCATAAGTGTGTCGTGGAGATCCCGCAACGTGAACAATTTTCAAAATAAAAGAAACCAACTAGAAATACTAGAAAATAGGTGATAGAAAAATATAAGCATTTTCATGCACTGGCATGCATGATTTCTACTTACTGAGATTTTTGTCTCACTAGTTTATGAATTGTAGGTGAGCCTGTTGATGATTGAGTTTTGTGATGTGACTGTACAAGTTGTGGAGCTTCTACAGGGTTTTGAGCGGATGTACATAGATGACGACCTATTGAGCTAGGTCGTGGGCTTATTTTATTTCCGCTTGTATTTTGTTATGTAATATAATAAGTATTGTCACAAGTTTGTGTGGATTTATGTGGCATCAGAAACTGGTGACGTATGTTAGACTATGATTTCAGTCATGAATATTTTATGTTAAAAAAAGTATGCAGATTTTTTTAATGATGATGTTTATGTTAATTATTATTTGAATTATAAGTTATGTAAGATGGGTCGTGTCATATGATTAATTCAACTCAATTATATTTTTATTAATATATTGAAGAAGGAGTACCATACCTGTTTCCAAGAAGACTATGAAGCCTGATAATAATCTTATTTTCATCAGCAGAAAAATTACCCCTCATAAGATTAGGCCTCAAATAATTATTTCATCTCAACCTGCAACTCTACATCGAGGTAATCCTACAAAAGAAAAGCAAGAAATGATCAATTTCAAGAATTTAGAAATTAAAGGGTACCAGTAGCTTTAGCTTCAGTCAACGAATTCAGCCATGTTTTCATGCTTCCACCATCGTCTGAGGCCTACATAAAAGGAATTTGATAGAACTAGAATCAAAATTAAAGCACAAATTTAAGCTATTGATGGAAGACAGTTTCTTTAAGATAATTTCTTAACAGAAGTTAGATAGCATAACAATTCTTCCTAATAGAATAAGAAATGCTCCCTCTTTGTATCAACATGTCATAATCTGAACTGAGTTAAACGAATCATAAAAGATATGGATTTTAGAACCGTAGGGTCATGTGATTAATGGATCATAATACAAATTTTCAGTACGTTGATTTCAGCTATAAATTATCTTCTTCTTCTTTTAATTGGAGTTCGAATCCTTAGTTCTACCAGGAGACTTTTAAGAATTTCACTAAGTTAAAAAAGTATTATTAAACCATAATTGTATCATTGCTAATAGAAGAGACTAAACTAGAATCGAAGAGAGCAATATTGCAATATTAATGTTAAACATGATAAAATAACATAAGCTTACAATCACAAGAGAGGAATCTTATTTTCTTCTTACCTTGAAATTCTAATTGAGAGGGAGAACCTTGAAGACACCAGGGGTAGAGCTAGAGCGTTGGGTCCGGATCCATTACTGAAAGCCAACACATGGCCTCCGGCATTGGGTCGATTAGTTGAGTAGCATATATATATCGAAGGGTGGAGGCGCGTGGTGGAATGTTGGGGATGGAAGGATTATAGGTAATTTGGTTGCAATGCGGCGGTGGAGAGGGAGAGGAGGGTAGTGGCGGTAGAGAGAAAGAAAAAAATCATCTTTTGATTTTCAGAGGAGGCACTGTCACGGAGAAGGAGAGTGACAGGCCTAATTGCGATTGAGAGAAGAGGAGAAGCCATGTTTTGATTTTACGAGAAGGCAATTAAATTTAACCCATTTGGACCCCAGTAATTCAATTATGTAGAAAAGGAGGTTCTGGTTCCACCAAAATTTGGTAGGACCGGTCCTACCCTAGTCACTCTCTTTATTAAATTAATCAACTGCACCACTATTACTTTTTGTTAATTTGAGAATATTTTTTATTTAAAATATTAACACTACTTACTGTCTAAAATAAAAAAAATATTTACAGTAAAATTTAACCATGTGAATGGAATACACATTCATAAGACCATGTCATTGAAATATTAGTTCATGTAGGTGATGAGAGTGGAAATCTACGTCTTTTCGGTCTCATATTACCTTATTTCTGTTAGAATAATGCCATATAATCGGGTTGAATTGAGTTGTTTATTTATTTTGCATGATTATGGTGCTACTAACGTGTTTTGTGGAGTTTTGAAGGTTAAAACATGTTAAAATGAAGTAATACCAAAGACGGGTGAGAAACGAGCTCAAGAAGGCCTTACTCAAGTTGCAAGGATCAGCTCGACCTAGCAACTCGAGTCGAGTAAGGTGCCGTAGAGGGTCAGAATTGATCAGTGAGTCAACTCAATTTGTCTTGGGCAACTCGACTTGTAGCTCGAGTCGAGTAGCGTCTGAGGCAAGCCGAGTTGCATGTCGTGTGAGGCAGAGCAGCGGAAAATTGTGTCCAGAGAGCTAACACGAGTTGACAGGCAGTAGCTCGACTTGGCAACTCGACTCGTGTTGGTGTATGGAGAAAAATCGATTTCAGAGCATGGCAGCTCGACTTGACAGTCGGACGCACGACTTGGCAACACGGCTCGAGTTGGGTTACTCGAGTTGCAACATAAGGCAACTCGAGTCGTGTTGGCAACTCGAGTTGGTCACTCCAACTCGTGTTGCGTTAGTTTGGTCTAAAAATCGGGATTTTTAATCCCCTGTGCGTGACAAACGTGAGATATAGCCCAACAAAGTCAGTTTTCGTGGCCCATGGTATAAAAAGGGGGATCAAACACCTTGAGAAAAGACCGATCATTCACCATCAGAACAGAACGTGAGTTCCAACTCCCGCATCATCCACCCACATCCTTTCATATCAGAATTCATCCATCCATCCAACCCATCGGTCCAGAGGAGGTTTCAAGTGCGATTTTGAGAGCCACTCCAATCGGAGAGACGGAGGAAAGACGCAGATCACGTACTAGGGTTTCGTATCTTTTCTTATTCTTTTCTTTTGTTGTTTTGATTATGAAATTGTTAGCCATGAGGGTTGTCTGTAACCTCATGGGCTAGATACTTTTACAGTTCTAAGGTTTGAGGGTTAGATGTAGTTGATTAGGGAACCTAAACTAATCTTGTAAATTCATACAGTGATAATCCTTATTTATTCATTTTATCCAAACTTTGTTATGCGCTTGTAACGTCTTCATCGCATATTATTGACATTGCCTCTGATGCTTGATATGTTATGTTAGCTTGAGTGCATGTGTAGTTGATACTGTTTGATTGCTAGAGATTAAAGTAGTTTGTCCATGAACACATTAATCCTAAGAGCTAGTAAATAGGGTACTTGATTATATTAGTGGAACAATGCAATTAAGAAGTCAAGTAGGAAGTGAATGAGATTGAATAGGAATTTTAGAGAATATATGTTAGTTGAATTGACCATCCGGAGGCTTATGAAATTCGCCTTATTAGTATTTAGGAAGGAGGTTCAAAATCATTCACGCATTGAATCATAATGTAAATTCATTAAAACGGTATGAACGAACAATAGGACGTCTAGGAAAGCGAATCAATTGCATTAAACCTGATACCTTAGAGTTGTTATTTTTCTCTTGATCAATCTTGAATTATCTTTTGCTTTCATTTAATTTGCGATTTATTATTTAAGTACTTTAGTAATTAATTCATTCAAACACTTGGAAATTGGTTACAACAATTCTGATTAAAGAGTAATAGAAATTAAATAAATAATCAACTATCTCAGTGGAAACAATATTAATTTTAACTGGGGTACTTGTCATTACAATTGACATCCCTACACTTGGGGATTTTAATTGAGGTGCGCAATTTTTGTCTAACAAGTTTATGGCGCCGTTACCGGGGACAGTAAATTATTTATATGCTTTTGTTACTTATTTAATTAGAATTTTTGCTTTGGAATTTAATTGTCTACACGTTGAATTTTCTTGAAGTTGCATGTACACCAGGTCAAAGAAGGGAACAAAAAATCTTGAATTTGATCCGGAGGTTGAAGAGTCTGCTATAAAAAGGAGAGGATCAGCAAAGAAGATCAAAGCACTTCCTAAGGATGTTAAGGTACAGAATCCGAGTAAGAAAGCGGACAAATCAACACCTAAAGCAGTTGTGGAGGAGGATAAAGAACAGATTGAGGATCAAATTATCCTAGAAGAGGCTGAATCAGAGATAGAAGTAGAAACATCAGTTATGGGATAAAGAGTCGCAAATGAGGATGGCATTGTCATCCTGGAGACGTTTAAGTCCTCCAATATTGGAGGATCAGACGTAGTTGGAGCCGTTCAAGCTAATGAGATGAACGACATAAGACCAGCCCTGATACATATGGTGGAGAAAAATCCCTTCGCCGGGGGCATTTTTGATGTGCCATACGGTCATCTTAAGCATTTCAACAGCTACATGGATACTGTTAAAGCCACTGATGCTACCAATGACAGATGAAAGATGAGGCTTTTTCAGTTTTCGTTAGTTGACAAGGCGAGGGAGTGGTATGACAAGCTCAAAGGAGACAGTTGCTCTAATTGGACTGAGTTGCAGTAGCTGTTTGTGGACGTTTTATGCCACCTGAAAAAATTCTTTTACTGAAACAAGAGATAAATCAATTCAAGAAGCGAAGAGATGAGTCATTTGGAGAATCTTGGGAGAGATTTACTGATCTGTTGATAAGATGCCCACTGCATGGATTTAAGAAGTCTCAGCTCATCAGTGTCTTCTATAATGGCCTCGACAATGACTTGCGAGTGTTAGTTGATGTATCTGCTGGAGAAACAATCTTCAGTAAAACATCTAATGTTGTGGAAAAATTGTTCGATGATATCTCTATGAACTCTAGAGATTGGCCTTCGGAGAGAGTACGTGGATCATACGTCCTTGGTAAAGTTGCACAGATAGAGCAGAAGTTCTCTGAAGCTGACAAGAATGACAAAGTTATCTCCCAGTTAGAGCAGATGAATAAACACTTGGTTACTTTGATATAAGGTAACAGTAGGGGGCAACCAAGGGCCAGCAAGTGATGATGTAGTGATGAATGTTTAAGTGGTTGAGGATGCAAATTGGGCCATGGGGCAGAGTCTCCAAGGTTCAAGAGCGCCTCCAAATTGGCAGGGAAATAGGTACCCCCAAGGAAATTCTAACCAAATGAATAACCAAGGGGAAGGTCCTAGCAATGAAGCAATCAAGGAGGATGGAAAAATCAGAAGAAACACGATAATTTTTCCTATTCTAATCCCAACAATGCAGTCCCATACCCTCCGAACTTTGACCATGGAGCCAAGCTTGATGAATAGAAGCCTAATATTGATGATGTGCTAGCAAAGTACATGCAGAAGAATGATGCAGACATCAACAAGATTAACAACTGCATAGTATTCATGGACTCGAACATAACTAAGCAGAATGAATAAGTGAACAAGCAGCTGCATAATCTGACATATCAAATTGGGCAAATTTCTACTATGGTGAACCAGCAGCAGCAATATTTTCATAAAGGAAAGTTTCCATCAGACACAAAAATAAACCCCAAGGAAACTGTAAAAGCAATCACTCTGAGGTCTGGGAAGCAATATGAGGGGCCAGAACTAATCCATGATAAGACAGAGGAAAATCAAAGCCACTCAGGTACTAGCTCGGAAGCAGTTTAAGAGGAGTCTAGATTGGGGGCTGATCAAGTTGAGCCAAGTGTACCTGCAGATCAATTTGAGCATCAAGGTTCAGTACATCTCCATCTAGATGCAATCTACCTCCAGGGTTCCCTGCGCGTCCGAATACAATAGTGAGCCAATCGAATCAAGCTATAGCGGATAAGAAATGGCAGCGGGCAAAGAAATTGAGAGAAACAGAAGAGGTATTTGAGAAGGATAGTTTGGGTCTCCCAAAAACAAGGGTGCCAATTCCGTTTCCTCAAAGATTGCTGCCAAAGAGCCTCGATGAGAAATTCAAAAAGTTTGCTGAGGTAATGAGAAGCATTCAGATCACTATCCCATTTGTAGATGTTTTGGATCAGATGCCCTACTATGCAAGGTTTATCAAAGAGCTCATCTCCAAAAAGCGAAGTCTGAACAGTGTGGAGACGGTAAACCTAACGGAAAGTTGTAGCTCTATTATCTAGAGGAAGTTACCTGAAAAGCTGAAGGATCTTAATAGCTTCATTATCCCTTGTGAGATAGGAAAAGGGCCTACACGGAGAGCGTTGTGTAACCTTGGTGCTAGTATTAATTTGATGCCCCTGTCAGTGTTCAAAAAGCTTAGTTTGGGAGAACTGAAACATACATCAGTGGCTTTACAGTTGGCTGACAGATCATTGACTTACCCTGTAGGGGTTGTTGAAGATGTGCTGGTGAGAGTCTCCAATCTGGTTTTTCCTATTGACTTTTTGATTCTAGATATGGAAGATGATGTGGATGGGGCACCTCTGATCTTAGGGCGTCCTTTTCTTATTACTGGAAGAGCCCTGATTGATGTATTCAATGGTGAGTTGAGGTTAAGGGTAAACAATAAGGAAATCATCTTTTCTTTGAACAAAGCGATGCAGTGGCCCACAGAAAATCAGCAGTGTAAGTTGGTTGAAGTCGTAGAGGAGATTTTAGAGTAGGACTTGCCATTGATCCTGTCGAAGGATTTAGTAGAAACGTGCATAAGCGAATCTTTAACTATACCTACTACTGATCTTGATAGTATGTCTAATGAACTTGCTATTGATTTTCTTGAGACCTTACTTTATTTTGATGAGAACAGGTACAAGCAAGAGGACTCACCAGTGGAAGAAGCCATGTGGACAAGGGAATACCTTCCTCTTCGAGTCGAAGGTGACAATATAACGGAGGATAAGAAGACGGAACTCAAGCCACTTCCAGATCATCTGATGTACGCTTATTTGGGGAAGGATGAAACTTTTCCGGTAATTGTATCTTCTTGTCTAAATGTGAACTTGATAAGTTGCTAGTTGTGTTGAGAAGGCATAAGTCTGCTATATGATGGACAATTGAAGACTTAAAAAAGGATTAACCTAGCTTTTTGTATGAATAAGATTAGGTTAGATGATGAAACTAAATGCTCTGTGCAGCATCAGCGGAGGTTGAACCCTG
Source organism: Pogostemon cablin (assembly GCA_023678885.1). Classification (NCBI taxonomy): domain Eukaryota; kingdom Viridiplantae; phylum Streptophyta; class Magnoliopsida; order Lamiales; family Lamiaceae; genus Pogostemon; species Pogostemon cablin. Next base: position 18,019,314 of record CM043012.1, read on the forward strand.
CTATGCAAGAGGTGGTTAGGAAACAGGTGCTTACATGGTTAAATGCAGGCATTATCTACCCTATTAGCGACAGTACCTATGTGATTTCGTTGCATGTGGTAGCTAAGAAGGGGGGAATGACTGTGATTTTATCTGATAAGGGTGAGGTGCTTGCGACTAAGGTACCTACACGGTGGCGTGTCTGTGTAGATTATAGGAAATTGAATGAGAACACGCGTAAGGATCATTTTCCTTTACCCTTTATGGACCAAATGCTAGATAGACTTGCAGGGTATGATTTCTACTGTTTCTTGGACAAGTACTCTGGTTACAATCAGATAACGATTGCACTAGGGGACCAGGAAAAGACAATATTTACCTGCCCTTATGGCACGTTTGCTTTTAGGAAGTTACCCTTTGGTTTGTGTATGCACCTGCGACTTTTCAAAGGTGTATGATGGCCATTTTTTAGGGTTTAATTGAAAGAGTAATAAAAGTGTTCATGGATGCTTTCTCTGTATTTGGCTCTTCGTTTGACTCTTTTTTATCTAACTTGTCTTTAGTCTTAGAGAGATGTGAAGAGACTAACCTCGTCTTGAACTGAAAAAAATGTCATTTCATGGTATGAGACGGGATAGTCTTGGGACATCATGTTTCTGTGGTAGGTCTTCAGGTTGATCGTGCCAAGGTGGTGGCAATTGAGAGGCTTCCACCACCCACTAATGAAAAAGGAGTTCGATTTTTCTTGGGGCATGTTGGATTCTATAGGAGATTCATCAAAGATTTCTCCAAATATTCAAAATCGCTGTCCAGGTTGCTTGAAAAAGATGTTGCTTTTGATTTTGATGATACTTGCTTGCATGTTTTTCAGGTTCTCAAGGAAGCATTGATAACTGCTTCGATTCTCATTACTCCGGATTTGATTAAGCCCTTTGTACTGGAGTGTGATGCCAGTGACACAACTTTGGGAGTTGTATTGGGGCAGATGAGAGAGAAGAAGTTTCATGTCATCTATTACGCAAGTAAGACGTTCGATTCTACTCAAAAGAATTACACTGTCAACGAGAAGGAATTCTTGGCAGTGGTGTATGCCTTTGATAAGTTCGACCTTACTTAGTTGGCATGAAAACTGTGGTGTACACTGATCACTCGGCTATCAGATACTTGATAGATAAGAAAGATGTAAATCTGAGAATAATCAGATGGATTCTCTTGCTACAAGAGTTAGACATGGAGATTCGGGACAAGAAAGGTAGCGAGAATGTCGTAGCCGATCATCTATCGCGACTTGAGACGAAGGAGTATTGTGACAACACTGAAGAGGTGATCAAAGAGTACTTTCCTGATGAGAAGATATTGATGGTGGACATCAAGCAGATCTTCGTTGTTTCGAAGACATACTCTGAGACGAAGAAAATAGATGCTCCCTGGTAAGCTGACTACGTGAACTACATTGCAACGGGGGTAAAACCATATCAGTTGAGAAGACACCAGATGGTCAAGTTTCTGCATGATGTACAAACTATATTATGGGAGGAGCCATGGGTCTACAAAATCTGCACTGATTCCATTATTCGGAGATGTGTTCCTGAGATAGAATGGGAAAGTGTGCTAGATTTCTGTCACTCTCAGCCGAATGGGGGTCATTTTGGTGCACAGAAGACTGCTCAGAAGGTGCTTCAGTCAGGATTGTATTGGCCAACCCTGTTCAAGAGCTGTCAAGAATATGTTGACACATGTGATCGATGCCAGCGAATGAGGAATATTTCGAAGAGAGATGAGATGCCTTTGCAGCCTAGTATCGTAGTGAAGATTTTTATGTGTGGGGGATCGATTTTATGGGGCCATTTCCCCATCTAATGGATTCATCTACATCCTGCTTGTAGTAGACTACGTGTCGAAATGGGTGGAAGCGATTCCAACCAGGACGGATGAGGCTAGAGTGGTGCAGGAGTTTATTAAGAGGAACATTTTCAACAGGTATGGGGTACCGAAGGCACTCATTAGTGATGGAGGAAGCCATTTTGTGAATAAAATGTTGGAAAAGGTGCTTCGAGAATATGGAGTGAAGCATAGGGTTACTACACCCTATCATCCACAAGCAAATGGGCAGGCTGAGGTGTCAAACCGTCAGATCAAATAGGTGTTGGAGAAGACAGTGGGAAGCACAAGGAAGGATTGGTCCACGAAGCTTAAGGATGCATTGTGGGGATTTAGGACTGCTTTCAAAATGGTCTTAGGAATGTCGCCATACCAAATTGTTTATGGGAAATCTTGCCATCTTCTGGTGGAGATTGAACATAAAGCTCTTTGGGAGATTAGGCGTTTGAACTTGAGCATTGAGGATGCGAAGGATTTTTATCTTACTCAGATCAATGAGTTAGATGAGTTCAGAGAGAGAGCCTATGAGAATTCAAGGATCTTCAAGGCAAGGATGAAAAGATGGCATGATGCGAAGATCCAGTTCAAAGAGTTCAATGTTGGTGATCAGGTACTCTTATTTAACTCTCATCTCAAGTTGTTTGCAGGTAAGCTGAAGTCCAAGTGGATTGGACCATATGTAATTCATAGAGCCTATGGAGAGGGGAGTTTCGAATTGAAAGATGAGAAATGAGATATCATGGTGGCGAATGGACAGAGGTTAAAACATTACAAATCGCTGCATGATAAGTAAGTGCTCTCTCTTGAGTACTTAAGTTAGAGGAATCCGTCGCGACTCAGCGACGTTAAACTTGAGCGCTTGTTGGGGGTTGACCCTCCCTTTTTATTTGCATTTTTGAGTCTGTGTCGATATAGTAATTTTATTAGGTGTTGCTCGACTACATTATACACTTCTTTTCAAACTTATGCTCTCACTTTGTTTGATCTAAGTTTGGGGAAAATACGTGTATATTTGCGTCTTATAGCACCAAAGTGAAGTTGCTTCATTGTGTGGTGTGCTTGGATGCTTAATTTGTTGCTTCATTGTGTGGTGTGCTTGGATGGTTAATTTTTTACAATTTTTTGATATTTTTTTATTCCTTTGATTATATTGAGAAGTCGATTTTTTGTGACTGTCCAGGTGTGTGTCATTTTTGTTTGTGTTGTGCATTAATCCTAGTTTGAGTGTGGTTGTTTTTGGTTCTCAAGGATGATTGATTGGTTTGTCTTAGCACTTGATTGAGTTGAGCTAGTGATGTTTTAAGTATTATTGTGGATATGTTGAGTTGTGGTTGAAAGTTTGAGTCGTTAGATCCATACGTATGAGTTTTCTTCCCTTGCTCTTGACTAATATGGATGTTTTGATGATTGATATATGATTTCTAAGTGAGTTCAGGGAAAAAACAGAGCAAAGGATGAATTATTGGTACTTTATAGGCTAACACGAGTTGATAAGTCCTTACTCGACTTGTTACTCGACTCGTGTTGAGAGGATGTGGTGAACAGGTTTTAGATGAAGTCAACACGAGTTGACAGGCAACACCTCGACTTGGCTAGCTCGAGTCGAGTAAGGTCACTCCAAGCCTCCTTACGCTACAGAGTTTTATCTAGGAGGAGTATTCAGAGAGATCAATCTGTATGATTTGAATAGAGCATTGAGGACTCCAGTTGGGATTCCTTTCGCTGAGGACAAGAGATTTAAAGCCGATGAATTTTGGGAGTCCATCACAGGAAAGAGGAAGTTCAAGTCTAATGTGGCAAAGGCAACCTTCATCAGGAATCCAGTTCTGCGATACTTGGATCAGATTCTAGCTAGTACTATTTTCTGCAGAGCTGAAGGGGAAAGCATTACCCAAGGAGAGCTGTATGTTTTGTGGTGCTTGAAGAATTCAGTTCAGTTCAACTTGGCTGCTTACCTTCTGTATCAGTTTTACCAGTTCAAGGTGTGTTCAACTCAGAATTGAATATTGGAGGACTGGTTACTCCCATCACCCATCATTACAACATTAATACCTCAGGGATGGAGTATATCAGACATCCCTCAGACCTTGACATGACAACGATGGTTAGGAGATGAATCGTGAAAAGAGATCTCCAGGGTATCATGTACGTGTTTAAGGAGGACGGGTTGTCATTCTTCTTTCCTATGGTACTACATCAGTTCACCACTGCGGGAAGAGAGGAGAATCTGTTGATGGACACACCGGATCATGTGGTCATTTGTGATGGGGTGAAGAACCATACTTGGCAGAATATCGCGAGGAATGCATTGGGCAGGATGTTCCCGATGACCATGGGAGAGCCAGAGATCCCAGAGCAGCAGCCACAGCCGATGGATGAAGAGATTGGTGGAGTCGATCCAGGGATTGGAGAGTTTGGTGACGCTCCGTAGCAGGAGTACGCAGGGGCACATCAGTTCTACTAGCAACCTAATTTTGGTGGAGTGCCTTTGTATGGGATGGCACCACTTATTCTCCTACATGGATTTGAGGTATGGGCCCCTATGTTTGATTGGTGGGACCTGCAGGCGCAGGGAGTACGGATGCATAATGAATATCTGATGGAGGAGAACAGGCGCAGGAGAGAGGAGAATAGGCAGAGAGTTGCAGAGAATTGAGAGCTGAACAGACAGATGGCCACAGTGCTGAGGAATCAGGCAGTTTTGGATAGACATCTTGGGGCATTGGCGACCACGACGAATGATATCGCCACCAGATTAGCCAACTTTGAGGATCTGAGGAGGGATTTCGATGAGTGGCGAATGGGCCCAGGAGATAGAGATAGTGTTAATGACGATGATGGTCCCGGAGATGGTGAGGAGGATTACCAACATTATTGAGAGGTTTTATTTTTCTTTTCGTTTCATGATCTCTGTGATGCTGTGAAAATTGGTAGCTGATTATCTGTTAGGTTCTCTTGTTCTAGTTGATTGGCCTGTATTAATGAATTGAATGTGTACTTGATGTGATGAATTTGTATTTGTGGGGTATGAATGAATTAATGAAAGATATGGTGATGTAATGAAATGGATAATCAAGCTAGATATGAGCTTAGATGTTGGAATACTTTAAGTTGTTGCATGTATTAAAAATTGGTTCACCAACCTATGAAGGAGTGCTCGTTATTCAGGTAAACCCATGTGAGAATTTGAGCTTTGATAGATCATGCAATTACACATGATTGGTTTTATACTTAAGAGTATCGGTTACATGCATGTATTCTAGAACTTGACTCTTAATCTACTTGAGGCTAGATTATTGATTGGATGATGGGAAATGATCTTAGGTCATTTTGTTCTTATTTGAGTTACGAGTCAAATGTTTATCCTACCTTGAAATTTAATCCATAGTTTCCCGTTTGAGCCTGTAAGTCTTATTCGTTGGAAGTCTATGAAGATAACTAATTTAATCCTTTAAAAGCCTTTTAAATACCTATCCTTGTAGAGAAATAAAGGAGATGAATTGGTGGTGTGAAGAGAAAAATTGGAAAGATAAATGTTGATGGATAGTGATTGGAAGTAAAGGATGATTAAAATTTAAAAAAGGGATAGTGCCTGACACTGGTACCCCAGTTATAGGGTAGTGCCTGAAACTGGTACCCTAGTTAAAAGGGAGAGACTGAAATGAAAAGAAGACGTTGAGCTTGAAAGTAAGGGGAGATTTAAAATGATGAAAAGATATTGAAAGAGAAAAAAAATGAGATTGATTTGTCAAGCATATGTATTGAAAAGTTATCTCTACTGTTGATTCTCTACTAGTGATCGAGTCACTTATCTCATATTTATCTACCCTTGTCCAAAGAGCCAACGTTACAACCCTTAGCAAGTCCTTTGTGATCCCATCATTAAGTCTTTCAAGTTAGTGGAGAGTTTTGATGATTGTCAAGCTTATGGTTACGCGTGCATGTGAATTGATTTGAGTGTATATAATTTAGCCATGAGAGTGTATAGCTTACACTTGAGCGTTGAGTGTAACTACAATCTGTGAGAATGGATGATGAGCATTCTGAAATGGGGAGTGACTGATTTGACGTGCGTATTTTCAACTGATAGAATTTTGACATTTGAGTATATTATCTTGATTTGGATTTGTGAGTGATTCCTTGTTTGCATTAGAATTTCAACTCTCATCTCTCTCATGTTTTGAAATCATTATTCGGGGACGAACAACAGGGTAGTTTGGGGGGTTGATGAGAGTGGAAATCTACATCTTTTCGATCTCATATTACCTTGTTTCTATTAGAATAATACCATATATTCGTGTTGGATTGCATTGTTTATTTATTTTGCATGATTATGGTGCTACTAACGTGTTTTGTGGAGTTTTGAAGGTTAAAATAGGTTAAAATAAAGTAAAACTGAAGACGGGCGAGAAACGAGCTCAAGAAGGCCTTACTCGAGTTGCAAGGGTCAGCTCGACCTAGCAACTCGAGTCGAGTAAGGTATCGTAGAGGGTCAGAATTGATCAGTGAGTCAACTCGACTTGTCTTGGGCAACTCGAATTATAGCTCGAGTCGAGTAGCATCTGAGGCAAGCCGAGTTGCATGTCATGTGAGGTAAAGCAGCTGCAAATGGTGTCCAGAGAGCCAACATGAGTTGACAGACAGTAGCTCGACTTGGCAACTCGACTAGTGTTGGCGTATGGAGGAAAATCAGTTTCAGAGCATGGCAGCTCGACTTGACAGGACGGACGCACGACTTGGCAACACGACTCGAGTTGGGTTACTCGAGTTGCAACATAAGGCAACTCGAGTCGTGTTGGCAACTCGAGTTGGTCACTCCAACTCATGTTGCGTTAGTTTGGGCCAAAAATCAAAATTTTTAATCTCTTGTGCGTGACAAACGTGAGATATAGCCCAACAAAGTCAGTTTTCGTGGTCAATGGTATAAAAAGGGTGATCAAACACTTTAAGAAGAGACCGATCATTCACCATCAGAACAGAACATGAGTTCCAACTCCCGCATCATCCACCCACATCCTTTCACATCAGAATTCATCCATCCATCCAACCCATCGGTCCAGAGGAGATTTCAAGTGCGATTTTGAGAGCTACTCCAATCGGAGAGACGGAGGAAAGACGCAGACCACGTACTAGGGTTTCGTATCTTTTCTTATTCTTTTCTTTTGTTGTTTTGATTATGAAATTGTTTGCCATGAGGGTTGTCTGTAACCTCATGTGCTAGATACTTTTACAGTTCTAAGGTTTTAGGATTAGATGTAGTTGATTAGGGAACCTAGACTAATCTTTTGAATTTATACAGTGATAATTCTTATTTATTCATTTTATCCAAACTTTGTTATACGTCTTCATCGCATATTATTGACATTGCCCGTGATGCTTGATATGTTATGTTAGCTTGAGTGCATGTGTACTTGATACTGTTTGATTGCCAGGGATTAAAGTGGTTTGCCCGTGAACACATTAATCCTAGGAGCTAGTAAATATTGTACTTAATTATCTTAGTGGAACAATGCAATTAAGAAGTCAAGTAGGAAGTGAATGAGATTGAATAGGAATTTTAGAGAATATATGTTAGTCGAATTAGTCATCCGGAGGTTTATGAAATTCACTTTATTAGTATCTAGGAAGGAGGTTCAAAATCATTCACGCATTGAATCATAATGTAAATTCATTAAAATGGTATGAACGAACAATAGGACGTCTAGGAAATCGAATCAATTGCATTAAACCCGATACATTAGAGCTGTTATTTTTTTCTTAATCAATCTTGAATTATCCTTTGCTTTCATTTAATTTGCGATTTATTATTTAAGCACTTTAGTAATTAATTCATTCAAACACTTGAAAATTGGTTACCACAATTCTGATTAAAGAGTAATAGAAATTAAATAAATAATCAACTGTCTCAGTGGGAACGATATTAATTTTAATTGGGGTACTTGTCATTACAATTGACATTCCTACACTTGGGGATTTTAATTGAGGTGAGCAATTTTTGCCTAACAGTAGGTATGGTGTGAATTGGATTGATATATTATATAAATCTTATTTTTTAATTACTTTTTCAGTACATAAAAATTTACTTTTTAAAAATAATATTTTTTTATTCAAATGAATAATAATTCATTCTTTTAAAAAATTCATGTACTAAAAATAATCGATAAATCAACATAAGCAAGAATTTGAAGATTAATTTTTTCATTTAGAAAAGTAATAGTTTATCTATCTAAATAATCATTTTCATACACTAAAAAATAATCGCGGTATTAATATAAGGTTTACGTGTTAACATAATTCACACAAGTGTTTCTCTAGTTTCAAATAAAAAAAATTAAATAAATAATAAAATTTTATATTACAAAATTACATATACTTATATATATATATATATATATATATATATATATATATATATTTTAATTTGCAGCCTGCAAGCATATAAGTTGAAAATTGCTATGGTTAACGCAATATTTTCATAACCGGACAGGAGGCTGAACCGGTGGATGCAGCGGTTCGAGGTTCAACCAGCGGTTCAATCGGAAAATTGAATTTTACATATTTTTAATTATATTTTATAATATTACAATTCATTAAAATAATTTATAATAATCAAAATTATTTTATAAAGAAAAAACTCAAACTGCTATACATCTGATGCACCACTCCAGGAAAATCACATAATTTAATTCAAAATTTAAATATTATATTTTAAAATAAATAAAAATAAAAGTGAAATAATATAAAAATATAAAATACAAAAAGAAAAACAAAAAAATTCAAAAACCGATTGGATCGGTTCAACAAGTTTTTTCGATTTTGACCAGTTCAATCCGATTCAACTCAAAAAAGTATTTTGTAGGGATTTTGGACCGATTTGGAGGCCGGCTGGTCCAACCGGTTTTGAAAATCATTGGGTTAAAGGACTTAATCCAATTTTGTTATAATTTGACAAAGGGAAAGACTTGTGTGAGATCGTCTCACATAAGTCTTTACGTGAAACGGATGAAAAGTGATAACTTCCATAACGAAAAGTGATACTGAATTAATAAAAAGTAATAATGCAATTTTATAAATAATTTATAGTGTAAATGAAAAGTGATAATATTTTACAGCAAAAGTGACAACTATTTTAAAATGTGTAAAATAGTTTCACGTGAGACGGTAATATTTAAAGGACCAAATACGATAATTTAATTAAAAAAATTATAATTTCTCAAATTATATTAAAATTCTCACAATATCATAAAAGGAATATTGTTCTAGGAAATTATACTACTTTCTATTGTTTAAAATTAAAAATATATATATATCAATGAAAAATGATTACATTGATATTTTTATATTTTAACCGACCATTTGCACCGAGTACTGGCTATTGACAATGGTGTTCCACGTCATCTATATGGAGTAGAGCATCTCATTCAAGTCGTACGTTACAGAGATAATCTGAGAAATCTCGTAGGAGACCTGCCTCCATGAGTAATAGATAAGTTCGATTTTTAGAAGCAAACAAGTGATATCTGTTCGGTTACACAGGTCGTTCATGTTATTAGATATGTTCGGTTCTTGGAAGCAATCAAGTAACATATGTTTGAAGATATGTTCATTTCTTATATTTATTTAGTTAGAGTGGTCGTTCATGTTGTACATGTTTGTATTCTCCAAGGTATACATGTCTTTTTATTTATGGATATTTTAGTCTAAGATATTTATGGAATATGTTTAGTAAAATTAGGAGTACGAATAGCAGCCCCATTTATAAATCCGTTGATTTAATTATTTATCCAAACATGATGCAGGAATTTGAGAGGGTATTATAAATCTCTTGTCAAATTCCTCAATCCAAATACAACCTAAAATATTAATGATGTTGACTAAACAAATTAGGCAAAGACTTGAATTAGATCGTTTCACAAATTCTACTTGAAGAGAGCTCTTATTTGTTGCTATCAAATTAGAAAATTAAAAAATTGATGAGTTGATCTCTTGTGTGCGGGGATACACCTTTACAATAGTATTAAAGGGTATCTTTTAATACTAAATAGTAAAAGCGCACGGCGTGCCTTGTAACACACAAGCTTTTGCCTTAATTGATTAAAGGAAGTAATCAGACCAAAATAATTTTAAAGGGTCTGTTTGATAAAATTAAAAAATTAATTATAAAGAAATTAATTAGGTTATATGTATTTTTTCTACATTTTTTTCTTCTTTATTTATATATTTTATTATTAAAAAGGAGTAATAATTTAAAACTTATTATTCATTTCATTTATTTTTTAATTTAAATATTATAAATTTATCAGATGTGATGATATTTTTAAAAAGTAATAACATTTTTTATATACAAAAAATGATAATAATCAAATAAAACCGATAACTTTCCATTTGAATTATATCATGAATAATTAATAATGACAAAGATTAGTAGAGAATCATCACATGGAAGGATTTTTGTGAGAATAATAAGAAGTGATACCAAATTGATGAAAAGTATGGCTGTTAAACGAGTCGAGTGACCTCGAGTAGTACATACTCGAGCTCGGCTCGAGTTGACAACGAGCCTACGAGCAAGCTCGAGCTCGTCTCGAAAATTACTCAACCGAACGAGCTCGACTCGACTTATTAAGCAAAATGAGTCAAGCTTTCGAGCCTTAACGAGCTTTCGTGCCTAATCGAGCCAGATTTAATAAATATATTTAATATTATATTTAATAATTATTATATTAATATATATAATTATCATTAGATAATATTTATTATTAATATTAATATTATTATCGAGCTTTATCGAGTCGAGCCGAGCTTGGCTCGATAACGTAACGAGTATTTAGACGAACTTGAACTCGAGCTTGAGTAGACACGAGTCGAGCCGAGCTCGAGTTTTATCGAGCTGAGCCGAGCCGAACTATTGAGCAGCTTGATTCATGTAACAACTCTAATGAAAAGTGATAACGGTGTGTGAACTATTTTATGAACAATTTATAGTAAAAATGAAAAATGATACTCCCTCCATCCCAACAAGTTTTTCACTTTTTTTCCACATGTGCTTGTCCCACTACAATCTTCACCCACCAAAAGTAGTAAAAATTTCAAAACAAATAACATCTCACTATATCATATTTTCAATAATGTCACTGCCACGTAACTCACATAACTACTTTATTATTTATTTATTACTTTAAAATACTACAATACCCCCTAAAAGTCAATACAGATGGTCAAAAAGTAATTTTCTTAAACTACGTATCTATAGTAATAGTGAAGAGTTAACCGGGATAGAGGGAGTAACATTTTAAAAGAAAAATTATAACACCATTAATAAAATATGATAACTAATTAACAAAGTGTATTTCATGCATAATTTATAGAATAAATAAAACGTGATAATATTTTTAATAAAAGTGATTGTTAGTCAAAGAAAAGTGATATCTATATAATTGAATTATTTTACAAATAATTCAATGGAATGATAAAAAGTGATAACATATTTAATAAAAAATTATACATGATCGGTTGAATATTTTTCACTCACGAGCAAGTGTACTCGATCATCGTAAAAATATACCCAAGTAATAAAAATTATTGAAGCTAACGGAAATCAAACAATTTAAAGTTTAAGCGATCTTAAGTTTATTGCTATTATAAAAGGACGATGGGAAAAATGGATAGATAAGCATGCAAACAAAAGCAATTAAAGTAATGCAAGATAAAAAGATAATGGATACAAGAATCAATGGATTCCAAATGATATTGTAAGGATGAGATTAACAACATCCATGACATAAAAATAAAATAATCATGCAATTAATTATAATTCTTCATGGACATGGCTTATGAAAGATCATTAATATATTTTAAACTCTCTCTCGAGTCACATGAGTTGTAAGCCCTCAAGAAGGCTCCCAAAAGTTCATAGGATCGAGACCAAAGTGAACACGTCCCAATAGATATTAATTACTTTACAAGTTTCATAATTAGATACTAAATCATATGCAATATTCACTTTCTAGGTACTATGAATCCACTAATGGTTTGATCCACTCACCTATTATAATAACTTCAAGTAAAGCAAAATAAATTGTCTTACATAATTCCATGAATCAACCAAAGAAAATTACAAATAAAATAAATTCTCTCCTTGAATTTCTTTAATGGAATCTTCTATCTTTTCTTGCAATCTTCCATCACCCTTACTTCCTCGAATCACTTGGAGTGAATAGAGAAAATAAATTAACTAAATGGATGGAGTTAACAATGAAATTCTTCATTTTCCCCTTCCACATATCATTCAATTAGGGTTCTTAATTTAGTGACGAATTGTCGCCGTGAAGATGGCGATTAGGGATTTCCGGCTTCTCCTCTTCTTCTCCTCACACTACTGGACTTTTCTGCTTGTGTCTACTTTATTAGAATTAGAATTTTCAGAATATAGAAAGTTTTCTCATAATTTGGTTTTTTCATTTTTGAACTACCACCAAAACTCATCCCAAAATCATGGCAACTTCGATCCTATTCATTTGAGCGAGGGCGAGGAGGCAATCGTCTTAGATATTCATTTGGGTAAAACCTCTAGGTTTCTTCTCTATTTTGTTTTTAAATATGGTCTTCGAATATGTGCTGTTCAGATATTTATTTTTACTCTTCTGCAGTTTGGATGCATGTTTTGGGGCCAATGACGTCAGTGACGGCTGGAAAGTGAAATCAAACATTTTGGTATTCACGTTGCAGGGCTAATTGAGAAGGATGGATACATTTTAGCTGATCCAATTAGTTGTTCTGAGTGATTGAAATATGAATTGTGAATAAGCCTCAATATATAAAGTGTAGATTAATTGTACATAGTAAATGTTTAAAATATTAATTTAATCCTGAGTAAATTGGCCTCTAACATTTTTGAATGGGAATTTTCTAATATGATTATCCTTTTAGCATGCATCTCTTACTGATTCTGTGGCATTATGGAAACTTAATGTGTTGTTGATTTCTTGAAGAAGTAGGATGTTCATGTTGTGGTAATGATGTTGAAACTAATAAGTATATAGACCAATTTTATTAGTTTATTTTATTCAGATGGAGAGTGGATCTTTGTCAAACCTATACCGGATGCTTATTCCGGGTACCATTTTGAGAATTTGATCAGTTTAGTCGGTTTAAGATAATCCAAATTCTGTGTCCTGATAAGTTTGGACGAGAGGTTGGACTGTGGAGCATATATAGTGTGATCGTCAACGGAAGAAGGAAAGGATTTTGATTTTGCTCTTTGTAAATTCATCACAGTTGGTTGATGGGGATAATCCAAACAAGTACAACTGTACAAGGGGGTATAGCTGGGGAAGTTCTATGCAACACCAAGACTCAGCAATTTCAACCAACTTACTTCTGAAAACATTCAAGTTCATTATTTCAAGGTGTGTAGATCATCTTCACTGCTAATCAGTAGCAACTTTGGCTTTGTTTTCCTATTTGAGAACTGTTACATCTATTTTTAATTATAAATAAATAAAAGAATATTTAAAATTAAATCTAAACTATTCCAATTGTAACTCTTATAAATAGGTTTAAGTCTAATGTTCCCCCTACTTATATATTTAGCTTTGGTATGTGATTTGTATCATGTTCAAGATTCTGGCAATCAATCCAAGCTCGAAAATATAACATTTTCAAAATTATATAACGATAATTGTAACAAATTTTATATAGAATTTAACATATAGGTTACCATTAAATTATTTTAATTAATTCAACATTTCACATTGAAATTATATAAATATATAGTATTTAACATATAGGTTATCATTAAATTATTTTAATTAATTCAACATTTATGAATGTAAATCTATAGTCTTTATAATTTCAAACTCTTAAATTATTCAAAAAAAATTTAAGAAACTAGGTAATATGGATTAAATAAAGAATTGTCAATATTATATTACAATTTAAGTAACAAAATTTTCAAATTTGAATCAACATTAAATTGAGAGTTGGCGAAATTACATTCATAACCAAACAATTATATCTGTAAAATTCATAAAAAAACTAATTTAATAATTATATAAAAATATAAAACTTGATGATCCCGTGAAGCACGCGGGTTTTATATATAAACGCACTGGGCCCCCCCTGAAATTTTGTAAATATTTAGTATATATGTAGTATTTATTATAAAATATTGAAGTGGTCAAGTGGTGGAGATCATCATCGATTGTGTTCGAAGTCAAGTGTTCGATTCTACTCATTGCCTTCTTGTTTCTTATTTTCAATTTATTAGTATTTATTTATTTTTTATATTTTCTTTCCTCTTTTATATCCAAAATAATTTAAATTATACTATATCATAATTATAATTAATTATTTCTATTTTTTATATATAATTTTAATTCTTATTTTTATTTTTTCTCTTTAGTAATTGATATTATATCTTTCTTTATATAAAAAAATATGTAAATTTGATTATTATAATAAGTAATATAGTAATAATTTACTATATGTATAGCATAATTCTTTTATATTTTCTCCATTCTTTTGTTTTATAACATTATTTTCACTCTCTTAAAAGAAAAAATACGTCTTTATTCAATAATCTCAGAAAATTTTAATTTTAAAATTATCACTCACACCTAACGTATAATATAATTTACATATTAAGATTATTTTTTAACATAAGAATACCCTAAAAAATCAATAAAAATAATAAATAAAATAATTTCCCTAAAACACCATAAAACCCCAAAAATGAACTGTGTTGTGAGCCTAAAACACTATAAAATCGCAAAATGAACTATGTTGTGAGACGAATGAAGTATATTTCGGGCCCCCTAAACATAAATCTTGCGTCCGCCAAAATATATATATATATATATATATATATATATATATATATATATATATATATATATATATATATATATATATATATATATGGAGGATCAATGGAAATAGAGCAAAAATTAAATATGGCCTTAGGAAAAAATGAGTTTTTTTAGGGAAAATTCGGATCTGAAAGTAAAGGTCTAAAATGAATTTCAGTGGGACTTTATCACAAAATGGGTTTATCGGCCTAGCGGTTCACCCCTTATTATTATGTTAAAAGCGATAGAAAACCAAGCTTAGTGTTTGAATGAAAAAATAATACTCAATTAATTAAGATGGTAATAATAAAACTTTTAAATTATCTTATAATAATAATAATAATATTAATAATAATAATAATAATAAATCCGCTTGCTGATAAGGTATTAATTTTGTCATTTTGATCGTTCATTTTAAAGGTATCAATTTTTTGCTTTTAGCGAAGGACAAGTCTTGCGTGAGACCATTTACACTTTTTAAATTACTTATCACTTTTGTTATAAAATGTTACTCCCTCCGTCCATCCTCAATGTATCCATTTGCTTTTTGCACGTAGATTAAGGAGTATTATCATTTTATGTATAGTAGGTAGTTGTATTAGTGGAGGGTGTGAGTCCCATATTTTATTTGAATTAGTGAAGAGTGTGGATCCCATAGTCCAAAAAGAGGAATAGATTAAGAATGGACGGCTTAAAATAGTAAAATTGATAGATTGATAGTGGACGGAGAGAGTATTATTCTTCATTTATAATGTGTAAGAAGCCAGGTAGGGGAAGAATGGAAAATGTTACAAATGGACTGAACATCAACAATTGAGAATTTTTCACTTTTGGTCCCGCATGACGCATAACCTCTTCAAAATAGTTCAAATACTTTTACTTTAATTAATTCCAAACAATTATTTATTTGTAGACTTGGCTCCATAAGACTTCAACCTAGCATATTTAGTCTCATTCAATTACACCATTTATCCCAAGAAATTATATTCATATTTTATTTTATTTTATTTTATTATTTATTATTATTATTATTATGATTATTATTTTGAACATGTTTTAAAAAGTAATAAAAATATAACATTAAATAAAATAATAAATGAGAAAATAAAAAAATAAAATAAAATATAAATCTAATGTAACTCTATATCATATTATTTATTATTATTATTATTATTATTATTATTATTGTTGTTGTTATTATTATTATTATTTTGAACATATCTTTTTTAAACAATAAAAATTTGGTAACGTTAAATATAAAAAAATAAAAAAGTAAGTAAATAAATAAAATAAAATATGAATCTAATTTTTTTTATCAATAATACATATGTATAAGACTAAATATGCAAGTTTAAAGTTTTATTGGACCAAGTTTGCAAAGGTTTAATTATCAAATAAAAAATAAAAATAATAATAAATAAACAAATAAATAAATGGCAAAGACTTGTGTGAGACCGTCTCACATAAGGGCTTACGTGAGACGGCCAGAAAGTGATAACTTTTATACAGAAAACTGATAATAAATTAATGAAAAGTGATGATGATATTTCATGAACAATTTATAATATAAATAAAAAGTTATAACATTTTATAGCGAAAATGATAATGTTTTATAGCGAAAGTGATAACTATTTTAAAAAGTGAAAAATTGTCTCACGCAAGACCTACCCTAAATAAATAAAATAAAATAAAAGAATCAATAATATAACTATATATTCATATTTTATTTTATTCAATTAATTATTATTATTATTTTTTCTACATGTCTTTTATGAATTTAATAATAATTTGGTAACATTAAAAATAAAAATAATAATAAGTAAATAAATTAATTAAATAAATAAAATAAAATATGAATCAAACTTTTGATATCAATAATGGAGAGGTATGGGATTAAATATACAGTGGTGAAGTTTTATGGGACTAAGTCTCCAAAAAAAATAATCACTCGGATTAAAAGTGAAAGATTGAAAATATTTTAAAAAAATTATGTTTCTTGCTGAACCAAAGTTCAAAATTCAATTGTGGAGAGAAACAAAAAACATTGTACTAATTATCGTCCTGCAAGCTCTAGAGCTTTCCTTTCTACTTGGCCGAAGGACAATCGGACCCGTACAATCTAGACTGCTTACCCAAACTTATAGTTTTCTCCTCCAACAAACCCTCCTGTTCTAATTCCTTCACAAATCCTAACATAATCCTTTGCTTTTAATATATTTTTTTTAAATTGTATGTAGGATAAAGGATTAAATATATTCTCGAAGTATTACCTTGAGATGTTTCTGGATTGACAAAATTGATCAAACCATTTGAATTGAGTTTTCACTGCAACCTTAAATTTTCGCGTGTTCTTACTAACCATGCAAATCATCGTAATTTTATATTTTGACGCGTGTTCGCGCAACTTTATATTTTGACGCGTGTTCGTCCTATCTAACCACGTGTCACAAATAGACACAATTTCACTCATGTCTATGAAACAATAAATATGTTTGTGTTGTTGAATTATGATGAATAATCCATTTTTTTAGTTGTATGCAAAATAAAGGGTCAAATATACTCTCTAACTATAATCTACTGATCACTGATCAAATAAGCTCTTAAATTTTTAAACAATTTATCTTTTATCAAATGAAATAACTATGCAATTTATATTTTAAAATTGAATATTCATACCTTTATGCGGATGTGCTGCAGGAGTGGACGAGGGTGAAGTTTATGGCAGTGTTGGCGCGGTTCCAACTCCGGGAGAGGGTGTGGGGAGTGGAGATAGATCGCCTAAGAGAGAGTACCGCGGATGGCGTTTCATCTCCATGATGTGATGTTCCAAGAACACCACACCCTGATGACTATGCTCACCAATGGCGTCTAATCCTAATCTTAGCTTCCAAACCTTCTTCAATGGCTGGCTTGGCCGACAAGAGGAATTTTTCCGCCAGCTTGAAGCCCTCCTCTCACCCCTCGACGGCTTTAGACAGAAATCAGGAATGGAGCGATATAATCCCTAGTTGTTTTGGCACATTACAAAGAGTTCTACCGAGAGAAGGCCATCGCCGCCTCGGACGATGTCTTCCTGGTGATATCTACGCCGTTGCTCAGCTCTTTAGAGCAGGCTATGCTCTGGATTTCGGGGTCATCAACCGCTCGGTGGCAGGGGAGGATAGAGGAGGTGAAGGCCGACTCGCGGCGGATGGAGAAAGAGATCTGCGAGGCGATGGCCAGGCTTCAGGAGAAGGTGGCTGAGCAGCCTATCAGTGGGTTGATTAAGAGGTCAGGGAGTGCGGCGGACGGTGCAATCAGGGCGGAGTTGGTAACGCGGATGTGTTGCAGAAGTGGACGGTGGCGAGGTGGTCCGGATTCTGAATCCGGTAGTTTTTGGCGGCGTTGGCGCGGTTTCAGCTCCCAGTGTGGGCGGTGGGAGTGGAGATAGATCGCCGGAGAGAGAGTACAGCGGATGATTATCCATCCCCAGCTGTGGTTTCATCTCCATGACTTTTACCACCGCCTTCCCTTCTCAAATTAGAATCCAAATTCCCTGTTTGGATAAAATTGAGAAGGGTCGTGTGTCAAAAATATGGTGTTCTTGGAACATCACATCATGAATAACACATAAAAAATGTGATGTGATCTCCACCTTCGAGTCTTTCTTTCATGTGCTTTTGTTGAGTCTGTGTGGAGTTTGATTGTACAGTGTAATGGTCTAACAATATATATTTGTATTTAAAATAAAAATACTCTCTTTAACATATAATACTTTTCACGTCTACTTTGATCAACTTTTTTAACTTTGAAGGGTTGTGTGAAAAATGAGTGGCAAATTTAAAATTAAAGAAACATTTATGGTTGTTAGATGAAGTGATGTTTCCTCTTTTGGGTGTAAAAAGTTTTGCTGGACAAACAAATGAGGAAAGTGTGAAAGATTTTACGGGATGGAGGGAGTATTTTTTGTCTCATGCCACCCTTCACTCCTTTTTTTTATCCGTTAAAGCAAAAATTGAATATGACCTTAGGAAAAAATGAGTTTTTTTAGGGAAAATTCGAATCTGTAAGTAAAGGTCTAAAATTAAAGCACTAGAAAACCAACTTAGTCATAGGTTTGAATAAAAAGTACACTCAATTAAGATGATAATGATAAAACTTTTGAATTATCTTATAATAATAATAATAATGGAATAATAATAATAATAATAACACATCCGCTCGCTGATAAAGTATCAATTTTGTCGATTGTTCATTTTAAAGGTATTCATTTTTTCCTTTTAGCAAAGGACCCGTTTTGCGTGAGACCATTTTACACTTTTTAAATTACATATCACTTTTGTTATAAAATGTTACTCCCTCTGTCCATCCTCAATATATCCATTTGCTTTTTGCACGTGAATTAATGAGTATTATTATTTTATGTGTAGTAAGTAGTTGTATTAGTGGAGGGTGTGGATCCCATATTTTATTTGTATTAGTGGAGAGTGTGGGCCCCATAGTCCAAAAAGGAAAATGGATAGATTAAGGATGGACGGCCCAAAATGGTAAAATAGATAGATTGACTGTGGACGGAAGGAGTATTATTCTTCATTTATACTATAAATCGTTCATAAAATAGTATTATCACTTTTCATTAATTGAATTTAATTTTTCATTATAAAGTTATCATTTTTTATCCGTCTCACGTAAATTTTTATATGAGACGGTCTCACACAAGTCTTTGCATTTAGCGAAAGGGTCTTACACATACCAATCACTTATCACTAATACAATTATCCATTTTATATAAAATAACTTATAATAATATAATTATTTATTTTATATAAAATAATAATATTCCTTAATTCATATGCTTTGGGAGAATTATTTTGATATCTTTACTTTTTTTTAATTTTAAATTAAAGAGAGAAGATGGGCCGACATTTTAGGCTCTAAACCAAGCTTTATTGGTCTTTCGCCTTAATAAACCTTATGCTTTTTTCATGATGGGCCTTTAAATTATTGGGCTTTTTGGATGATGATAGTTTAAAATTTCCAAGGAGTTTTATTATAATTTGTGGGTATTAAATATATTAATATAAACTCCTATTCGAGAATAGCGATTTATGGTCATCGTCTTCGTGTAAACGATTGCACCAGAAAAACACGCACAGAGGAGTTGTGAAACCAGTGTATCCATGGAGAAAGTAATTACTCCACTATAATTCTCTCTCTCTCTGTATACACACATGAATACACACTCTGATATACTCACACTCAGTAATCGTATATGCGTGCCGTTTTTTGATACGACGCTTATCCCCTGTTTGTTGCATACTAATTGCTTCAGCGTTTCAACAACATTGTGGGAATTTCAGTTTAAATTTATATATATGTACTTGAGGTACGAAATGTTTATGTATAGATTGGTAAATTCTTTGTGTTTTGGATGGAGCTCAGAACAAGGGTATGCTCAGGTTATTTATTCCACTGTGTTTTTTCACATTTTGTATGGATTTACTGTATAAATATCTAGTTTATAGATAGAGTTAATGGGCAAGAGGATTATTGTTAAAATTGCAATTACAAGTCACAGGAGGTCTTGAATTTGGATTAGGGCAATTCCTTTTCTTGGACACTGCATTAAAAAAATTCTTTTAAGCCTCAAATAAAACATTCGTTCTAGTGGAAATCTTTACTGGTGAAGAAGAAACACTTTGTTTTGCTAAAGTTTCCCTAACTAGAGACCAGGTATTCTATAAATGTTTGTCCCCAATTCTTAAATGTTTCAAAGGTTTTGATTATTTGCAGATTGGGCAAATGTATGATAAAAACTTGCGCAGTTCTCCCATGGAATTCTTAAAGCTGTATGATTTAAGTTAAAATTAGAGATTTCTAACTTTGATTACAACATGCATACTTTTAGTTTAGAATTCTACTTCATGTACTAATTTCATGAATTGAATTGTATTAATTTTAGACCACTTATGGTCGGATGAATGAAATATTGGTCCAGCAGGCTACCTACATTGTTTGATATGGTGTGAAGCTTATTCTTGTAAACTCAAACCTTGATCATTCACAGAGCATTATCTCTGTGTAAATTTTTCCTGATTCTGGAGTTTGCTTCATCATATGGCTAATAGCTTCTCTAGTATACTTAGTTTATCCTTCCTGGTTAGACTTGCTAATGACTTTGTCTTTATTAATGCCTCTATATATACCACTTGGTAAATCCTTTCCAGTAAGACTTCGTAATGACATCTTTATTAATGCGTGTATATACCGCATGCTTATATGATGTTTCTTTAAGTAACAAGTTTTAAGAGTTCCCAATCTTAAAGGCTCTATTGTCCTAGGATCTGTTTTGCTGCATGGACCTCCATGAACTGGAGAAACAACCAACGTGGTTATCTTGCAAGAAGTTAAGCGTGGATAAAAAATTCTTTCTTGTGCCACTTCCAATATTGCGGTTGATAATATTCTGGAAACTTGTACCACATAGGTATATACATTTTCAACTTGGTGTGACAGTAAAAGCCACTTTCAGGAATACTTTGCTTTATCTTCACTCTATTTGACCATGTGAATCTGTTGTTTGGTAGTGTTCTTATATCCTTATCTGAATGTCATTAAGGAGAAATCAAACGTCCAAAATGGGGTCGGGATGTACTAGGCCATACATCTGCTTCTAAGACTTAGATTTTTTGTTTTGTTTTTTTATGGCTCTTTTTTTCTTATTATAATACACAAGTGCAGCTATTGTTTATGAACTTTAACCAGTCTACGTAAGGAGATATTCCTGTATCTTTTGCCCCTATGATTACAAAAATATCCTAACTAATCTAAAAGTTCCATAGTGGAAAAAGCTCTTCATTATTGTCATGTGCATGGAAAGTAGTAGCTTCCGTTGTTAGATGAATATCTGCTTCAGCTATTTCACTCAGTGTATCCCAATTAAAGTTTTTCTCTGCATAGGTACCAAATTCATCTTCATCATCTTTGAACGGCGACGTTTCTATGTCTGTGAAATTTTTGGACTTGTCGCTGACATCGTCTCTTTTTAGGACCCCTAGCTGCTGGAGGAATTCATTGAGATCAATCTGAGGCTTATCTTCGGAGGTAATCACTTTATTTTTAGATGAAAATTCAGCATCATTCTCCTTTGTCTCCGCAACAATCTCTATTCGTGGTTGCTCATTTACAATTTTCTGGTCATTTTTGGGATCACTAGATGACGAACTGGACGAAGAATCCTGGCCAAGAATCCCCGTTTTCTTGAGCTCTTGCAGCCTCTGGTGAATCACATGCACACTCGGCTGTGCATTCAGATTCAGCAGACCTGTTCCGGGAAGCATGGAGCTGATCATGTTATTGGAGGGGAACCATTTGAACTTGTGCGATTTGTTCAATGGGTTGAAGTTGGACCTCAAATGAGGCAGGTTAAGGTACGCCTCCGGCCCGTATAATCTCCTGGCGGCTTCATCATAAGCCATGGCTGCCTCTTCTGCTGTAGCAAAAGAGCCGAGCCAGAGTCTGGTTCTCTTCTTGGGCTCTCGTATCTCCGCCACCCATTTCCCCCACGTCCTCTGTCGAACGCCACGGTACTCGCACGTGGCGTTCTGAGGGCCGCCCTTGCCTCGTGCCGGGCCTTTTTTCCAGGGCTTGAGGGGGGATTTTCTGCAGTTTTCCATTAGAGAATGTCAGTCAGTGTGGGGGTGTGGGTGATGAGTGGAAGTTGGGAGTTTTAGTTAGAGATTGGAATGAATGTATGGAAGCATAGAGTGTATGTATATATGTATGCATGTATGTATGTGTGTGTGAGCCTATTGTGGTGTAAATGTTTTCACGTTTGATATAGCTTTTGAAGCCCCATGTGACCGTTTAAAGCTCCCCTTAGTGTTTTAGTTACTCCACTCTACTACTTCTGCTTACCAAGTGTTCAAGTGTTCATTCTAGTGTGAGAAAGTCACATGTTTTGTTTTAATTTCAATGAGAACTTCTCTCTCTCTCTCTTACACTCCCTCTCTCCAGAATTTTGCCCATTTCAATTTTTTTTTTTTCATCGAATAAGTAAATATTTCCATGCTATCCGACTGCATTAAAGAAAGGAGCCAGAAATTTCAACTTGAAAACTATCGACATTAATTGTGCTAAGAAATATTTGTGATCTTCATCTAATGTGATAATTTGGTGCAACATATCTGTTTACATTAGTGAATGGATAAGAAAATCATTGTCTTAAGTCAATATATAAATCTATGGGACAAACTTTTAAATTTCTTCTTCCCGCCACGCGTCACTCGTCAAGAAGTAATGTGGTCACACCAAAATGTTTACATAATTCCTAAAGTCAAATATAAATTTGAATACTTAAATTTGTCTGTTTAACACATTAATGTGATTTGGTGTTAAATTATGTTTTGAAGGGTTTAGAAGATGAATGGAAAGAGGAGTAGATTGGTGGTTTGAGGTTAGGACAAGATAGTCATAAGTGAAATCACAATATGGAATATCATATAATGAACGGACAAATGCAGCCATGCAAACACGTGAATCTTGATGACTTCACTTGACGCTACTGTAGGATCAGAAGAATCCAAGGTTTGCTTCTTTTTTTTTTTTTTTTATTACGGGAAACAAAAAAAATAAATACGCAAGTATATATCACTCATGTTTAATAGAATTATATCATTTTAGTGTTGTTAAAATTATTCCCTGCTAAAATATCATGCTTAAAATATTCTCTACAATTACTGAACTCTCAAACGATAAGAAATCGATCAGTCATTCCTCTACCTTTGGTTAATTATCAAACAATCATAATGTACCCCATTTGTTCTGTCAAATTTTGAAGCTTGCATAATCGGGATGATCCATTTAATTATGATATAGAATTGTGTGAGACCGTCTTAGTATATGACTTCCGTAAGATGATAAGAAGTAATTAGTTTATTATAAAAAAATATTACTCAATGAATAAAAAGTGATTATGGTATTGTGAACTATTCCTTCTTTCCCATTAAAAAGTACTCCCTCCGTCTCATTTCAGATGACACGCTTTCTATTTTGGACTGTCCCACAAAAGTTTGCACATTTCCAAAAAGAGCAAAAAGTAAAAAACAACCACTCTCCCTCATACATTTTATTTACAAAAAAAATCATCTCTACCTAACATACTTTATCATTTATTTATTACCAAAAAAATACCATTATACCCCTAAAAGTTATCACTTTCTTAATCTCCATGCCGGAATTAAAGGTGCAATCTTTTGTGGGACGGAGGGAGTATGTGTTTGTTTTTTGCATGTAAATTAAGAGATATACTCCCTCCAGCCACTTACAAGGCATCTATTTCACTATTTCTGGCGTCCGCTTCAAAGGTATCAATTTCTTTTATTTAGTAAAGAAAGTATACAATATGACTCACCACTTTCCTCTAATACAACTACTCACTTTACCTATAATAATAATACTCCTTAATCCACGTGCAAAAAGCAAATAAAGATCTTAGAACTGTCCACGTGCAAACAGCAAATGGTTACCTTTCAAGTGGCCGGAGGGAGTAATATTTTACACAAATACTCTTATACACCTGGTTTACATAGCTTATTATGTGAACCTTGATTTTTTTTCTCACCCTAAACCCTCTCTCTTCCAATCCTATTATACCCTATGTATTGTTAGGGGTTTAAATTAAAGGGGAACAAAGGGTTTATATCGTAAACCCGGTTCACTAGAGACTAACTCAATATTTTAATGTATAGTGAAGTGAAAAAATAATATTTTAATGTAAAATAAGTAGGTGTATTAATCTGATGTGTGTACCTAATAAAGTTGTGTGAGTCCCTTTTATAAAAAAAATCCACACTTTGTATTTGGACGGAACAAAATGGCAAAATGTATACGTTTCAGTGGGACGAAAATAGTATTTCATAAACCATTTATAGTACAAATAAAAAGTAATAAAATTTTAAAAGACATATAGTAATATTTTTAATAAAAAAATTATAATCATATGTTCGTCTTACACAAATCAACCTCTTTAATTATTGTATTATCATGGGAAATCCTCACGATGAAAGACAGAAATTGTGTGAGTATATGTGTGTGTGTGTGCAATTTTAATTTTTTTTATCCAATATGTAAGAATCTAAGTCTTGCCTCTTGAGTATATTCATGTGTGTTGACTATTCATCAGCCCATTGGATGCCTTGGTAGAATCGAAGTGGTTGAAATAGATAGAGGTTTTGAGAAGAAGTGGAATTTTGGAGTCTAGTGTTAATAATGGAGTAATTATTAATTGTGAGAAGTGAATTGAAATCCACCTCTCTTAAACAGCTTCACGAGCTGCCCAAATTTCACATGTTACTGCACCTTCATCCCATTCCCATGTATACACCCTCCCTCTCTCTCTCTTTCTCTCTTATCTTATTGCTAATTCTTAATTAATTAATTATTTTTCTACAGATCATAATGATGATTTTTTTTTATATCATCAAAGAATTAATGCAACAAAAGTTGCATCTTAATCGCCCCACAACAATTAGTGGACCCTCTAAATTTTGTGTTTAAATGGGCCGGCCCAAAAACTATTCAATTTAAAAGAACACAAATCCCAATATTGAAAAATCTTAACTCCACTCAACTGCGTAATAAACAAGGATATATATCATAGAAAATGAGAAAAATGCTCATTAATAGCTAATTTTACGAAATGTCCATCAACCTAATTTTCTTGAAAAAAATATCATCATTTTAACTTTTTTTCCCTCTTCATCATGTAATTAATACATGATCACATTTAAAGCTGCACATATGTTGCTTTAAAAGACTTGTGCATGATCCACATATGATCAAGTATAAGATTGCAAGGATTGAGTATCAGATTGCACATTTAATTACATGAGGGGTGGATAAAGATGTCCAATTTTTTTTTTAAAAAAAAAATGAAATATTAATAGTTACATTTTTGCCTTGAACCCTAAACTCAATCAGTCAAATAGAAAGTTTTAGCATTTAGATACACTATGATGGTGGTTAAATATACAGATGATCTCCTCCCTTCTTTTCTGTATTTATGAAAAATTAAAATATTGTCCCATTTAATCAAATACTTAAAAGAACAAAAATAAAACTAAAAACAGAGTGCATAAATTCGAGGATGATATGAAACTAGTGAGAAGTAAAACATACAAGGAGTTGCTGGCACATTTGCCTAACCTGTGGGGAAGGATCTGTTGATGATAGGCGTTGGAGTAATGCTCTTGCTTCTAATAGTCCCACTGATATGCTTTCGACCACCTCGTCTTCGCTCGCCATTAGACACATCAACAACTTCGCCCCGCCTAATTTCTCCTGTGAACAACGAGAAAATCTACGACGTGAACACCAAGTTCCACAGTTCATTTCATTTTATACTACAACCAACATGCATTAAGCTAAGAAGAAACAAAAATCATGCAAATTTGAAATGAAGATCGATTCTTCAGCTCATATGTTGGCATGTTTCCTATAATTTGTACCTTCTCGGATCCTTCTCTAAGTGATTTGAGAGCAACGTTGAGGAGTTCATTAGAGTATGGAAATATTGATGACTTCAAATGGAATGCAACTGAGAAGAGGACCTGGATGCAAGCGTCTCTAATCTCAGGCTCGACTGAATCCTGAAGATCGGATAACAGCACAGACAGACGGGCAAATCATTAATTCTTTAGCGCGTTACAGAACCTGATTTAAACAATAAGAAAAGGAGCATACTCTAGTGGAGCGGATAACACATGGTAGAACTTTCTTAACATATGATTTATTTCCTGTGTCAGCTATCTTCTGAGAGGCACTTATGAGGACATTAGCCATACAAAGTCGAAACGGGAGTCGGGGATCAGCCCGATCAGGTTGAAGAGGAATTCCCTCCTTATCATCAGTCAAATGGTCGACGACATATGCAAGTACAGAATCTTTGGAAATGGCTGTGCCTGCAAATAAAACACAGCTTCTTTGGTTTTAGAGAATTATATGAAAACATTTGAGTCGAAATTTCAAAGATGACCCTCTCCATGTGTGTACCTTTTGAGGATCTTGGAGCTTGTAGTTCTGTGCATAACATTAAAGCAAGACAGTCTATGCACCCATGCTGTGCTTTCGAAACTGACGAAATACAAAGCAGTGATTTATCAGAATAAGAAAAGAAGTCAGCAGCATAGATAAGTAGTTACTTACTTTCATCTCCATCCACTGAAGTCCATAAAAGAACTTTCTCGATTGCTTTTCTTATTATGATCAAATCAGGGTGCCTATAAGCATTATCGCCTCTAACCTAATCGCAGGAACAAGGATAAAGATGGATACCAAGCATGCTTCGAGAAAATTGAATAACATATCAAAACGATGCAACGGAAGACCATACCATAAGAGATGTACAAAGGGAAAACAGGCAAACTTTAATTTTCAAGACATCCTTGGCATTAGCAGCCGATTCCAACTGAGAGGACAAAATTGGAATAAGAACCTGCACAACAACAAAACCAGTATAAATAACATATTTAAAATTACTTATTGAGAAGGGGAAAAACCAGTACATCAACATATCATATTGTCAGTGGATCAATTATTTCAGTAAACCATTTGCATTTTTTTAACAAGATAATGAACCACCTGAGCAGAAATTGTATAGATCTCTTGCATCAGGATGTAAGAATGTGATGGCAGATATAAATTCTTAGAGTTGATATGTTATGATGTCCCACATCGGTTCCACACGCAAATGTGGAAAGGCATATAAGTGGGGGTCAACCCTTCGCCTTCAGCCATGGTTTTGGGTGAAGTCAGGGCTCCCTAACTTGTGTGCCTAACAATTTGGTCCGACCTGTCGGATCCGGACGGGCCACGTACCCGATGTGTGGGCCCAGGGGTTGCCACCCCGGATGTGGGCCCAGGGGGGTTGCCACCCGGAGTTGTGGGCCCTAGGTATGAGGGTTGCCACCCGGAGTGTGCCGTCCGTAGACGTCCGGTTCGAAGGGGGATTGATTGTTATGATGTCCCACATCGGTTCCACACGCAAGTGTGGAAAGGCATATAAGTGGGGGTCAACCCTTCACCTTCAGCCATGGTTTTGGGTGAAGTTAGGGCTCCCTAACTTGTGTGCCTAACATGATAGCTGCATGATCAGGTTGTATAGAAAGTTACCTCGGGGTGAATTCTCCCACAGAGCTCAGCAGCAAGCTTCCGAACATCTTCAAATTCAGACTTGCTCAATGCCCTAAATAGACATTAAATGCCAACATCAAATAATTTTTCCAAAAACACTAATTAACTTTAAAATCTCAGATGTATGGTGAACCTCTGTATCATCAATGCAGCTATGCACTCGGTATCTTCAATGCTAAAATGTCCGGCTCCTGAAGTCAATGTGGGAACATAAACAGAGCATCATATGAATAAAAATCACCAAATAGAAATAATGGATCAGTTGAAACCAAATGATTAGTTGGAGTTCTTATTTGCACATGTTGTGAGCTCAATACGGGTTTCCAGATGAGATGATAATAATTAGTAATGAAAAATTAAGCACCTATCTTAGTAAAGCACCTATTCTTTCAAAATTATATACTATCTAAACCTTTTCTTTAAACATTTTCTGAAACTATCAACTTTAAGGATGGACAATCAATGGCCAAAATAATTAATCATAAGATACGTACCAAGCACAGCTGAATTATGCGGAATTTTTCCATATACAAGAGGAGAACGGAGGTCATCAAAAACTCTCAAAGGAAGCAGCCTGATGACAAGCAGTGGGCAAAGGCGAGTGAAGAGACATTGCTCATGCTTTGTAGCCTCACTTCTTGAATCCATCCTCCCTTTCCCTTCTGAGAAGCACTCGTTACTATTCAAGGCACCAAAAATAAATAGATATCACTAATGATCACAGGAGGATAACAGAAATAAAAGTTTAAATAGTCATATCTTCGAAGAATAGAACATATATTTAAAAATGAAAAATATATCGGACGCAAGGTAACTCACTCTTTCTGTTCTCTCATTGACAATATAAGTCGGTTAAAGACGAAATCGACAGCCTCAGCCAAGTATTCACTTATATGACTAAGAAACCTGACAATAACAGCATTTGATGGCTCAGCTAACATCTTGTCGATTAAAGGGCCAACCACAACATGCCAATTTTCAACCTGGAAATTCCATGAACATTGAGGTGAAATCAAATTTAAAAGCCAATTTAATGAAACAGCACCATTGTTTACTATTTAACATACTGACTCACATCAACTACAAAAAAACAGTTATACTCACACAAACTGCCTTTAAGGTAGCGGATATCAAAATATCATTGTCTAAACACTCATTGGATGCATCACGCATGTGCTCTTATTGGAGACTTGTGCCGCCACACTACAGATAAATATTTTCTACTACGGGGACAGTCAACTATAGTGCATCACAGTTAAACTTACATGTTTTGCCCACTCTGGAAGCAATTTGAGGAGCCTATCAGCATCAAGTGTTGATCCTAAAATGCAAAGGTTAAAAATGAATCATCGCAAATGGGCCATTATTTCATCTTTCGAAAATACAGTTCTCATTTCCTCTTTATATTCTGGAAGGTAGTCCACCAAGGAAGCAGAGTAGGCCCAAGTGTAAGTAAGCCTAATGGTTGAAAAGTAAGTTAATGAGTTTATTTGTGCATACCTCCTTTCATATCAGCGGGAGCACCTGAATCTGGGTTTTGGGAGAGTTTGCTACATAAGATAATGTAAAAACTGTTACTTTACAAATGTAAAGCACTATATTGTGGTGGAAAACAGGAAGTTGGCATTAAAAAGATTAAAAAATTATAAATAAAAGTAAAATATATACATGTGTGAGAGTATGTGTTATTCTTTCACCACCAAAAAAAAGTATATTTAAGTGTGTTAAATCTTGTATTTTGAATGACAATTTTATTCTTAGTGTCTCAACAAATCAAAAAGAATAGAAGTAAATCATATACTTAAATACCTCAAACAGTCAAGCAGCATGCACAATATTTCAGGTTTCTCTTTTTGATTGATGAGCAACGCTATGAGTGCAGTACTTGCTGAAGTCTGTAAGCTCTCATGTGGCGAATAGCTTTGGTCAACAAGCTTAGGCAAAACCAAGGGTGGGTCTGCAACAGTAAATTGAAGTAAACATGGTGCGAAGAGACAATTTGGGTAAGAATGAAGATGTAAAAACCATTCTCATTCTTGGATGGATGGTGTGGCGCAAGTGTGTGTATGTTTATATATAGTATTTAATACTCAAACATTTGCCCAGTGATGAATACTGGTAGCCCTAAAGTTAGATGAATGACTTAACTAGATTGCAAACTCACCAATCATGGGAATTAATTTAGCTGCCTGATTTTGTATAGCCTCGTCTTTATCTCCAAGGCATTCTAACAAGCGATTTGCAACATCTTGCCTGAGGATTCAGAAAATATTACAGGATTAAAGGAATCCAATATCAACAAAAAGGTGAGAAACTATCATGAGATGTAAAACCACCAAGTTACATACCACTCTAATTGTGAAAGTGTGTCAACAGACCCAGAAGTTATTTGTATGAGATCCGCTATGACATCAACAGCATTTCTCCGCTGTGCGACATTTTTAGAGTATACGCGCATTAGAACCTCATCAAGGCACTTTCTATCAGAGCATCTGCCATGTAAACAATCAACAGTTACACTGCACTGAAGATGGACTTAAACTACGAAATAACATAGCAATTAGCGTATTGTAATAAAACATACATCGAGCAATATTCTGCAAGAAGCTTAACAATGGCTTTCGCTGCTGCATCTCTCTCATCCAAAAGATTTAACAATGTTGGGAGTAAATCATCCATTTGTCTAACATCACCGAGACTTCTCTTGGATAAAGTATGATTTGTTTTCAAGATGACAGCTTTAAAAATACTTATAGCTCCGTCAATCACGTCTGCATCAGCACTCTGTAGCTGTAGATCATAATTAGCAGTTAATGAGGTAAATGTTAAAATTCAAGACAAACACCAACTCAGAAGTATATTTTCTTAAAGTCAGAAATGACTAACAAAACACAGCGAATTGATTTTTATATAATGGTGGGAAAGCGAATGAAACAATCACATATATTAGACCAGCCACACCACTCCACTACAGTTCTAACCTCAATACTGGAGTTATTTCTAATAAACGGACATTAGAGTGATAATTATCCAATTGCAGGTAAACACGAGATAAACCTTCAGATCAAAAGGACAGAAAAGAAGAAAAAGAAACCATGATTTGTACGATTACATACACAGGTAATGGAAAAGGTATAGAATCCGGAAATTAATAGAGATGAAAGTTCAATCCATAAGTTTATTGTATTACCTGCAACATTAGAACTTGAGAAATTTGAGTTCCAGATTCTGTAATTACATTTTCGAATTGCTGACTATCCAGTCGACCCAATAAAAGCAAAAGGCAATTCAGGAAAAAATTTATGGTCTCTGATTTGCTGCTTTTGCCAATATCAGGTTCTTCAGCTTCTTTGTCTCCATAAAACTGCATATGTTTGTAAAAACCATAAGAATGATTAAAGAAATAAAAGCAACAGTCAGGATTGCATCCTTTCATACATAATCGACTTCATGACTATCTTAAACTTGAATTCATTGAGATTTATATGGTCAAGAGGTCTAGCATCCAACTAAGCCAATATTAGTTCACCAAACATTACTCAAAAATTTACAAGTAAACACGGATGATGGTGTGCAGACTGCTACCTGAATACCAGACAAATATTGATCCAAAATTTCTTTATATTGCTGAGAAAATTTACGGTCTTCTAAGCACATGAGCAAGCCATAATGTTTCCAACAAGAAGAGAGAAGCAAAGAGCCAGTCTTCAGCATTTGCATATCTGTCTTTCAAACGACAAATACATGAAACTATATCTAAAGGTTAAGCATAACACTCAGGAAAATATATCAAACAGCCAGCATCAATAAGACCTGCCTCATCTTGAGAAGAATGATACTGCAACTTCAGTTCCTGTAGCCACTTAAGCACCCTCTTCAATCCTTCTGCATGCAAATAACGGCTTTTCCTGCTCCACTGGATTTTTTTAAAGACAAATGAGACTTATCAACATTAAAGAAGAATTTTAGCCACACCAGAGAGTAAAGGAAACCTCTGAGCTTTTCTAGAGCCTAAAAACATATAAAAATAAGTAGGGACATGCTAACATTTTAAGTAACATCATGAACCCTAAACCAGCAAGATGATGCCGACTTTGTCACCACATCAGTGTCATATTTTGTTTCAAAAAAACTGAATAATTTCTAGTGAAACCACAAAAAGATGATGCCGACTTTGTCACCATATCAGTGTCATTTTTTGTTTCAAAAAAACTCATTTGCCCCAATTTCTAAATAAAGCACTAAATAACATATGAAAACCTTTTTCTGAATAGAGTATCAGCTCTAAAGAAAATCTGTGCAAAAAATTGGTTTAAAGGTGAGGATCATACAGCTATAAGTTTCTCTACAAGAGTTAAAAGTTCATTGAGATTATTCCAAAGAAGCAACTTCAAATCCAAGCTGGAAGGTGATTCGGATGTTTTCTTTGAAGTATTGATATTTCTATCAGTAATAGCAAAACGTGACAAACTGGGAGACTGATTTTCAGCACCAACTAAAGATGATTTCTGCTTTTTCGTAATATTACTGGACTCCAGATCCTTTCTGGTCAAGGCTACAGTAAGCGACAAAATGAAATCAGCAGCAGAAACTGCAAGGCGAGTTGGCAACTCAAATCCCTCCTGCATGATGCTACAATTCAGATGATCAAACATCTAGTTAGGCAAGCATAGAGATGAAAACTCATGACTAAGACACTGAATTATAGTAACAGTTGAATAACATAAAATTTAAAATAAATGATCAGAAGTTCCAGCAAAATTATTGATTAATATCTCAACAATGCATAACAATAAAATATCTTAACATAAATGCAGAGCCCATAAAAAAATTAACACAGAACCAATATACGAAAATGCAAATTTAAAGCATTCACAATATGCAGCCGTCCAAAGGTTAAGAGGTTCTAGACCATTCCATCAAGAGATTCAGTTAGAGACAATTCCAATAAGTTCATCACGTAATAACAAAAGGAAGTCTCCAGAGAGTATTCTAAACGAAGTTTGCAAAGAGTAATCTAAACAATAAATAAAAAATAAGGAAGTTTTCAAGGAGTTGAAAAGGATGCATAATTATTCTTGATCGAATCATAATTATGATCAAATTGAATGGGTGTAAAACTTTAAAAAAAGTAATTAATTTTCAGGAATATCCCAGCTAAATTGACATCTTCAAGATTCTAAGGTTCTAGAATTATGAAGGATGTTCACGAAGAAGGTACTCATGTATAGCTAGAATCTTCTACGCATTAGAGTGTGGATAATTCACATAAATAAATAATTAAATTGAATTCTTTAGATAGATAATAAGTCGATTCTAAGATTCTAGAATGTATGAAGGATGTTGACGTAGAAGGTACTCGCATATAACTATAATCTTCTACGCATTAGAGTGTGGATAATTCATAAATAAATAATTAAATAGAATTTTTTAAATAGATAACCGATATTATCATGAATACATGAATAAATAGGAGTGGTAGATATCATTTCTGTAGTGAAGTTCAAGTATGAATGGAAGAATACAGAATGAATAAATGGAGCTAATGTATTGAGGAATGTTTGCAAATCAAAATAGGAAGACATGGGTGATATTGTAAAATATTTTGTAAATTGGTGGATTGCTATGAGTCTCTCATATTCTAGATTTTAGAAGCATGTTTTGAGTGATTTCAGAGGAAGTGAAAAAAGTAAAGAAACTTTAAAATAAGTCATCACAAAGTTCATAATTTTAGCAAAATTATTAAGAAATATTTTAGCAATGTATAACAATAAAAAGAGAAAGCATTCGCCAAAAATAATCTAAATAAGAAGTAGAACTTCCAGACTGTGCATGGAGGTGCTCAATGATTCTAGATAAATATTAAATATTTTAGCAATGTATAATAATAAAAAGAAAACATCAAAATAAATCAGGCAATTAACAAAAGTTAATGCATATATAATCAAACAATATGCAGCTCTCTAGACAAGAAAACTTTAGGAGTAATTAACTTTCTGGAATATTCAAATTTTAAAATAAGTAGTAGATTTCAT
Organism: Pogostemon cablin; assembly: GCA_023678885.1. Lineage (NCBI taxonomy): Eukaryota > Viridiplantae > Streptophyta > Magnoliopsida > Lamiales > Lamiaceae > Pogostemon > Pogostemon cablin. The sequence continues at coordinate 18,053,227 of CM043012.1, forward strand.
AACTGATTACTTTTCCAGCAAAATTATTCAGTAATATATGCATATAAATAAAAAGCAGACATAAATACATGGCTAATGTTAACACATAATCAATACAAGAAAATGCAAATTTAAAGCATACACAATACAGCCCCTCTGCAGTTTAAAAAGGTTCAACTAGAGACTATTCTATGAATTTTGTGGGCCAACAATAATTTAAACGAAATCAAATAAGTAATTAATTTTCTGAAATATGTTGGATTTTGTGAGCATTTGAGTGACTTAAAAAGAAAAGAAAAAAGTTCTTCCATCCCATATTACCCAAAAGATCTCCACATAATTGACTCATAACTACTAAACATAGAACACGTAAATTAAATTGTACATTACAGATATAATTAGTTCGGCTACAATGCGACCATACCTTCCGTTGCAAATTACAGACAAGAGATGGGTGAGACAACAACAAAATGTCTTCAACATCACACCATTCTTCTCCCTAATTGCTGCAAAAGAACCTTATTTATTAATACATCAACAGAATGTCTTCAACATCACACCATGCTTCTCCTAATTGTTGCAAGAGAACCTTGTTTTACTAACAAACAAATAAAAGATAGGTGATACAACAACAAAATGTCCACGATGCTTCTTTCTAAATTGCTTCTAAATTACTCCAAATTTTAAGAAGAGATCAAAGAGCACCACTATTAAGAATCTACAGCTAACAAAAAGAAAAGTCAAAACAAAAAATGTTTAAACACCATATCTCATCACATATAGAAGAAAATGTCAATTACCCCTCATAGGACAGCAAGAGTCAAGAATTCCACCAACTTTAACAATAAATATCCATAATAAAAATATCTAATAAAACTTACTTAATATTGCTTCAACTTTCTTAACTTTTCAACATGATAAAAAAAAACACATATCAAACTCAAAGACTGACATCATAGGGAGGAATCGTATCAAATAGAGAATGTACATACACAACCAAGCAAATATAGAGAAATCAGAATGAAAATACCATTGGCTAGAATATTTCCGGCAACGTTATCATAATCAACAAGTTGGCGGCCAAGAATACACCACCCAAGAACCACATAACGATCATTCCTTCTCAAAATGATGCTCTCTAAGTTTCTCAAAATGACTCGAAATAACGTCTCATCTTGAAAAAACCAATTCAGTAGTATCATTGGCTGGCTCCCTTGTTTTGACTCTCTCATTTTCAAAGACTGAAATTAAAGATAGTCATGATCAAAACTCAAAAATCACACTAAAACAACTGTTACTTCCAAAAGTAGTGTTAACTGTTTAGTACTCAAAATGATAGCTTACCTATTAGTGAAAATAAAAAAGAAAAAAAAAATCATATGTTTTTCCAATCACCAATAGCTGCACAAAGAGACTTTCTAGTAAAACCCTGTTTGCCAAATGCTCAATTTCAGCAGAAGTTCAATAAAGAACTAAAACCTTTATACTGAATGATCGCATATTGGCAAATCATACGTCTATATATTAGAAAAAATTGTATATCTTGAATACGCGTATTTTCCTATTTACATGGAAAGAATAACTCGAGACAGGAGAAGATAACTTTCAGACATTTAGCCTATGAATATAAAAACAGCCCATTGAATTGAAATCAAGAAAAAAAGGAAAACTACTTTACATGCTGAAGAATAGGAACTAGAACATGGTCCAGATGCTCGCCTTTTTCCGCAGCTTCTACTAAGTACTTGTGCAGAAACCACAGTGATTGCTCCAAAGAAACTTAGATACAAAAACAAGAATCAAAAGAGGAATCAACGAAAAGCAAATTATGATATTGTTTGTAATTTGTACCGGTGATGGGGGCAGTTTCGGGCGGGGAATGGAGCCGGGAAATGGCGTCCTCCAGTTTCTTCGGCCTCGCGTTGAGAAGAATGGTCATGACCCGGCCCACGGTTGCCGAAACGGTCGTACCCGAATCCATCCTGATTGACCCGCGGTCCTCTTGCAGTTCCATCTGTGAGTTTCTGAGAGAGAGAGAGTTCGGATCGTTTCTCAGGCAAGTCGGCGAGAGAAATGTTTAGGACGACGTCGTATCTCTGATATTTAGAGAAATTATTTATATAAATTTAAGAGGAAGGGTTTTAAGTTTAACCCCGTTAAAAGCCGCCAATTTAAACCGACTTTATTGCAAAACGTTGGGAACAGCTACATTGCTTATTAAACTTCTCCGCCTCCGTTACGCCGCCGATATACTGAAATTGCTTTAAATGCTTCATCTTGAACAGGAACAGCCTTGGGAAGAGCCACCGATTCGTCCCCCCAAACAACCAACGATTCGCTCTGTTCTTCCTCAAAATTCATTCAATCAACAAAGCTTCGGGTTAGACTACCGACTCGTGTGCAATCATTTTGTCGAAGTTACTCGTGGGAAGAATCTTTTAAAAGGCAAATCTGTGCATGCCCATGTTATCAAATCCGCGCTTCTAGCAATTCCTCTTGCGTGCCACCATTTGATCAACTTTTACTCCAAGCTTCAGCTTCCGTATTGCGCGGAGCAAATATTCCACGAAACCCAATTCAAATCTTCCACAACCTGGAGTTCAATCATATCATGTTTCGCTCAGAACGAACTTCCGCATCGTGGGCTTGAGCATTTTAAGTTAATGATGCGGGATGGAATGTTGCCTGATGATCACATTTTTCCATGTGCGATGAAAGCAAGTGGAATGATTAATAGCCTGTTTACCGGACAATCTGTCCATTGTCTAGCGTTGAAAATTGGGTTTGATGTGAACGTGTTTGTGGGGAGCTCTGTTGTGGACATGTATGCTAAATGTGGGATTTTAGGCGATGCAAGGAAGATGTTTGATAAAATGCCTGAGAGAAATGTGGTTTCTTGGACTGTAATGATATGTGGTTACACGCAAATAGGGGAGGACGATGAGGCATTGAGGCTCTTCAAGAGCGCGATGTGGGAAGGTTTGGATGTGAATGATTTTACATTCTCGAGTGTGATCCGGGTTTGTGGGAATTCGACATTGTTTGAGTTAGGGAAGCAAGTGCATGCTTTGTGCTTGAAAATGAACTTCAGTGAAACCAGTTTTGTTGGGAGTGCCTTGATCTCTATGTACTCAAAGACTGGCATGATTGAGAGTGCCTATCAAGTGTTTGATGAGGTCTCAGAGAAGAACTTAGGAATGTGGAATTCAATGTTGATTGCTTGCGCCCAACACTCTCATACAAGGAGTGTGTTTGAGTTGTTTGAGAAAATGAAATCGGTGGGGATGAAGCCAAATTTTATCACGTTCTTAATCTTGCTCTATGCATGTAGCCATGCTGGTTTACTGAAGGAAGGAAAGCGTTATTTTGCAATGATGAAGGAATATGGAATACGGCCAGAAAGTCAGCATTACGCTACAATGGTAGACTTGCTGGGACGGGCTGGTAAATTGCAGGAGGCGATGGAATTAATCAAGCAAATGCCAATGCAACCAACAGAGTCAATTTGGGCAGCATTTTTGACTGGTTGTCGGATTCATGGAAATACTGAGCTGGCGAATTCTGTGGCTGATAGGGTCTTTGAGTTAGGGCCCGTTAGCCCAGGTGTACACATGCTAGTATCCAATGCTTATGCATCTGCAGGAAGATATCAAGAGGCTGCAGAGGCGAGGAGGATGCTCAGAGATCGTGGACAAAGAAAGGAAACAGGACTGAGCTGGGTGGAGGAAGGTAACAGGATTCACACCTTTGCTGCAGGGGATAGGAGACATTTTCTCTCTGTTGAAATATTCAGAAAGCTGGAGGAGTTAGGAGAGGAGATGGAGCGGGCCGGCTATGTTGTGGATACAACTCATGTGTCGAAAGAAGTTGGTGATGAGGAGAAGGGTGAGACTATTAGGTATCATAGTGAGAGATTAGCCATTGCTTTTGCACTCATTACTTTTCCACCAGAGAGGCCAATTAGAGTCATGAAAAACTTGCGCGTGTGTTGTGATTGTCATGTTGCGATTAAGTGTATATCGAAGTGCACTGGAAGGGTTATAATTGTGAGAGACAACAATCGTTTTCATAGGTTTGAGAATGGAGTTTGTTCTTGTGGGGATTACTGGTGATTGCTTGCACAAACTGGTTTTCTCCTAGTCTTTATTGTCAAAGCAAATGGTTGATCTTTGCTGTCAAGAACACTAAGCAAGATTTGACCAGTTGAAATCACTAGACCGGAGAAGGTGAAGCTTAAATATTTGCATTCTCCTTTGATGCATTACTTCTGTGCCTCTGCATGAATCAAGGAATGATAAGAAACGATCAAGAAAAATATTGATTAAACTTTCATGTGAATCTCAAGGTGGTAAGGACATAGAAACTTGGCCTAGTCGTTGGTGCATCTCTCAACTTGAATGCCACCACCCAATGTAACTTATAAATGAGAAGACGAAGAAACTATTGAGCATTAGAGCAGCTCAGAAGGACTTGATTCGTGAATTTCTGAATTTAACTTAAATTTTTTAGTTTTGGAGTACATTTTTTTAAGGGAAATCAGTTCAGACCCTTTGATGAGTATTATCTGCTTAATGGGATTGATTATAAATGCTTTTGTTCATCATTTTACAATATTTTGAGCTAGTTATGATAGTTTTCATCTCAAACAGGCTCCTTTTTTTACCCCTGTGGAGCTTGCTGCTGTTTGATTTGCAATTGCTGTTATTAATTATGCATCAAAAGATGCAATATTTATACTTGGTGGTGTTTCAACTCTTTTTTTGTTGCTGCAGATGATGCTAATGGAAGTTCAAATGTTGCTTGTCTGGACACTGAAATGTTGTTAATCAATAGTTAATATACATGCTGTTGGATTCTAAAACTATAAAAAATTTTAGTGTTTGTATCATACAGAAATGATTGAGGCCAGATCAAGAAAAAAACATATTGATTTTGGTGGCGCCGTAGACCTCATCCAAGATGTAATCCTGATTTCTGCAGCAAAACCATTGCTGAGTTCTGTCAAGTGTGAACGAAGTAAGGTTTCTTGGGATGAGATCATACTTTGGAACTACGGTAACACTTACAGATGCAATGTTTATCAATAGACTATAATCACTTGACACTGTTCAAACTCCAATTTATCTGCATAATAGGGAAAAATTAGACACTCCATTTGAAATTGCTGCTGAATTCAAACTTATGATCGAACGTCTTATTGATAATTATTGGCACAGAATGTAGTAATCAAAGAATGTAGAACATTACAAGTAACAAATAGTCTCGTAATAATAATGGCAATGGTATTTCATATGCCATGTAGCCATTGTTGTGGCATATCTAATGCGTTGTGATTCAACGACTGATTGGGAGCCACATTGATATGCGGAGATAATGTTCGACGAATATCAACTTAGAAACATGTTTTCTGTGTCTAGAGGGAACAGATTAAACCACACATGATGGTTTTCTTACTAATAAAGAATTGTTACATATAGTTTGTACACTTAGAAACAGGTTTTCTGTGTCTAGATGAAACAGATTAAACCACACATGATGGTTTTAATTGTTCAATTATAGTACATATTTTTCAAACAAGGTGGGATAGCCTAGTCCACCTGACCACTGAGCACTTCACTTACTTGAGAGACCCAGGTTACTCCCTCCATCCCCTTAAATGTCCATTTTGTCATTTTGGTTCGTCCCAATACAAAATGTCAATTTCCTTTTTTGGTTGATGTGACACACACAATAATATTATTATACTCAACCCACCACACATGGAGCCCACACTCAACACTAATAAAACTACTCACTACACATTAAAATATTATTTTCCCCACCTCATTACACTTTAAAATATTATACTCCGAGAAGGGGGAAGTAAGGGTGCTCTAGACTAACAACTACTCCCTCCGTCCCCTTAAGTGTCCATTTTGCCATTTTGCTTCGTCCCAATACAAAATGCCTATTTCCTTTTTTGGTTGATGTGACACACACAATAATATTATTATACTCAACCCACCACACATGGAGCTCACACTCAACACTAATACAACTACTCACTACACATTAAAATATTATTTCTCTCACCTCATTACACTTTAAAATATTATATTCCTTAATCCACATGCAAAAAGTAAATGGATACTTATCAGCGGGACGGAGGAGTAACATATACGATAAAAAAAATTAATAATACATATTTTTCAGTGTATATTAATTTAATAATCTTGACACTCACACCGAGCAAAAACTTGTTTAGATCATCTCACTAACATTATACAATATAGAGAACCTAAATTTTTTCAACTTTGATGGATTCCTAACATCAATCATATATTAATGTAGACTAAATTATGTGTCCTTTTTTATTTTTATTTTTTTGTATTTGAAATTTTTAGTAATTTAATTATTTGATACTAGCTTATAACCAATATTGGTTTCCAAATTAAACTTAACCTCGTAATGTATGATCAACTTGATATTTATTTTGAAATTTTGTATTTTTTTGTCAGTACAAATATAAAGTTACATATTTACTCCTCAGGTTGTATTACATCCTGATAACCCAACAAAATTCAATAGTTGTTTATTATATTTAATATAATAGAGTAGGAACTCTTTTTTTATTATAATATTAATAATAAAATGTTTAATATATAATGGATGTCATCGTGACTCTTATTAGTTATATTTTTTAGTAAATTAGGTTGACTTGGGTTTAAATTATATTTTTTATTAAATGGATGTCATCGTGACTCTTATTAGTTATATTTTTTAGTTAATTAGGTTGACTTGGGTTTAAATTATATTTTTTATTAATCAAGTATAGTAGGCTTAGTAGGCTTAGTAGCTACTAACACAAAATGTCCATTTCCTTTATTAATCAAGTATAGTAGGCTTAGTAGCTATGTGATCTATTCCATCAATTCTATTGTGCTTGAATATTACTAATATTATCCGCAGGTGTTTTTGGCCACCTGAAACCTTACTTAGATGCAAAGTTTTTTTTTTAATCTGTGACATGTACGGGAAGTAAAATATACTTATTAATTTTATTTATATTTACATTTATTTATTAGTAATATACTCCTTCCGTCCCCCAAAGTATTTCACACTTTCCTTTTTCATTCGTTCCTCAAAGTATTTCACACTTTACTTTTACTAAATTTGGTAAAAATACATTACAATAATACACATTTTTTACACACATCTCAATATAATACTTATTTTTTTACATCTCCCAACAACTTTACACACATTTTTCATTAAATCAACTAAAATATATATTCTCTTTCTTACTTTATACATATAAATATAATTTTTTTTTAAACTCCGCGCACACCAATACGTGAAATACTTATTGGGATAGAGGGAGTATATTATTTGTAAATTAAAGTAATATTTTTTTTCATTCGACAATAATGTATACATTTACTTTTTGTATATGGATTGATTAATATTATTTTTTATATAAAGTTATTAATATTATTATTTTATATAAAGTGAATATTTGTATTAGTGATTATTGATGAACCATGTGCAGGGTCCTTTTGTTGAAAAGATAAAATGTATACTTTATAGTGAACGAAAAAAATGTAAGAGTATATCTTATCAGCAAACGTAGGAAGTATATATAGTGTTCATTGTCTTGAATATATTTTATCATGAATTTGGTTTATTGATTTAAAGCTATACAATTTTTATTTTTTTTACATCAATATACTAAAAAGTGATTGCAACTCTAATAACTATTCATTTACAATATGCATATACATCCTCCAATGTGGATATATTTCATTAACAATATTCATATGAATAATTTACAGATTTATTTATTTATTTATTTGTGTTGTATGGCACGAATAATCATAGTTTCTATTGGTTTTTTATATATTATTATACTATATTAATATACATTTTCTAATCCATTCAAATTAAATTACACTAATAAGAGTTCTATTAATATTCTCAAGAATTAAAAACCCAAAATTTTTGTTAATGTCTCCGTTGATTACATTCTTTAGTATTTTCATCCACAGAAATAAATATATATCTTTTTTTATTTTTACAAAATAAATAATTAGTATATGAATATTAATTATATATTTATATTTATATATAAAAATGTATATAAATTTTAATTTAATATTATCTATTAAAAATTAATAAGTATTTTTAATTATTAATAATATACGCTCTGAATTTATACTTGCTTTTATTTTTTCATATTAGTCAAGTAAAATATTAAAAATGAGATCGGCCCAAAAAAGAAAATAAAAAATGAATGAGGTATTAGAATTTAAAATTCATATATTGTGAAAAGAATTAAAGTAGATACACATTCATCCAAAAATCCCTCAACTCAAATCAGCACAGTGTAACTAAATATCACAAAAACTAAGGGAAAAGAGATTATCTAAAATCAATGCAACTATAATCAAACTACAAACACATTACTCGAGTGGGAGTTCCCTTTTCCTATTTCACTAAAAACTCCATCAAAAGAGTCTTTAAGCTTCAAGTAGAGAGAGAATCTCTAAAGTCTATGCAACTATAATCTAGCTACCTTCACAGTTCGCTCAAGTGTAAATCTCATTTTCCTACCTCGCTAAAAACTCCATCAAAAGAGTTATCTTTAACCTTCAAATATCAACAAGACAACATCTTTAAAATTTAAAACAAAATCGGAAAAGAATTCTCAACAGGTATATGTTAAGAGAAATTATTTTTTGAGTACTTCCAATATTTACAGTAATTTTCACATTAGCAGAAGAGAAAATATTACTGCAAGAATGCCTTCGAATGAGTTTAGGAACAGCCCAAAAAAGCCGCTAGAAATCTCATCTTGCCCTGCTAAAACTTAACAAATGTAATCATCAAATAGTGGATTTCAACATTTTCAAAAGTAAAAAGAAAATTTTCATATTTTTCAAGAAAAATAAATAGGATACCTTCAGCAAGATTTAATAGAGTTGGATCTCGCCTCAGAAAAATATTAAAACGGTCATATAAAGAGAATTTTAAGATTAGAAAAATCAAATCAAAAATTAAAAATCAAAATTAAAAATCTTATCAAGATTTGGGAATCAAATCAAATCATATAAATCTATGAAGTAATAGTTACCCTAAATCATCATTATTAATTATTCTTTAATGCTTTAGTTAATCACTTTAGAAAGTATTTTATCAGGGTATTATTTGGGAGAAATGTCAATTTAGAAAAATAAAGTGAGAGTTGAATAAGTAGGTGTTTAGGAAAATCATACCAAAAATAAAAGGTGAAAATTAAAAATCTTACATGTATTAAAACTTTTTTAAGATTTGAGAAATCAAATTATATAAATTATTAAATAAGAATATATATCTAAGAAAAAAAATTAGTGGCATACCCTCGATTTCCATCAAAACCTCCATCCTCACCTGAAATCAGAAATGTCTTTATCACTTTTTCTTAAATTTAGGCAAGAGGCTGAAATCAGAAATGCCTATATCACTTTTCCTTAAATTTAGGCAATAGGTGATCCCTCTGCAAAATAAGAACATGTAAACATATGCTTTCTAGTGTTGCAGGAAGTGACAATAAAGGAATTGGAACATATCACACCTTCTCCATCATAGTCAAGTTCAGTTGACACTTTTACTTGATCAGCTGGTATGGAAGGTTGATACCTATTGTACATAATAGAACATGAATGATCCCAATAAAATGGAAGTAAAATAAGAGTTCACAAAAGTAAAATGGATAAGTAGAATTATAATTATTTTATAGAAAGGATATAGAATGTATTTTAGCCAAAACTAATTAACAATAAAAATGAACTGAGATATGCGGAGAGTGAAGATTACGCAACCACGGTATTATTCAACTTGAATGGCGATAATTCTATGTAAATAATGAAGGGTCTCACTATATACACACCATCTTTTAATAAATACACACCCCATTAATATATAATTAAAATATATTTTTAAAAAGTTTAAATTACCCTTAATTCATTAAATACACACCCCTATATATTTATTAAATATATATTTTATACACAACCCTTAATTCATTAAATTTCCCTTAATTTGTTGAATACACTCATTTTTCTTTCTTCTTTTTTTTTCTCACAGAATGTAGTGATTTAGATTATAGATAAGCTATTAGGTTAAAAATAAATAGAGCTACTTGTAAGTGTTGAAATTCCGTATAATATTAAACAAAAAAATATATCCATGGATACATTGCTCAACATACATACACCTATATGACCTATGTCCATGGAAGCCCACTTGCTGCAGAAAGATATGATTACCGTTCCTTTCAGTTAGCTTTCTTGAAATCAATAGTAGAGTAAAACATGACAATCAATCCCTTTTATATTTAAAATTCGTTCAGTCAAAGCTTTAGGGTTGCTCCAGATGCCCATCATGCTGGAAATGGCTTTGAACATTCAGATAAGGAGCTTCTTTATTGCATCCTCCAACACAAATTCGATATTTAAATTCAAATGTCTTGGTTGGAAAGTTTGACATAATAACCATTTCCAAATACCTTCAGTTTTTCAACTCACAGAACAAGCAATAGTTGGTATCGTTGCTTAAATGAAATGAACAACCTTCAAAAATATGTACGGAGTCGATTTCATGCGAATAAAGGTTGTATACAATCGAGGTAAAAGTTTTATTATCAGCACGAAAGACAACAACCGTTGGATATTCTAAGCAACCAAGTGGTGACAGGACTTGCAGATTTGTTCGTCTATGAATTGCTGCAGCCTCTTTCTCGAATTGTTGATATCCCTTTCCTAGGAATTTTAGGGCATGAAAGCGCTGGGGTTGAGTTGGCAAAGAAGAAGATGCAATGGAAATTTACCATGTATATGAGGGTGTGTATAATTTTAAAATTAAAAAGGATAAATTTAATTTTTAGGTGGTATGTATATGTTGGAGTATGGAGCCTAAATTCTTTGGGCCCGTATTTCTTTTGGCCCAGTTGATCCTTATGGGCTTAGGATTAGGGCAAGTTATCTTGATCAACAAGTTATCCATTGTGTTATCTTGATCAAGAAGTTATCCATGTGTTATCTTGATCAAGAAGTTATCCATTGTGTTATCTAGATCAAGATGTTTTCTCATTGTAGTTGACTAGTCCAACAAGGTAAGTATCGCCCCCAGATGTAGTCAAAAGATGAACTGGGTAAACAAATCTTGTGTTATTCGTGTCATCGTGTGCATGTGTGTGTCCAAAATTCCTAACAACTGGTATCAAGAGCCTCGGGTTCGAAGGGAGCAGTCACGATGAGCGACGAGAAGATTTCAATCAAATAATTTGACGGATCAAATTTCGGGTTCTGGAAGATGCAGATCGATGATTATCTCTACGGCAAAGATCTGTATGTGCCCTTAGAAGAGAAGGTGAAACCCGAAAAGATGGATCTGAAGGAGTGGAATCTGTTGAACAGAAAGGCGATGAGTGTGATACGTTTATCGTTGTCCATGAACATTGCCTACCACATAACTAAAGCCAAGTCCGCAAGAGAGATGCTGCAAATCCTGGAGGAGATGTACCAAAAGCCCACAACTGCAAACAAGGTTCATTTGATCAGACGATTGTTCAACCTCAGAATGTCGGAGAGCACACTTGTGCAGCAACATCTGAACGAGTTCAACATGATCATTGGGCAGTTGTGTTCAGTCGAAATCGAATTCACTGACGAGGTATTTGTTTTAGCTTTGTTATCTTCTTTGCCAGATAGTTGGGCTTCCACAGTAACTGCAGTTAGTGCTTCATCCGCGAAAGATAAATTGAAGCTTGACGAAGTGAGAGATCTGATGATTAGCGAGGAGGTTTGCAGAAAAGAGTCTGGATCTACTTCAGGGTCAGTGCTGAACACGGAGGATAAGGGCAGATCAAAGGGTAGGCAGAATCGTGGCAGATCAAAGTCCAGAGGAAAGAGTCAATCCAAGAAAGACAAAGACTCAATCCAGTGCTGGAATTGTGATGAGTTTGGTCACTACAGGAATCAGTGTACAGCGCCCAAGAAAAACAAGAAGGACAGAATGAGAAGAAGACAGCAAACGCAACCATAGATGATATTGGAGATGCGTTGGTCTTGAGTGTCAGTAGTCCGCTGGAATCATGGGTGTTGGATTCTGGAGCATCATTTCACTCATGCAGTGATGCTGAAATAATGAAAAACTATGTGTCTGGTGAATTCGGACAAGTCTACCTTGCTGATGATGAGCCCTTGAAGATCGTGGGGAAAGGAGATGTTCGGATATCCACACCAAACGGATCGACATTAAAGATGAATGTTGTTAGGCACATTCCAGGATTGAAAAGAAATTTGCTTTCAATTAGACAGCTTGATGTAGAAGGATACTTAGTGACTTTTGGCAGCAACAGTTTGAAGATCAGTAAAGGAGTAATGATAGTAGCGTGAGGGAAGAATGAGGGGACGTTGTATACTACAACTAACTCCAAGGACTGCATTGTTCTTGCAGGAGCTATGACCAATGTTGATTTGTGGCACTGTCGGCTGGGTTCACATGAGCGAGAAAGAGATGAAGGTAATGTGTTCAAAAGGGAGACTTCCAGGGCTGAAATCTGTTGAAGTTGGCTTATGCGATGACTGTGTTTTTGGGAAACAGAGAAGAGTAAGTTTCTCGAGAGGTGACAGAACCTTGAAGGCAGAAAAGTTAGAGTTGGTGCATAGCGATCTATGGGGACCAGCGCCCACGAAGTCCTTTGGTGGTTCGGAGTACTACATGACCTTCATTGATGACTCCACTCAAAAGGTATGGGTTTATTTTCTGAAAAATAAAACTGATGCATTTGATACTTTCAGGAAGTGGAAAGCCCTTGTAGAGAATGAAACGGGGCTGAAAGTAAAGTGTCTTCGTTCTGACAATGGGGGTGAATATGAACTCCATGAATTCAAGGACTATTGTGCTGAGAATGGGATTCGCATGGAGAAAACCGTGAGAGGAACTCCCCAGCAGAATGGAGTGGCAGAACGAATGAACAGAACTTTGAATGAGCGAGCTAGATGCATAAGATTGAAGAGTGGACTGCCTAAGATGTTTTGGGCAGATGCAGTAAATACAACAGCATACCTAATTAACAGAGGTCCATCAGTTCCATTGGAAAACAGAATACCAGAGGAAGAATGGACAGGAAAAGAGGTAAATCTGTCTTACTTGTGTGTCTTTGGTTGTGTTGCATATGCTCATATTAGTTCTAATGATAGAAGCAAGTTAGATGCTAAATCTGTTAAGTGTACGTTCATTGGTTATGGTTTTGATGAGTTTGGTTATAGACTCTGGGATGAGAACAACCGAAATATAATTCGCAGTAGAGATGTGATTTTTAATGAACAGGTTATGTACAAGAACAGATTGGAGGCATCAAATTCTGACAAGACTAATACCCAAGAAGTCGAGTTAGACATCTCAAACTCGAGTGAGAGCAAGGAGAGTCAGAATGAGGAAAAGGTTCTCATTGGAGAACCAAGGACACCACCACCACCATTGGAGGATCCCTTGCAGAGACTAGCTAGAGAGCGACGTGCACCTGATAGGTATTCGCCCTCTAACTAATACTTGTTACTTACTGATGGTGGTGAGCCTGAGTGTTATGCAGAGGCAGAGCAGAGTGAAGATAGACGAAAATGGAGAGGTGCTATGGATGATGAGTTAGCATCTCTTCTGTTGAATGGCACTTGGGAACTTGTTGAGCTCCCAAAGGGTAAAAAGGCTTTGCACTGCAAGTGGGTCTACCGAATCAAGAATGAAGCTGATTGTAGCAGATGCTACAAAGCCCGGTTGGTTGTCAAGGGGTTTGAGCAGCAACATGGTATTGACTATACTGATGTCTTTACTCCAGTTGTGAAACTGACCACTATTCGAATGGCGTTGAGTATGGTAGCTGCAGAAAACTTGATATTGCATCAGATGGATGTGAAGACGGCATTTCTCCATGGTGAATTGGTGGAAGAGTTGTACATGACACAGCCTGAGGGTTTCGTAGAGAAGGAAAATGAGCCACTTGTATGCAAATTAAAGAAAAGTTTGTATGGCCTAAAACAAGCCTCAAAGCAATGGTATAAGAAGTTTGACACCTTCATGAAGGAGCTTGATTACCATAGATGTCACGCTGATCATTGTTGCTGCTACAAGAGGTTTGACAAAAGCTTTCTTATTCTCTTGCTATATGTTGATGATATGGTGATCATAGGAGTCGATGCAAGAGAGGTATATAAGTTGAAGAAACAGTTGTCAGAACGGTTCTCCGTGAAGGATCTTGGAGAGGCAAAACAGATTTTGGGCATGAGGATTGAACGTGATAAGGCGACGGGATATGTATATCTTTCGCAGGCGAGTTACATTCAGAAGGTCCTAGAAAAATTCAACATGTTAGAGTTGAAGCCTGTGAGTGTTCCACTGGGAAGTCAATTCAAACTTTCAAAGAAGGAATCACCAAAGAACAAGGAGGAACGTGCACAAATAATAAGTGTTCCATATGCTTCAGCAATTGGTAGCATCATGTATGCCATGGTGTGTACAAGACCAGATATTGCTCATGCAGTGGGAGTAGTAAGCCGGTTCATGAGTGATCCGGGCAAGCAACATTGGGAAGCAGTGAAGTGGGTCCAGCAATACTTGAGAGGTACCACATACAATGCTTTGTGTTTCAAAGGCAAGAGTGTGGCGCTGGTGGGTTATGTGGATGCAGACTTGGCATCTAATGACCTTGATGGGAGAAGAAGTACAACCGGGTATGTCTTTACTTATGGTCGTACTGCTATATCTTGGACTTCTAAGTTGCAGAAGGTTGTTGCATTGTCCACCACGGAGGCAGAGTATATAGCTGTGATAGAGGCAACTAAGGAGATGGTATGGTTTCAGAATTTTTTGGGGGAACTTGGGAAGGAGCATGAAAATAGTACTTTTTCAGTGATAGTCAAAGTGCTATATTTCTTGCAAAGAATCTGGCATTTCACTCAAGAACAAAGCATGTTGAATTGAAGTATCACTACATCCGTCACCTTTTGGAGAAGAAGGTCTTACAGCTTATGAATATCCTTGGAAATGAGAATCCAGCGGACATGTTTACTAAGGTGGTGACCTTAGAGAAATTGAAGCTATGCATAGCTTCAATTGGCCTTGGAACTTGAAGAAAAGGCTAGGCGATGCCAGGCGGATACGGGAGGAGAACTAGAAGATATGCTACATGGAGGATTTAGTATCCAAGTGGGAGATTGTTGGAGTATGGAGCCTAAATTCTTTGGGCCGTATTTCTTTTGGCCCAGTTGATCCTAATGGGCTTAGGATTAGGGCAAGTTATCTTGATCAACAAGTTATCAATTGTGTTATCTTGATCAAGAAGTTATCCATTGTGTTATCTTGATCAAGAAGTTATCCATTGTGTTATCTAGATCAAGATGTTTTCTCATTGTAGTTGACTAGTCCAACAAGGTAAGAAAAATCCTGGCTTGGTATCGCCCCCAGATGTAGTCAAAAGACGAACTGGGTAAACAAATCTCGTGTTATTCGTGTCATCGTGTGCGTGTGTGTGTCCAAAATTCCTAACAACATATAATAAAATTAAGATTTAAAAATTTAAAAGAGGGTGTGTATTTAATAAGGGTGTGCATTCAATAAAAAGGGTGTGTATTTAACAATACTCAATAATGAAATATATAAAGGAGTTGGACTATATGAAATTTTTAACTAAGATTTGAGAAATCACATTACTTGAATGGCGATAATTCTATGTAAATAATGAAATATATAAAGGAGTTGGATCATATGAAAATTTTAACTAAAATTTGAGAAATCACATTACAAAAAAAATAATAAGTATGTATGGAAAACTCACTTAAAATAAATATTTAATAAAAACTATTAACATTTTCAACATGGATGTAGAATTAAATATAGCAGCAATATTTTTCAAATTGTCATCCAAAAAAAACAGAGATTTCTACATAAAAATTAACCACTAATCAATGCAAAATATACCATTAAATAGGAATTTATTAAGTAGGATACAAAGTAAGATTAAGGCAGCTGTAATTATAGCCAGAAACGATGACGTACCGTACTGCGCGAATCAACCTCTGCAACATCAATGGTGATCTTCATCACTTCCATCGAATGCTTTAAGACAACTGAAAACTCCTCCGAATGGCTTTCCACAAATTCGAGTTCATTATTTCGAAACAGATGATCTTCTCGAAATAATTTTTGATTTTGAGTAAATCCACACAAGAATTCAAAATGTCCTCCGATTTTTGAAGTAATGCCAGATCTGATGGATTCCTAATCTCATACATCAGGGTCGAAATGCAGCAAAATCTCAAATTCAAAAAATAGGCAAACCCACCATTGTTGTGCAAGGGAAGAAGGAAATAAAAAATGGCGTCCATGTGCAGAGAGAGAGATCGAATTGAATAAGAGAGAAAAAATTAAATGAAAGAAACGCAGAAAGAGATCGAGTAAAGAAACGTAAAGAGAGATCGAGTGAGATAATAAAGAGAGAGAAATTTGAAATTGAAATAAGAGATAGAAAATTGAAAAAGAGAATAAATTTTAATCATAAATAAATCAATTAATAATGGAAACTATTAATGAATATGATATGATATACTCCCTCCGTCCTATAATACTTTTCACCTTTACTGTTCCACGTTGTTTAAGAAAAATTACACTTTTTGACCAACTTGATTGACTTTGGAGGGTATTATAGTATTTTTAGGTAATAAAAAAGTATAAAGTAATGATATGTGTGAAAAATGAATAGCAAATTTGAAATTAAAGTAACTTTTGAGGCTGTAAGATGAAGTGATGTTTCTTTTTCTTGGGTGTGAAAGGTTTTGTGGGACAAACAAATGAGAAAAGTGTGAAAAGTATTATGGGACGAGGAAGTAATAAATAAACTAAATAAATGTTCCAATTTCTGAAATGAAAAAATGAGCAGAAAAACTTACCTAAAATAACATGGGGCATTTTGCTATTATATTTACATAGATAGATATAGATATTACATCTATTTCGAATTAGGATGTCTCGATCTACGATTCTCAACCTATATATAAAACAATTAATATATCTTAATAGAGTCCACATGACTCCACACACAATACTAATACATGTTCTCACTATACATTAAAATATCAAATCTCTCAATCCACTACACATTTAAATATTATATTCATTAATCTCCGTACAAACAGTAAAGAATTAAAATATTATAAGTATTCCTTAATTTATATGCAAACAATAAATGTAACTTTTTTCATAAAATGAAGGGAGTATATACTAAAAATAATTAATTTTTTAGAGAATCACACTTATTAAATTGGTAAAGACTTAATGAAACTTCCTCTAGTTCGTATGCTCCTCCTCCCAATATTCTCTTGATTAAGTAGGGGTCTTTCCAGTTCTGACCGTTGCCTTGTGTCGCTTGTCCCAATACCTTTCGGAGCACCAGTTCTCCTCCTTTGAATCGCCTTAGTTTTACCCTTGAGTTGTAGAACCGCTCCGCTCTTGCTTGTATATAGCATTGTGCATTTCTGCTCTCAACCGCTTTTCTTCCAGTAGGTTTAATCTTTCTTGAACTAGCTTGTCATTTTCTTCTTCTCTGTGGAAGACTATTCTCGAACTGGGTTTTCTGACTTCCACCGGGATCACCGCCTAGGTGCCGAAAGCCATTGAGAAAGGTGTTTCATTGGTGGACGTTCGCATCATCGTCCTGTACGACTATGTCACCAGGAGGAAGGAAAGCAACGTCTGAATTACTATACATCTGATAGATCTCACCAGGACGTTTAGCAGAGAGTCGGGAAGGAGGCACTCAATCGAGACGCTGAACCACACCGCGCAAGGCAACACCCACGTCACCTATATCCCGACGAACTGGAAGATAATCCATAACATTCAAAGGCAAAAGGGCACCAAACTCCTCATCGATGAGTATTGGCGTACCACTAGCACCTACGGCCGGCATGACGGGGATTTGCTGCCGGTTGGGAGAGGAAACAAAATCCAGATTACCACCTGAAGATGAGGAAGTAGATAAGTCCCTCAAATTGGGACATGGCATCCTACGAAGGCGATTAGAACTATGGACATCGGGCCACACATGGCGTTCCGGTGTGGAATCAGAGGTGTCCACCTCTTGAACGTTAGGCGGGGACGGAGTATCTTCACTAGACATCTTCTATTAACGAGACACACGAGAACTAGAGTTAACAGGAAGAAAAGATAAGGAAGATTTCAGAAATTGCCAGAATTTTGGGGGAAACAGTTAAAGGGAAATACAAGGATATATGCAAAGGATCTAAAAGATTTTAATTTCAAAAGACAAAAATGGCAGTTATCTGACAAAAAAGGAGAACATCACACATTATTACTAGAAATCATGAGCCAAAAATAGCAAAGATCGAACGGCTGGGATACAAAGGCTTTACAACTTCCAATGAGAAAGGAAGACCTGGATGAATCCACGTGTCACCTGATCAGGAACGTGCCAACCCACAACAGAAAATGGCGGTTATACTCTAAAATAAAGGTAAATTACCAGAATACCCTTACTAGACTTACCAACAGTAAATAAGAATATTCCATTTCATAAGGGGCGGGTTACAAATATGAGAGACCCACAGAAAATTCTACCATTCGAAAAAAGAGAAAAATATAAAAAATAGTCATAATAAATTTTAAAGAGTGGGATACATCCGATTTAATACTGAGGGCACGATAAAATTTTATTTGTCAGAGAGAGAAGCTCTTGAATCGGCTGTATCAGTAGACTTCGAGCTATCACCACCGACCTGCAAACCTATGGAAGGGCCCAAAAGAGGTTTGGAAGTCGTTAAACCCAAGGAGATATCGACCATCTCAGTACTACCGGATGGGAGAATAGTTTTCGAAGAGGAGGGAACCACAGTAATAGCCTTGGAAGAATTAAGCTCTGACTCAGCCATAACAGAAGTCTGATCAGGCACATCGATGGCTTCAGGTAAAGTAAGAGCCTCAGGCTCAGCAAGTACTCCCGGATAGACACCCCCACAGACACGGAGGGAAGCTTCGAGGAAGGGTCATTAGTCGGAGAGTCAACAGTGGCAAATTCTAGGACTTCATCAGCGAAGGCCTCATCCGATGCTCCCTCCAAAACCTCAATAGGATCATTCTCAGAAGCCTAGGTGTCGGTGATAAAATCGGAATACTCACCAAGTAATCCCAAATCAAGTTCGTCCTTCAAAGACTCACCTGGAGGCATCCTCTCCTGCTGAGGGCCTGACGAAGGACATCGCGCATACCATCCAAACATTCAGGATAAGGCTTCTCAGAAGATACCTTGGCCATAGCGCGAAAGAGGAGCAAAAGCAATAGATTTTAGTTTTGGGGATATCAACGTCCTGATAATAGAGATTGTCTGCCTGTAATAGAAGAAGCTCATTCTTGAGATGATCCACATCGGCCAGTACCTCATCCCGCTCTTTCCGAGCCTCTTTGACTGCATCATCGGCCTCCCTAATCTTCTGAGCAAGCAAAGCCTCAAAAGCTTTCTTTTCACATCGTACTCCCTCAAGCTCTTATTCGAAAGATATCTGAAGGGCATGAAGACTGTTCTGGGCTCGGGACAGATCGGCTCGGAATTGGTCATCTTTTTTCTTGATCTCTTCCTGGTGTTTCAACTCCAAGGCCGCAACCTTATCTAAAAGTACCTTATTCTGAAACTCCAGAGTACTCTTCTTTTTTGCGGAGCTAGCCAACAGACTATCATATCGGGCATGAAGGGTCTCGAAAATTTTTTGGAGCTTAGCCTTCTTATCCTGCTCAACCTTCAACTCTCCTCGAATTAGAGCCTCAGCAGTACTCACCTCAAATGCTTTTTTCTCCTGGTCCTTTACCTTCTGAATGAGCGAAGCTACCTCATTTTGTAAAATGGAACCACGTTGTTCCAATTCAGAGATGCGATGCAAAGCATTAGTGGCGTAAAGTGCTTGTCGACCAAGATAGCTGGCAATACTATGGAGAGAATCCTCAGCAGACATATCCTCAATATGGTCAAGGAGCTCTTGGGTACAACCTTTGAAAGGAAAAGTGGCAGCACGAGCCAAAAAAGCTGGAGCATCAAAGTCGAAGAGAAGCTCCTGAGTGCGGAGAAAGGTTTTTCCAGCCTCATCCAAGTGTCCGTACTTCTTTAGGAGCTCCTGGTCGACTATCGAATCAATTGGGAGATACGGAATGGTCTCATCCGACAAGGGCAGAGCAGAAGAGGCACCCTCAGTAGAGGATCCACCATATTCCCAAAAACACAAGGAGGACTTTCTCCGATAATACGCCACATCTCGGAAGGAGAACAACGAAGGGCAGGATTACTGGAAACACCACCCAAATGAACGCCTGCGAGATTCGGATTGAAAAGAATTGGATGCTCCACGTACAAACATGAAAAACAACCTGGTTGATCGGGAGCGACGATAGGAGACTGAGCAAAGGTTTCATGTGAGGGTTCTTCGTGGGGCTTCGTCTTCCACTGGCCCTTCCCGGGTTGCGGGTCAACCTCTCTTTTGGTTTTGCGGGCCAAGCTGGTGAGATCCTTCTTCTCTCAGCCTTTCCCTCAGTGGGGCTGCTCAGCTCATTTATTTCGTCTGGATAGTGGATGTCTTCGAGCGTCATTCCCCACGGATACCTCCGGGGGTGGGGGATTCCTCATTCCTTGATTCCTTCCTGGTTGTGGTTCCCTTTGAGCTCCCATTTCTGGACGGCAAAGGTATTCACTACGTCTTTCCTCTGCCGGAGTTTAATTCACGCACTCCTTTTCTTCGGCGTTCCTTCTCCATATGAAGTTGATAGTTTCTCTCACATCTCCTCCGCTGTGTTCCTTCCTAGCATCCTTTCTTCTTTCGAGATCCTCCTGCAGATCGTTATGGCTTTCCCTATGAGGGCCGCTAAAGCTCAACCTCGTCGATTGAACCGGGAGAGCTTTTGCAGCATATTCATCAATCACCCTTCGAATTGTTTTATTCATCTCTTTCATTTTCTTGGGGGTTGCCTAGATTTGGGATGGGAATAAACCTCGCCGGAGTGGGCACCTCTATGGCCGGTGCGCTGATTTAGACATTATTTTTACTACTTGTCACGCTTCTCTGAGCTATGGAATATTCTCCCCTCTCTTCATTTCTAGGGATCGCAAATCCTTCACCACTCATCTCAAAATCAAAAAATAGAACAAAGATCCAAGGATCCTTCTTCCAAGAACAGAATAGGGACAGCTAATCGTAGCGATTCCCACAGATGGCGGCACTTGTTGATGTGTGTTCTTGGCTAGTTAATTTGTGCTTGAGAGGCAATGATTATTGTGTAACTAAACCAAGAACGATCACAATCAAACAAGATAAAATCATAAATAAGATATCAAAACCGATAAGAGATAGAATTCCCACTAAAGAACTCACCCAGTTTTTTATTACTCTCCCTTAGAACAACACTCATAAAACCTCCCAATTATAAATGTAATGTCTAAAGTGAAAAATGAGTCCCCTTTTCTCTCCTGTGAGGAAAGCTATTTATACTACCAACCAAACCCTAATGTTATCCAATCCCAGGATCTGGATAAAGACAAGCAACCATCAATGAGAGCGGTAGGTACATCGGCGACTTTCGACAGCCAGTACAGGATGCTGCCAGATAATTCCCAGAGTGTAGCAGGTCTTTCTCCCCTTTGCTGGCTTCCTATTGGCGGATTACCAAAGGCATGCCTGTTGTGTGTTGTCTTTTAGCGTGGGGATTGTTGCCTAAGACATATCTTTTTACCGTTATTCCTGTCTTCTAGTCTGTCACCACTGGTTTTCCCTGCAGTCAGGTTTGTACTTTGCCCCCACTGTCCTGGTAACCCTTCTGATCATCGGCCAGGTGTGTTACTGAGGTCTCATTGCTATCCGAACCCTGGGGCGCTCCCTTCGGCTTCGAATTTAGGTATTCTGCCGAGGGGCTTCGGCCTTCTATCCATTGTTGGGCTTTCTAATCCTTGGTCCATCTGTTCTCTAGGCCTCGATGAAGGGTTTGTCCTTTGGGCCTATCCTTGGCTATTTCCCAAGACGTTCCTTCTAGGCTTGGGCTCATTTCTTTGTAACATGCTTCACTGGGCCTCTGGCCCAAAAAGCGTGGGGGATATAATACCCATAAGCTGAAATAGAATCGAAATTAAAGAATAGGAGGTTTCGAAAGGGAATGACCAAAGTTGAAAATGGAAGGCATGCTGAAACAAAGGGACATACGTTGATATAGCGATAAAAGGATATAACATCGGTGTGGGAAATATAGGGGATATATAAAAAGGAATAGGAATAAAAAGTAGTCCGAAATAAAGGTTAAGGTATCATAATCGAAACAAAAAGGCTAAATTTTGAACCTCTTTGGTATCGAAATAGAGGTGTCGGAACATCGGAGTCAGAATAAAGAAGCAAATTTTGGGGCCTTTTCGGGATCAAAACAAAACTCAAATAATCGTCGAGACTGCAACAATGTCATTGCTTGGGAAACAGAATTGCGGTACTTATGAGCATGGTGAATCTTCTCGTCAACCCGACATTAGTTTTGTTTCTCGTCGATTTCTTTCTGTTGGTGAGTTTGATATTCTTACTAACGAGATGATTGAAATAATTACTTCGATTCGTGACTCTTTATTTTATCTGTGTCCCCTGCATTCTCACCAACTGTATCTTTTTGTAGATCCTCCTGTTGTTGAGTCTGAAAGTGAAGAATATTCAGAGGAGGATCCAGACTTGATAAAGGCTCACGAACTTGGGATGGAAATTGATTCGGAGGCCGAGGATTATGACAAAGCATGCACCAAAGATAGCTATCCCCTCCCATCGATTGATAAAATAGCTGACGCCACGGCAGAACACAAAGTCATGAGCTTCATGGATGCATTCTCGAGGTACCATCAGATCCCGATGCACTCGGACGATAAGGCAAATACGGCTTTCTTATGTGAAAATAGTATCTATGAATGAAACAACATGCCCTTCGGTCTGCAGAACGCGGGGGCGACCTATCAAAGGCTAGTGAACAAGATGTTTGTAGGAGAGATCGGAAGGATAGTGGAGGTATACGTGGATGATAAGTGATGAAAAGCCTAAAAAGAATTGACCATCTTGATCATCTAAAGAGAGTGTTCAGAATCTTCCGGCATTATGAAATGAAGTTAAACCCGAAGAAGTGTACGTTCGGAGTAAGAAAGGGGAGCTTCCTCGAATATTTGGTTAGTTCGAGGGGAATCGAGATGAACTGGGAGAAAGTGAAAGTGATCCTAAAGATGGGTCATCTGAGGCACATGAAAGAGACTCAGAACTTGACAGGTAGGCTGGCCACCTTGAATAGATTCATGTCGAAAGCATCGGACAAGTGCAATCCGTTCTTCGACGTCATAAAGAAGGCCAAATTTAAATGGACAAAGGACTGTGGAAAGGCATTTGATGAGATCAAAAAGGAACTATCTAATCTCAGGATTCTATCTAAACCATCACCAGGTGAAACACTACAGCTATATCTAGCAATATCAGAAACGGCATTCAGTTCAGTACTGGTCAAGACGGAGAAGAAGAATAAAAAACAGGTATACTTCGTAAGCCAATCCTTGAGGGATGCGGAACTCAGGTATCCGGTAATGAAGAAAGTAGTCTACGCTCTCGTTATGAGTTCGAGAAAGCTAAGACCATATTTCATGGAGCATACCATAGAGGTGCTGACAACATTTCCATTGAGGCAAGTGCTCTAGAGGCCGGACGCAGATGGAAGATTACTCAAGTAGTCCGTCGAATTGGGATAATTTGGTTCCTCGGTCAAAGAACAAGTGACGGTTGACTTCATAGTGGAGCTCACATTCCCTATGCCAACCGGAGAGGAAAGAAGAAAGCCTAATGCATGTGGATGGGTCCGCTACTGCATCGGCTTCGGGAGCTGGGGTCATCATCCAAACCACGTCGGGAGAGACATTCTCGACAGCAGTCATTCGGTTTCTTAGCTACCAACAACGAAGCAGAATACAAAGCCTTATTGAACGGGTAGAGAATGGTGTTAGCCATGGGCACTGACGAGTTGCTAGTCTATAGCGACTCTCAGCTGATGGTAAATCAGATACGAGGGGTGTACGAAACTAAAGATGACCAAATTAGCCACTATTGAGGGTTAGCGGCTGGTATGCTTCAAAGATTCAAACATGTATTTTTAAAATTTATTGATCGGAGGGAGAACATGGGAGCAGATGCATTAGCCAAGCTGGCCACGGCGTCAAACGCAGAAGACCTCAACAACATCAACATTGTAAAGTAAGAAAAGCCATCAGATACCAGCGTCTGGGTCCTAACTGACTAACCCCCCGAAGAGTCATGGATGACCCCAATTAGGAATTATTTGGAAGTAGGGTTAACCCCTTCGGATAAAAATAAAGCCCGCCAGATAAGGCTAAGATCGGCGAGATACATGTTGATTGAGGGGAAGCTGTACAAGAGGGGATATTCGTCCCCACTTCTAAAATGCCTGAATCTGGAAGTGACAAAGTATATATTGGCAGAAATACACGAGGGCGTATGCGGGAACCACATGGGCAGAATCGCTTTGGCCCATAAGGTGATCAGATAGAGGTACTTCTGGCCAACACTGAAAAAAGTTGCCACTCAACACGCACGAGCCTGCGCTACTTTCCAAAGGTTAGCACCGATCACAAGAATGCCCTCAGAGCAATTAACATCAGTTTTCAGCCATTGGCCATTCGCAAAGTGTGAGATTGATCTGATAGGACCGCTACCTACCGGGAAAGGCGGAGTCAAGTTCGCTATAGTAGCAGTGGATTACTTTATGAAATGGGTAGAGGCCGAGGCCTTGGCAACTATCACAGAGGCTAGAGTAGAGAAGTTCATTTGGGAGAACATTGTGTGTCGCTTCGGCATACCCTACTCAATTGTCATAGATAATGGCAAACAATTCGATAATACGAAGTTGAGAAAGTTCTGTGAGGACTACGGCATCAAAAAATAGTCTTCCACTCCATATCACCTTCAATCCAACGGCCAGGTTGAGGCCGTGAATAAGATAATCAAGCATACTCTAAAGGCGAGACTGGAAAAGCTAGACGAGAGTTGGCCAGAAGAATTGTCGGGAGTCTTATGGTCATACAGGACGACGATGCGAATGTCCACCAATGAAACACCTTTCTCGATGGCATTCATCACTGAGGCGGTGATCCCAGTGGAAATCAGAGAACCCAATCCGAGAATGGCCTTCCATAGAGAAAAAGAAAACGACAAGCTAGTTCAAGAAAGATTAGACCTACTGGAAGAAAAGAGGTTGAGAGCAGAAATGCACAATGCTATATACAAGCAAAGAGCGGAGCGGTTCTACAACTCAAGGGTAAAACTGAGGCGATTCAAAGGAAGAGAGCTGGTGCTCTGAAAGTTATTGGGACTAGTGACACAAGGCAATGATCAGAACTGGGAAGGCCCTTACTTAATCAAGAGAATATTGGGAGGAAGAGCATACGAACTAGAGGAAGTAGAAGGCAAGAAGGTACCATATCCTTGGAACGCACAACATCTGAAAAAATACTACCAATGAAGTGGAAAGCATGATTAATGAGGTTGGTGATACAACTTTTGTTATAACTTTTAATCAAGACATTAGGCCATACTCTGTGGGAATCAAGGCTTTAGGCCAAAGGGGGCAGGAAATCAGTGATTTATGAAAAAAAAAAAGTGAAAGTTGTATAAAGACTCTTATTATATGGTTAAGGATATTATTATTTTGGAGGGTCAAATGGTCAAGGATATGTACTTTTTGGGATATCATTGTTCTTGGAATGCTAATTTATAAATTTAACCCCCTATTAACTTAAGAAGGATGCCACAAGTGTAAGACAAAAGGATTATAGAATATCAATGGCTGAAATAGAATCAAAATTAAAGAATATGAGATTTCGGAAATGAATGACCAAAGTTGGAAATGGAAGGCATGCTGAAACAAACAGACAGACGTTGATATAGCAATAAAAGGATATAACATCGGTGTGGGAAACATAGGGGATATAAAAAAGGAAACAGAATAAAAAGTAGTCTGAAATAAAGGTTAAGGTATCAGAATCGGAATAAAAAGGCTAAATTTTGAACCTCTTTGGTATCGAAATAAAGGTGTCGGAACATCGGAGTCGGAATAAAGAAGCTGATTTTGAGGCCTTTTCGGGATCGGAACAAAAATCATAGCATCGGAATTGGAGGTCAAAACAAAAGTCAGGGTATCAAATCAGAGTTGAAAGGCTAACTTAGGAACCACGGTGGAATTGGAATAGATCAGTTTGGATAAGGATTAAAATATCTGAATCGGGATAAAAAAAAAGTAAATTTCGAAGCCTCATCGACAAGAGATGGACTGGAAGGTAAAAGAGAATTTGGAATAAAAGTCATCGGAATCGGAACAAAAGGGTAAATTTTGGAGCTTACAAGGGAGAGATATCTCGGAGTCTCAATGGAAGGGAATAAAATTCAATAAGCCAGACAAGGATCGGTCGAAAGCAAGTCCGATAGCGCTAGAACAATGGATGTGCAGAAAGGGAGATAGGGTTTTGGAAAAGAACGCAAGCATATGCATAATTGGCGAGCAAAGATAAATCGTACCAGCCAAAACATGTCCATAAGTTCAAAATCAAGCAACAGACGACCCAATCATTCATAAATCGTAGAAGAAGAAAGCAATATATCACAACAATCACCCAGTTTTTTTTAGATGAGAATAGGGGATGGAGAAATCCAGAGGTCAGAATCACAGGTCACCATAACAATAAAGTTTTAACCCACAAGGTGATCAGAAACGAATAACAACCTGTGAAATTGAGGAGAAGAAAATCAGTCTTTTTTTCGCCCACTGAGGGATTGGAAGAGGTTGGCCATCTTGTCTTCCATCTCCTTTAATCTCGCTTCGTCCTTTCTTCAGCGGCTCGGGGATGGATAACACAATCTTCCAGCACTCGGACGCGAGCCTCCATCTCCACCAACCTGGCTCGAGCCTCGGCAGCCTCAACCCTGGCGGCGTCTCGAGCAATTTCTGTCTCAATTAGACTCACATCTACAGATTCAAGAGTGGCTCGCCCCATCCCGACTTGAAAATCCAAAACCTCCAACTATTCTTTCTGGTAGGCAGCAATAGAAGATAGTTCGGCATTCTCTACTTCAAAAGCATTCAACCTTTCCTCAAGACCAATGGAGGATCCATCAGAACTATCAACTAACTAGCTAGCAAACAGCCGGTACAGATACAGAATATGCAAAGAAGCAGAGAAAGAAACAGCAGCAGCCCTGGCCATGGCAACCAAACCAGAGGAGTTCCGAGGAAGTGAACTAGGATCGACGACGAGTGGAACACAATGGTTGAAACGGTGAGAAACACCCTGAACAAAGCCCTGATTCCCTAATTCTTGCAAGTCAG
Source organism: Pogostemon cablin (assembly GCA_023678885.1). Lineage (NCBI taxonomy): Eukaryota > Viridiplantae > Streptophyta > Magnoliopsida > Lamiales > Lamiaceae > Pogostemon > Pogostemon cablin. Next base: position 18,080,668 of record CM043012.1, read on the forward strand.
GCTCATCAAGCTTGGCAGATTCATCGACAGGGTTCTTTCCATGGGCACGTGCCCTCTCGGCAGCTAGCCTTTCGGCTTCCACATCGGCAATGATAGGACCCGTGGATACGGGGTCACCTTCACCTTCAGCTTCAGGCCTTAGCAGCTTCGGGCCTCCAGAATTCGGATTGGCAGGGGGAATAGATGGGATCACCTGAGAGCCGGAAGGAGGAATGCTGGCATCAACTTCTCTCATGAACGGCCAGGGGAACAACCCCTCTCTCAGGACCAATCATCATATCATAATCCTAGGCCCCCGAATCAATTTCCATCCCAAGTTCGTGAGCCTCTGCAAGTCTGGATCCTCCTCTGGATCTTCTTCACTTTCAAACTTAACAACAGGAGGATCTATAAAAAGATACCATTGGTGAGAAAGCAGTGGACACAGAGAAAACAAAGAGTCACGAACCGAAAAAATTATTTTCCTCATCTCGTTAGTAAGAATATCAAACTCACCAACAGAAAGAAATTGACGAGGAACGAAATTAACGCCGGATTGACATGAAGATTTACCATACTCATAAGTACCGTGACACCATTTCCCGAGCAATGACATTGCTGCAGCCCAGACGACATCGGTGGGAACGGAAAATCCAAGAGGCTTGGCGGTAGTATATTGGGATCGTTCCTGAGGAGGAGACATAGGAGCAAAGGCCTGAGATGAGTCGGTTGTTCAACTTGAAGGTCCTCCTCAAGTAGAAAATCTCCAGAGTCAACCGACAGGCCTTCAAACTCTTTCTCTTCGTCTTGAGAGGGGGACAGAGTGGGGTAATCAGGATCAGCTTCTTTATCAGAAAATTCATACACATGCTTGTGGCGGATCAAGGACAAACCCACGACAGAAATGGTAGATCCCACAGGAACTAAGGCATTACGGAGTTCATCTAAAAAAAATAAAGAGTAGACATCAGAAGCAGAAGGAAGCATGCGGATGAAACAAAAGTACCACAAGAAAATAAAAATGAGGAATACCAGCAGTAGAACCACGGCCGAGAGTAGACAGCCCAGCTGAAATAAGAATCGGTTCTTGAAGCAGAGGAGAAGCACGATAGATATTCCCACCCGAGGACAGAACCTCATAGACTCAGCAGAATCCATTACTTAACTACGCAAGCTGACGACGAGGGGGACCTGCACAAGATAAATAATAAACGATGATGCCAAAAAAACCAAAGACCAAGTTAAAGCCTCAAAAAGACAGAAATCTCACATTTATCCAAGGGGAGAAACCGACAGGAAAAAGTTACATGAACGCCATTCACTCGGAGATGATAAGTTCCTCTCAACCAGAACCAGGCTTGTTCCCAGCTCCATCCGATGACATCAGATGCACCAACGAAATGATGATTGCCCTGAGGAAGTAGATGGTAAAAGCCACCGGAACGACCAGATGGAACGTAGAAAAAGAGGTACTCTAACTCAAAAGGATCTCGGATTGTATGACCCAATAGGTGGAACAAGGACATTGTGGATACCAGACGCAACCAAGAAGAGGGCAACAATTGCCCAATGGCCATACCCACCTCTGTAATAACAAACCGATAACAGGAGGGATATGGAGACATAAACCAACAAGGAATAGAGAATAATAAAAGGCGGTACATTCTGGGGGAGGCTCAGAAATTGGAATGTTGTCACCAGGAGAAAGGAAAGCAACGTCTGAATTACCGTACATCTGATGGATCTCACCAACACGTTCAGCAGAGAGTCAGGAAGGAGGCAACCAACCGAGATGTTGAGCCACACCACGCAGGGCAACACTCACGTCACCTATATCCCGACGAACCAGAAGATAATCCATAACATTCAAAGGCAAAAAGGCACCAAACTCCTCATCAATGAGTATCGGCGCACCACCAGCACCTACGGCCGGCACGATGGGGACTTGCTGTCGGTCGGAAGAGAAAACAGAGTCCAAATTACCACCTAAAGAGGAGGAAGTAGATAAGTCCCTCAAATTGGGCGCGGCATCCTGCGAAGCCGATTAGAACTACGGACATCGGGCCGAACATGGCGCTCCAGTGTGGAATCGGAGGTGTTCACCATTTGAACGTCAAGTGGGGACGAAGTACCTTCACCAGACATCTTCTATTAATGAGAGACACGAGAACTAGGGTTTAACAGAAAGAAGAGATAAGAAAGATTTCAAAAATTGCCAAAATTTTGGGGGAAGCAGTTAAAGGGGAATACAAGGATATACGCAAAGGATGCAAAAGATTTGAATTTCAAAAGACAAAAATGGCAGTTATCTGACAAAAAAGGAGAACAACACACATTATTACTGGAAATCATGAGTCAAAAATAGCAAAGATCGAACGGCTGGGATACAAAGGCTTTACAACTTCCAAGGAGAAAGAAAGACCCGGATGAATCCATGTGTCACCTGATTAGGAACGTGCCAACCCACGACATAAAACGGCGATTATACTCTAAAATAAAGGTAAATTACCAGAATACCCTTGTGAGACATACCAACAGTAAATAAGAATATTTCATTTCATAAGAGGCGGGTTACAAATGTGAGGGACCCACAGAAAATCCTACCATTTGAAAAAAGAGAAAAATACAAAAAATAGTCATAATAAATTTTAAAGAGCGGGATACATCTGATTTAATACTGGGGTCTCAATAAATTTTTATTTGTCGGAGAGGGGAGCTCCTGAATCGGCTGCATCAGTAGACTTCGAGCTATCACCTTCAGGTTGCACACCTTCGAAAGGGCCCAAAAGAGATTCGGAAGTCGTTAAACCCAAGGAAATATCGACCATCTCAGTACTAACGGATGGGGGGAACAGTTTTCGAAGATGAGGGAACCACAGTAATAGCCTTGAAAGAATGAAGCTCTGACTCGGCCATAACATAAATCTGATCAGGCACATCGATGGTTTCAGGTAAAGTAGGAGCATCAGGCTCAGTAAGTGACTCCCGGATAGACACCCCCACGGACATGGGGGGAAGCTCCGAGGAAGGGTTATTAGTCGGAGAGTCAGCAGTGGCAAATTCCAGAACTTCATCAGCGAAGGCCTCATCCGATGCCCCCTCCGAAACCTCACCAGGGTCATCCTCAGGAGCCTCGATGTCGGTGATAAAATCGGAATACTCACCAAGCAACCCCAAATCATGTCCGTCCATCAATTGCAACCATTTTATTTTCCACTTAGGATTTGGGAAGTCAAAGTTAGTCAACCATCTGACCGGTGGCTTTATATGCAATCCTTTATTAAAGTTATACATTTTTTTGCTAAATTTCAAAGGTTTAGACTTATTTGCAATTAAAGTAAAGGTGGGGACTTTTCCCGCAATTAATCCTTTATTTTTTTATTATAAATTACTTTTTATTGAAAATATTGCTACGTTGCAACAAATTTATTAATAATTCATAAAATATTTTGATTCAACTGTCATTATTGTTTTATTGAATATGTATTATTTTTTATCAAAAATATTATATTTCTATAGAATTCATTCTATTAGATATTATTATACAATTTTTATTTGTATAATTATGTTAATTGAAAAATGTTATGAATGATGATAACCATATTTACCTTCCTAGGATGTTTATTCCCCAAATTTCACCCATCAATAGTCTTTTTCATTATGTTTCAAAATAAGAATTATAAAATAAAATAAAATAGAATAATGAATAAGAAAATGTCTTTTTCCAAATAATTAATAACCCCCTTTCTTTCTTTCTTTTTTTTTCCATTTGTTTTTTTAGGAAGTGGACATATTCCTAATTATCATATTACTAAAAATACTAAAACAAAAATATAAGTACATATATTTATATTGGCTATTTGTGATGCTAATTGCTAAGCTTTCTTTTAATTTGTTTTATCAAAATGACAATTTATTTAATGCAAATTCTGAAATAACTATTACAAACTTCTCAATTAAGGGGGAAAAACAGTGAAAATATTGACAATGTGATAGTGAAGTGAAGATGACAGTATCATTTTTCTTTTCTTTTTTTCTTTTTTCATTTTTTTTTCTTTATCCTACTTTTTTTTTTTCATATATTTTGAAAGGAAAGAAATAAATCCTTCAATTTAGATTGAAGTCATTTTCCAATACATTGTTGTTGTTATCTCAATAAATTTGATTGGACAATGTAAAAGGGCCACCTAAGCACCGAAAGAAGAGAGGAATAATGGGGTTTTTTTTCCCTTTTCTGCATTCAATAAAGTTAGACTTTAAGACAATTGATCTTAGTGGTAATTACATACATACATTAAATTATAATTATTCAAGACCTAAATATATATTTTAATGTAAAATTAATTGAGAAAAAGACCACCGTGAAAAATCACTTGACTAGTGAGAACTTGCAAAACTTATTAAATGATAATTAAATTTAAATAAGAACATTAATATCGATCAAATAAAATGGTGAATACTATAATTCAAATATATATTAAGACTCCATAGATTATAGATCAAGCCTCCTAGCATATAATACGTGTCTATTATTCCAATATTTAAATTAAATGGACATTAATATACCAGATGATCATGTGAAGTCCATTTCATTTTAAAAAATTGTAGCATGGGCATCTGATCTTTATAAATAATTTAAATGGGCCAAAAGTTAAAATATTTATCTCCTCCAAACATTTTATTTATAAAAAAAAAATCACTTCTATTAGTATATTTAACATTATTTATTCATTATCAAAATATATTTTAATAATTTTAAAAGAGAGTAACATTTTTCTTAATCTTTATGTCATCGACAAAAATCGACATAAACATGTCATCGAAATCCCAAATCTCATCTTGCTTTGAAACCCAATTTCACTCTTTGGGATTCGAATAAACTAATCTTAGTTGAGGTTCCAATGCCCACTTGATAATCCCACATTCCCACTCATTAATAATAAAATATCACTACCAATCTAAATATTGTTAATTTACATTATAAGGTATTGGAAAATTAATAATAAAATTATATCAAGAATGGAACCTTGTTCTATTATTCCATACCAAGTGAGGTGACAACCAAGGAATATTAAACAACCCCCACTTACAACCCCACCAAAATGATAATATTAGGCAAATGTATTTGTTTGGCAGGTCGATTTATATTCTTCTTTCCGATGAAATATTACTCTTGTATGTGATAAATTATTACTCCCTCCGTCCATCCCCAATTTGTTTTTTGGCATAGAGTGGGTAGTTGTATTAATGGGGTATGTAGGTCTCATATTTTAATTGTATTAGTGGGTGAGTGGGTTCCAAGTGTCTAAAAGTAGAAATTGATAGATTAAAAGTAGACGGCCCAAAATGATAAAATGAATAGATTGACAGTAAACGGATGTAGTATTTTTTATAAATTACATACGTACGTGTAATCATCTCATAAGATTATTTTATGGTTTTATAATTAATTATTTTTTATTAAAAATATATCAATTTTCTTTTAAAACATTATCACTTTTTATTTATACACTATGAATTATTAATAAAATAGTTTACTGTATCATCATTAATTTTCATCAAGAGTTTCACTTTTTATTAAAATGTTAATCAATTTTTATTCGTCTCATACAAATTATTCGGTGTCATGCAAATCTTTTCTTAACTAGTTTTTATAGTGTATCTTATACTATATAGATAAAAAATTAAAAGATAATAATTAAAAATTTTGATTTCAAAGTATACTGAATGGAATTACGAATAAATAGAATGAATTAATGAAATAAAATAGAAAATGAATAATTAAAAATAATAATTATCATGATTGATATGGTTTAAGTTTATGTTGAGTAATAGAACACATTCTTTAATTAATTCTAAACTTAGAATGTTAAATTTTAATTTTAATTTATATAAAAAAAATTAAATTAACTAAAATTTATTGAAGATTTAATATTCTTTCATAATTATACAGGTAAAAAAAATTAATAAATTTAAGGTTTATATTAAATTCTAAATAAAAATAGTATAATTAAAAAGTTATTAAATTATATAAAAAATCAATTAATATTTAATATTATATATATAATCAATTTAATAAATATTTTTTTTATTAATTTTTATTTAGAGTAAATATTAAATTAATAATATATTTTTTAAATTTTTATAACAAAGACTTATTTGAGACCGTCTCACGTAAGGGTTTACGTGAGACGGCCAAAAAATGACATCTTTTATACATAAAAGTGATAATAATAAATTAATAAAAAGTTATGATGTTATTTCATGAACAATTTATAGTATAAATAAAAGTGATAATATTTTATAGCGAAAGTGATAACATTTTATAGCGAAAGTGATATCTATTTTAAAAAGTAAAAAAATTATCTCACGTAAGACAGTATCACGCAACACCTACCCTTTCTATAATCATATAAATAAAAATGTGACATAAACAATTAAATTTTATTTATATATTTTAATTAGATAAATAAAAATAATAAAAATTGATTCTTAGAGTTATGAAATAGTGGAAGGAATATCACTATTCCTTATTTTTAATAATAGCATGAGATTCCACCCTCAGTAATTATACAAATCACAAGATTAGAAATTAAATTAGTAATGGTGATACATTCTTATTCGATTACATCATATCAATTAGAAATTAAATTAGTAATGGTGATACATTCTTATTCGATTACATCATATCAATTACCCCTTAAATTGTGGAATGAAAAAATCATGTGATGGAATAAATAAAATTAGAATCATTTTCTAATCGATTCCAATATATCTATTGCCATAAGAATGTTGAACAGGTTAACTTTCAACTTTTTGCAAATTACCCACACCCGATTCTAAATAATATTAATAATTATTTATTATAAATTATAATGGAATTTAGGTCCAAAAACCCTAATGCACGAAGATAACATTTCTTCATAAATAGTTTTAACTGCTACTTACCGACAAAATAGTAACATGATATCGACTGAACAGTACTATTTCAACTGTAATTAAGCTGTAGTAATTATTATAAAAACTACTACAATAATTTAAAAGAAAACTGCATTGTGTCATTATTTTTGAAAATAAAATTAATGGAGTACTTCGAACATAAAAGAAATAATGACAATTTTATTATTAATTCCCAAAACATATACGTTCAGATCTTCTCTCATGAATTTATAATTTAAAAAAAAAAAACTAGAAATTGGAAATTTTTTATTTAATTACATTTAGGGTTCATAGCCATGATCAATAATTACATCTTTGAGAACAAACAAAAAAGCATTAAAATCAACATCATGGTCAAAACTACATAGTACTTAAAGTTTGATTGCATCAAATGATGATCAACATTCATGCCATTAAAATTATTCTTCATCATCATCATCATTATCCCTTGTGAATCAAGTCTAATAATACCATCCAAAAAGGAAAACAAAAGCTTTCTCGCAAGAATTCCATGTGGTTCTTTCTTGATAATCCACTAATGTAAACAATACAAAAAGGCACATACACATACAAGCACTAAACAAACACACAGTAAATTCAAAAAGGCATTCAAGAAAGTCATGGTTATTCTTTGCAAAATCAAGAATTCATCATAAGCAAGAAAATTCAATAAAACAAGAGGGATAATGAAAGCAAATAAGAGTTTTCTCTTGCCTTCTTTTCCCCTATCCTGGAATGAACTTATTCCAAACCACTAAAACTCTACAATAAAGAAAAAACATCACTACTTTCTAACTACATCAACTAGCTAGTAGAATCCACCTGTTTTCCCACTAAATACGATGAGAATTCACCGAGGGAGACGAAGCTAAAACGACTAGGTAAAGCAATGCAACGTATTAAGAGGAAGACGAAAAATGAAAAACAGTGCTGGAAATTAGGCCTAAGAAGCTAGAAAAATATATATTTCAGTAATCAAGAGGAGTTTTTTTCACTAAAGTGGGGTGTTTCTTATCATCCCAGTGACTACTCATTCTTTGCAATATCTAGTTATAAAGAATGAATAAAAATAGCCAAAAAAAACTAGTGTTTCTTCATATATTCACTGCCTCGATCTTTTTATGGCGCCACGCGGCCTTCTTTACTAAAGCTTGCAACCAACAAAAACCCAAAATATAAAGCTGGATCCTCCACCAAAATCTCATCATAAACTTGAATCTAATTAAAGATTTAGTAGAATGATTCTTATCTTACTGAGCCATCAGCTGATCAAGCTGCATTTGCTTGAGCCATGCGCCTAAAACGGATTGGTCGACCTGTTCAATCTGGTTATTCAAATTATCACCTTCACCAGAGGACGTGCCTGTACCTGCAATGCCAGCGAAACGAGGAGCCAATTTTTCCTTCATGTCTTGTGGGGATTCTTTGACAAGTGACTGAACCCAAGATAAGTCTGGTTCCTCCCCACTATTGAGGAGTTCGAAAGACGATGATTTCCTGAGCTTACCCAAGTCATCAGTCGTGACTGCCCACTCCGGTGGGCCATTAGGGGATCCCCATTTTGACCAGGGTTCATCCATGGAGGCAACAGCAGCTGCAGCATTAGAGCCAAGATCACGTGAACTCAGGCTTCGAAATTGTTGGTGCTGCTTTTCTCGAGCTAGCATTGACACTCGGGCACTCATTGGTGAGATAGGCTCCACAGCTCGGGGTGACATTCTCCCAGAAGATGGGACTCCGAAAGGGGCCTGTAAGAGGGAGTGATCGACGTTCCTTGGTGAAAATGTTGTTTTGATTGGAGAGAGCATGCTCTGTTGCTGCTGCTGGAACTGGTTAAGGATTGCTGACTTGTGTGTGGGCGAGAAAACGGCCGAAGCAAGTGCTTGATCTGAGTATCGAGGAGAAGAGCTCTCCGCAGAAAAAATATCCTCCAAATTCGAAGGTGTTAGGGTTTTCTGACGAACCGAACGACTTATCAAATTAGTATTAACACTTGGTTGGGACAGCAGGGGTAACTCATTCAAGAGTTGTTGTTGATGGATATCAATATCTCCAAATATACTTAAATCTTCAAAGGGAATATCCCTAGCATTCAGAGATGAACGCAGCCTACTGGACTGAAGATTGCTGCAGGGTAAATGCAATGCCGGAACATTTTGTTGGGATGGCCATCCCGTGTTTGAAATGCCATTAGCTGAAGGGGACATTGGTGGAGTGAACGGAGATGGGGACATCACTGGAACCGAAGATGGTGAACCGGGTAAGAGACTCATTGCTGCAGCAAAATCCATGGCATTAGCTGCAGAGGTGCTTGACTGAGGAGATGGAACAGCAGAGCCAGTCGACACATATAAGGGGCGAAGTTCCTCTTGCGTGTGGGCAAAGAAGCAAACTCTCCTATTGCAACTCGTACCGTCTTTGCATAGTCGTGTCCTGTACTGAGCAGGGTGGAGCCAGCACTCAAATACTCCATGAGCATATTCACACATGTCCCCTCTACGACAAGCCCCCTTGCGGAAATCTGGACAAGGCACACAGCTGTAGTGGTACTTCCTAGGATCTCTTCTTCTAGCATTTTCACCAGGATGAACAAATGGGCACTCAGTCCAATCGTGAGAGTAGGCACGAGAGCAGGGCCGGACCTTAAATGAGAACATTCTAAATTCATCTGTAGAATAGATGCTGTTTTTAATGTCTGGTAAAGAGGGATCCACTGGGTACTCTTTCTTCTCCGGAGCATATGATGCAGAAAAGCCATTCAATTTCACATCCTTGGGAGAAAGTGGCAATTCCGATGAAGGAGGGGATCCATTCACATCAGATGGAGACAGCGGAGGAGAGTTTGGATCCAAAGTGTCTATAGATACTCTCAGATGGTGCTCCTCCTCCAATAAAGTGCCCATTGTGAGCATCATTTGAAGGGTATATTTCATGTTCGGAAACTTGGGAGAGACGACGATAACATCAACAGGACGACGGCCATTGGCATCCTCTAGATTGGGATCTGCCCCTGCTGCCAAAAGTAGCTTGACAGTATCAATGGCATTAACAGATCCACCGGACGCAGCTGAATGAAGAGCAGTGCTCCTGTCTATGCCACAATTCCGGTTCACATCAACTTCAGCAAACGAGATGATCAGTTTCAGAACATCAATGCTACCATAAGTGGCAGCAACCATCAACGGAGTCAAACGCTGTAGAACCATTTGACTAGACCCTTTTTGCCGGCCATACCATGGCCCAACCTCATCAATGCTCAACGGTTCATGAGCAATACACTTTTTAAATCCCTCTATATCATTGTTGGCAGCAAGTTCAAGCAAGCTTTCAAAAGCATCCTCAGTTTCAACATTCAAATTATTAACACTCATGATTAAGACTCTTCTACTGCCAAACCAATTGAGAATAAGGCTGGATTATTTCCTAGCACTAACAAATCCGAGTTGCATACGTCCCCATTTTGGATAACCAACTGTACATCACAAGAAATTGAGCCTAAATTAGAATCAAAAAGTGAAGTAAGATCAAAGATGACAACATCAAAAAATGTACAAGAAAGGCACTAGACGTTAATCAGAAAAGTCTAAGAACAGTCATAAATTTAAGGCTCAAAGAAAAGAAACTCATAGTATATAGCTAGCATGTAAGAAAAAGATCAATCTTTTTTTGTGAACTAAAAAGGAATTAAAAGTTTATCCATTCATAAATGACAGAAGGGTGATCAGATATGGAAAATTTTGAACAGCAAATACTTTCAAATTCCAGTAAGACAAGTATATTGTTATAAAGGAAAATAAAAGGGTAAAGTAAATGGTAAATTGTAGCAAAGAGTGGTCTCAACTCCTATTCTGAATCTAGAATAATTATAATCTAACAATCAAGAAAAGCAAACATGTTTACAAAATCACTTATATGCATATGTGTATATATAGCATCTTACTTCAATTCAGTAAATCATCATGTTGATTCAATAAAAATAGGATAATCCATCCTTTTCTGGAATCTAAAAATTATAAGCATCACAATCAAACACACCATCCAATGATTCATACAGCCAAAACTATTCCATCTCAAAACAATCAAGAACTTCAGAGATAGCCAAATAACCCAACCCCATCACACACACACACATAAGAAAAGAAAAAGGGAAGACTAGAAAATCAGATACCCAATTTATCAGCCAGACTAAACAAAAATAAAGTAAAAAAATATATATCAAAATACTTACAAGCCTTGTATTGTGCATGCCTATAAAATCAACTCAAATTCAATTAGAGGTAGTTCAATCAATTTCTAACTCACATAAGGTAGTTAATAACAACCAAGATCAAATTTTTATATAGAGTTTATACACCAGTCATTACTACGTAGAGCAGGTGTACTGAAACTTTGAATACACACAGTTCCAACATAAACAGACAAAGCCCAAGTACTAAAACCTTGGTAAGAAAAAAAAAATCTTACCATCAAATATCAAATTAAAGAAACACGGTTAGCCCTCCAACAGCAGCAGCAAAAACTTCATTCTTGATTATTTATACACACTTAAAATCACCTCTACGCTTAGATTGAGAGTAGGGCAGTGGTATTTATAGATCTAGAGAGAGAAAGTGAGGGAGAGATGAGAAAATTATGACAACAAGAAGAAAGAGCTTCTTCTTCTCTGTCTTTCTTTTTCTTCGCCATTTCCTATGTTAATGTTTTTCCTTAATTTCTCTCTCCTCCTCTCTTCTCTCTCCTATCCTATTTCTCTCTCTATGTAATAAATCCAATCTATAGTCTCCCACCAATATATGTGTCACATATATAAATAAAAGTAATTAAATACTACTATGATAGTCAATATTTTAAGTTAGTGGAGTATATATCTGATTTTGAATAAATATGTTTAATTTTCATTTATATTCCTGACTTTCCGTAGAGTATCAATCAATGATGGCAATTTTTTTTAAAGAAAAATATTATAATTGCAGTAATTATTTAATTCGAATGATTGAATTGATTTTTTGTTAAATGAGACCGTAATTGTAGGGTACCTTCCCTTTAAATGATGACAGAGGTAAGATCCAGGGACCTATTTATTAACTAGATATGGAAAATTCTTATATAATCTTTTACAAAATTACATTAATTATTCCTACGGATAATTTCATTTAGATAATATCTAATTGGAATTCTACCATATTATTGCACAAGCCCAAAAATATGTACAGTGGGTAATGCGTTAATTAAGGTATAATTACGATACATTTCAGTGTTTTGGTTCATATATCACATTCTTAATAACTAATTAAGCTTTATTTATAATTTATTGTCTTAAAAATAATACACATCATATATTTCTATTTTAGTTTAGTTAAATTATTACTCGAATTTTGCGGTCAATTTTTTCATATGGTCTTGTTGGTCTATTTCTTGGGTTTTTACCGCGTAACAGCAGATTGCAGCCCACGAAGCTCCTTTACCCCTTCTACTATTGTTTGTGGAATTTTTAACCAAATTCACCACACATGCAGATGCAGGTTAATTTCACACGAATTTCCTTGCTATTGTATATGAATGCTGACGTGAAAGAGTATTATTGTTTTGTTCAATTATTTTCTAGCATTATTTTAATTATATGCCATTGAAAATTATGGGTTAAAAACAAATATAGTATATAGTCTACAATTAACATTATGTGTCAACGGTGTGTTTGATAATATTGAGTTAATATTTTCCAACGAACCTTAAAAAAGGAGTCATATTTGTGCGGGTTATTTTTATTTGTTTTTTTATACCATTAGTTAAAAAAATAAAAATTTCATGGTATATAATTTGAGAGGAGTTGTTAGTTGTTACGTGATATAAGTGAAACTAAAATTTTAAAAAGAGACTCTTTTATGAGACAGATTATTTGTGAAACGGGTGTGAGATGGGTCGATGTATTACTAAAGTATATTTATTATATAGTTAAAGTGTGCTTATTTATAGTTAAACTATGTTAATAATAAATCATATTATAACACACTAAAATTATACTTTAATGCATAATTGAACATACTTTAACAACCATTTAACATATTTTATCTATACAATAAGCATATTTTAGTGATGATCAACCCATATCACAAATAACGGTCTCACAAGAGACTTTGTCTTTTAAAAATAGGACAGTGTTGTATGATATGTTTTACGGAGATTATTTTATACTTTCGCAATCGAGTATATTTTTTATTTAAAATATTATCACTTTTCTTTTAAAATGTTATATTATCACTTTTTATTTATTATACAATAAATTATTTATAAAAAATTTATTGCACCATTATTATATTTCATTAATTAAGTATTACTACTTTACATTGAGATATTATCGCTTTTTATTCGTTTCACGAAAATATTCATGAGATATAATACAAGGAGTATTTACTTTTAGGACTATATATACTATATTCTTTTCATTCCGAAATCATTATCAGATTTGCTATTTGCATAAATTTTAATAAAAAAGATCAAATTTTATTTAAATTCTGAGGTAACATAGTTTTTTTTAATAAAATAAATTATAAAATACATTGTATATTTTGAAAATTATATGATAATTTTAAAATTAAAGTGAATTTATAAAAATAATATAATATATTACTACTCTTTTATAGAAAGTGTGGATTTAAATTTGGGACTGAAAAGTTGTATGGAGTATACATGTACCTATAATTTTTTAATTTTTTTTTTTATCTTCTACTATTTGTTTTTTATCTCACATACTTCTCAATCATTCGATATTTTTATTTAACTAATTTTCAAATATATTAGTAATATTCAAACCATCCTATGTATTTTTTTATTATATATTCACATAACTCAATAAAAGTGAGTACTGTACTCTAAAAATAAATGAATTTGTTCCACAAATAATAAAAGAACGACACTATTGTCACCCAAAACTTTACTAAAAATATTCAAAAATTAAAAAATATTATGTAAAAATACAATTTTAACCCTCGTATATTTTATTCAAAATTCACATGCCAAATTCTTTATTTACTTTGTACACCCAATCCAACTGTATACAGTCATCTTCTTCAAGTATTTTTTTTTTTTGATAAATAAAAATTTTATTGATAGGCATGAGACATACCTCAAAATTTACATAAATACAAAGCACAAAGGCCCTAAATCAAGTTTGGCTTGACAAGCCACTTATTAAATGATAATCTAAACTCACTCACATCATTGATATGAAACCAACTTCATACTCTATTTTTCATCTCCTCTATCTTCTTCAAGTAATTTAGAAAGATCTGTATCTTCTTCATCAAATTTCTCCCTAGCCTAACATGATTTTTTAAGGTTACTTTAAATGGTTATTCTCTATCTCTCCAAAATTTAGATGGTCTTATTCCTTTCTATCTAAACTCTTGTTTAGATCTACTCCAAGAAATTCTGAAAGTCCTGAAGGCATTAGACGGATTCATTTGCAGCACCGCTTGTTAATGCTGCATAAATATCTATGAATAGCAATAAGATTTTGACAATTAATACATACTATCCCAACTAATTATCAGATAAATATGAAAAAAAATTGGGGAGTTTGAATCCCACTGACAACCCTTTGGTTCGAGAATGAGTTTTTGTGGATTGAGTTTTTGTCGAATAATGTTCTATTGTTGAACGATGTGTGCATTTTCTTTATTTAATTTGCAAATAAGATTGGAATTATTTCAGTGGTTCAATATGATTTGCAGATATTTTTGTTTAATTGTTTATCAGAATGTGTTAAAACATTGCTAAAAGATAGAATTTTGAATGTATAATATTTTATGTTTCAGGGTTTGGAAAGATTGGGTGTACAAAGTAATTTAGAGGTTGAACAATTTTAAATGTTTAATGTCTAAGGGTAAAATTGTATTTTTATAAGGCATTATTAGAATTTTCGGGTGCTGTTAGTAAAGTTACGAGCGCAATAGTGTCACCCATAATAAAATCAACAATAAAAAAGAAGTTAATTAATATAAGTTGAAACCTTAGGAGATTATATAATTATGATTAGGCAAACATATTTCAACAAAACCTTGAAAATTTTACTTTTTATCACATTTATTTATTTTATTAACTTTTGAAGGATAATATAAATAAAGTATAAGCATGTTATGTGGGTTATGAAAGAATCATAAGTTTTAAATTGAAGTATATTTTAAAGTTATATATTTAAGGTAGTATTATAATTTTTTTGAGATAAATTTTATTGTGGAAAAAAAAGAAAAGCTTTCTATTAATACTACCTATTGGTTACATAAAATGAAAATAAAATATAAATAATAAGGTATAATTAATTGATTATTGGTTTTTTTTAATTAGAGACTTTTTCATAAATATATATAAATAATTAGATATTTAAAATACAAAATTTAAAAATCTTATGACATATAAAAAATAATTATATCATTGAATATATATACATATAATCGCATTAGACAATAAATTATATGAATAAAATAAAATATTATAATACTCACAGTGTTAAAATTACAATATAATTTAAAAATGGAACTATAATTAAGAATAAAGTAATAAACCTTTTACATTGCATGTCACTTTTCATTTCATTATATAAAATTATCACTTCTTTTTGTTTCACTCAAATTATTTTGTGAGACGGTCTTGAACAAATATTCTACCCAAAAATAATTATTTGATACGTGAATACTTTCACATTTTAGAGTTGGGGCATGAGTTTGAGTCTTAATTGAGTAGACTCTTCTTTGGATCAAATTTTATGAATCAAGAATGCATGAAAAAGAAATTTTATTTTAAGACATCTTTTATCCAGTTCAGTAACCACAAAACGATAATTAATTAATAAGAGATACTCATCATCACCATTTTTATGTTTTTACTCTAAAATTTTTATTCATCATAATAAGAAATTAGATAGCCAATCAATATCAATATCGATGCATATAAGCGTACACAATTCATCCATAAAGGACTCCTTCATTTTCATAATATCCCTAAGTTGAGTTATTTTTGGTAATTTTAAATCTCACTTCCTTCGTTTTTCATTTGTCATCTTAACTGTTTTAATTTTAATATAAGAAGTATTTTTATGTGACTCACACACAACACTAATAATTCATATTAAAAAAACTAATGCACTCTTGAAAGGAAGGGGGAGTATTTTCTTACATTATATTGTTGGTTTATATGTACACATTGCAATGGATAGAAAAATAGGAAGGAAAAACATTAACCTTTCTTATAGATCTGGATCTTGGATCATGAATGTCCCGGGAAAGCAAGATCATGAATCTTGAACGTCTCGAAATGATGGCAAAATTGAGTTGAGTAGAACTCTTCCTGTGGCTAAGCACAGGAACTCCGGCGAACTAAAAGAGAACGAATCGAACTAGGAACTCCCGGCGAACTAAGAGAAAACGGATCGAACTAGAATGCAAATGCTTTGTGATGTACTAATTAATATATACTAAGAGAGAACGGATCGAATTATGATGCAAATGCTTGTGATGTGCGGATGCTTTGGATGTAGTGTAAATGAGTGTAGAATGACTCTATTTATAACTTCAGGATCACTCTCTTATGATTAAGACAGGATAAGGCAGGATTGCTTGATTCGTTACACATTGTGTTCATACACACAAAATTGTAAATGATTCTGTTAACCCATAATTGTCATTAATTCTATTCACACACAACTTTTGACCGATCAAATACGATGTACCACGTGTCTCAATAATCATATGAGATAACGAAAAAAATTGTGAAAGTCCGTCAATACTCAATGTATCTATTTGCTTTTTGCACGTGGATTAAGGAGTATTATTATTTTATATGTAGTACGTAATTGTATTAGTGGAGGGTGTGAGTCCCATATTTTATTTGTATTAGTGGAGGGTGTGGGTCCCATAGTCCAAAAAGGAAAATGGATAGATTATGGATGAACGGCCCAAAATGATAAAATGGATAGATTGACAGTGAACGGAGGGTGTATAACATTTCAATGAAAAATGATACTGTATCAAATTGATAAAAGGTAATAATAATATAATAATAAATTATTTTATGAACAATTTATAATACAAATGAAAAGTGATAACATTTTAAATAAAATATTATAAGTTTTTTTTAATTAATTAGGATAACGTAAATGGTCATAGACACAGTCTCACCCAAATTATCCCCAAATAAAATAAATTATTATTTTGAGAATCAACTGTCAGTACATCTTTATTTAATTTTTAGAACATAAAATATTTGCGAACTATGGAGTATCTTTAAATGATAAATAAATATCTCTTATTTAAATTTTATTTTATTGTGAATTTTTAAAATTTAAGTTGAGATAAATAAGTAATAATTTGTTATTAAAAAAGTGGAGTAGTATTCAAAGAGTAATATTTTATACTCCAAAGAATAAAGTTTGAGCTTATGGAATCACATAAGACCATTCATGTATAAATTAATATAGATATGGAGTATTTATTTACACTCTTATATTTTATATGATAAAGTCTTGTGGTGAGACGTTTATGTGAAGTTGTATGTCAGTTGTATTAAAGTATAATCAATTATATAAATAAAATATATTTAATAATTGTTAAATTATGTTTGATATGATAAATAATTTATTAAAATATAATTTTTAATAATATTATAATATTATTTATTATTAACATACTTTAATTATAAATAAGTATACTTCATTTATACAGTAAGTATACCTTCATTAATGATCTCTCTCACAACTTAACTAACAAAAATTCATCTCACAAAATAGTTTATATATATATATATATATATTTATTTATGCACAGATATAAAAATAATAATAATAATGTCGTCGTTCATGTGTCTGGGAACTTATACCTAATATTCTTTTCATGGAGTTTTATATTTTTAAGACATTTTAGTTAGGGCAACCACTAAAAAAAAAAATTACAAGTATGAAATTAAAGATTTAAATTACGTTTGCTAAATTATTTATTAATGAATTAACAAAAAATACTATTAATTGAAAAAGTATAATGTATGCCTTTCATTTTGCGTTTTTGGAATGAATAGTCTCAAAGTACCATATAAGTAGACAATTCATTTAATATTATTTTCTTGAAAAGCATTAAATAATGTCAAAAAATTGTGTGCACCCGGGCGCACGGAGGTATATGCTGTGCGCCTCTAAATTTTTATATAAAATTGTATACCCTTTAGTATAAAGATGTGTACGTGAAAAAAAATATTAATGAAAAGTGTATATCCTTTAGAATAAATTGACATAGCCTTATTAATTAAAATGTACACCCTTTAGAACAAAATAATGTACCCTTACCCATAATACTAAATTTTAAAGGCGCACGGTATGTCTGGGCGATCGCAAACCTCACTCTTAAATAATTTTATTTTATTATTAATAAATACCAACATTAATCCGTTCATAAAAACATTATAAATTTGTAAGTTTTTTTTTTTTTGGTAATCTATTCGGAGTTCCATTAGTTGTCTTTTAAAATTTTTTGATAGCATAATAACAATTGTCTATTTAACAATTTATTATAAACAATCACAATGCTAAACTATAACTATTTCTCTACAAACTACAGTACTCTTCTTTTCAATTTTGTATTATGGAAATATGTTCGCTTTCAAAATATATATCCAACTTTATATATATATATATATGATTAAAGATTACTCTATTTGTTCTTTAAAAATCATACTAACCCTATTATTTTAAAATTAAAAAAGCGAAATGAATTAATTGAGGTAACCGGCTGAGAAGGTGGAAAGACGTTTTTTTTTTTTTTGACGGAGTTGGAAAGACGCATTTGGAGGAGCAAGGAGGAAATGAGGAGAAGGTGACCGGTCGAATCGGCATCCAGTGGAGTGGAAGATAAAACTGGAATGAAATGTGGATTTGGGTTCCGCGAATCAGAGCGCGGACTTGAGGTAGAAGTCAATTCTGGTTTAACATTGAGTCAAATCAGAAAAGGGGCAAAAGTGGAAGAAACAAAGAAACTATTGCGTTGCGCAAATTAAATTATGGCAGATTTTAATAAATGCTTTATGATTATATTAAAATAATTAATTAATAATAAAAGTTTTGATAATAATATTCGAAAAAGATAATGCCTCTGGATAAGAATTCTCTTTTAAAGTTGGCTTTGTATATATACATATTTTTTTCATAGTGGATAAAATGTACATAGATCGATCATTTTTATATGCTATTCAATATTACTTTATTTTTATTACTCTTTTTTTTTTATAAAATCTTTATGGTTTTCGTACTAGAGAAGTATTTGAGTATTATAATGATCCTAATCTTTTTAAAATAATATAAAAAAACAATCCAATAATTAATTTTGAAAAGAGAAATTGTATATAAATATATAGTGTTTATTTATAATAATTGTGAAAATGTCTAATAATCCCGACACTGAAATTTCAATAATTTTTTTTTCGCTCTTTTAACAAATAATAAAAATTGCCCACTTTTTTATGGATAAATATTACAATACCCCTAATTATAATCAAACGGTTAAACTTTTGAATTAATATTTTTCTATTCATAACTATTTTGAATTACTATTCGATCTCATTTTGAATAATTATTCGGTTTAATTTTGAACCGAATAATTATTCATTCTTATTTTGAATAACTATTCAATCTCATTTTAAATAACTCTCGTCTCAATTTTTTCAATTTTATTTAACTCCATTTTGAAATATTATTCGTTTCAATTTTGAATAACTATTCGCTCTCATTTCGAATAACTATTAATCCCCATTTTTTTTAGTTTTATACAACTTCATTTTGAATAATTCTTCATCTCCATTTTTAATAACTAGTATTTGGTCCATTTTGAATAACTATTCATTCTTTTTTTTTTCAATTCTATTCAATCCCATTTTAGGAAATGTATTCATCTTGATTGCAAATCTACATGAGTCAAATGTTTTTTTTCTATTCAATTCCATTTTTTGAAAAAAAATAAATAGGAAAAAAATTAGAATGAAGAGTACGGATGGAATGAAAAATAGGAAGTTAGCCTTTTTTTTTTTATAATTTTAGGATGGATGGAAAAAAAATGTTAAGAAATTTAAAAAAGGCATATTTAATTATTTAATTATGCCCTTTATAATTATATATATCCATATTACACATTAATGATATTTTGAAAAACGAGCCGCCACATTTGAAAATGTAGTTAGAAAAAAGTAGGGTGCGTTCCCTGCGGACGGGAACACATTCTGTGTGTCTTTAAAATTTTGTGTTAAATTATATACTCCTTAATATAAAGATGTGTATTCTTTATTTTACAAGACAAAAACTTGTGTGTGTCCGGGCGCACGGAAGCACACTCCGTATGCCTTTAGAATTTTGTGTTAAATTGTATACCTTTTAGTATAAATATGTGTACCCTTTATTTTTAAAAAAAAAATAAAAAATATAATAAAAAGTGTATACCCTTTAGAACAAAATGGTGTACCGTTATTAATTAAAGTATATACACTTTAAAACAAAATAATGTACCCTTATTCATAATATTAAATTCTAATGGCGCATGGCTTGCGCACGAGTTCACGCAAGACTCACTTAAAAAGTAATGAATGAGTATATTATATAAAAGAAAAAAAAAGTGAATTTAATAAATTAACTTAACAAAAAAAAAACCTTTTAGAGCATGAAGTGGTCAATTCAAGTGGATGGAGTCTATTGATATTCTTTAAATAATCTGTGTTACCTGATCATCGTTCATTAATACAAAAATTATTTAAAATATTAAACAAAATAACCACACATTTACCTATTTAAAATAAATAAACAAATTTAACAACTCAATACTCAATAATATTTTAGTTTTCTCGAATAAAAAGTGTATTCGATAAATGATAAAACTTGCGTGATGTTGGCACATCGTGTTGCTCATATTGAAAACTTCCAAAATTTTATTTTTATTATTAAATATTACATATTCTAATATAAACAATTATATATTTATAATTTATTAATTTATTTTATTCAAATATTAATATCATTCCTATTTCAATTATTCTTTCAGTGAAAAACAATAACTTTATAAATAAATTAAAAAGAATGCTTTAAAATAAATTGTTATATGCATTCGAGGACAACTCAATTTTATTAATTTCTTAAACAACAATAAATAATTAGAAAACGAAAGATGGATGGTGACACGGGTGGCTACTAATTTTGTATAAGAAATTGAATTAATAAATGTTTATAGTCATTCCATTAATTACATACTATACTTACTTTTTTTAGATTACATAGTAAAAAATATTACTTTAATCATCATGATTTGGAATTAACAGTGTGGTCCTTACGGTGAAGTTAAAAGTCAACTTTCTTTTTTTTCTCTTCCTTTTTTTTTCTCTATCTAATTTTCTATATTTTTATTTCAATTATTTAAGTCTAGAGAATATTCAAAATTATTTGATCTTATTAAAATTTGAAAGACTTTCTATCTTTTGTTTGGAAGAATAGGAGTATGCAAGAATTAAGGACCAATGTAGTAGAAAAATATATAGGCGAATTTTAAAATTTTCACCTCTTAAATTGGACCACTATTTAATTTAATGATTTAGTATGAAAGTTTTTTGCAATATTAAAACAAAAAATATAATCATGCCCATATATAAATATTTGTGATTAAGTACAAACTTCTTTTTATTTTTTATTTTATCCATACTTACAAAATATTGAATGAGAACCACACAATATTAAAATTCATAATTATAACAAAATAAATAAATAAAGAGCCCCCATTAGGGTTTCAAAAAGCCAAGTTAAGTACATCATCTAGAATCTTCACTTTAATTTCCATGATTTAATTTTTATTTTAACCAATGGCTTTGATAGTATATGTCTATGACAAGTGAGAAAGGTTGGAATTAAAGAGGCACTGTTAGGTGGCCAATTTTAGTGGGGCCCAATGGTGGGGGTAGGGGGTGGGTTGTGGGGTGCTTGTGTTTGACACATGGCATGAATTGCTTGTTTTGGCAGCTACTATCACCAAATAAGAAATAAAGATATCACAACTTTATGATTGTGGACAAGTTGCAAAATCCATTGGATTTAGGGGAGTTTAGAGATATGCATTTCAATATGATTTAATTCATCTATATCACCAACATTTGTGGATTGCATGGGCCACCTCTAACTCACAACTCAAACCTTAGATTACCCTCAATATAATACCAATCATTTTTTAGTTTTATAAAGATATATGTCCACATTTGTAATCATGAGCATCTATACCATTTTTTTTTAAGATTGGAATGTGTTGCATGTATTGATTTCATACACTCATCCAAGTATGGCTTATGGGTGTTTTATAATTGTTTGTGTTTGAAAATTTTAACATAGGAGGAAAAAGAAATGACCAAAATTTCAGAAGTTAAAAGAATTTGTTAAATAATGTCTTTTTGTTGCATTCTCCATTGAAATTTGGGTTTATCACCCAAAAAAAAATTATTATTATTATTTTTTTTAAAATTCTGATTTTAAAAACTAGTTTTAGTTTGATCAATTGCTTCGTTGATCAGAATCAGTATAAGTACTAATTTATTTGGATCACTTAATAATAAATTGGAAAAATTAAAAAAAACTTAAAATTTCATTTTCCATTTTTATATAGAAAGCAGATTTTGATTTTTTTTTTCCCAAAAAGGACTGCAAAGGGCCTTTATACTTCTTTAATGGGCCTTCTGTTAGGGGGATTATTTACCCTGTATTATTTTCTACATTTAAATATCAGACATTGTTTTGAGGCCCATATAAAAATATTAGGCCCATTTTCTACTTAGAAACTCAAGCTACCCATTACAGAAGTAACTTTGGGCCTCTTTCTATATTTACGGCCTCAAGGTTTTGTCTCACAATTCTAATATACGTTTCATCTGATGAAGAGCTAAAGATTTCAGCTGATATTTCATTTTTTATTAATCTAAATTTCATTTTTTATTAAAATTTTATCACCTATTATTTCGTTCATAAGAAGATTTCTCTATGACGATTCCATATCAGTGTTTGTATCCCAAAGTATACATAGAAGCGATTTGGCATTGTTTTGAGGTGTACGTTTATCACTTCGAATTTTATAGTTGTGAGCTATAAATATAGTTTACCCATAAAAAAAAAAAAACTTTAAACCCAACTAACTATATTATGTAAATCAATAATCACAATTAATTAGTGGTGCCAAATTCGATGAATATTCATCCTAATAATTAATCTTTGTCATCTAACTAAATTGGATAAAACCCTCGAGACTTGTATCTAGCCTCATTTTATGGAATTAAATATTATTCTAATTAATAGTTAATGAGATATTTATGTTCCCGCAGCGCAATCAATCTTGTAGATAATCTTATTTCATAAATTTAATCTAAAACAACTCTAAAAGTTATTCTAATTTAATTGTTTAAGTCATCCAATAAGCTAAGATATGATGCTAATTTTGTTTTTTAATTTGTGGACTCATTCTGTCCGGATTAAAACTACTAGTTGCAATAGTTTTGGGATATAAAACAATAATTTCAAACTCTAAACCTAGCTAATACTAATTCTAATACAGTAAGATATGTGCAGTATGTACGATAAAAACCCAATATATATATCTTTTTAAAATATATTAGCTAGTGACAAGGTGCAACCATATTACACATAAACATAAAAACAAACAAAATAATAACACTCTACGTAAAATAAAAAAAATTACTTTAGGAGTGAATGGAACTATGGAAGTAGTATTTTTTTCTCAATAAAAAAATAATTCTCAACTAAACAAGAACGTAAAAAAAATCACAACATAAACTAAATTTTACTATAAGTAATATTTCATTCAAAAGAATAATATACATAGCTGATCAATACTTTGAAGATTTTTTTTTCATGTATTATAGAGTAAAATCGGGTTATACGTAGACCCGGGAGCAAGAAATAATTTGGCTTAGATTAAATATGAAATCTCAGTTAGATTAGTGGACTATAACAGCAACAAACTAATTCTACCCTCCTCCTATGACTAATTAAGGTTGCTTTTACCTACAAGACTAATTTGTCGATAAAACGATAAATTATTGTTAACATTGTAAGAACTTTAGAAAAAGGTAACAAAATTTAAGTTGTAGCAGTTGTTATAATGTTGTGTAGTAGTTGTATTTTTGCTAACAGCTGACATAAGCACTTCCAACTCTTCATTAGTCTAATCAATATCTTAACCTTATATACTTGTTGCATTTTTCATCTTGCCTCAATGCTTACACAAGCAAATACATATATATAATATATTAACAAAAAGCATTTGGGGTTTCTTATTTCTTTTTTTAAAACAACTTTTTCAACTATTTATTTGGATAAATTCAGACAAAAAGGCTCATTGGCAATAGGTATCATTACAGGGAATGTCTGAAGTTCAACAAAACCGCATGAAGGAGATCAAAATGGAATGTCATGATGAGGAGAGTAAAGAAGACTTGAAAAATATTGCAGCTTGTTTGACACCAAAAGGTAAGAGATTCAAGATTCCGGAAACCCTAATTTGCCCTCCGGCCCCAAAGAAGAGAAGATTAACGACATCCACGACATGTTGCTCGTTTAAACGACTGCATATTAAGCTTTTCGATCCACCGGAATTAGAGATGTTTTTCTTGAGCTCGTTTAGGAATAAAATGTAAGAAGTCGGATTCATGAGTTTATGTGGACATGCATGTTTGTTTTCTCACTCGTGATCTTAGTTCTTCTTTTTTATTTTATTTTAAATTAGAATTGTAAGGTGCATGGTGTGAGAGAGGTTGTGAGGTTGCTAGCTAGGTCGTTTTAATTTTCATTCCATGCATATATATATTGTATTCTTAGATATTCGATCGAATGTGTGTAAAATATCTAGGTTTTAATTTGCATATTTATACTTATTTTTCACCGTTTTTTTTTTAAATCTTTGAATTATACCCATTGCAAAAAATGTGTTTTTTACGTTAATAAAAGCCATAATTTTATTGTTAAAATGATTTACTAACGGATTAACAACAAAATTCTTGGTAATTTTCTGTTGATAAAGTGATGATTGGTAAATTTTTAACAATAAAAATCTAATTCCGTTGGAAATTCATTGCTAATAATTCCATTGACAATTTATATAGTGCTTCCAATGGTAATTCGATGGTAAATAACAATGGATATTATTCCGTTGATATAAACATAAAAAATTTGTTGACATTCCATTGATAAAAAACAAATGTAATTTTCGTTGGTAATCCGTTTAGTAAATTTCATTAATAAAAAGGATTTTTTTAACGTAATTTAATGCATATATATTTTCTAATAAAAATATTGAATTAATTATGTTATCTTATAAAATAAATAAACACATGAATTCTAGTGATACTGTTTCTGTAAAAGCTGGGAAAGAATGGTACGTAATTGTAATTGGACTAATGGCTTAATCAGTTTATTTGGGCTTAAACTTTGAATTGGGATGTTAGCCAAACCCTAAAAGGCCCAATGATATAATTTGGGCCAGGGAAGGTGTTGCCTTATGTTTCTCTCTAAATTAATTGATTTTGAAAAATAAAAATAGTGGATAAATGGGTATCTATAACATAATTAAGAGAGACTTTGGTGAATCAGATCATGCATTTTATTTTTTTTTACATAAAAAGAATTATTCTTTAATGAGAAGAATTGTTAATCTTCAAACAAAAAATAATACTCTTAGCATATAGAAACTTACAGTACATTAAAATTTGAAAAGTAATATTTTCATTTAAAAGAGTAATAATACATAGCAAAAACTTGTGTGTCCCAGGGGCACGTCGTGCGCCCATAACCTTTAGTATTAAATAGCATACCTTTTATTATAAAGATGTGTACCCTTTATTTTCTGAAAAAAATAAAAAAATATTAATGAAAAGTGTATATCCTTTAAAATAAAATGATGTACCCTTATTAATTAAAATGTATACCCTTTAAAACAAAATGATGTACATTTACATACTTTGTGTACCTAGGAACACAAGAGATCAGCTCATAATACATTATTTAAAGAATATTTTTTATATACTACTAAAAACTAATTTCAACAATAAAAATATAAAGTGAATCCGATTTACATAATACTCCCTCTGTCCGCTTCTAAGGTATTCGTTTTACTATTTCTGGCATCCGCTTCAAAGGTATTTATTTCACATATTTAGTAAAAAATACACAATATGACCCACCATTTCCTTATAATACAACTATCCACTTTACATATAATAATAATACTTTTTAATCCACGTGCAAAAAGTAAATGGATATCATAGAATTGGACACGTACAAAAAACAAATTGATACTTTAGAATCGGAGGGAGTATATTAAGTGCAATTTTAAGTTATAATAAAAGGTTTTCATATGTCATGTTTACAAAAACTAAGCAAGCTTGTAATGTGATGACTGATGAATAAGTACTGTTTTTCTCGATCATTCCTCACTCTATATCAACTTATAAGTGGGCCTTGAGTGACTCACTTTTTTTTTTAAATTAATTGATTGTTTCGTAATAAATATTCAAATTCGAGTTGTTTTTCTATAATGATTATCTTTTCTCAATAAAATAAAATAAAATAAAATAATGGTTGATAAATGAATTAGCTAATGAACTTTAAATCTATTCTTTGATATACTTTTAATGTAAGGGAATATTTATATAATATTTCTTGACCAATCACATTTAACGTCATGAATTTTAAAATAAGAATATTAAAAAATAATTTTTGTAAATAAATAAAAATAATAGTTTCAATAATTCTTAAGATTTTTAATTTTGAGAGGAAAAAGAAAAGCTTAAATGGGAAAGAAAATGGGAAGAGTTGACGGTTGAGGATGGGCGTGAAGACGTCATATTGTTAGTCGGTAAATATCTTAGCTGAAAATGCCACCTAACTCTCGACAGAAGCAACGACTTAACGACGTTAGTGGTTGAGTCAGTCAACACGTGGCAGTGAAAAGGAGGCGTACTTCTCATGGGCCCCACACCTCGGGGAAAGTGCCGGGACACGTACTTACCTTGTTGTGCTCTCAATCATAGGACTTCCATTATTGGTGCAACACATTTTTTATGACAATTCTGCCCCGATTTACTTTTTATATTCCATATATTTTCGAGGTAAAGAAAAATAATACTCCTCCATAGGAAAAAAAAATCATAACATTTCTTCTTATCACATCGATTTATTATTATTAAAACAAAACTTATTTCATTGGTTCATTTTGAATGTTAATTCTAAAAATATTCACTTTTTTTCTTTTTAGAAAAGAGACCTTACGCTCTATACAAATATAACTATTGTACTCCCTCCGTCTGATTTTAAGGTGTTAGTTTGCTTTTTGCACGTAAATTAAGACAAAAAATAGTAAAATGGACACCTTAGAACTGAATGGAGTGAGTATAAAATTATACTCCTTTCATCCCATGATAGCTTTTACATTTTCTCTATTTGTTTGTCCCATAACAACTTTTACACCCCAAAAAAAAATTCATTATTGTATTTAATAATAATTTCAAATTTTACTTTAATTTCAAAATTGTTACTCATTTTTCACACCTATAACATTACTTTACACTTTATTCTCCAATCTTACTACCCACGTCATTGAGACATCTTCGAGTTCTTTAATTCCATAAAGAAAAAAAAAAGAAACAGGAAAAAAAAAAGTAAACAGGAAAATAAAGGTCATTAATGTGTCGGCTACACATTTACCAATTATAGCATGGAAAAAGGAAATAGGACATGGATGTCATTTAAGGAAAGATTCGAGGCTGGTTCAGTGAAACCAAAACTGCAATCCCGTGTTCACAAATCAAATTAAATAATTTTTTATTTTATATTAAAAAAAGTCACAATCATCCTATGTTTTCTTTCATAAGTTGAGAATTCGAATTCTTTTTCATCATCAAAAGGGACACGCAACCCCCCTACCCCTACCCTACCCCCCACCGCACTCCCAGCATAATGTATTTGCATGGAGCATATACTCACCTGCAAATGCAAATCCACTGAAGAGATAATCCACCCACCATCTGCATGAACATCTTTTTCCTTATAACTGCTGTAAGTTTGCTTTTCAATCTTTCTTTGATCTTTATTTATTTTCAGTTGTTTTTGTGGATTAATCAGTTGATTATTGCTATTTTGTCCCAATTTCTTGGGTAAATGAGTGTAGATTCTTCATCACTGAAGATCTTTTTGTTTCAGTGGGTACTACTTCTTTTATATCTCAACCTGTTAAATATTGGGTTCATTAGTTTTGATTTGTTTAATTTTGTGTGTGTTCTTGAATTTCCATTTATTTTGATTTGCTATCTGATAATCAATTAGCTGAGTTATTGAGATAACTAATTATGAATAGGTTTTAAATCTAACTTGATTTAGGAGGTTGAATATTTTTTGAAAAAAATGGTGAGATTTATTATTATTATTTTTTTCATCTTGGAAGAGGGGATTAATGTTATTACTATTTTTTTTTGTTCTTTTTGTATTTTTGTTTTGTTCTACAATTTGGTGTTGGGTACTTGAAGTTTTATTTTTTTTTTTAAAGTAAAATTTATTTATAGATAGAGTAGAAGAGAGGGTTAATCAACCCAATAACAAGAAATTACATAACTCTTAATGCATAGATTTCATTCATAGAGAATAGAAATAGGAGAAATAAATCAATCTAAGTATTATCTTTATGAATTTTCCTATTCACCATTGTCACGACCCACCTTTGCTTTTATAACTTGTATCATCTTCATTGGATTGGGGACCTCCCAATTAAATAGATAAATATTTCTTGACAATCAAATTGATCAAATAATAAATGCCCATAGAGCAATTGCAACATAACATTTTGGTCTTTTTCCAAACATTTCCATGTGTTGCAGCATGTGGGGAATTGGCTTAGAATGAGGTGTGACCCGACCAATTATATGTTGGTTACTTGAACTTGTTTGTGGGCATGGAGTAATGGTGGTTAGATTTTCGATTTTAGAGGCCAGGGATGCTTTTTAAATTTAATTTTGTGAATTCACTGTAGAGGATGACAAATTAATATATGTGCATCTTGTAACAAATGGTCAATTCCTAGCACTATTAAATTTTGGAGGCTTATAGACCAATCCCTATACTTTTAATTTGCATAGCTGAAATAATGAAGTCATGTAAGCTTCTAGAACTTAATCTAGTTGGATCTTGGCAGAATTAGTTCATCTAATCATGATTAAGAATCATGTTGAACTAAAACATAAATTTAAATTTGAGAAGAGTATGAAACAAACTTGAACAAGGTCAGTTGATCTTGGCACTTGCTTCATTTCATTCGAATGTGTTCTTAATTTCTTCTATTATGCCTTGCAATTTTTATTTTTTTTTAAAAAAAAGCTTGCTTTTCTTCCTACGAGCATTTTAGATTTATACATGAATACCATATCAATATAATAAACGAAAAACTAATGTAATGGCTGAAAAGATATCATCGCGTATTTACATTTAGGGCAAAACTTGTGTTAGACCGTTTCATTTTTTTTATTAAATAATTCTTTTCATAAGGAATGTTATCACTTCTCATCAATGCCACATTTTGTTATAAAAAGGTTCAATTGGATTGCTATCACTTTTCATTGATTAGATATTTCCTTTTATTGAAAATGATGTTATCAATTTTTATTAATTTCATGAACGGAAACCATTCCTTGAGACGATCTCACCAAGATTTTGCGTTACATTTGCAGTTGAGTTGAGCTAAAAATAAAATGTCCACTAAGATCCTAAAATTTTATAGAACAACTACTTCCGTATGTTCAATAATTAGTACAGTGTGGAAGATGATCGAAGTATCCCCAAAAGAAATCAAATCTTGGAGACCTCACAAATTTTTAAGATTTCCAATTGTACCAAAGATATATGTCACATTGAAAATGATATTGACAATCTTTCACATGATTATTTCACTTTACAAAATAGCCTGCTTTAGTTTAATTCATTAATAAATTGTCCTATCATTTACTACTTCTGTTCATAAAAATGAACAAGCATTGTATAAGGTAATCTTGATGACTACCTAATATGAATGATTACAAGCATTAGTTGATTATTTTCAATTTCATATAGATGTGGACGCATTGTGCCCCTTACACCTGCAAATTAAGGCATGCATTCTACTTTTCTGTGTATAATAATCATACTCCTATTGATCTTGTAGCACTATGTGCTCTACTCCATGTTCACAATGCCAATGAATGTGTTTTTTTCCGTAGCCGTTTGTGTTGATGGTGCTGTATGATCGATTTGTAGGCATTATGCAACAGCATCGAGATAAAAAAGTGCAAGATGAATTTGATACAAATGACTTTGGCTTGCACCTAGCTGTTTCACAAGGTTGGCATTTTGGTATCGAGGAAAATTTTTTGTCACCAAATCTTCTACCAAGAAGTGCAACTTCTTCAAATCAGCTAAACTTTGAACTGTTTGGTGGACAAATTTCTGAGGTGCCAGGTTCAGGTTCCACCTTAAAACAATTTAAATAGACTGGTTTCTTGAGTCTTTTACTGCTCGCCTTCTCCTGTTCTCCGTCATTCTTCCGTGACTGTATTACAATTTTGGTGTTTGATATAGTTTATATACAAATGTCGTTGCAGTTCTGGTTATTTAGAGCATGGTCATGAAAGCATGATAAGATGAAATTCTATTGCACAGGCTTTGTATGTATGTATTAGTGAGTGATAAAATTATTTGATCAAGATCACACTTTCAAAAGGCATGCTTCCATATTTTTTATATAGAGAAAATGGAAAACAAGCAATGAACTTAATTGAATTCAAAAGGAGTGGTGACTTTGTTAGTGATTTGGATTATGAGGTAGATGGTTGTTTATGTAATTATAATATATATTTGTTGAATAATAAGATTATTTCATCAAATTCATGTACTTAAATAAGACTGAGTTTCTTTTTTAAAATAATTGGTTTCAGAGGTAAAATCAAAATATTGTCAAAGGTTTGTAGAGTTACTGTGCCCCTTTACATCACGAGTTCTCTCAAACATACATCATAGATTCTGATTTATCCAAATTGTTAGTCGAGCGAGATGAATAAACACTAATGTTATACTATGTTCAGCTAAGAAAATGTAACATTTTTACCTTTAAAGTTGGACCATAAGCACGGCCGGTTGAGAATCTCTCTCTTGTCTCTCGCTCGTGATCTCATAAATAGATGTCTTCTATCATAAATTCTTGAAATGTATGCTGAAAGATTTCTACTCAGGGGGCAGGCAGGAGCAGGGAAGTGTTGCAACATCTATATTATCTGGCCCGAAGATTGGCGAATACTTTGTGCAAGAAACTCAGCAAGATCAGGTTGGCAGCTCAAATGTAAGTATCTTATGAATGCAGCAAGCCTTTGATCACCAAAGTTGCTTACACTTTAACCTAAACACTTTGTTGTGTTTATTTGATAAAAACTGAAACTAAAAACTTGAAAAAGGAAGACAAGGATTATAGTGGTTCGATCATGTTGATCTACATCCACTTTCTAAAGGAGAGTAATCACTATGAATGATGAAAACAGGTTACAAAGGAAAGATGATGATAATGCTAAACACTTTGAAAACCCTAATATGATGTACTAGCATCTATGATGATGATTCACACTTCTATATATCTTTTCTATGTATGATCATGTATTTATACTTCATTGCTATACACTGAACGCATCAGCAACCTCACATCTACCATATGATCAGTTCTGAGTTTAGTTATAACTGCTTCTAACCACTTCAACTTCTTAAACCAGCAAACTAGCATACTTAGTGATCTTATGGTTCAATCTTATAACTGATCCTATTGTGTTGAATCCCCACCATCAAACCGGCACTTTCCTTCTTGATCTAACTTAACATTCCAATCAAGATTAACTGTCAAGCAATGACAGCTTACCAGCTGCAGCAATACAACACTTCAACTGCCATGTATGTATTATCAAGCTACCAACTAATGATCAGTTGGTTATAACCAATCCTTGCCAACTGATCTTTTTCTAACTGATCCTCAACTTCTTCCAGCTGTCACACAACAGCTACAATTAGCTAATCATTGCCTACACTCAGTTTGATCAATCAATCATGACAGAACCTGTCATGGATTAGCATTACTTCTTATGCAGCTTGATCATCTTCCTGTTGACCATCATCTTCACCTTCCTTGTGTGTATCTATTGATATAAGTCACACACACATCTACACATGCGTGCATGGATGCATGGTCTACATACAACAAATCTCCACCTTAGACCATGTATCATCATTAAGTGATAAAATACTCTCCACCTTACTGCATTTATAGGCTGCAACTCACCTTTCCTTTTCCCTTTTAGTGAATACCAATAAGACTCTTACACAATTCAAACTTTTGAACAGGTAGAGCCTTAGTAAATGCATCAGCAGGGTTATCTGCTGTCTTAACCTTCTTAACAGCAACCATCTTCTCCTCTATCAGATTTTTTATGAAATAAAGTCTCACATCAATGTGTTTGGTCCTCTCATGATAACCTTGATGCTTTGAGAGATGTACAACACTTTGATTATCACAATACACTTCAAAATTATCTTGTTGAACTCCAAATTCTTTCAAAATACCAACCAACCAAACACCTTCCTTTATTGCTTCTGTAAGAGCAACAAATTCAGCTTCAGTGGTGGATAATGCCACTATGTGTTGATGTGTAGCCTTCCAACTTATTGCTGTGCCAAATAACTTGAACATATAACCTGTCATTGATTTCCTTGTATCAAGGTTGGCTGCATAATCTGCATCCACATAACCAACAACAGCCTCATCCCAAACATCTTGTTTCTGAAACTTTAATCCAACTGATATAGATCCTCTAACATACCTCAGTGCCCACTTCACTGCATCCCAATGAACCAGACCAGGATCACTCATAAACCTACTGATCACACTCATCACATAAGCTAAGTCTGGTCTACAGCATACTATAGCATACATCAGACTGCCCACTGCACTTGCATATGATATTTTACTCATTTCAAACCTTTCTTTATCTGTTTGAGGTCCTTGCAGAGATGATAGACTCAACCCTTGCTTAACTGGTACTGGTGCACTCTTACAAAGATTCATATTATATCTCTTTAGCACTTTATCCAAGTATGACTCTTGAAACAACCTCAATAATCCAGCTGACCTGTTCCTTTCTATTTGCATTCCAAGTATCATCCTTGCCTCACCTAGATCTTTCATGTCAAACTCCTTTCTCAAAGTATCCTTTACTGAATTGATTCTTATCATATCTCTGCAAGCTATCAGTATATTATCTACATAGTGTAGTAGATAAGTATAGCTTCCTTTATCACATCTTATGTACACACAGCTATCAAACATGCTTCTGACAAAGCCATTAGAAGTAATGTACTCATCAAACCTGAGATACCATTGTCTTGGACTTTGCTTCAGACCATATAGTGATTTAAGTAATAAACAAGCCTTTGAATATGCTCCTTGTAGACTAACATCTTCAGGAATCTTCATGTAAATCTTCTCATCTAAATTTCTATACAAGAAAGCTGTTGTTACATCCATCTGATGTAATTCCAAATCCAACTGAGTAACAAATGACAACAAGATCCTTATTGAGCAGTGTTTAACTACTGGTGAGAAAATTTTATTATAATCTACACCTTCTTGCTGTGAAAACCCTCTTGCTACAAGTCTTGCTTTATATCTTATTCCTCATTTCTTGCTTGAAACTGGTTTCTTCTTATATATCCATTTACAACCTACAAGCTTCTGGTTAGCAGGTCTGTCAACAATTATCCAAGTATTATTCCTTTTCAAAGATTGCAGCTCTTCTTCCATAGCATCCAACCACTGCACACTCTCCTTACCTGATACTGCTTCTGAGTATGTCCTTGGCTCATAGATATCAACATCTGATGCTACATACAATGCATATGATACAGTGTCTGCCTCTATATATCTTATAGGTGTTTTAATCTGTCTCCTCAATCTATCCCTAACCAACTAATAGCTACTAAGAGTTCTTCTTTCATTTGAACCAGATGACTCAGACCTCTCTTCAGCAGCTATTTCCTCATGTACACTACCCTCTCTTTGATCTTGATCATGCTGTACAATTGTTTTGTCATCATGCTCCACCTCAAACTCACACTTATCAGCAGTTATCACCTTATCAGTCCCTCTCTCCAACAAAGGCATCCTTTCTTCATTGAATGTTACATCCCTGCTAACTATAAATTTGTTATTCTCATAACACCACATTCTGTAACCTTTTACCTCTTTAGGATAGCCTACTAACACACACTTAACTACTCTAGGATCTAACTTATCTTGTTTCTGATGTGAATACACCAGACAACCTATAATCCTCAAATAACTATAATCTGGTATCCTTCCAGACCACACTTCTTCAGGTGGTTTAAACTTGAGTGTTGTGCGTGGAGACAGATTAATCAAATAGGCTGCAGTAGATACTAGCTCACCCCAGAAACCTTTTGAGAAACCTCCACTACTCATCATACACCTAACTCTTGCAAGAAGTGTCTGATTCATTCTCTCAGCCACTCCATTTTGCTGTGGAGTACCTGGTACTGTCTTGTGCCTCTTAATACCTTTCTCTTGACAAAACTTATTGAATTCGTGTGACACAAATTCAAGACCATTGTCTATTCTTAAGCACTTGACCTTGTTTCCAGTTTGTAGTTCTACTTCTGTCAACCATACTTTAAAAACTGATAGTGCTTCATTCTTTGTTTTCAGAATTTTAATCCATACATTTCTTGAATAATCATCAATGAATGAAATGAAGTATTTCCCACCTCCTATAGTTGAAGTCTTGGAAGGCCACCAAAGATCTGAGTGAACATATTCTAACCTAGATTTTGTATTATGTTCAGCTGCACCAAACTTCAACCTCTTTGCCTTTCTTAATATACAAGCTTCACATTGATCTAACTTACAAGTTGAGCTGATCTCAAGTAGCTTCTGTCTTGCAAGTTCTTGTAAACCTCTTTCACTTATATGACCAAGCCTCCCATGCCAAACATTAACACTACTCTCATCCTTAGTTGTATTTATTTGTCCAGTCACTACAGAACCATCCAAGAAGTACAGATCAGGCCTCTTGAATCCTTTAACAACTACTGACTTTCCTTTTATGACAGCAAGTGTATCTCCCTTCAAATGACACTCATAACCTTGAGAAACTAACATTCCAAGAGATATTAGATTTCTCCTTAAGCTTGGTACATATCTAACATTCTTTAACATCCTGATTTTTCCATCAAACATTTTAAGTTTGACAGAACCAATTCCAACAATCTTACAAGTATGATCATCATCTAGCATTACTGATCCTTCATCTTGTGATCTTAATTCAGTAAACCAATCTTTCCTAGAAATCATATGAAAAGTACAACCATAATCCATAACCCATTCTTCTGATACTGAACTAGAACACACATACATTACTTCAATGAAATTAGAATCTGTAGCAACTTGATTAGTTGTTACCTGATTTGCATGAGGTCTCTTATTTCCTCCCTTTTCAGCTATCTTCTTTGCTACCATTGCTTTCCATTTGAAACATTGTTTCTTGTAATGTCCAGACTTATTGCAGTGGAAGCAATTCTTGTTTTCTTCTTCATCTGCTGGTACACTATAGTTCTTTTCTGGCTTCCTCTTATCAACATTACTCTTACTATTCTTGTTGTTCTTGTTCCACTGGTTCTGTTTCTTCACTGTCAATCCTTCTGCATTTTCTTGCTGTTCTAGATTCTTGTGAAGTACCTTTGCCTTAACTACCAACAATACTTGCTCAAGGGAGATTGATTCAGCATTAGCAAACAATAAAGTATCTCTTAAACCTTCAAAAGACTTTGGAAGTGCTGACATGAGGATGACAGCCTTGTCTTCAGTTGACAGAGCCACATCTATATTTTCTAAGTCATCAATGATCTTGTTAAACTCATCTAACTGACCAATTATAGACTTATCTTCTGATACCTTGAATGAGTATAACTTCTGCTTCATGTACAAACGGTTGGCCAAACTTTTAACCATGTACAACTCCTCCAATTTCTTCCAAACTCCTCTTGCAGTAACTTCTTTAGAGATCTCCCTTAGAGCCTTATCTCCAAGACACAAGATGAGAGCACTTCTGGCCTTGGTTTGTTGATCTTGATCTGCTGCAAAAGCAGCTGCATCAACTCCTGCAGCCTGACCTTCAGGCAATGGTTTAAAGGCAACTGATAAACCTTGTTGAACCAAAATGGCCTCCATCTTCATCCTCCACAGACTGAAGTCTGCCTTCTCTATGAACTTTTCAATATCAAACTTTGTGGTAACCATTTGATCTTCTTCTTCTCCACTGAGTCTTCTTCTTCTTCTTCTTCTTCTTCTCCTGGTTTGACTTCCCACAGACGGCGCCAATTCTTATGAATGCAGCAAGCCTTTGATCACCAAAGTTGCTTACACTTTAACCTAAACACGTTATTGTGTTTATTTGATAAAAACTGAAACTAAAAACTTGAAAAAGGAAGACAAGGATTATAGTGGTTCGATCATTTTGATCTACATCCACTTTCTAAAGGAGAGTAATCACTATGAATGATGAAAACTGGTTACAAAGGAAAGATGATGATGATGCTAAACACTTTGAAAACCCTAATCTGATGTACTAGCATCTATGATGATGATTCACACTTCTATATATCTTTTCTATGTATGATCATGTATTTATACTTCATTGCTATACACTGAACGCATCAGCAACCTCACATCTACCATATGATCAGTTCTGAGTTTAGTTATAACTGCTTCTAACCACTTCAACTTCTTAAACCAGCAAACTAGCATACTTAGTGATCTTATGGTTCAATCTTATAACTGATCCTATTGTGTTGAATCCCCACCATCAAACCGGCACTTTCCTTCTTGGTCTAACTTAACATTCCAATCAAAATTAACTGTCAAGCAATGACAGCTTACCAGCTGCAGCAATACAACACTTCAACTGTCATGCATGTATTATCAAGCTACCAACTAATGATCAGTTGGTTATAACCAATCCTTGCCAACTGATCTTCTTCTAACTGATCCTCAACTTCTTCCAACTGTCACACAACAGCCACAATTAGCTAATCATTGCCTACACTCAGTTTGATCAATCAATCATGACAGAACCTGTCATGGATTAGCATTACTTCTTATGCAGCTTGATCATCTTCCTGCTGACCATCATCTTCACCTTCCTTGTGTGTATCTATTGATATAAGTCACACACACATCTACACATGCGTGCATGGATGCATGGTCTACATACAACAAAGTACACTGGCTTTTTGCAGGACTCTGCGTTCTCTGTTTGAACTTTATCCAATTTATAACTGATTTTTTGAAACTGTGCTATAATTGCTATTCCTTTAGGGAGACTAATAAATATAGGGAGCAATATGTTGTAAGTTTTGATAACAAACTGTTATGGAACAGCTGAGCCACGAGGGAGAGGAGGAGGCTGGAGGGCCCAAGCCACCATTATTAGTTTATCATCGCAGGCCTCGGGCTTGATTTATTATTATTAGTTATTTCATTCCTATGGGCCTCTTATGGGCTTAAGATTGTATTTAAGATATGGGCATATCGTTGTTTTGATTATCTATTCATAATTGAGGAAATAGACGGGAGCCTTTTTGGCTCGTTTGCGTTTGATTCTCTGAGTGCTAACATAAACTCAAATAAACCAACCAATTAGTGGGAATTCTCCTCTTGACTTGTAAGAATAACCATTTCCATTGCTACCTGCTCAGTATTCTGTCTAATATGTTAAATACTTGTTAATTCTTCAGATATACCCTGAGTTACAGGGCGTCCCACATTATGGAACGAGCCCGCCATTTGTTCTGTCAGAGGAGCCTGTATATGTGAATGCAAAACAGTACCATGCGATTCTGAGGCGAAGACAATTGCGCGCAAAAGCTGAAATGGAAAATAAAGCGACGAGAGTTAGAAAGGTTTGCTTCATGCATTCTTGCATTATAAGAGTAGTCTCAGATGAAATCTTATACATCAAGTCATCAACCTTCATTTAACACTACAAAAAAAGCAGTTTTTACCAACGTGTGCTACTTAAGGACTAACCTAACTACAGATGTAGTAAGCAAAATAACCTTAGTTAAGTGAGTTTGAATTGATGAATCTCATTTGCTGTTTGTCCTTAATTTTTCTCTTCTAATATTTATTCCCCAATCAACATTTTACAGCAATTTTGGACATCATCCATGCAATTTACAATGAGTTAATCAAATGTGTACTATAATACTTTTTGCTCATCTTTGATCAGCCATACCTCCACGAGTCTCGACATCTGCACGCCCTGAGGCGAGCGCGAGGATGTGGTGGCCGTTTTATAAACACGAAGAAGGCCAACAACTCACGTGGAAATGCTACTCAGGAAGAAGTCAACAGCAATGATATTGATCATTCTCCTCCATCAAAGAAGTACATTTCACAATCAGTTCACTCTCAGTATTCATCCACGGTCACTTCCAACAGAGTCGAACCCTCCTCGAGTACTTTCGACGACTACAAGATGCTTTCACTTCAGGGAAGTAATTGTGCAGATTACTTCCAATGGAGCCATCATAAAAGTTTTTTATCCAAGTGATGGGGTGACCTTTGAACAGAAAAGTTGAGGTGATTTCTTCACATGAATGATATATCTTAATAATTCTGTTTATGGAGTGAGATTATTCAAGGGAATTTACGATATATCTGTGCATTATTGAGTGATTCATGTTAAATATTTTTGTCTTGTTATGTAAAATTGCATTAGTGATGATGGTTTATGTGACCAGAGGCTGATCATATTGTATAACAAAGCTGGTGTTTGTTGATGATATTCTTGGTAATTGGTTTGTAGTAAAAAAAAAATTGCTTTTTTTAATTTTATTTTATAGTATATAATTTTTGTAATAGGCGAAAAGATTTCTAAAATATAAAAGTTGAAATATTGAAATCAAATGCTACCTTAGAAGACAACATAAAAATAAATAAATAAAAAAAGTCTCACCACCTTAGACAAAAAGAAATTACTATACTACAGACCAAAACGGGCATGTAGGCTGCGGATTATAGGGTTGATGGATTGATGTCCACTAAGTCATAGGCCTAATCAATATGGACTTATAAAAGCCCAATCAATATGGGCTTACGAAGAAGTTGCGATCCTAACAACTCTATTTAATGAATAAAATTAATATAAAATTTGGTATAATATCTTGTTATTCATGAATAACATAACGAAAATTAAAAAAAAAAAAAAAAAGAGAGATCCGTGGATTACATTTAAGGGGTCACTGTGGTGTAAATCAGGTTTATTGTTTACACGTGAATCTGTTTGTGTAATGTTACTCTTAGTAAATAAAAAATAGTTTCTAATTGTAATATACTTTATTCAAAATAGTAATTTTTCATGTATTAAAGAGTAATTGATAAATTAAGATTTATAATAATTTGAAGAGTAAATTTTTATTAGAAGAATAATAATTTATATTTCAAAAGAGTAATTTTTCATACTAAAGAGTAAAGGTTCAAAACAAGGTTCACACGTGACACATTTAAATCTGAAAATTCTAAACAACCACTAACATGGTAAAAAACTTAAATATTCTCGTAGGGTGAGTTTGATGTAAATCAGGTTTATATGTAAACTCTATTTTTTAAAATTATTCTTTAGATACTCTTTGAAGAGTAATAATTTTTTTACAGAAGAATATTAATTCATTCCCTAAAAAGTAATTTTTTATGTACTAAAAAGTAATAAATAAATTAGAGTATACGAGTATTTAAAGATTAATTTTTTAATTTAGAAAAGTAATACTCTCTAAATCCTATCTAAATGTTTCTATTTTACTATATTGAGTGTTTCATTCAAAAGTCTCTATTTTCCCTTTTTAGTAAAAAGGTCCCAACCCACAACTTATTACTAATACAATTACTCACTACACATAAAATAATAATACTTTTTAATTTATGTTCAAAAAGAAATGGGTAACTTCGCCCAGGACGGAGAAAGTAGTTTATATCTTTAAAAAACAATTTTTCACAGGGGCACATCAACGCGATTTACAAAGCGTGTTTGCCATTCTCTTATTATATTAAACACTTAAATCAAAATACTGAAATATCCTCTTATTAATTCAAAATCAGCCATAAAGATTAAAAAAATAAAATCGAGTGTATTTAAAATCCAGCTAACAATCAAGAGGCAAGCGGGCCGAAAATTAAGCCCAATACAGGAAAAGTTGGGTCAGCGTCAACAACTTGGGCCCACATTGACGGCCGCCTGCAATTGGGCACCACCAACTTGGCGCACCATGTACGGATTTAATCCAAACCCAAGATTATGTTAACTCACTTTTCAATTTCGACATAATATTAATTATTTTATTAAAAGTCGTTAACTTTGACATAAAAAATAATCCATATTTAATTCCTTCCAACTTTGATTAACTTATATTCCGAACGAACTAATTTTGATTTATTATTTAAAATTAATAGTATTAATTATTCAAACAAGTATGCATGGTCATGGAGCATGCATTCTCCTTTGTATTATTGCAGTATGGACCATTAATACGTGGCATATGGGAACCTTAGTATCATTAATTATGTTGGCCTACCAAATACCAATAACAACTACTTGTGGACTTCTTTTTCGTTTCTTTAGATTTCCATTGAGATGTAATATTCCGGCAATTGGTTAAGTAGGATTATCAAGAACTTGACTAAAATTCTTGTGCTCAAAGTAGGACATTCCTTATCAAGAATACATGTTTGCATAGTCAACTTCATTGCCATTATTACTTTTTCGATAAGTTTTAAGCTTTCATCTCATGAAATACATAATAATAACAAAAAAAATGAAAAAGAAAATCACTATTACAAAATAGTAGTAGCATATTAGGAATGCATAAAAAGATGTCATAACAATTTTGTATGGTATGAGCCAAAAATGCGGTCAAATGTCATTTGATTTAGGAAACGTTGGCAAGTCAAATTTTACGAGACGATCTCACACAATTTTTTGCTCTGATATTACATCATATTGTGATCGAAACGACAACCAAATAAAAATTAAACCTAGTAAACCCGATTCAAACAAGAACCACACCGAAGGTTTGGTGCTTACCCTAGACGCTACGGGTACACCAAGCCCGTGTTTTAAACGACTTCCAAAACATATCTAATCGAGAGTGGAACAAGCTCAACTAAGAAACCAACGTCGAGATGAATTGAATATGAAAATACACATAAGAGTGTGTTCACGTTCTAAAAAGAGAGAGAGGAAGTGATCTAAATCTGTGATTAATAATAACTAAAGTAACAAACCTAGGCTGCTGCATGACTCTCTCTCTCTCCCTCATAAATGGAAAGTAAATGTAGTTCATAAGCTACTTCCCCATGTTACCAATAGAAGCTTTAAATCCCTTCAATATCTCATTGCTTCAGAATCTGAAGCTTTACCCTCACTATCAGGTTCAGAAAAGAACAATTTGCTATTGTTGTTCAAATACATAGTGATAAAGAAGAATCGTTAGTAGAAAAGTTCGGAGATGTTAGCTCAGCATACGTGTATCAATCGTTCCATTCAGGGGTGGTTCTACCAAATAAACGTTCAGACCCCTTGTTCGTCCAGGAGCCCCGCCTCTCATTGCAGCTAAATCAAGGACAAGCCTATAGAAAACGGTTGACAAGTGAGAAAATCATGAGGTGGTGTAAGTGTTGTATCTTAGCAGCAAGAAACTTACGTGCTTATAGCAGATTTCTCATGCTCTAAGACACCAAAATTTATCAAGATTTTCTCATCAATTCTCGTAACTACGTGTTCTAGAGGTACGTGGAAGGACTCTATAATAGGATCAGAAAAGAGTCATAAATTAATATAGGATCAGAAAACAGAGTCATGAATTAATATCAGAAGGCAGAGTATCGCATATGTGGGAGGAAGGCAGTCGATCGCAGGAAGTAAACAAACCTGATTTCTCAGTGATCTTGACAGCATTGGTAAGGCCCAAAAGTTTCTTAAAGATGTAAAAGAAGTCGTTTCAGAACTCCTTGAAATTTTGATAAGATGTGTAAAATTCAACATCAAGCAGCAAATCTCACCTTAAGTTTCTCATAGGAAAGTTCAAGGTCATCATTGACCAAAATGTGATCAAAGAGGCCAGGTGCCTTTCCCTGTTCAATTTCTGCCTTGGCATTTCGGAGGCGCTTTTGGATCTGCTCTTCGACCTCAGTCCCCCTGCACACATAATTAGGAATATTTATTAGAATAAAGGGTCATGCATGTAAAAGGTGACTTGAGGCATCTTAAGCCAAGCCCACCTCGCACGAAGGCGTTCCTCTAGCTCCTCAAATGAGGGAGGGCATATAAAGATAAAAATGGCTTCCAGAGAGCTAGCCTTGACAGATCTAGCACCTTGAACATCAATGTCAAGGATGCACCTCTGCATTAAAAATCACATAAACTACCTTAGACTACACCAAAGGGAAATCATCTTGATTTTCACACATACTTGGAAATGCCACGATTAAAATCTTTAATCGTATAAAAAGTGAATGGTTTTCATAATAATGGATGTCATTGGAAAAATTTTAATCCATCAAAGGAACTCAATTTGAAGTCTTAAAGTGCTAGAAATGATTAGAAATCTACCTTTCCTTTTTCAGCAACCACATCAACAGCTTCTACACTGGTTCCATAGAGATTTCCATGAACAGATGCGAACTCCAGAAATTTTCCATCATTTATATCATTCAACATGGCACTTTTTTCCGTGAAATGGTAGTGGATTCCATTCTGCTCATTTTTCCTTGGACCACGGGTTGTGTGGCTTACCGAAAATCCAAACATGGATGGAAATTCTTCCATCAACTTAGAAATTAGAGTGCCCTTACCAACACCGGAAGGACCACTTATAATGATCGGTTTTTCCGCTTCGCCAATCACTCCTTTACTCCAAGCAACCACTTCAATCCCCAATCTAGTTTTGTGCTCTTTAACAAATGCAGTATTCACCTGTAAATGAAAAAAGATGGAATTAAAGGTTGGTAACTCATAGCACACAAAAACACATGAGAAACTAACTAACTAAAGAGAGCTCAAATATTTACCTCCAGAAACCAAAAGCAATCATCAGAGGTGGTGTTCCCCTTAACCACCAAAATCCGGTCCTGATCTAAAACAACAGCAGAGTGGCCACCCGATGGCTTGGGCTTCGTTCCCAACACAACGGGGATAACCCTACAAAGGTAAGGAACTCTCAGTAAGGTAAAAATAACTTAAAGGAGAACTGCATTAACTCAACAACTTACCACTCGTTTGTAGATTTATCAAAAATACGAACACCAATTGTGGACCCGGAGTCATTTTCAGATTCACCAATGACATACTGAATCAGTTTAAAAGGTGAAGGGTCATAACCAAACACTTTTAAGCATGTTGGGGAGGGAGGAAAATACTCATAAAGGAAGATACTTCTCAATAAACATGATAGTCATACTGTTTTGTTGCAACCAATATCAAGAGCAGTTTCAATTCCTTTAGAGTCCAAGTGATGCCCATTAGAGAAATTGTTCTGGAGATCATCAACAATCACTGGAGCTTCCCCCTAACATAGCAGAATCCACAATATAAAAGATCACGGAATACAGATGTAGTTGCAACGTTATATCATCTACTATACATTACTATACATTTGAGAAAGCTTTGTTCATTTCATTTCATTTGGAAAAATAAACACCAAGAAATTGGACATATGAGCTCACCATGGATTCAAGTGATCCACGAACCAACACTATTTCTGCTCAGAGAAACATAACAACGAAAGAGATCAAGATCGATATAAACTATTTGCATCAAAGATAGCAAGATTTTAAAACCAAAAAAAGCAAATATTCAGCTTCTTTATCCCCAAACTCAATATCCTACCCAACCCCAATTAAATAAATGCATATAAAGATCTTTATCTTTAACAAAGCAAACGTCCCAAAATAGCCAGCACAAGCTAAATCAAGAATGCTCAATAAAAAATTTAATAAAATGGCATAAAACATATTCTGCAGTTTCTAAGATAGAATAGAAAAACCCCATTAATCATTAATTAATAAAATACATGAATGTTACTCGTATATTCTGGGAAGAAAGAATCCAGCAACATAAAAACTCACCTTTGAGCAAGAAAGATGGGATCAGACAATAAAATTTTGATTCGACAAATTACAATCAAGACTACACGTTCAGATATGAATTAATGCAAGTATTGAGAAGGGGGGTTTCAAAAATTCTCCTCCGGGGACGCGTTTTTTTGTTGGGATCGTGATTTGATGTATCGAAAACGAATCAGGAAACAAGAAATTCAAAGGAGATTAAACTTGGAATTGACGAAGTCAGAAATCTAGAATGAGAAGCAGTAGCCGCAAAGAAACCTTGGGAGGAAGTTTCTCCCATATTTCAAGCCCTGGAGAGGAGATATATAAATTGTGTGTGCGTGTGGGAGTGTGTGAGAGAGAAAGGAAGTGAGAGA
Source organism: Pogostemon cablin (assembly GCA_023678885.1). Classification (NCBI taxonomy): domain Eukaryota; kingdom Viridiplantae; phylum Streptophyta; class Magnoliopsida; order Lamiales; family Lamiaceae; genus Pogostemon; species Pogostemon cablin. The sequence goes on from CM043012.1 coordinate 18,125,252, forward strand.
GAGAGAGAGAGAGAGAGGTGGCTGCAAATGCATTGGAATCAAGAAACCTTGAATTTGAGGACTATGTGGCTTTCGGTTTTATTTATTTATTTATTACTTATTTATTTTCTTTGGGGTTTGCTATCTTGTACTTAAAGTCTTAAATTAATAATAGATTATTATTAATTAATTTAACTTGAATTAGTAGAAAAGTGGCAATTTTATTTGACTTGATATTAGGGTACCGGTTGCAAGGATGCATCCATATGTATAATTTTTTTTCTATTTTGTATACATATTATTTTATTTTATCTATGTGTTTCTTAATAATGACATCTTTTTTCACATTAAGTATTTCATTAAAAAAAACTAGCATCCATATGTATATAACTATTTATTCAATAGTGTATATATGTTTTTTAATAATTGTATATTTTTTTGACTCAATTTTCATTAAAAAAACTAACAATTAAATTGTATATATTTTTGTTCATAATTATATATATATATATATATATATATATATATATATATATATATATATATATATATATATATATATATATATATATATATATTTGTTTATATTTATATACATTTTTAAGTGGGTGCACCATATCTCAAGGTGCACAGTATAACGAGACATTTTATTTAGTTTTGAGATGCTTTGTCTTCTTATATATGGATTTAAAAACTAATTTATTTTAAAATTTTGTGAGGTTTAAAGTCGATAAATGGTGTGTGAAATTATTATCTTAGGTGAGTATAATCTCTTTAAATGTATTTATTTATTAAAAATATTATCATTTTTCATTTATTTTATAAATTATTTATAAATATTATAGTTCTCTATTATATTTAAAAATTTTAAAATGCATAATTCTTTTTATTTATTAGATACTCCACTTTAAATTAAAAAAAAAAAGACTACTGTCATTTTTTATTATTTCTTAATAATAGCAAAATTAAGGATCATTAAATCATTAAAATTTGGTATAAGAAAAACAGCTAAGAAAAATCCATAACAATTACACTTGGAATCATGAATCTCCTACGCAAATAATGCTTTACATTTTATCACTTTAATGAAAGGGGCACCGCTTGTAAAAAAAAAAAAAGTGAAAGGGGCACCGAATATATATAAGATGAAGTGATATATTATTAAAATATGCTTATTTAATAAATAAAATATACGAGTATTAATTAAAGTACATTATTAGTAAATTATATTATAAAATTATAATTAAAATATTATTTTAATATATTATTCATCATATTAGAATAAAATATATTTTAATTTAATAATTAATAAATATTCTTATCTATATAATTAGGAGTATACTTTAACTCGTTTTAACTAAGTGGATTAGCTCATTTAACCACGGGCTTCTTACAAGTGAATGATCCAAGTTCGATTTCTACAATTAAAAAGAAAAAAGTAAGTCTTGCGTGAGATCATTTTACAGTACACAAGTCTTTATCATTATTGTTTCTAATAATTAAATATTTTATTTGTTCATTTAAAATGTATTATTTTTTTATTTTTAAAAATATATCATAAAAAAATTGTAAATAATTACATAGTGAAAGCTATCCATTACTCATTCCATATATGTTAATAAAAAAATGTGAGTTATATTAATATAATAAAATTAAATTAAAATTTTGAATTGTTTTGATAGGATTTTTTTTTTTTGACATTTTCATGTGAGAGAAGTATATGTGAGAATCAACGAATTCTGAGCTTGGTCAGCCAATTATTATTGTATGATTATTATATAGATAAAGTTTACTTAATAATAATTAAAGTATATTTGTAATGAATCATACTATAAGACACTAAATAATATTTTAATTAATATTTTATCATACTTAAAATATATAAATATATAAATATATATATATTTTAGTTATCAATAAACTTATTTTAACTATATTTAACAATCATATTTTAATAAATAAGTTAACTCGTCTCACAACACATTTCGCATAGACATCGTCTCATAATTTATATAGAAACAAATTATAGCTGTAAGATTAGAATAAACAATTGAAGTCTATTACAAAATACTCCCTCAATCCCATTAAAACGTGGGTTCTACTTTTTGCACGTAGATTAAAAGATATAATATGGACATTTATTTTTTGCACATAAATTAAGAGATATAATATTTTAATTAGTGAGGTGAGAGAAATAATATTTTAATGTAAAGTGAGAGGTGTGTTAGTGTGATGTGTAGACTCATGGAAAGATAAGTAATAAATTTGTGTTGGTCCCTTTTATCAAAAAAATGAAACACACGCTTTGTATTAAAACAGACCAAAATGACAACGTGTACGTTTTAGTGGGACGGATGGAGTATGTAATCAAATTAGAGGAGAAAAATAAAAAATACTTTTATCGAACAAAATCAATACACATTTCAATAAATTAATCACACTTATATATAGAGTCAAGTATCACCAACATATAGTCGTGTAACAAAATATCACAATTCGAGATGTAAAGGTATTAACATCAATTTTTTGAAATAAATATTAAAATGTCACATTTGAATACAACATTAAAGTTATTTGACAAAGTCTCTTGTAAGAGGGGTTATTTGTAAGACAGGTGTAAGATGAGTCGACATATTATTAAAGTATGCTTATTATATAAATAAAATATATTTAATGGTTGTTGAAGTATGTTTTTCAAAGTTTGTTGAATTATGCATTAAAGTATGATTTTAGTGTGTTATAATATGATTTATTATTAACCTACTTTAACTACAAATAAGCATACTTTATCTATACAATAAGCATACTTTAGTGATGAGTCAACTCGTCTCATACACATCTCATAAATAGCTCATCTCACAAGAGAGACTCTCAAATTATTTTAGTTAAATAAAATAAAATATAAATTTTAATTTATTATTTAAAAAATTTAGTTATAATTTTAATTAAAAACTAATTATATTAATATTACAAATAGTTTCTTTTGCATTATATGAACCCATATCTAATGTGTATTATATAATTAAAGATCATAAATTTTGTCACTAACAATTAATTAAGTAATGAAAAGAAATCATAATTAACATTTAAATCCATAAAATGTATGTTACAAATAATAAATGTATAATAAATAAATTTATTAAATTAAATTAGGAATTTTAAGAAATTGTTACATAAACTTAAACTCACTCTTAGGATGACATATTTAATAGGACATGAGATAATTAAAACTCTCATTTAATTTACTGCTAGAGATAAAATAATATAGGGCGTCAAAATGTATAATCACATTGTGTCGATGTAATGAAAATAAGATAACATGGTGTCAATTTAGATTTTTAGATAAATACTCCCTTCAAATCCATACCTATATTTATGCTTTCCATCATAGTGTAAATTTATATATGATTAATTAAAAAAAAAACCACGATCTATACTCCTATTGTAAATTAATTCACACTTTTGAGAAATTACAAAAAAAAAACTATCAACTTTAAAAATTGTTGCAAAACGCACCCAAAAAAACCCTACTTTTAGTCACAAATTGGGTGCGTTTTGCAATAATACTTAAAGGTAGTGATTTTTTTTTTTTGCAATTAACTATATATATATACCCACACTTATCTTCACATTATCTATTTTCATTCGTCTCACCCTCTTTTTTTTATAAGTAAAAATATTATTCATTATGGGTACAAGAGATACCCAAAAGAGTACAAATTTACAACGATTAACATCCTAATACCTTTCTCGAGTTAACAAGTCAATCACAAAGTGAAAAATTAGAGCGAGCACCCTATCTTATTTACATAAAACAACTCCAAAGCCTAAACTTGATATCCTCAACAATTTTTTCAACAGTAAACTCCATGTCATTAAATATCAAATCATTACTACCTTTCCACAATCTCCAAATAAAAAATAACCACATTGTTACCGCCACCTTCTTTCCTATTTTGTCTCTCAGAATTCAACTATGTGCAATGAGATTAGATAAAATACAAGAATGAAATACAGTAGTAATTCCCCACCATTTGAAACAAGTCATCCATACCTCATGTGAAGTTGAGCACCCGAACAGAATATGTCTTCCAGTTTCAATATGATTTTCACAAAATACACAGGTTGAATCATCACTAGGAAGTAATAAATTCCTTCTTAGAAAATTAGCTCTTGTCAGAAGCCTATTCAAGATTGTTCTCCATGCATGGACTATGACTTTTTGTGGTGCAAATGTACCCCATATCAATTTGAATCCATGCATTCTCTCTCATCTACTACTGCATTTTCTCCGAGTTCAACGAGGACTGAATAGGCACTCCTTGTACTGTAACAATCATTCGAGTTTCCAAGCCATTTTCATGAATCTACAACCCCCTGCCTCAAGGTGAACATGTTAAGGATAGACAACAAAGAGTTAAAATCATTAAGTTCCCAATCAAATAAAGATCTCCTCCACTCCCAACTCCATCTCCACCGCTCTCCCTCCCACTCCCCCTTGTCTCCAATCATACCCTCTTTATTCCTACAAAGTTGAAAAAGACGTTGAAATTTCAGCTTCAATGAACCCTCCCCCGTCCAGTTTTCACCCCAAAAATATGTATTCCTACCATCACCTATCATCCTTACTTATCTATTTTTAGACCATGCTCCCTCTACTACGAAAGAAAGACTAAACACATCCCTCCACCACCCTGACCACCTACTTCCTATTCTACCATCTAAATGAATACAATTTCCCCATACCCCATATTTAGACTCCAACACCCTCACCCATAAACTATTTTTTTCACTCAAATATCTTCATGCCCATTTACCTAACAAAGCTTTATTAAAAAATTTCAAATCTTTTACCCTGAGTCCCCCTGAATTTTTATTTACAAACTTCTTTTCACTCAACCCAAGCTACCTTTCTAAAGCCCTCTTTACCCCTCATAAAAAAATTATGTTGTAAGCACACAATATTACATAGGATTTTTTTTTGGGCTTGATAGAAAGATAGGTAGTAAAGAGGCAATGCAGAAACAACCGTAGAGTGATTCTGCCACCCAATGAGATATGCTTATCCATCCAATGAGATATGTTTATTTCACATTCATCTTCACCATCTAAACAAGAAAACTTAATATCAACTAACAATCTAAAAAATTATCTTAATTTAAAAAAAAAATATCACTTTCACCTAATACACCTAACATGTTTTATAATTTATTAGTTACCTAAAAATACCACAATACTCCTACAAAGTAAATAAAATTAATAAAAATAAACTTTTCTTAAATGACTATCTATAATAACGGTGCAGATAACTACGGGATGGGGAGTAGTATTCATTATTTTAATATAATTAAAAGGAAAAAATTTAATTGAATATAATACTATATAGTTATGTATTCAAATTTTAATTTTTCTGGAATTATGTATAAATACGATATACTATAAAATTATTTTCCGGAATTAATAAGACTTAGTAAATGGCATTATTATTATCGCATAAAAAAAAGATTGTAAATTATCAAAACTTGTGAATTAGATTAAGATACAAGTTTTTCACACACAATTAACAGCACAGTTATTATTAGCAATAAGACAGTTTATTGCTATGCATGCAGAACTAATTTCGCCCCACGTATTAAATTAATGGATGATTACGCGGTGCACTCGATACACTTATGCACCTGTAGTTAGTGGGTTAGAAATAAAGGGAATAGGTGGTTTTTTTATTTAAAAAAAATTAATTATTTTATTTTATTTAATGGTAGTGATCGAATTAAAATATAATCTAATGGTTAAGATCATTCAAGTGCACCAGTGCACCAGGTGCACATCAGTCGAACTCTAAATTAATCCATGATTCATATACCTTATGAATATTTGTTACAATATATATTATTCAATTGTTAGTTGGATGCAAAATTAAGACATTTTCTTGTGAGACGTTATATATGTGAGACGATTTATAAGACGTGTTAAAGTATGTCTATTATACTATATAGATAAAATATGTTTAATGATTGTTAAAGTATGTTTTCTAAAGTATGATAAATGATGAATTAAAGTATGATTTTAAGGTGTTATAATATGATTCATTATTGACATACTTTAACTTCAAATAAACATATTTTACCTACATAGTAATACTTTAGTAATGGGTCGACCTGTCTCACAACCGTCTCACAGTAAAGTGTCTCAAAATTGAAATATCAACATTATTTAGTTAAATAATTAATTAGCTAAATAGAAAAGCTCAAACACATACACAGCCAAGTCTTGAGAAGTTGAAGAATAGATTGAGAGTTTAGAATCGTAATTTATTTAGTAGTCGTCTCTATGATTAGTTTTAATTCATAATATCAATCTATAAACTAGTGAAGTCTTAAATATTTTTAAAAATATAAACGTAAAATATATTACACACTAGTTATACTCATGAGGAATTCTTTATCTTTCAAGCTCATTACATAAAACTAGTCGTTCAATGGAATGCTATATATCTTTGAAGGTATGACCCATGAAATTATAGAGAAATTGTTGTATCATTTGCATATATATTTTTACATTTTACAAATTTTATTATCTTACATATTATTTTTGTGAACGAAACACACTTTAAAAAAAAATAAAAGCTCTTGTGTTCCCAGGCGCATGAATTTAGACTGTGCGCCCAAATCCAACCCTACCTATATTGAATTTTTTATTTATTTTTTTAATTTATAAATGACCCATTTAATAAATGGGATCGATCGGTTAGGCGCATGGGTCAACTCCATGCCCTGAACACCCAATAAATTAACTAAAATGAATAAATGAAGTTACATTTTACATTTATTAACAAAACTTGCTATGATGATCTATACAAATACAATATACGATAGACATGATTTGGGTAGGGCAAAACCACTAATTCCAGTATGAGAAAAGATTTTAATTAATTACTTCCTCTTTGAAAAATCTTCCCTTTATTCTTTAACATCAACTTTGTTAACATTAAAGATTATTATATTATTTTTAAGTAATTAAAAAATAAGTAATGATATGTATGTAAAAAATGAATGATAAATTTGAAATTAAATTAATTTTTAAAATTTTAATAAAGTGATTTTTTTAGAGCGTAAAGAGTTTTGTGATACATACATCCCTCACAAGTACCACTACAAAAAAAAAATTAATTTTTAATAATAGAATTTAGGAACGAGATTCAATTCGTTGGTAATTACTAATGGATTAACAACAAAAATAACATTTTTTTTAGTAACGGAATGCCAACGATTTATTCTCTATTTTACCAACGGAATTCAATGTGTTGATAATTACCAATAGATTACAAGGAATCATTATATAAACTACCAATGAAATTATTAGTAACGGATTACTAACATAATTGAATTTTTATTGCTAAAAATTTATACTTTACCAACAGAAATTTACCACGGATTCCATTGCTAATTTATTAATAAACTAATTTAGCAATGAAATTAAAGAATATTACGTTGATAAAAAATAATTTTTTAGTTTACAATGACAATTAAATTAATAATTCTAGGATAGTAAGAATACTAGGTTGAGCATGTCAAGATCATCATAGAATAAAATGATGTGGTAATTGATTGACTATATTCAGACGTTATAAGATAACAAGTTGGACAAGTTTTCCCTCCACAAAAGAGACCAAATTATTGGCTACGTTTTTAGTATATCCACTAAACTTTATTGTATTCATTGATAAACTTTTACTACAAATTTTTAATTTGAGTGTTATATTCTATTGATTATATTTTTCTTCTTTTATATAATATACCATATAAATAATTAAAATATCTCATCCAACTACAACACTAATACATTTATTCACTATATATTAAAATATTATATTTCTTAATACTATATTTCGGATCTTTATATAATTAATACTGAAAATCTTTTTTTCTAAATTACAATCACAAATATTTGTTATTATTATTATTTTAATATATATATATATATATATATATATATATATATATATATATATTGGGTGCACCTATATGTATATGACTTTTTATTTTTTTTATACATGTTATTCTATTTTTGTATACGTTTTTGTAATAATTGTATACTTTTTTCACACTAAGTTCTTCACTAAAAAAACTAACATTCATATATATATAACTTTTTATTTAATAGTGTATACATGTTTTTTAATAATTGTATATTTTTTACATTCAATTTTTCATTAAAAAAACTAACAATTAAATTGTATACATTTTTGCTCATAATTGTATATGTTTTTGTTTATATTTGTATATGGGTGCACACTATATATAATAGTGCAACAATATATGATTTTCACCAACTATTATCTTCATAAAGTAGTAATTCCTCAATATGATTAACCCATATAATATAATTCGTACTCATTGTGAACATATTCAAAATTCTTTCATTATAAGATTTCATTATGTGAAACAAATCTATTGGGCCTCATCAGATCCATTGGGTTCTAATAATTTGGGCCGATCCATTATTTTGGGCTTGGATTCTAATACTAGTGGCCCAGGTTTTAATACTGATGGCCCAGTCATTGTTTGGACTTGGGTTCTTTGCTTCCGACATAAATATCTAAAATTTCCTAAATTTTATAAGAAGTAATGTTTTAAACTTCAAGATATTGTGTTAATTAATTGGTACGAGAATAAAATCTTTGTGGGAGAATAAGTCCTTAAATCTTTTATTTCGTCTTTATGACAAGAATTAACCGAGTCATTTAAACTTAGATTAGTAGAATCTTTAATACTATTAATTTAAAGATATATTTGTGAAAAATAAAAATTGAAGTTGTGTCAGTGCATTATATATCAATCTTTAAAAAAAATAAAAATCTATTTTTCTTTCTTATATTAATTAATTAATCCTAATATTTATATTGCTCGCCGAAATTCCTAATATTTATAGTGCTTGTCGAAATTTCATAATTGATATTTTTACAAATGAAAGCATTTTTACAAATTGAATTTTATAAAAATTACTAGACTAAAATTATTTCCTATTTATATTCATAAATTTGATTAAAATTATTTCCTATTTATATGCATAAATTTGATTGTAGATTATTTGGAAAAATAGTAAGTGAAATTAATTATTAAAATTTAATTTAGTAAAAGATATTATTTTATGAAGAATTTCATTATTTAATAATTTTATCATGTTTATGTTTTTCTCTAAATGCATAAATTGGATAAAATTTGTTAATATTTTTATTTTTTTTATAAAATTAACTTAAATATTGTAAATTATTTTGTAAAATCATAAATGAAATTAATTATTAAAATCTCATTCAATATGTTTTCTTTTATTTAATTGTATATTAAGTAAGTTTAATTATCAAAATTTTATATATTATATAGAATTAATAAAAGATTCATTTTGATTTTTAATAGAAAAGAAACATGCGATAATTTATTTAATAGAAAAAAAAAACAATAGTTGTTAATTCCCTTGATTGATCAATTTTTAACATGCTCTCCTTAGTCACACCACCATTCCCTCCCCCTCCTGCATTCCCTCCCACCTCCCCCTCCTGCATTCCCTCCCCTTCCCAACTGCATATTTTAGTGAAACAACTGATTCCCACGCTTCAAGCCGAGTATTTGACTACTTGTGTAAAACTATTTTCAAAATTTAATGTTTTTTTATTTAATATCAATATCAATTAAATTTAGCTCAAACTTTATAAAAATATCTATAAATATTATACAATATATATTTTTTATATACTTATATGTATTTGCATTTTATTTTTATCGTGTTGGAGAATTTATTTTTTAAACTTGTATTTTGCTTGTGTTATAGAATGAATAACTATTTAAAAATTTTTAACTTAAATTTTAAATTTTTGAAAAAATATTGTACAATATATCATTTTATTATAAATTATTTTGTAGATTTAAAATTTAAATAATATATTTCTACATTAGAAAAATTATAACACCATATATTATTTAATAAATAATATTTTTTTATATAATTAAGGATTATGTTCATTTAATATTAATTTTTACTTTTAAATTAAAAAATAAAAAAAATTATTTTTAATTTACAAAAGTATTAACTTTAAATAATACTTAAAATAAAAAAAAATCTATAGTATATTTAACTCTGAAATTAATTAAATATTAATTACGGCGTGAAGATAGTGAATTAATTTATTTAATCTTATTATAATTTAATATGATATAATACATTTGAATATATATATATATATATATATATATATATATATATATATATATATATATATATATATATATATATATATATACCGTCTCACTTGAGATCATTTTTCACTTTTTAAAATAGTTATCACTTTCGTTATAAAATGTTATCACTTTTTATTTATACTATAAATTATTCATGAAATAACATGAACACTTTTCATTAATTTATTATCACTTTCTTTTATAAAAGTTATCACTTTCTGATCGTCTCACGTAAGCCCTTACGTGAGACGGTCTACACAAGTCTTTGACATATATTATTAACTTAATATTCATAAGTTTTATTTCTATTCCATCATAAAATTAAAAATTAAATAAGGGTGAAATTATAATTATAGGAGTAAAATATATCATAAACCTTAAACCTAGGGTAAAAATATACTCTACACCTTAAATCATAGGAGTAAAATATATCATAATCAATAAGGGTGAAATTATAATTATACCCTAAACCTTAAACCTAGGGTAAAAATATACTCTAAACCATAAAGGTGAAATTACAATAATACCCTAAATTCTATAGGTAAAATTACAATTATACCTTGAACCCTAGGGGTGAAATATATCCTAAACCACAAGGGAGAAATTACAATTATACCCTAAACCATAAACCCTAAACCCTATGAGTGAAATATATATACCCTAAAACACAAGGGGTGAAATTACAATTATACCCTAAACTTTATACCCTAAGGATAAATATACACTAAATTATAAAAGTGAAATTACAATTATACACTTAAAATTAATCATAAAACCCTAAAAAAAATAAACCCTAGGGATAAAATATGTTCTAAAGATTTGGGGTGTAATATGCTCTAAATTACAAATATATAATTACAATTATACTTCTAAAATTAAATTAAAAAAATAAAAAAGAAAAGAACGAAAAAAAAAAAAAAAAAGGAACGAAAAAGGGGGGAAAATAGCTTATGTGGAGTTTGTCCACACTATGTTATTGCCAAAGCAAGTTAATGTAAGAGGATATATGCATTCAAAGGGTGGATATTTAATAAATTAAAAAAAAAAAGTTTACTTAACAGTACTCTATTAACATTGACTCAAACTAAAAATTAAAAATTAACATTGACGCAAGCTAAAAATTAAAAATTAAACATAATAGTAATTCTTATCTTGGTATCCAACAATTTGCAACTCTCATACAATAAAAATTAAGGATAATAAAATGGGGTTTTCCCTTTTAAGGTTTAAAAACCGAAGGGGCACTCTTAATTAATTATACAACACTAAAAACTTCTTGATCAAACTCTAGTACAAATAATATTTACATATTAAAATACTCATTGCAAGATATTTTTGTGTATATTATATTATTAAGGGAAAATGAAAATTTTGGTCCATTAACTTACACAAATTTTGAAATTCCTTTATTATTTTTTTCAATTTTGAAATAAGTCCACTAAATTTATAAAACTAACTTTTTTGTCCGTTGACCGGGTATCACTGCCGGTTACTATGACGTGACATTTGAATTTTTTTTTTTTTTTGCGACACTTGGAAAATGGCATATTAAACAATTCATTAATTAAAAAAAAATCTATTTTGATCGCGCGGGAAAGAGGAATCGTGGGATTCACAAATATCTATCCCTAGCTAGATTTCCCAAATCAATGAATCCTACATTCTCATTTTGATTCACAAACCTGTTCTCATTTCGATTCCAAAATTGAACTCTTTTAACCCCAAATCTAAAATCCCTAAATTTTCCAAATCAAAGACTCAACTGTGAAAGGAAGAATGAGGTATCGAGAAGCACCAAGAAATAACGAGCTCCTGCCATATTACGGTAATTTCTAATATCTTTAATTTTAAGATTACTTATAGGGTTTAGGGTGTTTAGCACTATTTTATGGTGGTCTACATGCTTGTATATTTTTTAATTGAAAAGACAGGCTGATAATGGTGGTCCACCATATTTATTCCTTCATGAGAAAGCCGACAACGGTGGTCCACAATATTAAATTCGTGGTTTCAGTTTTATGATTTTGGGCGAGAAATTAGGTTTTTTTAGTGACAAAAAATGTGTTTTTAATTTTATTTTTTTAATAGTTATTACACAAATTAAATTGTTGTGATTTGTCATGGATTGCTACGAAATATGTGACGTGTATATTTTCTATTGTATTTAGGTAATTCAGATGATGGTGTTGGTATGCATAGTGTGGAGTTGGAAAGTGTGAATAGAAAAGGAAAAACTATTATGATTGATGAATATCGCAGCGGTGAAGAAAAAAGAAAGAGTTACTTCTCATGATGAGGATGCTGGTTTGGGCATGGGTTGTATGGGTCAGGAAACTGAAAATAGAGAAAGTGATGTTAGAATAGTTCGAGAATGGAAGATAGTGACTATATGATTGTACCCGATAGTGAAGATGAAGTTGATGATGAAATATTTGCTGAACACATTGATTTTAGCAGTAGTGAAGATGATCAAATTGAGGGTGATGATTCTGGGGAAGAGAATGTGATGGGTAGTGAAGATGACTTTAACCGTGCAAAAGATAGTGATAATGATGATGAAGCTGAAGTTTTCCCTAAGTACAACCCTAGCCAAATGTACATTCCAAATCAACTAAAATTGAACATGGTGTTTAGCAATAATTGGGAGTTCATTGATGCTGTCCATTCTGATGCTGTGCTTAGAAAGAGGAGCATTAGAATTGCAATAAATGATAATGAAAGGGTGTATGCTAAATGCAATGGAAAAGACTGTGAGTGGAGAATTCATGCGACCAATGTGTTTAATGAGGCCTACTTTCCAAATTAACACATTTTATAATACGCACACATGTGCTGAGGAGTATCATGTTAAAAGCATGAAATCAAAATGGCTAAATGGGAGGTATGGGTACCAATTCATGAATGATCCAAAGAGAAAAGTGTCAGGTTTCAAGAATGATCTGATGGTAGAGTTGGGGGTAAATATTACTCATCATCAGGCCTACAAGTGCAAAAAAATGGCTCTAGAAGACCAGTTTGGAGATGCAGATGCTCAATATAGTCTTCTTTGGGATTATGCTGAGGAGATTAAAAGAACCAATGTGGGATCTACTGTGTTAGTTGGGGTTAATCAGTCAAGTGGAGTCACCATGTTTGATAGGATGTATATCTGTTTGGCTGCTTTGAAAGAGGGGTTTTTTACTTGGTTGTAGGCCATTCATAGGGGTTGATGGTTGTCATCTTAAGGGACCTCATGGTGGAATAATTTTATCAGCTGTTGGTGTTGATCCTAATAACAACATCTTCCCTATTGCATATGCTGTTGTAAGTAAGGAGAATGGAGATACTTGGGCCTGGTTTTTAACTGTGCTAAAGAATGATTTGGAGATTGTCAATGATTCTGATTGGACATTTATATCTGATAAGCAAAAGGGCTTGATTCAAGCTTTTCAAAATGTTTTCCCTAATGCTTCCCATAGATTCTGTGTTAGACATTTGTATGGGAACATGAGAAATAGAGGTTTTAGAGGGCCAGCATTCAAGACAGCTTTGTATAAAGCATCCAAAGCTTCTACAGAGAATGGATACACCAAAAGAACTACCTTCTGTGATGTCAAGGGTTGAAATACATGAACTATAACCATGTATTTTGTCTTATGACTTATTTTGGAATGGTTTTTGCAAGGTGAACTTGAATCATGTAATATCTTGAATCATTAGTTACACCTCAGCTTTGGTGCCAACTGCTTTATCTTATGTTTATGTATTTTTTTTCCTATTTTGCTGTGTTGTTTGAATGTGGTGGAAGACGAAAATTATACTATACTTTATCCTTTTTGTTTGTGGTATTTGGTTTTCTGTAGTATAGCTATACTTAGTCATGAAGATGCTTGTGTAACTTGATTAGGGACTATGAATGTTGATTGCATGAATGCTGTAAATGGTGTATGTAAAAGAGCAAATGGTGTATGTTAATTTTCTTTCAAGCTAAATGGTGTAAGGTTATGATGTACAACATTTAATTAGTGCTTTCCTGCATTCTATATTCTTTCATGGATTGTTTAAATTGAGAATTAAAAAAAGAATGTTTGCAGAATCAAATTCAATTCTTTTCAACAATGAACTCACTTCTTGCAAAGGTTAAAATATTATTATGAAAGCATTTTAATTCTTAACAATACATTACATTTATTGCCCAGCATTACATTGACACTAATGATTAAATATTGCATTAAAAAACCAGATACAAACTACAGATGGATCATTAAATCCATTATTTTTCCATCCATGGCATCAACTTTGAAGAACACAACATCGCTAAGACTAAGCCCCACGAACCAATTGGAGCAATTTTCATCAACTTTTTCGATGTCTCCTTTCCGTTCAGTAGTCATTTCACGTTTATCCTTCAATAGATAGAGGATTACACTCTTTGCTCTTGGAGACATTGGAGGCTCTAGCCATTCAAAAAAGATACATCCACCACAGTTTGACTAAAAATAATGATGGACACTTAGAACATACCTTGACCGGTAGACGACGAGTTTGTGGATGACATTACCAAACTGAAACGATGAGTACTTGATATGGGAAACTTAGAAATTTTAGGATCAGGTATAAAAGAGCTTCCGATTTGCAAAGCAATATGAGAACAAATTAGGGATTCTTTGATTTGGGAAATTTAAAGATAGAGATTTGTGAATCCCCTTTTATTCCTTTTAATGCCACATCATATGCCATTTTTCAAATGGCAAAATAAAAAGAAAGGAAAATCAAATGCCACATTAGGGTAACCGGCTGGGATACCAGCTACACCCGGTCAACGGACAAAAAAGTTGAGTTTTTTAAACTTAGTGGACTGATTTCAAAATTGAAAAAATTAATGGACGTATTTCAAAATTTGGGTAAGTTAATGAACGAAAGTTTTCATTTTCACTCTTATTAATTAATACTCATAGTAATGATAAGCTGGTGGATGCTAAAAGAAAGAGCGTTTGGCGGGAGGGCGACCAACGGCCCTCATGAGATTGGCTATTTCCAAAATTTTGGCCACTTTTATACCCCTTTTACCCTCTGCAGATGCCCTTCTTTCTTCAGCTTTTCTATATGCTTTTGCTGTCTCATTCTGCATTTTTTCTTGCGCTTTTGCTCTTTTCTCCTCAAGCTTTCTCTGCAATATTAATTTATTTTAGCTCATGATTTATTTATTTGAATCAAACTTAATTGTTCCACTTTTCTTAATAATAAAATCGAGCCTGTCAACATTCACAAACACTTGTATAAACTAGGTTCACGATGTAAATTATGTGATCCTCCTTCCAATTCTATATAATCTATGTATTGCTAGGGTATTTATTTAAATTAAAAGGAACATATGGTTTATAAGAATTTATTATGTAAATTTTGTTTACAAGATACTAACTCGTAAATATTACATCTTTTATTAAATATTGTTAATTATGTAACAACATTATGTGTGGATATCATTTCCTATCAAGCGTCTAATGTGGGAGAAATAAAAATTTTAACTATCAACCATACAATATATATATATTTTCTTTTACGGGTTAGATTCTTCTCTCTCCAACCTTATAAATTCAAACATGTAATATAATAATATATACGAGAGTTAAGGTTATTTTTCTCTCGTACTTAGTATTGGAATTTTTTGTAATATTTGTATATCATCTGTTGTGTTTTTAGTTATATGAATAATATAAAATAAAGAATGTAATTTAACCATGGTCACAAGTTAATTATTTCCACTACTTGTCCCTTTTTTTAATGTTGTGCATTTGATAAATTAAATACTATTGAAAATTCAAACGCTATCTAAAGAATGCGCAATGAAATATAAAAAGTACTCCTTACGTCCGCTCTGCTTCAAAGAGTCCTATTTTTTCATTTTGGGCGTCAATACCTAAAGGTTTTATTTTATTTTTTATACACATTGAGACCCACACCCACCTTCTAATACAATTAAAATATTAGTCCACACCCCTACTAATACAACTACCTACTACACATTAAATAATAATACTTCTTAATCCACGTACAAAAAGTAAATGGAACCCATTGAAGCGGACGGAGGGAGTATCAATTTTTGTGAGACCATTTCACTATAAAATTATTTTATATATTTTTTAAATAATTATTTTTTATTAAAACTGTTATTACTTTTTATTAAAATGATTATAACTATTATTTATACTACAAATTATGCATTTAATGCACTATTGTTGCTTTTCATCAATGCTTATATTACTTCTTTTATATTAAAATGTCGTTTCACACAAGTATTTGTTGTGATGAAGTGATACGGGTGTCAATCACCTACCCTTGTTAGAACTTAGAAAGTTCCGGAGATCACTTGATTATTAAAATTTGTGAAAATAGTTGAACTAAAAACAGGGGACTCTCTCTATATTTACTACTCTAATAAGATCAAAATTTACAATTAAGATCAAACCAAACTTTTATGTACTTTGTCAAATCTCATGTTGGATAAAAGTATATAAAATGTCTAGCTAGTTCAACCAAAACTAGATTTTTGTGTGGAAAAGAAAAGGATAAATATATTACAAGTAGATATTAAAAAAAAAAAAAGGGTCGTCATTTGATCTAGGGTCATGTTTGACTCAAATATTAATTGAGCAAATTTCAAGTATACTCTAAAAAATTGTAAAAAAAAAAAATCATGTATAGTACTCTACATTAATTTTATTTTCTTTAAAGATTCGAGTAGAATATTTTAGGGTTAATTGCAAAAAAAAACCACGAATTTTACTCATATTGCAAATTATTCCTAACTTTTGAGAAATTGCAAAAAAAACCCACCATATTTAAATATTGTTGCAAAATAAACACAATTTTTGACTAAAGTAGAGTTTTTTTTGGATTTATTTTGCAACAATACTTAAAGGTGATGATTTTTTTTTTTTGCAATTTCTCAAAAGTGAGAATTAGTTTACAATGGGAGTAAAGTTCGTGATTTTTTTTTGCAATTAACCCAATATTATACATCGTACTTTTATAATTGATACAGAGAATTAAGTATTAACTTAGAAGGGACCTAATGATAGAATAATATGTGAACAAATATACAAACTTGTATGCTGAAATCGTTCTATACTTTAGTAAATATAGTTATTAATTTTTTTATTAAAAATATTATATTTTTTTTAATATTATTACTTTTCATTTATATTAAAAATTGTTTATAAAATAAGTAATTTACATCACCATTTTAACGTTTTATCAATTGATTATCAATTTTTATTATCCTAAAAATTATCACCTTTTACATATCTTATAAAAATCATTACATAAAATGATTTCACATAATGTAATCAAATTAAACTAAGATTAATTCTTTTCAACCTTGATTGAGATAGACACTAATGGAAAAAGTAAGAAACAGGGGATAACTTATTATTGTGCCTTTTCATGCTCTATTTCTTTTACTTAATCTACACATATACACATACTCATCATAGCCACTATAAAAATTTCACCTTTTATACTCCATTCAAACATTACTTTAATTCAATCATAAGTAAGATTAAACCATCTACATCAAGTAATATTTCTAAAAGAATATATAAATTATTTCAACTATCAATAATTAATACGCAATTAATAGTGTACATGTAGTATTTTACACGGACCCTACAAGATATTTATCCACAGAGAGTTTATAAAATTAATCAGCGATTAAGAGGGGTTTTAGTTTTTGAGTTTCAAGAACCTAATTAATTTATTAATTTAATGTAATTGCTATTAATTAGATATATAATAAAATATTTTTAAAAAATAGTACCTCGATTTTCTTCATCCAAGAAGCGGCCTTCTGAACTTGCTCACCTTCCCACCCATTAATCACCGCATCTTCCCTCTTAAACCGATTATTAATCTTCGCTATCTTAGCATTCTGCCACGCGTTGATCTTTGATTCGACCTCCTCCTTCTTCACGCGCTGTACGGACACTTCCCTGCCGTTTACGGCGGTCGCGGCACCCCTCGGCGATTCCATCGGATTACTATCCGGCACAATCGCCAAGGGGTTGGTATCCCGGTGCGAGTGATTCTCCTCGCTAATCCGGGTCAAACTACTCGAGCCTGGCTCGTGCTCGCTGGTTCCCGCGATTGTGGACCCAGCGAGGACGAGAGCGTTGAACTCCCTACTCATGGTGGTGAAATTCTCGCCGCCCTCGGTGGTGTTGGTGGAGCCAATGGAGAGGTTGGACGAGCGGCGGCTGGCCGTCTCCCACGCTTCGCGACGTGGGGCCCGCGACGAGGGTGGTGGAGTCAGGGGGTGGATGTCTCTGATGATGGGAGAATCATGATCATCATGATCATGATCAGCTTCTTGATCTCTAGTAACTAGAGTTAGAGCTCTTTGATCATTCAACATTTAGTTACAATAGTGTTTGTGTAACTGTGGAGAGAGAGAGAGATCAATCATGAGAGTGTAATCATATTTTGAGAGAGAGAGTTATGTGAACCACACATGCATGCAGTTTGGATGACTTGAGATTAACGTTGCCAAATGTTGAGGAAGTCTGATATAATTTATTTCCGTAGCTCACTTCTTTTATTTTGCTTCATTTATTATTTGGTCCCTTTACATTTTGTTTCTTTCAATTATTGCCCGTGTATATCCACGGACCACGACTGCATGTCCTTTTTTAACATCACTTTTCCACGAGCCTTCTAGCTAGTTGATTTTGTCCATGAAACTTTATTCTTATTGGTCAATGGTTAAATTCTAATATCATAAAATGATAAAGCAAGCAAATCCTGTAAAAAAGAACAAAGTTTATTGTAAGAAAGTAACTACGTAAGACAATTAAAGAAAGGAAAGTCTCTTGTGAAATGATAATTATGTAAAACATATCGTAAGATGGATTGATTTATTTTTAAAATATCATTACTATATAATTAAAGTATATTTATTGATAAGTATGAATTCAAGTTGCAATATTGATTAAATCTTGTTTTCTATTTATATCAATTACTCCCTCCTCCCTCTGTCCCTTGGTAAGAATTTTATTTGCTTTTTGACACGTGAATTAAGGAGTATTATTATTTAATGTGTAGTGGGTAGTTATATTAATGAGTGTGTGTGCCCCATGTTTTAATTGTATTAGTGGGTGTGGGTGGGTCTCATGTGTCCTAAAAAGGAAATGAGATCTTTTGGCTGGGACAACTAAAATGGTAAAATATGACTCTTACCTAGGGACGGAGGGAGAATTTGATTATTGGCAAAAAAAGATTATATAAAAAATATACGGCTTCCTCAATTCCGTAATTGTAGTCTTCGGAAGTTGTATTTTGACAAACTTTATTAATATTTTAGGAGTATTGTGCTATTTTAAGTAATAAATAAATTATAAAATATGTTAGATTTGTTTGGTGAGAGCGATAATTTTTAAATTAAGATAATTTTTGAGTTTTTAATTGGTGTGAAAATTACTTATTTGAATTAAGATATTTATTGTAGAACAAACCAAGCGGAAAGTAACACAATTATCATATAAATGAGGGAGTAATAAAAATCCCGTATGATATTTGTCATGAACCAAACTATTACAAGTTTGAAGATTAAATTAGAGTACTTTATTATGTAACTCGAATCATTTCACCTATTTGCTTGCTTAATGACAGCTTTCCACCAAAAAAATGGCACTTTCATTCATATAAAGTAAATTAATTATTTTAGAGTTAATTGTACATGATGTCATGATTTAGGCTTAATTTCTATGCGTAGTTATTATAGTTGTCAAAATAGACAACACATACGTGAGTCAACCGTATCATCTTACCAAATACATCTAAAATTTATCCTACTAATATTTAACTCATATATTACCTGAACTGTTATAATCCGTATAAAACCCGCTAATAATCTACCGCATTTTATCTAAAAAATAAATTGATTTTTATAAAGTTCGATGTTAGTCAATTAATTCAATAATATATTCTTATAAATCTTTTTTGTTAAAATATTCCTCCTCTATCTATACCGACAAGTTTTTTCATATATTCCTTTATAACTTACTACAAAGAAAATATGAAAAGTTTATTTGAACGAAAAGAGTATAAAACTTGTATATTAACATCAAAACGAGTTTTAGAGTGCACAGATTAATCATACCGCCTACGAAACTCGCCCTAGAAATGAATCAACCACAAAGGCTCATTCCGATTCAAATACTTTATGTAACATCTCATATTTCATTATTGGAGGAATGACACTCAGATGAGAGAGAAAAGTATAACCTAATCTTGACAATAATTAAATTTTCTTTTTTGATTACGTATCAAACATAAAATTAATTAATAATATAGAAGATAATGATGCACGAAAATAAAATAAAGGACCAAATGTGGGCTCGTCCCACCCAACCCATAAAAATCTAGTAAACATCCAAAATGATATTGCGGAAGTTCAAAAATAGAGAAAAGGGAGGGGGGAAATGAAATAACCCAATAAGTATAAGGACGTGATTGCAAAAATCATTCAAAATTTGTCTTTTGGATTGTCGGCTGGAGGATTTTGTCACAGGAGGAGCCCACGCATTTAGGTAAATTGATGGTGGATTAGTCACATTGGACACACGCGTAACACTGTAGTTACTAATCATACTTTTAATTGTGAGACGCGGCGATTTCTGATTGGGTCAGCCTTCCTTTCGTGGTCCCACCATAATCATCCATTTACTCTTGGACACGTGTACCGTCATTTTGGGTGTCGGACAATTAGTTTGCTAAATGCCCACGTCTCATATAATAATCAACATTATCATTTATCACTACCCATTATTAATTTAAAAAGCTAAATAAATTTATAAAATAAATCAAAGCAAATGCTACTTTTCACTTTTTACCTATTTGATTTAACGAATTTGACCGATTAAATCCCCTTTATTTCGAAAAGGAAAAGAAAAGAAAAAGAAGAGATATGATTATGGTATGTAGACATCGAGTATTATTTATTTATTGGAATGAAAAAAAAAAATTCATGTGAAATTATTTTATGAAAAGATTTTTGTGAGGAGATAAAGAAGTACTCTCTCCATACCACAATTAGGTATATATTTTTATATTTTGATCCATTTCAAAATAAAATACTCCATTTGTTTCATAAAAGTTTACATGCTTCTTCCGACACGGAAATTAAGATAAATGATAACCTTCAGGAGTATTATGATATTTTATTGTAATAAATAAATGATAAAGTATGTTAGATGTGTTAGACAAGAGTAATTTTTTTTTTGTAAATAAAGTGTATGGGGGAGGATGATTGTATTTGATCTTTTGATTTTTTATGAATGTGGAAACTTTTGTGGGACAACCCAAAATGAAAAGTGTGCTATCTGAAATGGGATGGAGGGAGTATACATTTTCTTTTTTGTTGATGGAACACATACAAAATAGTTATTACATTAGACCACATACTACACTAATACAACTACCCACTAAACACTAAAATATTATTTCTCTCACTTCACTACATATTAAAATATTATATACCTTAATCTTAGTGCAAAAAGCAAATATATACCTTGTTCCTAGACAGAGAGAGTAATAATATTTAAAAAAAATGATATTCGAATTAATAAAAAGTGATAATAGTACAACAAATTATTTTATGGATAATTTTGTTCCCTCCGTCTCAACTTCAACTTTACACTTTTTGTTTTGGCTGTTCCAAATTCATCTTCACATGTTAGCGGGAATATTAGTTAGTTGTTTTTTCCATTTATGAAAGTGTACACTTCCATAAAAGGATAAGTCAATTAACTAATTTATCTCTAATATACTTTAATTTCAAAATTGTCATAACCTATTTAATACACATAACATTTTTACCACAATGATATGAAAATCGGACTGGATCGGCCGGTTCAATCGGTTGGATCGAAAACCGGTCCAGAAAGCCTAAAAAACCATTTTTACAGTTGAATCGGGTTGCCCCGGGTTGAACCGGACAAACCGGAAAAACCGGTTGAACCGGTTTTAGTTTTTTTTAGTTTTTTATTTTTTTAACTTTTATGATATTTAACTTTTATATTTATTTATTTTAAAACATAATATTGACATTTTGGATTAAATTATGAATTATAATAATGAGTGGGTATATTATAAACTATGTATGAATAATAAATTATGAACTATAAATATTTTTATTCAATTATATTTTGATTTTAAATTGTATTTTAAAATTTAAAAAATAATTTAGGTGATTATATATTTTTATAATTGGTAATTTTATAAAATATAATTAAAAATATGTAAAATTCAATTTTCCGGTTGAACCGGTCCGACCGATTGAACCTCGAACCGTTGCTTCTTCCGGTTCGTTCTCCGTTCCGATTTTCTAATAACTGTTTATTATTTATTTATTATCCAAGAATATCACACTACCCCCTAAAAATAAGTCAAAAAGTCTCTATATCATGTGAAGATGAACTTAAAACGGAGAGAGTACACACTCCACATATAATGTGATAATTTTTTTAAATAAAAATGATAAAATCTTTAATAAAAAATAATATTTTTATAAAAAAAGTGAAACGATTTAATACAAGTATCTTCTCATATTATAATATAAGATCATTAAATTAGTTGACTAGTCAATTGTTAGAGCATTAATATTTACTTATTTGAATTTAAGCAAAATATAAAGATAAATCGATAATGTTCACTTGAACGCTTGTACTGATCATTTCATTTTTCTTCTTAAAATTTATTAGTCAAATAATTTAATTATATTTATGTGTGTAAATATATCATGTCCTCAGTCAATTAAAAGCGAGTGAAGTACGTGTGAAGTACTTTTGATGAATTTTGTATCCTCATATAATAAGCCTTCTTAAAACATTATTTGAAAAGATGTCTTTTTCTCATCACTTGATTTTAATTTTGGAATTGAGGAGAATATTATTTTTGTTGATGTAATGGAAGTGTAATTGTGTGTATGTGGAACGTGACATGTGTCCACTTAAATATTTTTGGTAAATAAAATTGTTATGTAGTGATACACGTGGTTGGCAATTTATTGGAAAATGTATTGTGAAAATGATGTGCATAGTGAAATAAATTGTATTAAAAGAAATCGAGTGATGCATGTACAAAACTTTTCATAATTTTATGTCATTTTTTAATTACTATAAGTTATTCAAATTCGAAAACGCGTTTAATTTAAGAGAAATGTTTTATTTGTTAGACTCGGTGTGTTTCCGTAACTTAATTAGGTTAAATAAAATATATGAATTCAATATTAATTATTCACCCCTTTTGTTCTTTAATCTTACTCTGAATCTCATCTTTTTTGGAAAGACTTGAGCAATATCCTCTCATTTAATTGGATTTTAGTGTGTATAATTTTTTATTTTTAACTTGTAGCTTATGAAATTGTCTCAAGTGCATAGTAAATTATTATTATTATTATTTAATTAAAATGATAAACTAATATTTGTCAATATTAAAGGATAGTATCTTTGTGATTGATTGTATTAAAAGATAAAATATATTCTATTATTTTGTTTAATTCTATATCTTTGTACTTGATTGATTGAGAGAGATCTTAGGAGTTATGTTGTAACTCTCTCAATCTATATATTGATGCACCATTCTTTTAATCAGAAATACATTTGCCAAATCTTATATGGTATCAGAGTTCATGGTTAACAAATGTTCAGAGTTCGAACCTCACCGCCACTTATTTATGAAAAAGAAAATTTCACATGCAATGTGAAGGGCGTGTAGAGTGATTTGATTAAGTATTAAATGATTCAACTCTTTTATCACGAGGGGTGACAATCTAAGCCTATAGCGCCCACCACACAACACCACTGTCAATTAACACCATGTCTGATATCACCCAAACCTCCACCACTCTCAGCACCCAAACCTCGACCACTCCCAGTTCCTGTCCATCGATCGTGCCGATCACGACACATCATCATCTTCCTATACAACTTGATCATACCGATCTACCCCTTATGTAGGGCTCATCTTGTAGCTCTACTACGCGGCCACAACATCCTGGGGTTTGTCGATGGCAACAATCCATGTCCCACCCTACTCGAAGACAACTCCAACGCTGAGTACGTCACCAATTGGATTCACCAAAACCAACTTTTACTTGCTGCCATCTTTGGATCTTTATCCGCCACTGTGCTTCCTTTGGTCGCTTCTGATAGCACGGCTGCTGATGCTGGGGCGATTATTAATCGCTTATTCGCTGGAAAATCTCGAGCTCGTGTGAATCAATTGAAAAGTGACCTGTATCGCATTCAAATGGATGATCGCACAATATTTGAGTACCTTCACTATGTCAAGGTGAAGGCTGATGAGCTCACACTCATTGATCAGCCTGTCTCTTCTGATGATTTGACGTTATTCGTCATCAATGGCCTTGGTCCAGAAAATGCCACCATCGTCGGACCAATTCAGGATCGTGAGACTTCTCTCTGGTTTGAAGAATTATATGATCTCCTTATTGAACATGAGCTATTCTTGAAATCTCAGGAATTCGCTCAACGACAATTACTTGCTACAACAAATACTGCTCGTTCTCAACCCCGTTCTGGCCAATACTATCGAGGACAACAACAGTCCAGTCGCGGTGCTTCTTCTCAACGGGGCTCCTCTAATCGCGGTGGTAATAATTCATTATCTCTATGAAATTCTCAATCACGTCGTGGTTATGGCAATCGTCCCTCTAATACAGGTAATTCAAACTTCTCTAGTCGTTCTCAAGTTACTTGTCATCTTTGTGGTCAACCAGGACACACTGCTCTTTATTGCCATCGTCCTCCAACTGTGGCAAACTCTGCCCAATCCCCAACTGCTAATATTGGACTGCCTTGGCTTGTTGACTCGGGGGCATCTCACCATCTCACGTCGGGCTTGGGTAACTTATCCATTCACTCTGAATATGATGGGAGCGATGAAGTTCACATCGTCGATGGTACTAGTCTTCCTATTTCACATACTGGTACATCACATCTTTTATTTCCTACCCACAAGTTTATTTTAAATGATGTCTTGTGCGCTCCTACAAACAAGCAAGGTCTCTTGTTCGAAGTAAATTTACAAAAGCTAATAATGTCTCCATGAAATTTTTTCCTTCTCATTATGTGATTAAGGATCTCAACATGGGGGTACATCTTCTTAATGGACCTTGTCAGGAAGGCATGTATCGACTATTTCCCTCGACAACATGTGATGGTTCTACTGCTTATTCTACTATTGGAACTCGTACCTCTTCTTTCTCATGGCATGCTCAGTTTGGGCATCCCTCCTCGCATACCAGTTCTTTTATTCTTAATTGTTTTCAGTTACCTGTAATAAAGAGGTCCCATTTTGAGGATTCAAACTGTGCTTCATGTCTGTTGAGTAAGATTCATAAAATGCCCTTTCATGAGACATCGCTTACTGCTTCTCATTCTTTGGAATTTATTTATGAGGATGTTTGGGGCCCTACACCTGTCATTTCAGTGGATGGAAATAAATATTTTCTGCTGTTGGTTGATTTATTTACACGTTATTATTGGGTGTATCCATTACAGCCTAAGTCTGAAGTTGTCTCTATATTTTCTCAGTTTCGAAATTTGGTTGAGAAACTAATGAACTTTTTCTCAACACACAAAATAATCCTCAAGTATGAAGGATATCAATTGTCGTTTCGATAGGCAACCAAGTGATTATCGAACCCAAGGGATGGATGATTATCAATTTAATTATATTCTAATTAACTAAGACTATGTTGGCAAATTTGTTTGGAAGAGTTACGAATTAAATAACAAAGAATTTAGATAGCAACTTAAATAAACAAGCAATAGAGGAAATACGATTGTGATCAAGTAAGAAATTAGGTAGTTCTTCGGGTCATCCAGTTTTACTTATTAATTTTCTTTCCATGTGTTATTGTCCGACTCTGCCTTGTGGCTTATGGACGCATCACTAAACCATGCAAGCTCACTCTATAGACACAAGCTAGCAAGCGTATGACACGTGTGAATATCCTTGGAGCAAGAGATATAATTCACCCCCTTTCTAGGTACTATCAATATCAATTATTTTCCGTGCACTTAGTACTCTAACCCCATATGATCTCCCTTTATAAGTACTATGACGTTATACTCTTTATCCTACTTATTAACCCGAATAATATTCAATTAATAAGTATCTATATAAGATAGTTCTAATAAGACTTTGGAATCCCTTCACTTAGAATTATAACATGTAATCCTGCTTAACAGTGAACACACTCAATCAATAACCAAACTATGTATTCAGACTTTACATAACAGTTAATGATGCACAAAACGACTGTGAGTATGAATTAAAAAAGTACAATCTTATATAAAATAAACCACAAGTAGTGTTGTACGGAGTTTACACATAAAAATTCAATTAACCCATAAAACTTTCATAACCCTATAACTACCAGAGCGGCTCTAGCCCATGATTGATCTAGGAACAATCATGGTTAATTGATATGATCTTACTTGACCCGCCAGATGAACCTCTCTTCACGACTCCTTTGGATGATGGTTGGATTTCGGTGGTGGATGGATGATGAATGATGTGTGTCGTCTTTTCTCCTGCAAAAGCTCTTCTTTTATACTCATGGAACCTCCTTATGGGCTTAGGATGGGCTTTTGCTTGAAGCACACGACAAATTTGGTAAAAGACATCCAGAATTACCATAAATAGCAGCAACGAGAATCTGTTGGACCACGTCGTGACTGGTCAACCAATGGACGAGCAAGCCTTCTGTAACTTTTTGCACATTTTGTTCGACTTCACTCATCTGCTCGACCAAGATGATTCTGGTCGAGCAACATCACCAAGTCGAGCAAGCTCTCTGGATGAATCTGCGTATTCTGCTCGACTTGGTCCCCTTGTTCGACCAAAGTGATGATGGTCGAACAAGGTCTTGAGGTCGAACGGCCTTCGAAAATCGCCTCAAAAATCGTGTCTTCCAATTTCGAGCCTTTAAGACCTGTTTTCCAGTACAAATATGCATAAAAAGCCCTTGTACCATCTGATTCACGCCTTTTTCGTAAACAAACAGATTCGTCTCAATAAAAGACTCAATCGTGCTCAATTCCCACACAAATCAGAGCCCAAAATACGTGAATTTACACTCTTATCAGAAACAATTTGGGCATGTTATTCGGAATTTTTACTCTAATAATAGAGTTGAGTTCACTGCTTTACACTCTTATCTTAACCAACATGGCCTTCTATTACAAAAAACTTTGCCTCACCATTATCTTCAACTTACTGCCTATTCCGATTCTGATTTTGGTTTGGATCTGGGTGACGGAAAATCCACCTCTGCATATGTAATATTTATTGGCTCTTGCCCCATTTCTTGGCGCTCTCATAAACAACGGGGTGTCGTTCGATCATCAACTGAGGCAGAATATCGAGCTTTAGCTTCTGCTGCATCTGAAGTTTGTTGGCTTCATCATTTATTTAGTGAATTGGGCATTGTGTCTTCTGGTCCTCCTCGCCTTCTCTGTGACAATATGGGTGCCACACGACTTGCACTTAACCCGGTGCAACACTCAAGAATGAAATACATAGCAATTGATCTTCATTTTGTTAGAGATCTTGCTTCCAAAGGCCGGCTATCTGTCGCATATATTCACACTGACGACCAACTCGCTGACTTGCTCACCAAGTCATTGCATCGATCACGGTTTCAAACTCTTCGATCAAAACTCTCCGTCGCCGATGGGACTTCGATTTTGCGGGGACGTATTAAAGGATATTATCTTTGTGATTAATTGTATTAAAAGATAAAGTATATTCTATTATTTTGTTTAATCCTGTATCTTTGTAATTGATTGATTGAAAGAGATTTTAAGAGATATGTTGTAATTCTCTCAATCTATATATTGATGTACCATTCTTTTAATCAAATGCGAAATACGTTCCCAAATCTTATAGTCAAAACTCATTACTATATAATAGTGTAATAATTTATCTTTTAAAGAATATTCAACCATATTCTTACCATCATTCCATATAATAATTAACCATTTATTTTTATTTTTTTATTTTCTAAAAGGCTTCACTAAATTTAACAGTGCAGTAGCATGTGTATATTATTGGGGTGATTTTGAGGAGCAAGAGTGTATCGGGTGTTCCAATGCATTTTAGGGTTGATAGGTTAAAAGTAGAGTAGAGTGAATAGTTATTTAATTTAATTTTTAATTATTTTATATAATTTAATAGTGAAAATAAGATTAAAATTTAATTTAACAATTACAATGGTAAGATGCACTGTGGCTCTAGGTGAGAAGAAAGACAATTGAAAATAGTAAAAAGTAAAGGATAAAGGTGAATATACATCTAAGATAAATTAAACACTATAAGAAATGGTAACAATTATCTACTACTAAATAATTGCAATATAACAATTTTTGTAATAGAAGCTCAAAGCAATTATGTGTTCTATACTTCCCACTTGCTTCGTCAATTTTTGTATTGCTTGTTTTTCTTGTTTCTAGTTGTGTTGCTTTTTTATATCCTCATTTTGTTAGATTTGTCATGGATGTTAAGCTACTTGTTTTCTTATGTCATTTGTGCGCACTGTATTTTGGCTTCTTACTTGCTTCGTTTATTTACCAATTACATTCGTGCTTCTTTCTCTTCTCGATTTCTATCATACTTTTTGCTGCTGCATCCTTTGCTTTTTTTACTTTGATTGGTTGTTTCTGATTGTGACCTTACTTCTTTTCAACTCTTTCGTTCTATATGTCTGTTATCTGGGCATTTTTAATTGCTTTGATGGTTTGCTATTATTAATTGTTCGCCAATTATTTTTGTCCATCTTTTCTTATTCACACTTGTGTGATTGTTGCTGTATTCTTGAATCTAATTGCTTTGAGATGTACTGAATATTATTTATTTATTTATTTTGAGTTAAGTGTTATCTCTTTTTTTCCCCTTACTTTCTTATTTCGTATTCTTTGTGTTTGTATTATAGCATTTTTTTTACATCTTAATTGCTTTAGTGGACTATTAATTTTATATTCCATGTTGTTCTTGTTTATTGTCGTGTTGTCTTGTTTTTATTCCTCGTTCTTATTTATGTTTTTATTGTCGATGTTTGATTTATTTTTTTCTCCTTGTTTCCTTGCATCCTGTAGGTGCCCTGATTGGGCATTTTAACCTGCTATGTTTGTATACTAATTGTGCTCATGCTTCGTGCTTACTTAATCTTTACCTGCTATGTTTGTATACTAACCTTGCATCCTTTTTGCGTCTGCATTTTTAGCTTACTTAATCTTTACCTGCATTGGTTGTTTTTAATTGTGACCTCGCTTCTTCCTCTCCTCTTTTGCGCTTTATGTTGTTATTTTACCTACATTCTACTTGCTTTGATGGTTTGCTAGATGTTTTCATGTCTATATTTAGTGATGTTCTCTCTTTTTTCTATGGATATTTTTTTGGTTTATAAGTGTTTCTTGAGATCTCGATTGTTATATACTGTACTCTTGAATCTATTTGCTTTTGGGTTACCCGTTGTCTTGCTTCCTCGCTCATTCTTCATTCTTTTTGTATTCTTTGTATATATATTTTTTTGTGGTAATAAAAATTGTATGAGGTATGAGCATAAATAACCACTCTCATAAATTAAAATGTAAAAGTGTCAACGCAATAGTAAATATAGCAAATATGCCCACTTTATTTATTTTTTTACAAAATTGTCTCTGTGACATTTGTTTGACTTTTAATATATCTAATTAAATATAATTTAAATATTTAGATTAATTAAAATTCGATTAGACAATATATTGTCTATAATTATTAATTAAATAGTTGAGAATAACCTAATCCAATTAAAAAATTAATTATAATTAATTAATTGGTAGTTTAAATTTAATAATCAATTAAATTACTTAGGAATATAATTATCAGAAAAAAATATAATTAGGTAATGATTAATAAAATTTAATTATTGATAAATTAAATACTAAAACTCCATATAAATTATTAAAATATGTATTCTCTTTTTCTTTTCTTTTTTTTCATTTTACAAACTTTATTGTTTTATTTTATTTTTTCTTTTAAGATCAATATTATAATAAGTATTTATTAAATTTAAGTAATTTAGTACTTAATTTTCTAATCACTAATTAATTTATATTTTCTTGAATTACTAATCAATACTAATTATAAAACTAATAAATTTTATAATATAAACTATCTAAGTACTTAAATAATACTATTTTCTAATTACTAATAAGTTTGTATATATTTATATAAGTATTTATATTTTCTAATTATTTTCTTGAATTTTCTAATTACTAATAAATTTATAATGTGAGTAAAGTATCTTAAATGTATTAATAGGGAGTTCTTTTATGTCATGTGTTGGTTTGGGAGTGACTTGTGGTCCATGTATAATTTTATCATGCTTTTTATACTCCCTCCGTCCATCCTCAATGTAATCATTTGCTTTTTGCACGTGTATTATGGAGTATTATTATTTCATGTGTCGTAGATAGTTGTATTAGTGGAGGGTGTGTGTTCCATATTTTATTTGTATTAGTAGAGGGTGTGAGTCCCATAGTCCAAAAGGAGAAATGGATAGATTAAGGATGAACGACCTAAAATGGTAAAATGGATAGATTGACTGTGGATGGAGGGAGTATTTTATAAATTTTATGAATTTTAATTATAAAGAATTCAATTTATATATTAGTATATATTAGAAAGTTTTAACTTTAATTATCATACATACCATTTACATATATTTATTCATATATAAATGCAAAATTTTAAACTCAATCATAAATTAATTTTCTTCTTTTACTTTAAAACCTATCATTATGAATATATATAAATAATTTTATAAATATGTAATATTAGTATTATGCTCCGTGCATTGCATAAGAAAAATTTTAAATTAAATTAAATTATTTAAAATTTTGCATAAGTCAAAGAAAATATAAAATATATATAATATAAATATACGAATTATTTGATAAAATATAAATACCAATTTATGAGAATGTGAAAAAGGTATTTTAACTTTATTTAAAGTGAAGGGAGAAGATTAATTTATGATTGACTTTTAAGAAAATTGTATTTAAATATGAATAAATATATGTAAACTGTATTTATGATAATTAAAGTTAAAACCTTTCTAATATATAAATTGAATTCTTTTATAATTAAAATTAATAAAAACGAATAAATATAAAAAGGATTGGGAGTGAAATGCGGCCATGTGTAATTTTATCATATTTTTTTATATTTTATTAATTTTTATGAATTTTAATTATAAAGAACATAAATATCATTTACATATAATTTACATATATTTATTCATATATAAATGTAATTTTTTAAAAGTCAATCATAAGTTAATCGTATCCTTTCACTTTAACTCCTCTCATTCTATATATAAATAATATGTGATACTAGTATTATACCATGTGCATTTCACTAGAAAAATATAAATATATACATATTGTTTAATAAAATATAAATACCAATTTATAAGAATGTGAAAAAGGTATTTATATAGTATCTATTGGATAAAATGAGAAATGAGAAAATTAATTTATGACCGACTTTTAAAAAATTGCATTTAAATATGAATAAATATATGTAAAATGTATTTATGATAATTAAAGATAAAACCTTCCTAATAAATTGAATTATTTTATTATTAAAATTCGTGAAAAGTAATAAAATATTAAAAAATTGAGAGTGAATTGTGGCCCACGTGTAATTTTATCATGCTTTTTATAATTTATTAGTTTTAATGATTTTTTATTATAAAAAATTAAATTTATATATTAGAAGGTTTTAGCTTTAATTAGCATAAATACTATTAACATACATTTATTCATATATAAATGCAAATTTTTAAATGTCAATCATAAATTAATTTTTTCCCTTTACTTTAAATCTTCTCATTGTGATTATATATATAAATAACTTTATGAATATGTAATACTAGTATTATGCCCCGTACATTTCTCAGGAAAAATATTAAATTAAATTAAAATTTATAAATTTAGCATAAGTCAAAGAAAATATATAATATAAATATATATTTTTTAATAAAATTTAAAGACAAAGTCTCTTGTGAGACGCTATTTATGTGAGATCGTTGGTGAGACATGTAAAAGTATGTCTATTATATAGATAAAATATGTTTAATGGTTGTTAAAATATGTTTTGTAAAGTATGATAGATGATGAATTAAAATATGATTTTAGGATGTTATAATATGATTCATTATTGACATACTTTAACTATATGATAAGCATACTTTAACTATATGATAAGCATACTTTAATAATGGGTCAACCCGTCTCACAAGAGAGTCTCTCAAATATACTCCCTCCGTCTCTAAAAAGCTTACACACCTCTTTTCGGCACGGAGATTAAGAAAGTGATAACTTTTAGGGGTATAATGATATTTTTATGTAATATATAAATAATAAAGTAAGGTAGGTAGAGATGATTTTTTGTAATTAAAGTGTATGGGGGAGGGTGGTTGTTTTTTACTTTTTGCTTTTTTGGAATGTGCAAACTTTTGTGGGATAGCTAAAAATGGAAAGTGTGTCATCTGAAGTGAGACGGAGGGAGTAAATAAATACCAATTCATGAGAATGTGAAAAAGGTATTTATATATTAGTATCAATTAGATAAAGTTATTTATATATAATCATAATAAGAGGATTTAAAGTAAATGGAGAAAATTATTTTATTATTGAATTTTAAAAAATTATATTTAAATATAAATAAATATATGTAAACAATATTTATGATAATTAAAGTTAAAACCTTCCTAATATATACTAATATATAAATTTAATTCTTTTATAATAAAAATTCATAAAAACTAATAGTAAAATATAATAAGTCTTGAGAGTGAATTATGGCACATGTTTAATTTTATAATGCTTTTGTATTTTATTAATTTTTATGAATTTTAATTATAAAGAACATAAATACAATTTAAATACATTTATTCATATATAAATGCAATTTTTTAATAGTCAATCATAAATTAATCTTCTCCGTTCACTTTAAATACTATCATTATAAATATTTATAAATAACTTTATGAATATGTAATATTAGTATCACGAGAAAAAATTAAATTAAATTAATTTTATTTTTTTTTTAAATTTGCATAAGTCAAAGAAAATATAAAATAAAAAAAATATTAATATATCTATATATATATATTATTTAATAAAAAATAAATAATAATTTATGAGAGTGTGAAAAGGGTATTTATATAGTATTTAAACTAAAGAGAGATGATTAATTTATAATTGACTTAAAAATTTGCATTTAAATATGAATAAATATATATAAACAGTATTTATGATAATTAAAGTTAAAACTTTCCTAATATATACTAATATATAAATTGAATTATTTTATAGTTAAAATTTGTGAAAACTAATAAAATAGGAATAATTACTAATAGCTACACACTTTGTACCCCTAATTAGTATAAAATACATTGATTTAAAATAATTACTCTCACATAACAAATATTAAAGTAAAATACCAAATATAACTCTAAACCCATACACTTTTAAACCACAAATCCTAAACCCTCACCCACCGCCGAACCACCACCGGACAGTCGTTGTTGCCGAAATTCTGCCAGACCGCCGCCGTCGGAGCTCCGGCGACCGGTCGTCGGACCGCCGCCGGAGCTTTGCCGGACCACCGTCAGACTACCCCACTTTTTTGCTGCACACGAACTTTTACTGCACACAACATTTATGTGCAACACATTGTAGGGATAATATTGAAATATCACTATATATTTTTGTAGTTAGTAGTAATATTTTTGTATGTTTGTATCTCATAGTAATTAAGAGTTTTTTTTGTACCTAGTAGTAATCCTCCCAATAAAATATTAAAAGATTTGGGAGTAAATTGTGGCCCACGTGTAATTTTATCATGTTTTTTATAATTTATTAGTTTTTATGAATTTTAATTATAAAGATTTCAATTTATATATTAGAAGGTTTTAACTTTAATTATCATAAATATTATTTACATATATTTATTCACATATAAATGCAATTTTTTAAAAGTAATCATAAATAAATCGTTTCCCTTCACTTTAAATTCTCTCGTTATGAATATATATAAATAACTTTATGAATATGTAATACTAGTATTATGCTCCGTTCATTGCATGAGAAAAACATTAAATTAAATTAAATTAAATTATTTTAAAATTTTTTTGTATAAATCAAAGAATATATAAAATAAAATATAAATATATACATATTGTTTAATAAAATATTAATATCAATTTATGAGAATGTGAAAGGCAAAGACTAATGTACATAATTGTTAAGGTACAATTGAGTCAATTTTGATCCATTGACCCGCATATATATACCCTAAAATAAGTGATATGGATCATTCAACCGCTTACGCTTCTCTCTCCTTTTCTTTCTTTCGCTCGATCTCTCTAACCCCGCTTCTGCCCCCGTTTCTGCTCTTTCTCTCCGCTTCCAGTCGTCGATTGCACCTCTCTCTCCGCTGCTCGGCGACTGTTGTCTTCTCTTTTACGTATTCCTATTAGAAACGCCTAATTTTCGACAGATCTGAAAAAATACAGAAGCAATAAACAGAGTAAGAGTCACTCTCATCCTCACCCAATCAGATCTGAATAATAACAGTTCCACATGAAAAGTTGACTCAATGTGTGTTCGAAGGATGTAATTTGTTAAATGTTCTTCAATTCTTCATTATGTAGATCTTCAGTGAAAATTGAAAATTATGATTATTGTTGATGATTTATTTTGCATTCAATTAATTTTGATAATTTTAGTAGATATGGTGGGTGAAGATTCTGCGAAGTTTCAATGTACTCCCTCCGTCCCCTTGAAAGGTATTCATTTCCTTGCATCCGCTTCAAAAACATCAATTTCCTCTATTTAATAAAGAAAATACACAATATGACCCACCACTTCCCTCTAATACAATTACCCATCTTATCTATAATAATAATACTCCTTAATTTACGTGCAAAAAGTAAATAAAGATCTTAGAACTGTCCACGTGCAAACACTTCAAGGGGGACGGAGGGAGTATATGTTTTATCACATAAATGTATTACATTTTACTTTTAAATGTATCATTAAATTTTAATTAATTTTTGTGAGAAGAATCTGTTTTAATTCGGCAGTGTATAAATTTTATCACATAAATGTATTACATTTTATTCTTAAATGTATTATTAAATTTTATATTAAAAACATTGTATTCAATTTAATTAGTTTTTTATATGTATTTTCATTACAAATATGGAGTAGTTGAAATTTAATAATTTATAATGTCTTTCTTAATAAATAAATAAACATAATTAAAAAAAAACATTATATTAAGATTATTTTTATTAATATTTTCATCAATATATTTATTAATTTTAGTTATACCGGTTAATATAAAATGTTATACATTTTTTATAAGATTTAATACAATAAAGAAAGTATGCGTACATTAGTGGATTAATTATAGTTTATTTAAATATTTAAATGTGTATTTAAAAACTAACATGATAAAGATTTTATTTGTAAAATTAATAATTAGTTCCCAAAACTAATTAGTAAATTGAAAAAAAAAAACACCCACACATAGTTTTAATATCAAGATGTATAAGTTATATATCAAGATGTATAAGTTATAATTGAATAACTTAACAAATGTATACCTTTTATTTTTGTTATTCATTAATTTTACATTTTAATATAAAAAATATTATAATACATTTTTAAATGCGATACATTAATAAAGTAAAATTAATACAATAATATTATTTTTTTATATTAATATATTTATTCACTTTTAATTTTACATTTAGTATAAAATGTAGCAACTGTAATTGATTTAAACTAATACAAAATAGTATATGTTTTTATTTATGGATATTAATAGTTTGAATAATATTTTATATTGAAATATTTATTTACTTTTTTTTAATTTTACATTTAATATAAAGAATACATTTATGAAGAAAAGAATATACATTATTTAATTAAATTTTATACAATATAAATTCAAGCCATAATAACCAAAAAAAACCCAGTTGTTAGTTGTTACTATTCTCAACCGCAGTACCAATCTCCACCACGCGCCGTACCTCCATTAACATTCGCTCAATCTCCAACGGCACATCCATATGATTACTACCGCCCATCGTATCCCATCATCAATTCCATTCAATTTCCCGACGCCAGCCTCAATCCTAATTCAGATACCTTAATTCCACACTAACCAAATCTCTAATCAATTTTGAATCAAAATTTTAAAATGTACAAATTGAAATTAATGAAATTCGAAACAGTTGAAAATAATGAAATTCGAAACAGGAAGAAGAAAACCTTGATTCAACGCGTGGACGCGGTAAGAAGGTGTAGCAGATGAAGGTTGAGATCTGGAGGTGGAGCAGATGAAGCCTGAGATCTAATGATCCATTAAGATATGGCTCTTCAGTTTATTATTTAATAGGAAATATATCACTACTGCACATTCTATTCACAAGCATCACAGACTTCAAACTTTGCCCACACTTACATATTAAAAGATTTGGGTCCATTTTCAAGTTCATTGCTTTAAATTATACTTTACATTTCAGAAACTACTTAAACTCAAAATGCTGTTATACTGAGAAAATTGAATTTTAGTATTAATTTCAACTCATGCAAGTGACACACCCAGTGAAACATACCCCAAGTGTGATCCACCAAGTAGTGTTTCACATGGCAATCAAATATTAAAGGTTATATGATGTGCCAAGTTCTTTTTTTTATAATCATTCCATCTTTAAATCTCGTAGGAACTCAAGCTATAGCTTGAAACAACCCACAAAGTAATAATTTTCTAAAGTGTGCATGAAGCAATACTAAAAGAAAGCCAGAACGTCTCCAATTAGAAAAATGTTGAATCTTCATGCATTAAATAGACTTCCCAAAATTACCTACAGCACCAATTGCATCAAGGCGATCCTTATCTTATACCACTCCAAAATCTAGACACTGAGTTCTTTCTTCAAGTCCACCAATCTCTTCGAAACCTGAACATGTAGAGTTGGTACACAAAAAAAAAAACTTCATAAAAACACAGAATTAACAGCAATAGAATTCCTGATTTTTAAGAAAGTACACAGTTTCAGAAGCTATATATAAATCTCAGTTATATTCCCAAATTTTAGAATAACAAGTTGTGCACAATTAACAATGTATGCAGCATATAACATATTAGACCACATAGTGCATGACTTTTGGACATAGAAAATCATGAACATATGAATTAAAAAAGGTAGCAGACTTTACCTTGCAGTTCATACAAATCATAGAGCCATAGCTTAAAAGCAATATGGCTGATCAGTAATCAGACCCAAGTATTGATTTTCTATTAACCTAAATATTTGGAGAAAACTGATTAAGGATTACCCAATTTTCAGGCATCAAACCAAAATAAGAAATAAAGAAATTGTAAAGTCATGATCGTGTGAAAGCAATATAAAGATAAAAAAATATGACGCTCACTTATTCAAACATGATGATAAAACATATTCCAGTTTTATTAAGTTCTTTCTTTAAGGCGTGTAGACGCACTTTTGAATCATGAAAATAAGCAACGACATTCTTATTCCTTTAAAAATGAGTAGTAGAAACAATAAAACATCAGCTATTAATTCGGTACAAAGAGGTAGTAACACCATACTCAATATTTTCCGTAGGAGATAGTATAAGACTACATGCACTTTGAATAGCCAATAGTTATGCCTCGCCAACCTGTCAGACAAGAGAGCTTGCTATAATCATCCAAATAAAAACAAACTTGAGCAAAACTATCATCACATACAGATAAAACTTGAGAAAACATACAAAATCAAAAGGTGGCAATGTCTTGCTCACAAAATAGTTCATCATGCAGAGGAATAATTACGTGATAGAAAAGTCAAAAACCTTTTTCAATGTTTAGCTTAACCAGTGAACTGGTCTTGTTTTTCAAGAATGACGGCAAGAGAATAACATCTTTCATGTCATGATGCTCCTGCTGAGGCAACGTTTCCTGCAATTAGCGCAAATAATATATAATGCTAACTTTGAATAGCCAATAGTTAGGCCACGCCAACCTGTCAGACACACTTTCTTCACATACATGAGAAAAAAATTAGGACTAATTAAAAGGAAGGCCCAAAAAATAACTTACCAATTTCGACGATAGAAGAAGGCACAACGAAGACGGCCGACGGAAGGAGTGGAACAGACAGATGAGGATGAGAGATGGCGGCGCGAAAGATGAACTTCGCCGAGGGAGAAAAGAGCGCGCGTCATGGTCAATAAAGAAACTATATAAAGCTTTAGAAATTCAAAATAAATTCAACACTCAATTTTAAGTGTTGTGAAATAAATCAGAGTAGGGTAGGAAAACTATTCTTTTCCAACATTTCAAACCCCTGTTCTGTTCCCCCCCTTCTCTCACTTCAAATTGAAGACAATTTGTTCAATTGTGCATCCTCTCTCTTACACAAAAACAAACCACAATATAAACAGATGAATTAATACATCCCACATCAACAATAAAATCCCTTCATATCAGCTACATTTGATATCACAGCATCCCTCGTATCATCAACCAAATCACAATGTGAAAGAACTGCATGGTCCGATTCCAAACAAAAAAAAAAATTGAAACTCAAGAAACCAAGTAAATGCAAAAATAAAAACAAAAAAAATGTTAACTTAGCAGCCTTTAACAAGAAAGTTTAAACATTTCTAGGATTAGCCTCAATTCCATTCACCCATGCAAAACAAAACTTGAAAGAAAAAAAAAAAAGAGAAACAATCGGATGCAGTTAAATCGGTGAAACTAATTGCCAATTCCAAAATACAAGACATTTAGAGAGAGAATAATATCTCAAACAGTGAGAAAAATAAGAAAACAGCCTAACACTGAAAATTCTCATTTCAATTAACCTAGAAGGGGAAACAAACAATAACAACATTTAGAAAGAAGTAGAAGGCAACAGGATGGTCGAGAATCAACATTTACCTGATGTTGGGAACACGGCGCACAATGGTGCCGTGGAGAAGGCAGGGAACAAATCGCAGGAAAACTGAAAAAGAGTAGGAGAAAAAGAAGGCGAAGCGATTTTCTGAGAATTGAACCATACGAAGAAGAGGGTTTTCTGAGAATTATACCATGCGATGGAGGAGGGAAGAAGGAGGGACGAGAGAGGCGCCACGGAGCGGTGGAGAAGAAGAGACGGAGAGAGAAAGAGCAACTTGGTGCAGAAATATGAGATTATTAATTTATCAAAGAGGGAGATTTTACGCCAACTAGAGAGAGTGTTGGTGAAGGCTTACCTGCAACCTGGTGGAAACTGGCCACCAACAGGTTCAAGCCTCATTATAATAGGCAATAGATATATGAAAAAAAACATGCATGTTTAATTTAATTTCGTAAATATAAAATTTAATTAAAAATTTTGTATTATTAGTAATTGAAGTTTTAGATATTTGCGAAGAAAATAAAAAAAATTGAATATTAAATTCATGTAAATATATTGTAATTTATGATTTATATATCTTAATTTATGTTATATATTTAAAAAAAGATAAGTGGATTATGTGTAGAATAAAATAAAAGAAGTGATATTTGGATAATGAAAGACTATATTTAAATTCATTTTTCAAATTAAATTAACTAATTTGAGATATAAAAAATAAGTATAAATAAATTAGTAATCTATTATAAAAAATATTGAAATATACAACCTATTATGTTATTATTTAAAATTTATAATAATTTTAAAAATATTATTCACTTATATTTTTCTCTGTAAATGTAAAAGTCCCGCGTAATACATGGGTGATACACTAGTATATATATATATATATATATATATATATATATATATATATATATATATATATATATATATATATATATATATATATATATATATATATATATATATATATATAATGAGAGGATTTAAAGAGAAGATAGAAGATTAAATTATGATTGACTTTTAAAAAATTGCATTTAAATATGAATAAATATATGTAAAGGGTATTTATGATAATTAAAGTTAAAATCTTCCTAATATATACTAATATATATAAATAAATTATTTTATGATCAAAATTCGTGAAAACTAATAAAATATTAAAAGATTTGGGAGTGAATTTTGACCCAGGTGTAATTTTATCATGTTTTTTTTTTATAATTTATTAGTTTTTATGAATTTTAATTATAAAGAATTTTTTAATTTATATATTAGAAGGTTTTAACTTTAATTATCATAAATACCATTTACATATATTTATTCATATATAAATGCAATTTTTTAAAAGTCAATCATAAATTAATCTTCTACATTCACTTTAAAATCCTCTCGTTATGAATATATACAAATAACTTTATGAATATGTAATACTAGTATTATTCCCCGTTCATTGAATGAGAAAAACATTAAATTATATTAAATTAATTTTTTTAAAAATTTTGCATAAGTCAAAGAAAATAGAAAATAAAATAAAATATAATATAATATAAAGGGAGAATTGCAATAATATACAAAATTCATAATCCAAAATATTTACGAACACTTTGTTTTGTTTGTTATCTTTTTTACACAATTGTACTTTTTTTTGGCTTTTTTACGCTTACTATACAAAATCAATTTCCAATGTGTTCATAGTGTAGGTCACCCACACGGGTCCATCCACATCGGTTTCGGAATGGTGGCATCGGTCACAGTGTGGATCACACACATCGCCGGCGGTGGCCGGCGGTAGGTGTGGATCTCGGTGTGGGTCACCCACACAGCGGCTGGCAGCAGACATGAGTGTGGGTCACTCGGCCGGTGGTTCCCGGCAATTGGTGTGGGTGACATTGTGGGTCACCCACATGGCCGGTGGCGCCCGATGGTAGGTGTGGTCACCCACATGGCTGGCAGTGGCCGACGGTTGATGTGGGTCACAGTGTAGGTTACCTACATGGTCGGCGGTGGGTGTTGGTCATGGTGTGGGTCACCCACATGGCAAACAGCGGCCGACAATTGGTGTGGGTGACGTTGTGAGTCACACACACGGCCAGCGATTGGTATGGGTGACAGTTGTCGGTCACCCACACGGCTGACGGCGGTCGGCGGTGGGTGTGGGTCACCCACACGACTGGCGGCAATTGGCAGTTGTTACCAGCGGCAGTGGAATGTGTGGGTACTTAGAATTTTTTTTATTTGAGGGATATAAGGGTTAATTTTTGGTAAATTGGTTAAAAAAAAGAATGTTAAATAGTTGTTGGAGTTGATATTTGATAAGTGAGAGTGTATATTTGACTATTGGAACTAATATAAATATATACATATTATTTTATAAAATATTAATATATCAATTTATGAGAATGTGAAAAAGGTATTTTTATAGTATATATTAGATAAAGCATATTAAATATATTTATAATTAGAGGATTTAAAGAGAATGTAGAAGATTAATTTATGATTGAATTTTAAAAAAATTGCATTTAAATATGTATAAATATATGTAAAGGATATTTATGATAATTAAAGTTAAAATCTTCCTAATATATACTAATATATAAATTGAATTATTTTATGATTAAAATTCGTGAAAACTAATAAAATATTAAAAGAATTGGGAGTGAATTGTGGCCACGTGTAATTTTATCATGATAAATACAATTTATATACATATATTCACATATAAATGTAATTTTTTTAGGATCAATCATAAATTAATTTTCTCCCTTCACTTTAAATCCTCTCATTTAGGGTTGTCAATTTTACCCGCCGGGTCGGGTTATCAGCATGTACCCGGGTGATTGCGTAAGGATAGGGTAGACAAAATCGGATAAAGGATTGAATATTACCCGTACCGGAAGAAAAATTAGCGGGTAAAGATAGGGTACGGGTCCTCCTATTATACCCTCGTACCCGACCCGATTACCCGTTTAAGCATTAATATATATAATATTACTAATTTAAAAATTAAATTAATATTAATTTTTTAAACATTACAACAACTATTATTATTAAAGGAGTTTTCATCTATTTAATTAATTATATAAATATATATTATATACTACTTATGTATGTATTTGTAGGTTGCATCAACATCTGGTGTTATTTGAGCTACTTTTGCACTAAGAAGATCGTAATTTTCGATATACTTTCAAGTGTTGGATTATGATATTTTTTCTCATGTTATTATATTAACTATGTTAATTTCTTGTTGTTGCTATTAGATTAAATATTATTCTCTATTATGAACTTTATTTTTATATTTTATTTTGATGTTTTTGTGTTGATTGTGAGGGGAAAATACTGATTTGGGAAGGGTGGAGTCGGATTGGGTAGGGTAGGGTTGGTTAGGCTCAAATTGCTGCGGATATCCGTATTATATCCATTTAATATATCTGTTTATTATTTCTTGCGGGTATCCGTATATCCACGGGTTACCCATTTACCCGACGGGTAAATCCGTATCCTACCCGATGCTAAAATTACGGGTAATAGGATATGGTATGGATATGATAATTGGGTAGCGGGTAGTAGGTGAATTTGACCAACCCGTACCCTACCCTATCCGTTTATATCCCTACTCTCATTATGAATATATATAAATAACTTATAAATATGTAATACTAATATTATGCCTCGTTAATCGCACGAGAAAAATATTAAATTAAATTAAATTAAAAATTTTTTATGTAGGAACATGGTACGCACGAATCAAAAGGAGCTTCATTGCCCATTATGTTGTGGAAGGGGATCATATCCAACTAGGATAGACAAAACACAATGATATATTCGACTCA
This sequence comes from Pogostemon cablin, assembly GCA_023678885.1. Lineage (NCBI taxonomy): Eukaryota > Viridiplantae > Streptophyta > Magnoliopsida > Lamiales > Lamiaceae > Pogostemon > Pogostemon cablin. Next base: position 18,168,334 of record CM043012.1, read on the forward strand.
GCGGAAATATAATAAATCCCAAATAATATGCAAATAGATGGTGTATTATAAAAAGAAAAAAAGAAAATAAGAGGGGGTGGGGAACAGAAAATAAAAATGTTTAAAGAACTGATAGAATCAGTAAAAAGCCAATCAAGCGGCTGTAGAGAAAGGTCAAAACAGGCGACCTATAGGAAACTAATCAATATCTTCTAGTTCTTCTCGCATCTCTAGTTCTTCTTGCATCGGCTTTAGCGCAGGAATATTCATAAGCTCATGCTTATTCACCTTTGGATTGATCTTAGCTTGTAGATCAGTATTGGACTTAGCTGTTGGTTGGTAAAAATCCTTCTTAGTCCTGCCTCGTTTCTTTTGCTTGACACTACTTTGTAGCGGAGGGAACTCATCCATGTCCCCCGTGGCAGTGAACAGTATAATCCAAAAGTTTAAGTTGAGTATCCACATGAACGACTTCAGAATTAATAACAGCCGTAGAAATAGGCGAAAGACACGGGTTTGAAAGATCTGCACTCAATGCCCCAACTAGAGATATCAACGAGCGCGGCACCGGGGTGTAAGAATTCCTATGACTGAGTTTATAAATTATGGAGAAGCAGCAATAGGCTGATTAGTGTTAATAAAGATCTCTCGATTAGTCATAGCTTCACCCACATCATCAAGAGCATCATCGTTCAGTGTACTAAACTTGTTTGAGAGCATAACACCTGAAGACGATTTATTAGAAGCCAAAATACATAAGGCTGCATTGATTGTATTAGAAGAAGCAGCTAGATCAGCCAGTTGGGCCTTTCTCGTATTTGTAGATATCTAGTCGGGAGAGAGGCTCACAGAAGGCGAAGCCGATTTCGGGGACATTGGAATCAGAACAGGTATTTGAGTACAGAAACAAGGTTCAGAAATAGTATCAATAGCTTGACGATCTGTAAAACTCTCCATGGTAGGTTGTGACATGTGACCTGTTGCAGAGTCGTGAGAAGGAGCAGTCCTGTCCACTAGTGTAGCTTGATCCGAAGTAATCTTAGGTAAAACATAGTCCAAATAGGGGCCTTGCTCTTCACTAAACCTGCTCAAGGAGTCATGCTCATGCTGGGAAATATCTGCAGCACGAGAGGGATTCGTAGCTCCGACAACGTGTACCGAAGCATCGACAACAGGTTCAGGAGGGATTAGCCTCCATTTCTTCCTTTTTGCCACAAACCCATCCGCATCAGCTGCGTGAGGCTTAGGCCTCTTCTTATTACAATCAGTGATTTCAAAATCGGACCGGAGGTCAAACCGGTGACCTCAACGGTTTGAGGTTCAATCGGTCGGACCGGCGGTTCAACTGAAAAAATAAAAATCTCCTATTTTTAATAATATTTAATTATTTTATACTATATATTTTATATTAATATACTTAACAGGTAAATAAAATAAATTATTTAATGTATTTTTTAATATAAATATTTTAATGTACCTAATAAAAGATAAAACTATCATCAAATATTTAATAAATTTTAATATTATTTATAGCAGGGAGAGATTAAAAAATCAAAATTTAATTGGGCCTTAAGTTTTAGACCAATGACCGACCATGTGTTACTTTTAAGCTGAATCTTAAAATTATAAATAAATTAATAAAAGATTATAATTAATTTCTCATCCATTTCATAACCTCAAAAATTACAGATCTCGTCCGCCTCTTCGCATTTTGGCTTCAGCGAATAAAAAAAATAGCCAACGATTTATGTTGTCAACACCTCTCTACGGCGGCTTCTATATTCCCTCTCTCTAGGTTTTTTAATTTTTGTTCATATGTTTTTTCCCCTTTTTTTCAAGGAATTCTCCTTTCTGTAGCGGATGGATTTGAAAATCGAAGAGTCAAATTAAACTTGATGTGTTACTAGAATTTCTATTTGTTTGATTTCTGCTTGATCAATGGCATTTTCTTGGTCTTGGTGTCTGCGGAACTTGCGATCTTTGGGAGAAAGTTATACAACAATTCTGATTTCAACTATTTAAAAAAAAAACCAAACCGGAGATTTCCAATTTGGACGGGTCAATAAGTTTTTCCGATTTTGATCGGTCCAAATCAATTTTTTCCGGTCTGCTAGCAAAAATGATTTTTATGGGTTTTCGAACTGGCTCTGGCACCGGTTCCCAGTTGAACCGGTCGAACTAATCCGGTCTGGTTTTGAAATCACTGATTACAATCCACATCTAAGTGGCCCAAAGTATGACACAATCCACAAGAAAGGGAAACATTTTCATAGCCTATGGAAATAGTCAAGGAAGCAGAAGCAATATCTGATATGATCAGGAAGAGGAAGTGATCCTTGAACATCCAGTCAACGAGAATCCTAGCAAAGTGTCCAAAAGTTCCATTCTTGGCCCTCTCATAAATCTTGATTGGAGTACCAATGGCAGATGAGATCGACAACAGCATCTTCTCGGTCCACAACTCAAAAGGTAGCTCAAAAATCCTAATCCAGGTGGATACCACCGAGGATTTGATTTTATACGGATTGAAGCTAGGTATCCACTTATGGACTCTAATTTTTCCATTGCTGAAATCATAAAGGCGTATCTTCAAAATATTCTGCCTTCAAACAGCATCAGTGATTAGAACATTGAAATATCCTCTACCAAGAGGAACTAGAAATATGTCCGATAAGCGCCACAGGGTCTTCAATGTGAGGGCCAAATTCTCATCGGACAAGGGTTTTTTTACCATGGTCTGTCAGCAAACGAATCGTGAGAAAAGACTAACAAGTACCAACCTGTGTATTGTAATAATCTTTATCAATGGTTATTGTAATATCTTCGCCTGAGCGGGAGCAGGGGAAGGTATCAAAGCTGTGCGATTTCTCGCAAAATTTTTCCAGGAATTTTTTGATTGGCGACGCTGGAGTCGCCCCATCGCGAATTACCTGCTGGAAGGATTTGGGGATGCCATTCTTGGGACCCGAGTGCATGTTTTCAACGCTATGAAATTGGGCAGCACCATCTTGTGGGTTAGTCGGTGTCGGCGACTGAAATTGGGGAAAATTCTGAGCAGATTGGTTGTGATTTGGAGCGATAACAGCCCCACATGGGTTTTGTTGACTGTATTGAGCGGTGGGCGGAGATGTGTGGAGAGAGGAAGAGTTAAAATCACGATTTGGGTCAATTTGTGCCATTGACGGCGATAGTATTTTATAGAGAATGGGGAGGAAAAAAACCTAGAGAGAAAAATCTTTTTTTTTTAAATCCCAAAAAATATCAATACACAAATTCTTCCACTCAAATTTCGCAGAAACAATAAACCAAATAAATATGCAGAAAATATACGCAGAATCAACATAAGTATTTTCAACGTGGAAAACCCCTTCAACCTGAGGGTAAAAACTACGGGACCTCTCGTCAGGAAATAATCCACTAAGGCATAATAAAGTACGCCGTTCAAACTCTCTATTACAAGTAAAGGAATGTCATCCCTATCACAAGTAGATGAATACATCACAGAATCGCCAGAATAGCCTTAAGAGAATCCCTCTTGTTATACAAGATAACAATGGGAGAAGAGAAGATAAAAAAGTACAAAAAGAATACAAATCACCCAATTCTCATCTGCACCCCTCGGAGATGTTTCTACAAAATCCACTCCAATCAATGTGCAGAGAACGTCGCCACGAACTCCCCTTCAAATTTGAAGTGAAACAGTGAAGAAACGGACACCCTAAGTTAATGGCTTCTCCAAACCTTACTCTCTCTCCTTCCCCTGTTTCTCTCTCAATTCTGTTTCTTTTCTGCTTCTGTTCGCTACTCCCACATTGAAGTAGCTACCGGATGTTTTAATCCATCAACACATGTGTCAATTGGGCTAATTTAATTAATGTGGGACATTAATTAATCATGTTGGGCTTCTTTAATTTATTTTCTTAGGCGGGGCAAGCCCAACACATTCATCCTTTGGAGAATTGATTAGTGTTGCCATGCCACTGCAATAATCTTCTAAAAAGAATCTTGCATATAAAGAAACTGTTAATATGGACCATCAATAGTAATATATATAATTACAACAACAACACAGAATTCTAAAGAAAAAAACCAATAAAATGATTAACCACCTAAAGTGCTGAAGAAATGCTTAGAAAATGGCTGATGCCCTATTTATAACTGTCCAACATGTGATTTGGTGAGATGAAACATTTAATCTTCTATTAAGAAATTATCACAAATAGTCCTTTAAATATTACTAAATCCACAATTGGTCCTTTATCTTTTAAGATTTTCAATTTTAGTCCTTATTCTAGAATTTCAAAAATTTAGGCACACGCAATCGAACCTCATCTCCAAACCGTTCAAACCTCAACGTCACCCATTTATGAGAAAATTCCGCATGCAAGGCTTGAGGCAAAAATTAACCCCGTGTGTATGTGAGGGGGCGTGTTAGTGTGATTTGATTAAATATTAAACGACTCAACTCTCTATAAGCTTAAACTTTTGGATGAGATTGTTATTTAACAAGGTGGAGTAATTAAAAAATAATTAAAAACAAAGCATCATATTTTACTACGTGCATGTACTGCACTTTTTATATTTAGAAATATTTTTTGGTGGGAAAATACACTGCTTTCTATTTATGACAGACTTTTATGACCAAAAATTCCAATATTATTTTGTTAAGATATTGATTTTTTTAATACTAATTTCTTTTTCATATGGGTACAATTATACCTGGTAAAAGTTAGGCTGTTTACCATTATCGACTGAAACCAATTAATGTACTTCATCCGTCCCATAGAAGTTGACACATTTTTCTTTTTGGTTTGTCCCACTAAAGTTGACATATTTCCTTTTTAATACATGAGACCCACACAAAAACAATTAATCTATTCTCATGGCCCCACATATCACCTCTAATACAACTACTCACTATACATTAAATATTATTTCTCTTACTTCACTTTACATTAAATTATTATACTCTTTAATCTCCGTGCCCAAAAAAATTATACAAACTTCTTCGGGACGGAGAGAGTAGCATATATGGAGTAATATTATACTGGGTTGGGATGCTAGATTTTATAACATTATAAAAAATTCTTCGATTAACATTTTTAATAAGATTGGCTAAAATATTAGTCTTTAAAAGTTGAGTGTTACTTCTCTACCTCAAAAGTCACAAATATTGAATATCAATATGTTAAAAACTACTTGAATATTTTTTTCAAACTCACAACTATTCATTAAAACTTTTTTGAACTCAATTCAATCCATAATTTTATGTAATAATTTTTATCTCTATATATTTAGTGAATGTTAATATTACAAAGAATTACTACTAATTTGCCAGCTTTAATATCATTATTCATTTATAATTATGATTGAAAATAAAATGCCACTTATTACTACTAGTTTAATTGTTAGAAATTAGAATATTCTGTGCCAGAAAATAGAATATAACAATATTATCTCAACACAAAAAACAAAAAATAATAATAAGTCTAAGAAAGCAGAGCCCTACTCTTGTTGGTCTGAAACGGCAAGTTGGCAACACAACTTATAACCACCACCTCTCACTTCAACCTCAAACCATAGCCCCATCTTCCATTACCCTCCCATTCTCTCTCTTAATCGCAGAGAGAGAGAGCAGCAGCAAGAACAGCAATGGAGATGGATATCGGTTCAAGCACCACTTCTAAGCTCACTGCCATAGCTCTGCCTTTATCATCAAGAAATTCTGAACCCGTTAAAAGAATTTCCACCCACGGTTCTTCTTGGCTGAGAAGACAGTTTTTTGGTAGCGCTTTATCAATTAAGACCAAATCCAAGAGTTCAAGACTCCATCTTCGGAATTCTATCAAATGCTCAGTTTCGCAAGCCGCAGATACTACCACTGGTACAGTTTACAATTGCTGATGTTAACCGTCTATTATCTGTTTGATGTAATGCTTGACACGTTGTATGATTTTCGAAGTGATTTTGCTATTATCTTTGATTGATTCTAGTCTGCCCTATTGTAAGAAACATCTTTTTGGTTAATTGGTTGTTGTTTGACTGTATGCAGTAGAAACGGCAAATGTTAATTTTATGCTTCAATTTTATATCCTTCCTGTTATGCTTGGAAAATCGATATTCTATCCATTCTCATTGACCACATCAGCAGATGTGTGGATATTGTTTAGTTTGAGTTTTTGATGGAGGTGGTGATGTATGGTGTTGTTCTAACATTAGGGTGCTATTTGGATTATGCTTTGTAGTAGAGAAGAAGAGCCAGCTGGTTAGGAGAAATGACATTCGAAATATCGCAATTGTTGCACATGTTGATCATGGGAAGACCACTCTGGTGGATGCTATGTTGAGGCAATCTAAGGTGTGTAAATAAAAAATCTGTTAGCAAATTACTCACTTGGGACTATGAAGTTCTTGTTATAGTTGGTGCCAATTTGTTATTGAATTTGGTTTGGAAGGTTAATTGATGAACATTCTGTCTGTGATGCTGTGCTGTACAGGTTTTCCGTGATAACCAGTTTGTACAGGAGAGGATAATGGATTCAAATGATTTAGAGCGTGAAAGGGGAATAACAATACTTAGCAAAAACACATCTATTACATATAATGATTCGAAGATTAATATCATTGATACGCCGGGTCACTCTGATTTTGGAGGTGAAGTGGAGCGCATTCTCAACATGGTGGAAGGAGTTCTCTTAGTGGTACCTTTTCAAATTTATCTTTTCTTCTAGGGGATATTTGATGACTCTTGTTTCTTGGAATCATTTCCAGATCATACTTTTGTTTTTCTTTCTCTTACATTCCTTAGTTCTTCCCTTGCCTTCTTCATAGCTGGGTGCTTTATGCTTTGATAAAATAGCAATGCTAATAGATGGACGTGACTATGATTTGTAGGTGGATTCTGTTGAGGGTCCAATGCCACAGACTAGGTTTGTTTTAAAGAAGGCTCTTGAATTTGGCCATGCAGTTGTTGTTGTCATCAATAAAATTGATAGGCCATCTGCTCGTCCAGATTATGTCATTAATTCAACTTTTGAATTATTTATCGAGCTAAATGCATCAGATGAACAGGTGCGAGTGCAGTGAGACCTTATTTCTCCATATCTGTTAAACAAATTTGATCATGTTCTCTACCTTATGCATGAGTATGTCCAAATTATATGATTGAGATTGACTGCACTTTTATTAAAGATAATTGCATATTCTGATGATCAAAGAGATAACTCTGTATTTTCTAAAAACAGGCACATTTTTTCATTTGCTAAATCTTATGCCAGGTATAGAAATGCTGGTTTCTTTCAAAGGTAAAACTTAGTCAAACTTTAAGATATTTTTACTAAAAAACAAATTTGATCACCATGCATTAGTTATCACTTCTCACTGTGATGCCCAGTAACTTTATTGGTTCTATTCTCTATGGCAGTGTGATTTCCAAGTTATATATGCGAGTGGCCTCAAAGGAATGGCAGGACTTTCTCCTGATAATCTGGCCGATGATCTTGGACCACTATTTGAAGCCATTGTCAGATGCATACCTGGACCACAAATTGCCAAAGACGGGTCTCTTCAAATGCTTGTTAGTAATGTTTCATTTTTAACTTGTCTCCCAACTCATTGCCAGAGGTCTGATTCATTTTTTGCTCAAATGAAACTATAGTCATTCTTAATTGAAGCACAAATTGCAATATAGTGCTGTTTGAGTTATTTAGTTGGTATGCAGATAATTATACTGAATCAATAGAAATATAACTGAGAGAAAAATAGCTGTGGTCTTTTGAGCATAAAATGTATTGCTTTGAACTTTTCCGATGCCAGTTAAGTCATATACATGTGAAGTGTTTATTATCTTCAAAGAGGAATAAAATAAACGCTGCTTGCCAAGTATACCATAATTGACAAATCCTGAGTTTTAACTCTCTGAGAGAACAATGACATCAACAATTTAATTGTAGGATAAATGTCAAATGACCATGGTCTAAATTAAATCCATCTTGTTATTTTACGTATAACTTTCTGTATCTTTTGCAGGCTACTAATATTGAATATGACGAACATAAGGGGCGAATTGCTATTGGGCGTTTACATGCTGGAACACTGCACAAAGGAATGGATGTGCGGGTGAGATTTACAAACACTTGACTCTGAGTAATTGAAAGCTTCAGATCAAATTCATTAGATAAATCTATCTATTCTGGTGTAGGAAAAAAGGAGAACTGTCTGAATAGGTTAAATCTCAAGAGAAGTTGAGAATACTTTACATCATTGTAATTGGTGAATTCCAAATTTCTAGAAATGTTTTGGCATTTCTCTTCAAATGAAATTGACTTGTAGAAAATAAAAGGAGAAGTGACATTTTTTTCTCATTGGTGTCTTTTTTCGATATGTTATTTCAAATGGATGTGGATGATGCAACTTTAACTTTGTTCAGATTTGCACCACAGAAGATGTATGCAGATTCGGTCGAGTAAGTGAACTGTTCATGTATGAAAAATTCAGTAGAGTTCCCGTTGATACAGTAGAGGCCGGTGACATTTGTGCTGTTTGTGGTATAAATGATATTCAGGTATGGTGATAGCATCATGTGGCTCTTCATGTTTCTGACTTATGACCCATAATCTTTACTTCCCACTGATACTGACAATTATGCTGTGTATATATTCATCAACACAGATTGGAGAGACAATTGCAGACAAAGCTTCAGGCAAGCCGTTACCCTCCATAAAGGTGGAAGAACCTACAGTGAGAATGGCATTCTCTATCAACACTTCACCATTCGTGGGCAAAGAGGTATGTATTTAAGCTTTTGACATGAGTATGGATAAGAGTTATGAATGCCAATCAGCTTATGAGATCCACATGTTATTAATTGAAAAAATTACTCACTCAAAGATTTGTTGAATGAATTGTAGGGAAAGTATGTCACTAGTAGAAACTTAAGAGACCGTCTCTACCGTGAGCTTGAGCGAAATCTGGCGATGAAAGTTGAAGATGGTGAAACTTCAGATACATTCATTGTTAGCGGACGTGGTACCCTGCATATTACTATATTGATTGAGAACATGTAAGAAGCACCACTCCTACTCATGACAATTTATCTTCCTCTTTAGACATTGCTAATACATGCAAGTATTCAGTCGTAGAGAAGGGTATGAGTTCATGGTGGGGCCGCCCAAAGTTATCAACAAAAGAGTGGATGACAAGTTGCTGGAGCCTTTTGAGGTCATTTTTTGTATTCTTGAGATTCTACACCCATATGATTTGTATTTCTGAAGAAAGTTTCGAATTGTTATTACTACAGGTAGCAATTGTGGAGGTACCTGAAGAATACATGGGGCCAGTTATGGAACTTCTTGGCGGAAGGCGTGGACAAATGACTGATATGCAAGGAGCTGGGTATTTACCTTTATTTCTTCTTGTATTTTTTTGTTTCTCCGGTTAAACAATGTGTTTATTTATGTATGATATCGACGTGACACTATGTTTTCTTTGGTTCTCGTTGCTAGATCATTTTGTTCTAAAGATTGTAGTTGTGATGATCAGGTCGGAAGGCACAACCCTGATGAAATATAAGATTCCAACGAGGGGCCTTCTCGGGTTACGAAATTCAATCCTTACTGTGTCTCGAGGGACAGCAGTTCTGAATACCATATTTGATGAGTACGGACCCTGGGCTGGCGACATAAGTACACGTGATTTGGGTTCACTGGTAATTTCCTGCCTGAACATTCAGACAATGCTTTTATACACTCTTACAGATGAGGTTGTAATCAATCCTTGTGATGTTATAATAAGGTTGCTTTTGAGGATGGAACCATCACGTCGTATGCTCTCTCAAGTTCACAAGATCGAGGCCAGATGTTTGTCGGACCCGGGGTGGAAGTGTACAAAGGTCAAATAGTGGGCATTCATCAGCGCCCGGGCGACTTATCCTTGAACGTTTGCAAGAAAAAAGCTGCCACCAATGTTCGTTCTAACAAAGAACAAACAGGTGCCTAGCTAGTTTCTTTCACACTTTCCCTTCCCTTCACATCTCCATTTCTACTGCTCCTATGAGCTCACTAGCTATGTGATTACGAATGAAGCATTAAATGTGATATGAATGCAGTGGTTCTGGATGCGCCCCTGGAGTACAGCTTGGACGACTGCATAGAGTACATCCAAGAAGACGAGCTCGTTGAAGTCACCCCCACCAGCATCCGGATGTGCAAGAACCTTAAAATGGCCAAGAAATCAGCTCGGTGAGACGTATACATACAATCAAATCGACTGCCTCGTCTCGCCTCGCCCCCCCACTCTCTTTTGCATGTCGCTCTACGCCACGCGAACGAGGAAGAGTTGTTGCCTCTCGAGTTCATATACTTTCGACAAGTAGGTATACAAACGTAGGAAGATGAATTTTGAACCTTGATATTTGAGATGGATACATATACACCAATGTAGAGTTATGAATTTACTACACTTTGTTTTTATCATATGAATTGTGTAGGGCAGTCATTTATGCATGTTATTTTTAATTTTCATTATTGATATAATGATTTTGTTTATTTGTGACCCTAGATTGAATATTATATTTATTTAGAGGACCATTAAGAAGAATATTGTAGCCACCTTTGAAGTCAAGTTGGGTTTAGAGAGGAGAAAATTATATGCCTCCCTTCTAGATGGTAAGGTGGTATAATGAGTAATAAATGAGGAAGGTTCTACCCTATATACATGTGGATTAATAGATCCAATACCATTTAAACGTTTATTTAATGGGTCGACAAAAATTTATGGCTCAAAAGTCTTTAACAAGAATTTAATGCAATCAAAATCTAGACTGATATATAAAATTATTTTTACAAGAAAAATATAAATATTATTAAATAATAGAGTTAATTGCATGAAAAAAACCACAATTGTAAATTAATTCAAACTTTGAGAAAAAAACACACACACAAATCACTTTATTGTTGCAAAACACACCAAATTTCTCAAAAATAGAATCCACCTATGATACTTACCTTTAAGAAAAAGATAATATAATGAGTTTTGCAACCATATAAATATGTGAAATTCTTGTTTGCAATTTTTCAAGTGTGGAGATTAATTTATACTAGGAGTAAATTTTATATTTTTTCTTGCCATTAACCTTAAATAATGAGTCTAGAATTACATTGGTCCATTTATTATGTAAAAATACACTAACCAACTCAAAGAGTTTCATGTGAATCCAATTCACCATGCACACCGTTTTCATAAAATTATTAAATATTACTTCATTCGTTCAACAAAAATCGACACATTTATTTTATAATGACATAAAGCTAAATGTGTCGATTTCTATAAAATAGAGAGAATACTGTAAATCATAATTGGCCACTTTCTTCGATCTTATAACAATCAATCAACCCTTACAATATTATTCGTTTTCTAATTTATAAAACTTATATCATATTAGCTGTATTATTTTTATTATTATCTAAGGGTATTTTAGTCTATTTACTTTTCATTGTAATCCCTAATTATATATACTCTTTGTTGTATTCTATTTCATTAAGCAAGTCAATAAGAAATCTCTAGTTCCTTTTTCTCTATGTTATCATGGTATCAGAACCACCATTCATCGATTTCTCTTTGCTTGATTGAAGAAGTTATAATCCAATCCACAGCTTTCGCGGATCGAACTCCGTGGTGAGTTCGCTGGGGGGCACGGGGGGCAGCGCGCCTCCGTTCGGGGTTCGGGGCGAAGCCCCGAAAAATTTTTCGGGCAAAGTCCGTACAATTTTGGCATCTGTACGAGTTCGGCATCGATGTCCGTACAATTTTTATGGTGGTATTTTTGATTTTCCCTTTGTTTGTTCGTACTCTCGGTGTTAGGGTTTGAATTGGATTCGATTCATTTGGTTGGATTCTGTTGATTTGGTACTTTGGGGATTATTGGATTTTGTTGTTTAGTTTGATTTGGTGTGCTCGTAGAGTTCTGTTTCATCATGGCTAGTCGTAAGGATGATTCACTTCAGTCGATTAGCTTTCAATTGGATGGTAAAAACTATACGTATTGGAGCTATGTTATGAAGAATTTCTTGCGTGGAAAATCTATGTGGAGCTATGTCACAGGTGTGCGGATTAAGCCTATAGAAGAGAATGAGACTAATTATGTGAGACGGCTAAAGAGGTATGGGATCATCTTGCTAGATTGTACACGCAGTCTAATTTCGCCAAACAGTATCAGTTGGAGACAGATATTCGTGCTCTTCAGCAGAATGATATGAGTGTTCAAGAGTTTTATTCTGCCATGTCTAATCTCTGGGATCAGTTGGCTCTCACTGAGTCCGCAGAGCTGCGAAAATTTGAACCGTATATGGCTCGTAGAGAAGAACAACGTCTGGTAAAGTTTTTGATGGCTCTTCGGAATGATTTCGAGGGATTGCGTGGAACAATTCTGCATCGTTCTCCTCTTCCGTCTGTTGATTCTGTGGTTAATGAACTGTTAGCAGAGGAGATTCGGCTTAAGTCTAACGCGGATAAGGTGTCTGTTACACCTACAACTCCATCTATCTTTGCTGCTTCACAACAATTTACTCCTAGCAACCAAAATAGACCTGCCCCTAAGGTCTCTCAGGATGAATGTGCTTTCTGCAAGCAGAAGGGTCATTGGAAGGCTCAGTGTCCGAAATTATTAAGTAAAAGCAAACAACCACAGCGTCAACGACCACCTCAACAACAACGCCCGCCACAGACTGTTCCATGGATGTATCGCCCACCTCAGACCAACAACGCAGTTGCTGCCCCGTCCTTGGATCCACATATGTTGGAGCAGTTTCAGCAGTTCCTCGCCTCACAACCTCATGCCATGTCAGCCTCCTCTCATAAAGGTTTGTCCTTGTCTGATAATTCAGGTAAATAGTCTCCCATGTGGATCTTAGATTCAGGCGCTTCTCATCATATGTCTCCTGATATCGATTCTTTTGTATCTGTTAATTCTGCTCCATCTTTGTCTGTCATGACCGCCGATGGCACTCCAATGCCATTGGCAGGAATTGACTCTGTTCACACATCTCATTTGTCTCTTTCAAATGTATACCATATTCCTAGTCTAACTTTGAATCTTGCGTCTGTTGGTCAATTGTGTGATTCTGGTTTCACGGTTCTTTTTTACTTCTACCAATTGTTGTGTTCGGACCCGCGATCTCAGAAGGTGATTGGGACAGGCCGTAGGGACGAGGGACTCTATGTTTTGGATGAGCTACAAGTATCAGATGTTGCTGCCTCTACTGTGGATTTGTCGTCTTTTCGTTTGAGTCGTTCGTCTTCTGATTTTTATCTTTGGCATTCTCGTTTAGGTCATGTGTCTGGGTCTCGTTTAAAGTTTTTGGTGTCTACAGGAGTTTTAGGTCATTTGGAAAGTCATGATATTTCTGATTGTAGTAGTTGTAAACTGGCTAAATTTTCCGCATTGCCTTTTTATAAAAGTATTTCTCTTTCAATTGCACCATTTGATCTTGTGCATTCTGATGTGTGGGGACCCTCTCCTGTATCCACCAAAGGAGGTTCTAGATATTATGTTTCTTTTATTGATGATTTCACTCATTATACGTGGGTTTATCTTATGAAACGTAGGTCTGACTTCCTTACCATATTCAGCAATTTTAGAGCTCTTGTGAAAACCCAGAACTCATCTGTCATTAAGTGTTTTCGGTGTGATTTGGGTGGTGAATTCACTTCTAACGATTTTTCTCAGTTACTTGCTTCTGATGGGACTATCCACCAAACCTCGTGTACAGACACTCCTCAACAAAATGGTGTTGCTGAAAGAAAACATCGCCATCTTGTTGAAACAGCTCGTTCGTTCATGTTGTCAACCGAGGTTCCTAGTGTGTTTTGGGGAGAAGCAATCCTTACCGCTGCTCACGTGATCAACAGAATTCCAATATCTCATAATTCAGGTTTGTCCCCGTTCGAAAAATTGCATGGTCATTCACCTGATTATTCCTCGTTGCGCGTCTTCGGTTGTACTTGTTTTGTTCTTCGACCACATGTTGAGCGTAATAAATTGTCTCCCCGGTCCGCCTTATGTGTCTTTTTGGGTTGTGGTGTTAGTCAAAAGGGATATCGTTGTTTTGATCCAGTTAGCCAAAAATTGTATGTCTCGCGTCATGTTGTGTTTTTAGAGCATATTCCTTTCTTCTCTGTTCCGGCTAGTTCACATCATATGACACAGTCAGATCTAATACGTATTGATCCATTCGATACCGACACCGATGAAGCTCTATCTGATACTTTGGTTCATGAGGCATCCACCTCTCTTGCCCCTGCTCCTACGACTACCCAGTTGTCGGATGAGATTGCGGATGATCTTCCTCCGCGTCAGTCCACTCGCACTCGTAAGTCTACTAAACTCCCCGATTTTGAGTACTCCTCCTATTCTACTTCATTTGCTTCATTTGTTGCCTCTGTTCATCGTCTTTCTGAGCCTTTATCCTATAGAGAGGCAGTTCGTGATCCCCTTTGGCAGGCTGCTATGGCTGAGGAACTTACTGCTCTACACCAGACTTATACATGGGATTTGGTTTCGCTGCCATCAGGAAAACACACCATTGGTTCTCATTGGGTCTACAAGATTAAAACCAAATCAGATGGATCTATTGAGCGATACAAGGCTCGACTTGTTGCTAAAGGCTATTCCCAGAAGTATGGCCTGGATTATGAAGAAACATTTGCCCCTGTTGCAAAAATGACGATGGTTCACACTCTGATTGCAGTTGCTTCTGTTTGCCGATGGAGAATATCTCAGATGGATGTCAAGAATGCCTTCTTGAATGGCGATCTTCATGAAGAAGTTTATATGACGCCTCCTCCTGGTGTTGGCCTGGTGAAGTTTGCAAGCTTCGCAAAGCTCTTTATGGTCTCAAATAAGCACCACGTGCCTGGTTTGAGAAGTTTTCTATGGTGATCACTTCGCTTGGCTTCCTTCCTAGTCATCATGATTCGGCTTTATTTGTCAAGCGTACACCGGCAGGTCGTATTTTACTATCCTTGTATGTTGATGACATGATCATTACGGGTGATGATTATGATGGTATTGAATCTTTGAAGTCTGAGTTGGCACGGTGCTTCGCTATGAAAGACTTGGGTATGCTACGTTATTTCTTGGGAATTGAGATTGCCTATTCTCCAAAAGGCTATCTCTTATCTCAATCAAAGTATATAGCTGATTTGTTTGAGCGTGCTCGACTTACTGACAACAAGACTGTTCCTACTCCACTTGAGACCAATGCTAGATACTCTCCGTCGGATGGCACTCCTTTGGCGGATTCTGGTCTCTATCGTACCATTGTAGGCAGCCTGGTTTATCTTACTGTGACTTGCCCAGACATTGTGCATGCTGTTCATGTGGTTAGTCAGTTTGTCACTTTCCCCACTACAGTTCATTGGGCTGCCGTTCTTCGTATTCTCAGGTATCTTCGGGGCACCCAGTTTCATAGTCTCTTGTTTTCTTCTACATCTTCGTTAGAGCTGCGTGCTTATTCTGATGCGGATTGGGCTGTGATCCTACGGACCGCAAGTCGACCACTGGATTTTGTATTTTCCTTGGTGATTCGCTTATTTCGTGGAAGAGCAAGAAACAAGATGTCATCTCTCGGTCTTCTACAGAAGCTGAGTATCGTGCCATGACCTCTACTACCTGTGAAATTGTTTGGTTACGAAGGTTGCTTGCTGATATGGGTATTTCTCTTTCTCACCCTACTCCGCTACATTGTGATAACCAGAGCGCTATTCAGATTGCACGTAATTCAGTCTTTCATGAGCGAACCAAACATATCGAGATTGATTGTCATGTCACTCGCCACCACCTACAGATCGGTACCATCACATTGCCATTCGTTTCTTCTTCTCTGCAAATTGCTGATATGTTTACAAAAGCACACTCAGCATCGCGATTTCGTTTCCTGTCTGACAAACTCTCTATGCTTATCGCTGTAGCATCGTGAGTTTGAGGGGGGATATTAGCTGTATTATTTATTAGCTGTATTATTTTTATTATTATCTAAGGGTATTTTAGTCTATTTACTTTTCATTGTAATCCCTAATTATATATACTCTTTGTTGTATTCTATTTCATTAAGCAAGTCAATAAGAAATCCATAGTTCCTTTTTCTCTATGTTATCATATCAATCCTCTAAAAGTGATTGATTATTTTTTAAAGATAAAATATTACGCTTTTAAATAAAAATTATTATTGAAAATCAAATTGGCCACTTTTAACACTAGAACATTTTTCATTATTTCTAATACTATTCGTTCCAATCCATTCATAATCGCATTGATGATAGGCTAAAGGCATAATAATAATTAAATAAAATAAATAAATTATATGATCGAAGAAAGATAAATGTGGATGATGTAAATAAAACTCCAAATAGAAGCATCTCTGAATTTTTACTGTTATTTTTATTTTCAAATAAACAGTCAATTAATGCTCGATCTGTATGATTTATAAATAGATGCTTCTCCTATACTTCTATCTTTAAGTCCAATTTTTGGGCTTATTCTCTTCATTTTGACAATTTCTTAATATAGTGAATAAAAATTATTTAATACTAATAATTATAAAAATAAATAATTATTATTTTATTGGTATAGTTCCATTCTCATTCAACTTGAATGTAACGCATAATGCATGCCATCACCAAACACACACTGACTATTTGCCCATTGACTTCAATATTGATGTGTTATTTATTGAAAAAATAAAAATATTTGACCCCTAAATAGTTAAGTTTATTTTGCTGTACACCATATTCATATTCAAAACATATAATAGTTGTCTCCTAGAGTCACAAGAGTTGCAAGGGTTCAAGATTATAATATTTTATTTTAAAAATATATACTTTAATTAATTCATAAATAGTTAGTCAAAAGATGAAGATATTATTATGTTTAATTTTATTCTTTTAAAATTACTTATTATTTTACGGTAAACATATTATCATTTTTTATTAAAATATTATCATTTATATATAAATTATTTATGATATAATTATAGAATGATTATCACTTTTTATTGGTTAATATTTATTGAAATATATTTATCCATTTGTCTTATTATTGGGACTATAAGATATTCTTTTAAAAAAATTGAATAACATGAATATTGCACAATTAAATAAAGTCTGAAAATAAATTTTTAGTTTTAAGAAAACTTATAATTCAATTCGAATTAAGTAATAAAAAAATAAAAATAAAACATTCTTGAAAGTCTAATCGATGAGTTTGACTCGGTAACCCGAGGATGCTTTCGAAGAATTCCTACTACACCGATTCATGCATCTCGTTACTCGTAGTTGAGTCTTGGATTTATGTTTGTAATATACCATACATACTACCCCTATTAGAAAATAGTACTTCCTCCGTTCCGAAATTTTTGCAAACTTTTTTTGTAATTTACAAAGGAAGTGTACAAAATTTTTGGGACGGAGGAAGTATTATAGTATAATTTAATTTAATAATATTATTTTAGTACTGAATAATTATATTATACACATATCACTACGTACCTATCATTATGATTAATTGATTGTATAGGTAAAGAAGATAGGTTTAACAATAAAAATTAAATACTATATATACTAGCATTCTACTAATTATTTGAACTAGGTTAGACAATTTATCTGAATATTTAATTACAGCTCTTCTTTTTTTTTGTTAAATACACATAAAAATATATAGGGCACACATGAGTGTAACCAGCTTGTACCTCTAAGATATAGTATAAAATAAGTTCATTTGATGACACCCTAAATAAATATCCTCTTCTCGTTTTTTCTTTTTTAATTTTTAAAATTTTTTTTTATAGAAATAGTGCAAGTCTACTCTTTATACAATAAATTAATAAAAATATATAATTTTTTTTATTGAACTATATTTCAATTTTAAGCAGTACATGCATGTTACTATCATAAATTCGTTAAATTACGTTCAATTAATGAAAATGCGTGATAATTCAAGCTTAGAATTATATTGAAATCTCCACTTATTTATTTATTTATTATTATTATTATTTTGTATTTTTTAAGAAGATTAATCAAAACTCCATAAGGGTCCTTGGGTAGATTTTGTAATTAAAGGAAATACAGGGAAATCTGTGGAAATCTGTGCTACTTTGGATAATCTCTTAAGGCTTCTAGAATTTTTATCACCCAACAGTGGAAACAGAAGACTCCTCGTTCAAATATGTAATGACCGTCTAGCCCATGGAATTCTCGCAAAAAGTCATCTATATCCATTATGTTTGATTAGTTATCATTAGTATTAATTTTTTAATATCCGATGTTTGATATTATAAGAAATAACGATTTGAAATGATTTTTATTTTGGATTAGTACGTATGACTCAAGGAATACATTAACAGAAAGGCTGACTAGAGTGGATGTATTAATCATCTTTAATGTATTAATTAATCAAAACTCAAATTGGTTGACTAATTGAGAAGTGCAAGTAATCAACCATTTAAGTTAAATTAATAATAATAATAATAATAATTTCATATTATATTTTAATGGTAGAGCTTAGAACATCTAGAAATTAGAGTATAGTCTATCTCATTAATTTGAGTATAAAATATAAACATTACCGTATATTATTACTTTTTTTAAGATTCCAAAATGGTTAGGATGTTTATTTTCGTACAAAACATTTTAATTTTTCTTCAACTTCGTTCAAAAATAATTTTTTTTAATCAATTTTGTCCCATAAGTTTGTAAAAGTACAAGTTCAGTCTCATTCTATAAAATTAGAAAAATTGAAAATTTTTAAGTAAAAATGATTATTTTGATGAAAACTTAAAAGTTGAAATTATTTTTTGGGACTATTTTAAAATAAATAAATAAATAAATTTGTGTGGAGGATTTTAATTTTAAGTTCCAATAATTTTATTTGATTTTTGTAAATTGATAATCATTAAGTTGCACACATATTAACAATAACTTTTATTTAATAATATATATTTTTAATATATGTAATTTTATACTATTATTTAATTTTTTTATTAAAAACTAATAAAATTTTCATAAACAAAGTGTATAAATATACATACATATATTTATTATTAATGTACAGTAAAACCTCTATAAATTAATATAGTCGGGATCGAAGAATTTATTAATTTAGAAAAATATTATATAATCGATAAATTAATAAAATATTAATTTAAAGAGGTTATATACAAGAAAAATATAATTTTCATCCTTTAGGAATGTATTGATTAAAATATATGATTTATACTTTAAGAATTCACAATTATATATTATTACTTGTAAATCAAATCAATTATGTGAGTATAATATCTTATTAATTGTGCAATCAAAATATTTATCTATATTTCATAAAAGTAAATCAATATAAACTATGGCAAAAGCTCCTGCGCCCTGGGGACGCGGAAGGATATTCTGTGTCCCCATGTGAACACAAACCCCCTCCAATTCTATTTAAACCTATGTATTGCTAGGTGATTTAAATTGCAAAATGGCATAAAGACGCACGGAATGTGTTCTGTGCGCCCGGGTGCACAGGAGCCTTACTCATAAAATATTGATCTATTTTATTTGTTTTCAACTTGGAAAGATTTTAAAATGTGATTTATGCATATATGAAGTTTAACCAATAGTAAATAACAATAGATTCATATTTTTACTAAACTGTATTAGAATGTTGAAGTTGATAATATATATATTTGAATTTTTTTAATAATTATTAATTTATAGTTTGGTTGGGATCTTAAATATTTTTTAGGATTTTCTTAAAAAGTATTATCTTATTATTTAATTGATTGATACTCAAATTTGAACTTATCTCAATTTGGGACTACATAAATTATTAATTTTATTGAGATTATTAATTTATCGAGTATTAATTTATAAAGTTCTACCGTATAAATTTTGAATGTGTATGTATGAATTTGAATTCAAACTTGTACATGAGAGTTTGTCTAAATGATTTTTACAAAATTTTGACAGGCAAAATGTCCTCTGTTGCCCTATCATACATTTTAAAATGCAAAAGAGCCCACTTTAACTTTAAAACTTTAAAATTGCCCACTTTTCTTTTAAATTTATAAAAATATCTCTCACATAATTGAATATTTTAATATTAAAAATTTTGATTTTCTGTTAATGTAAGTTAATTATATTCGATCATATTTTTTTCTATTCGATCTTCTAATCGATCAATAATTTTTGTTCTATTATGTCAATTATTATTTTGTTTTATTCGGTCAATGCATATTTGTTCTATTCAGTCTTCTAATCGGTCAATTATTTTTGCTCTATTTTGTCAATTTTATTTTATTCTATTCGGTCAATGTCTATTTGTTCTATTCGATCTTCTAATCGGTCAATCATTTTTGTTCTATTCTGTCAATCTTTGTTTTGTTCTAATCGGTCAATGCATATTTATTCTATTCAGTCTTCTAATCGGTTAATCATTTAATGATTGACAGAATCAATGATTGTTTTTTCCAAAATTAAGTATTTAATTTTAAATAAAAATAATAGGTCAAAGGGTATTAACGTCAAATTATATAAAAGTGGGCAAATTTACTTTATTTAAAAGGGAGTGAGCATTTTTGCTGAATGAAACTTGTGAACGGACATTCATGCTTAAGCCCCTAAATAAAATTGTGTAAAATAAATTTAAATAAAATTGTGTAAAATAAATTGTTGGCCTTCTTAACTTTAATTTTTTCTAAATTCTAGGTATGAAGAGTACATAATTCAATTGACTGAATGAGTAGTTAGTACTATAACTTTTCTAGCTTTAATAATTGTGTAAAAATTGAAAATATAAGGAAATGGAAAACGTTTTGTTTTGTTTAATATTTTTATTTTTCATATTTTGCTCGACAAGTTCATCCTTTTTTTTTTTAATTGGTGTGAAATTAATTTTTTTTTCCTGTGGACAATTTGGGTATTTGGCGGAGAAATTTTAATCTGTATATATAATAATATAAATATAAATATAAATATATTATTATATTATATATTGATTAAAATTTCGGTAGAAATTTCTATGATATATCAATGTTTCTTTGTCATTTCATGATACGCAGTTTCAAACTTTCAACGTTTTCTTCAATCCCCCAACTCCTTTCCCTCCTTTAAATCTCCAACAATTTTGGGCATTTCACATTTTAAGCGAAAAAAAAGAAAAAAAAATCACTTAAAGAGAAGAAAATCCTGAGTGTTTCTGTCAATCTCTTTCTTCTTCTCCTCGAGATTCGTGAAATTCGACGCTTTTCTTGGTGTTTCCACCTGAAATATTCAGTCGTCAAAGTTATGAAGTTGATTTTGAGTTTGTCAAATTTTGAGCAAACTTCCCGTTTCTTTCTGTGCACGCTTTGATCGTGATTATTCCGTCTATGTCGTTGTTGTCCTCTGATTTTGCTGCAATCGAGAATCGCCGTCGCTGAAAATTCAGAAAAGTGAAAGGAGTTCGAGAATTACAGCTTTTGGTTAAGAATTAAAAAATTGGAAAGATCAGAGGAAAATCGGCCGAGAATTTGCTGAGAGTATCGAGATTTGATCATCAGGTTGATTTAATTCGAATATTTAAATGGGAAACTGTTGCGCAGTACCGCAAACTTCCGACGACAAGTTAAACGGGAAGCATAAAGCGAATCCGTTCACCGTCGGTAATGGTGATCATGTGGTACCAAACGGTGGGCGAAAATCATACGTGTTGAAAAATCCAACAGGGCATAATATTGAGGAGTTTTATGAGCTCGGTCGAGAGCTCGGTCGAGGTGAATTCGGGATCACGTATATGTGTACTGATAAAGCAACAGGGGAAGTGTTCGCTTGCAAATCGATATCGAAGAAGAAGCTGAGAACCAGAGTGGATGTTGATGATGTTAGGAGAGAAGTTGAGATCATGAGGAAATTGCCTAAACATCCGAATATTGTGAGCTTGAAGGATACCTATGAAGATGATCATGCTGTGCACTTGGTGATGGAGTTGTGTGAGGGAGGTGAATTGTTTGATAGGATCGTTGCCAGAGGACATTATACAGAAAGAGCTGCTGCGGCTGTCACTCGAACAATTGTTGAAGTTATTCAGGTGAAATTTACGCATCTTTATATAATTGGATTTTTTAATCATTTCTATATTTTGATGCTTGTGAAAGACTAATATTGTTAGATCAAAAATAGTAAGAATCAAGAATGCATCTTTTTTTTTTATTGTGAGATTTAGTGTTGGATCTTGGATCAATATAAGCACAATAGAATTGTTAATACAGGGATAGAAGGATAATTACTTGAGTATTGCAGCTGAATTATGCAGTGTTATCCTTGTTAATGGCTGGATTATTTCTAATTAAGTGGATTTTCAAACAATTCATGTGGTTATCAAACATGCCTTTGTTGTTTGAACTTATCTATTCTCTTATTTATAGAGAAGTTATAAAATGGTCAATCAAGTCTTCTTGATTCGAAGTGTGAACAAACAAGATGGAATTATATGTTCTAAAAGGTTGTGTTCTCTGCAGGTTTGCCATGAGCATGGTGTCATGCATCGTGATCTTAAGCCCGAAAATTTCTTGTTCGAAAACATGAAGGAAACAGCACCGCTTAAGGCCATTGATTTTGGGTTGTCAGTGTTCTTCAAGCCTGGTATGAACAATACTTCATAGCTTTGTATTTGCATATTTGTCAACTGTTCAGTTTCTTTGTTGAATCTTAAATTCGTAGCTTATCAGTTTATGATGATTCTGTAGGGGAGAGATTCAACGAGATCGTGGGAAGTCCTTATTACATGGCTCCAGAGGTTCTGAAGAGAAACTATGGTCCAGAAGTAGATGTTTGGAGTGCTGGTGTTATTCTCTACATCTTACTCTGTGGTTTTCCACCATTTTGGTCTGGTAAGTTCTCCTACTGATATTTGTGCATGTTCAAATCAATTTCAGTTTCTTGCTTCAATATCTGTAGCTCTAAACTTTCATTTAATTTCAGAAACGGAACAAGGAGTCGCTCAAGCGATTATTCGTTCTCGTGTGGAGTTCAAAAGAGATCCATGGCCTAAAGTTTCTGATAGAGCAAAAGACCTGGTAAAGAAGATGCTCAATCCTGATCCCTTGGAGCGGCCTACAGCGCAAGAAGTTCTAGGTATATATGCTTGATTAACCACTAATGTGACATGCTCGACTCCTTAATCCATCCCTTTTCAGCAGCAGCTTCCTAACAAGTTAATCTGCTGATTGTAGATCATCCTTGGTTACAAGACGCGAAAAGTGCTCCTAATGTGTCGCTGGGTGAGACCGTGAGAGCTCGACTGAAACAGTTCTCGATGATGAACAAGCTCAAGAAAAAAGCTCTTAGGGTAACATCTCTTTCCCTCTGACCATACCAGTAGATCATGTCTCTTAGAGTTGTATCAGTTAATAAAACTCCTCCAAATGTTAGGTTATTGCTGAGCATTTGTCAGTGGAAGAAGTGGCTGGAATTAGAGATGTATTTAAGTTAATGGATACGAGTAACAAGGGGAAGATCGACATCAATGAGTTGAGAGTAGGTTTACACAAGCTTGGTCATCAGATCCCTGAAAATGATGTTCAAGTTCTTATGGAAGCTGTAAGCGCCCTTTCTCTACTTCTTACATCTTCAAATCAATCATGTATCACTTTTTAAGGTTTTCATTTCAAGTTCTTCATCTGTACAGGGTGACGTCGATAAGGATGGATATCTTGACTACGGAGAGTTTGTTGCAATATCTGTACACCTAAGAAAAATGGGCAATGATGACTATCTCCGTAAGGCCTTTGAGTTCTTCGACAGGGATGGAAGTGGATATATAGAGATCGAGGAGCTGAGGGATGCCTTTGCAGACGAGGCAGAGGTGACCAGCGAAGATGTGATCAACGCCATCATTCAAGATGTGGACACAGACAAGGACGGACGTATAAGTTATGAGGAATTCGCTGCCATGATGAAGGCTGGCACAGATTGGAGAAAGGCGTCGAGACAGTATTCGAGAGAACGGTACACTAGTCTTAGCCTAAACTTGTTCAAGGATGGATCATTAAGATTGGACAATGAAGGTAGATAGGAAGCAGAAGATTATAACACAGTGGATGCAACTGCAAAGAATGAATCCTTTTTTGGTTCTCTAATTTCTTTTGTATTATCTGTTTTTTCATTTATTTTCGATCATTTGTATTATTACTTTTAGGGAGATCCTTTTGGTTGGGGGCATAACTAGGCATCAAGAAAATGTTTTTTGTTTACAGAAATATCAAATATGTTTATGGATGTAAAATTACTTCGGATATGTTACATATTCAACTGATCTGTGTAAAAGATCTTGCTTGTCTTGATGAGTTTCATGTATCCTTCTTATTAGATTCATAAAAGAATAAAAGAGATATGTGGATAGAGCTATTAAAATAAACTAGCCACTCGAGGGCTCGGTTTATTAAGGCTCGAGCTTGAGTTTGAGCTGTCCTTATACTCGTTTTGTTAACGAGCAGAATCGAGCTTGGCTCGGTAAACTAACGCAATTTGCTAATTAACTGGCCAAATCGAGCTCGACTTGACTTGAAAATTACTCGAGCGAGCTCAAATTCGGGTCGATAACTCCTAGAGCATGAATGTGCTATATGTGTATTAATTCCATCGACGTGAAAATTTAATTTCGTATTGATACAATAAAACGAACTCTTTGGGCCTATGAAACGTGTGAGCTTAATGGGCTTAAGTGCTACAAAATTTTCTAAAACTGATAATACGATTTTGATTTTATATACTAGTAATGGTGATAATCTGAAATTCTTAAATTAGGAAATGCAAGCCACAACACTGTATTCAAAGAGTTGTTATCTTGAGTCTTCGGAGCACATTGTGCTCCCAAACTTTTTAGTATTAAATAGTATATTTAATATTAAAGAGTATGGGGCACACGCGGCAAAAGTTTTTGCCGTATTCAAATGGAACCGTATGTGTTTTACTTTAGTAGACTATGTATTTTTTGTCAAATTTTTGAAGAACAATGTTAATTAAAATGCATGCTTTATATATTTATTATATTGAAACTAAGACTGATGTTAATTGTAAGCGTTTAAGTTTATTTTGTTTTTTTCTATTATCACGAAATATGATATACGTACGACACGTATGCGGCATAAATCTCAACCTTTGTTCTTAGGTTGATATTTTTTTTAGAATATATTTTTTATTATATTTCACATATAGTGCGCAATAAAAAAAATTTATACACCAAAGAGAGGCAAACAACAAGAATCGGGTGTTCATGGGTAGGGGTGGGCAACAATTTTTTAAAACCGCAAAAATAGATCGAACCGCACCACATTGCACCGCACTTAGTGTTTTTTTCACTTAAACCGCGGTTAATTTTATTAGAGAAAACCGCATCGCTTGACTGGTGCAATTTCGATTTTCATCTAAAAATACACTGCACCGCACCGTACGCTATTATTTAAATTATAAATATATTTAATCTTATATATATATATATAATGTATACATATATAATTATGTATTATTGAAGAGGTAAAAAGATATACACTAATTTGGATTGAGAAATAATTTTGATAAAAGTTTGCTTTATGTCACAAAGATTATATTATTTGAGTTGGTTATGAAGTTCAAATTATAATTTCATATCTTTAATATCTCATTATCTTCTAAGGGTGAAGAACACTTTAAATTAAGCATGTACATGTATTTATTTTTTCTAAGGGTGAAGAACACTTTAAATTAAGCATGTACACGTATTTATTTTATTTATACATCAATATTTATTGTATTGTTATGTAATACGTTAATTTTTAACCGTCAAACTGTAAATCTCAAAAAACCGCCTAAAACCGCATTATAATTTTATTCGATAAACCGCAATTTAAATCTAATTATCAAACCGAACCGCATATAACAATGCAATTTAAATTTTATCGAAATAACCGCAAAATCGCACCGTGCACACCCTATTCATGGGAATTGATATTTTATTATTAGTGCTCTAATGTGGATAATACGTACAACTATTATTATCAGAAATATTCTACCGCAAATATGATTTCCAGTTAAATAAAGTGGATCAAAATATTAATAGCAAAAACACAATCCCCACCGTGTGCCCATATACCCTTTAATATTAAATGATGTATCATTTAGTATAAGGACGTGTATTCTTTATTTTTTGAAAAAAATAAAATAAATAAATAAAAGTGTATATCCTTTAGAACAAAATTGTGTACCTTTATTAATTAAAGTGTAAACCTTTTAGAAAAAAATATTGTACCATTCACATTTTGTGCACTTGGAAAAAAAACCAACTCAATATTAATTACTCACAAAGAATGAAAAAGACAAATTGGATTTGAACGCGGATAATTATTATTTTATTTTCATCTCACACTATGTCTTAATACTTACTAATTCTTGATTAACAATTTTATAAGGGTGAGTCTCGGGTGTACACTCGTACTATACCGTGAATATGATAACAAATGAAATTTTATGATTCTTTATCAATTTCTGAAATTACCAATGCTAAAACTACTTGATGCAGGATCACTTATCATTTGAGCCCTTCTCCTCTCCTCTCCTCTTTGTACGTCTTTATCTACTATATTTGATTGTGTTTTGGATTTTGGCAAATTTCATAAAGTTTGGGTGAGTTATAAATGCATGTCAATACACAAGTAAATTTTTTCACACTTTCATATTTCATTTCTTGAGTTTACTACATTCATAATTCATTCTTGAGTTTACTTAATCATATTTTTAATTTTTGAAACTTCAATTTGGATGCAGCTGCAAAGGAACTTCTGCAAAGCATCTCCGGAAGAAGGTAAAAAAAAAAAGAATTCACCTAAATCCACTAAGAATATTAAAAAATTTATTCATTTGTTCAGGGCATGATTTTTTTTTTCCCAAGCTTAGTGCCTATTCTGTGTTTAATATTTGATTAGATGTGTTGCCCATCACATAAACTACTTACATAATTTCAATAAAAATCTATTGTTACGTAATTGAATAGTGTTAGCGTGACCAGCTTCAATTGCTTTACTTTTGTACCAAAGTCATGGATTTCTTTATTTTTTTTCATTAATCATTTTGCTCAACACAAACATACATAATCCTACTGACATTTTATAATACAATCCATTTTTATTTAACATTTTATGACAGTAACTAACTATAACTCCATTGTGCTCTATCATACTCTATTAGTTTTAGTTTTATATAAAGAAATTTTAATCTAATTAATAAATAGATATTTACTTAAATTATTCATTATATTATATTGAAAATTAATTTTTTGAAATAAAAAACTTAAAAAGAAAAAAAAAATCACACTAACTACAAAGTATAACGTACATGTAAAAAAATCACATTACAAAGTGTAAAGTACATGTCTTAAAATATTTTTCATTAATAAGAAAACTAGAGCTTCATAATAATATGCGTTAAGTTTTTTTTTTTTTAAATCATGTAAAATTCATTTGCAAAGTTAAAGTTCATATATTAAATTCAAAACTTTAATAAATCCTATTAAATGCTCAATCAATAATTATACATCTATAATTTTGTTTTAAAGGAGCACATAATTATACATCTATAATTTTGTTTTAAAGGAGCACACAATTTTGCAACATTTTTTTCTTCTAAATTATAGTATATATTTAATATTTTATATTTTAAGAGATCAATGAAAATTTTCAAAAGTTAAAATAAAAATATAAATACATCAAATTTATAAATATAAAATATTATTGATATTGAACATCATTTCAATAATTTTAAAAATTATATTTTTCAAGAAAAATATTTAAAAATCTTTGGAAAACTTTTTTTTGGTCGTTTATTGCGTTGTTACTCCTCATTAAGTCAATCAATAAGAAAGATCAAACTAGCGTTGTGACTCCTAAGTCAATCAATAAGAAAGATCAAACTCCATTCTAACCACTTTAAATTCTACAATCACACACAATACATACACAGTAAGAAAGATCAAACTCCATTCTAACCACTTTAAATTCTACAATCACACACAATACATACACATTCAATTACATATTCTATCAATCGGTTAGAGTGCAACGTGTGAGATTTTATTGAGTGATTCTATTTAGGGGATGTCTATTTACACCCCAAAAATGTTAAGTATACCCCATTTACTATACGTACCCCAGTAAAATTTAAAAAAGATAAGATTTGTATTATATATACCTATTTCATCCTTTTTAATTATACAATCTAAACGATGACAAACTCTTTCTTCCTCACCCCAAACCCTAATAATTTCATCGTTACAACATAGTTTCAAACCTCAAGTCAATGAAGAAGAGAAATTCTTGTGTTGTTCAGTTGTTGAGCATATTATTTATCGGTAGATTCTATCATCTTTTTTGGAGAAAGTGATCATCACTTCGGAATAGCAATATTCTTCACTCTGATGTTCTATTACCGGTGTATCAGAGTCAAAACGATTCTTCATTCCTTTTATTGGAGTTTTTTTTTTTGTTAATTGAGAAGTTAAACTTAATTTCTTTAAATTTTTTGTTTAACATCCGATTGGAATAAATTGTTTTTATTGTGCTATGCAACTAAATTAATTACCAATTGATGAAAACCAGATGCCATATTCATCCGCAATCGTGAAATCGAAGCCATGAATTGCACATTGATTGATCAGGAAATCATTTCTTGTTGATTATTCAAATTAATTGTTTAGGAGTTAAGATTGTGCAGCAAATTTGAATGAATTTGAATGCCTAAAAAAAAAGTTTTCATCATCTCTCTAATTTCTTAACATTTTTTTTTAATAATAACCCTCTATGATTTCTTTCTCTTCTTGACTTTGATCATCCTCTTAATTTCTTATTCTGTTAATTGCTTCTTGTGTTGGACGCAAAGTTACAGTTTCACCTTAAGATTTAATATAGGAGTACGTATAGTGATTGTAGGTATATTTAATAAAATATTTTTTATTAAGGGCAATTAAGTAATATTAATTAAGAATATTTTAATCTTAAACATTTTTGGGGTGCGTTCAATAATTTCGGGGTGCGAATAGCCGCCACCTTCTATTAGTCGGTTAGAGTGCATTATCAAATGTGAGAAAAAAAAAACCTTTCCATGTTCATATGACTATAAACAACTACTATTAAATTTGATCAAAATTAGATCATATGTCCATGTCTAAAATTTGTTTGATGTTTTGAATCATCATCGGTAAAATTGATTTTTGATATCTGACTTTGAGAAAATTTTAAAACTGGATAAAATGAAAAGAAAAAGAAAAAAATATTTTTTAAAAAAATATATAAAAATTATTATATTTTTAATATATTAAAATGAATTTGAATCTGTTAAATTTGTCTTATGTTTGTATAATTATATTTTATTAAATTAAAATTTTAATATTTGAAAACTTAATTTCAAGCGAAATTTGTACTAATAAAATAAAATATCTATAGACTATCCTATCCTCTAACAAATATTTATAGATTATCCAATGTATATATTTTTTAGAAAGGAAAAAGAAAATGAAAATAATTAAAATTAAAGGAAAAATGGGTGTATACCCATTACACAATATTAAGAGGATGAGTAGCAATAATATTCCCTTCAGTCCACAATAAAATGTAGGGTAAGAGGTATAATATTTTAATATATGATGAATTGAGAAATATAATATTTTAATATTCATCCCGTAATAATATTGTATTAATATTTTAATATTATAAATTTATGTGAGATCGTTTTATATATAAATAAATTGATAATATTTTTTTAAAGAAAATTAATACTCTCTCCGTCTCAAATTCATCTTTACGTTTACTCCCACAATAATATTGTATTAATATTTTAACAATATATATATATATATATATATATATATATATATATATATATATATATAGTTTTGTATATTAAGCAAAAACTTTTGTGAGACCGTTTTATTATAGTATATAAATAAAGTGATAATATTTCTTTAAAGAAAATTAATACTCCCTCGTCTCAAATTCATTTTCACGTTTACTGTAGATACAGAGTTTAAGAAAGATAACTTTTTAACTTACTTTTGAGAATAGTTTGGTATTTTTTATAATAAATAAATGATGAAGTATGTTAAGTGTGGTATAAATGTGATGAAAAATTTGAAATTAAAGTATGCTAAAGGAATATTAATTAGTTGTTTTTTCCTTTTATGGAAGTGTGAAGTTGAATTTGAGATGAACCAAAATGAAAAGTGTGAAGTTGAAGTTGGAACAGAAATAGTAAGATCCTTAATAAAAAATGACAACTAATTACAAAAGTGTAAAATGGTCAAACCATCTCACACAAATCTGCCCTTTCTTTTATTAGATTAAAAAAAAAACGATTTAAAAAAAATCTCTGAATTAAATGAAATGGGTATCAATTTGTAATGAATACATGCAATAATTATGAACTCTAGTTGCTTAACACAATTGGGTCGAATATCCTAATGGCCTAATGGGCTTCAGTAATTAAGAAAAGGCGAAAAGGGCATCTATTAGGCCCACGTTGAAACCACCTTTGAAAAATCGTGTGACAAAGCAAATTAGTCTAAATCAAATTCCAAAAATAATTAATTAATTAAATAATATTCTTACACGTAATTTCCCGACTTATTATAGTTCACACAAACAAAACAAGTGGTAAAAACACAATTCTCTCTCAAATCTAACGAGTCGGCCGCCTCCCTTGATAAAATTTCCAATTTGATGCACACAAATATAATAACTATTAAATGCTAATTATTGTGTGACATCAAATTAAAGAGTAGTCACCATTACCAAATTTCATCATCCATCAATTATTGAACCTAATTTCTCCGACTTTCATCTCTAATATTTACACGTGTACATACATCGATTTATATGTATGTATACTGTATTGATCACAACAAATTGAATTTGGCCAACTCTAAAATTGTCCCAATTCAGAAATTTTTGGATTTGGAACTTGCTTTGCACCTTCCTATCCTTCCCTCGTTCACCCGTTTGTTTTATCCTACTCTCGTAAGAAAAAAACTTATTAAGGTTAGTTTCGTAATTTTATCTTATTTGTTATATACTCCGATTAACTAGACAAAAACTTATACGAGAACGTCTCACAAAAATGAATGACATGCATTTGTGTGAGATCATATCACAAAATTTATTCTATGGCTAATTAGAAGTTATAACAATGCAACAGAAAATAATATTTAATTAATAAAAAATGATAACTAACTAATAAAATAAAATGATTATACGAGGTGTCTTAAGAGTGTTGATTAATTAACTTTGTTTTGGATTGATTTTTACGATAGTTTTCTTGAATTGACTGCTTAGTAATTATCAAGATGAAGATCAATCGTATTTTTTACTTTATCATTATGCATGAATAAATTCTTGAAATTAATGGTGAAATGTTTGAGTTTTACAAATTTATTATAGTATATTACATATTTTTTATTTGACTTGCATTTTTTATTATTAATAATTAATTAAGATTTATAAAATGTTTACGAATTCTCTAAATTAATCATGTAAATTTTTAGTTTAATATATTTTTTCATATATTACGTTTTTAGAAATATATTTAAGCTGCACGAAAGTGAAAAATAGCTAATTAATGCTATTTAATTGGTGTTTGTAGTTTGGGTGATTATTTCCATTTAAAATGATTAGCCTTGAAAGCGATCATCACTTGTTGTTTGTCTTTATTTCGAATAATGTACTTATGCTTATTTAATTATGTAATATTCTACCTATATATATCAACTTCCCATAAAATAACAAAACATGAACGTAATCTGAGAATTAATGTTGCAATTTACACGAGGGACTACATCCTCACTTATTGAATTTTGCTACTTCAATTCTGGCAAAATCATATAATTATTATCCTTGCATTTATGGTTATAATTAATTTCATTTTTATTTAGGGTTGAATTTTTGTTATAATGAATTTTTCGAATGCCTTGAGAAATGAAAAAATACGTTGGGGGAAAAGAAAAAAACTATGTTTTTAATAAAGTTTAATAGTATTAAATTAAAATATAAAACGGAAAAAGGCCATCACTACAAAAAAAATAAAAAATAAAAAATTTAGCAACCGAATTTACCAATGGAGTTCAATCTGTTGGTAATTACCAATGGATTAACAATAAATGACATTTTTGTTATAGTACATAATCACCCAACATGTTATAGTATTTTAAATCATCCTTACGAGCCACCCGACAATGCAGCTTATCTCCTTACTCTTCAACTTCAACATAGTCCCTCTTTCCTTGACGAACGCTTCTCGTATTACTTCTCCAGTCTCAGGGCAATAGCAAGTCCAAGCCATTCATTCTTCAAATCTACTATGACACATCCAGAGTGCACCCTAGAGTTCCACACTGGCCGAACCCTTACTGGATGCTTGGTTACCTCTTTCCTAAGCTCCGACCCACTTGTTCCTCCCTTGTTCGATCGTGAACACTCACCACCGCACACGCCATCACTAGCACCTTTCACCCATTCCACCCATTCCACCCATTCATCCATCCATCCAATCGGTCCGGAGGAAGATTCAAGTGCTATTGAGAGAGGCAATCCAATCGGAAAACCACGTGACATTAGGGTTTTGTATCTTTTCTTTATATTTTCTTTTGTTGATTCTATTATGAAATTGTCAGCCAAGAGGGTTGTGTGTAACCTCATGGTCTAGAAACATTTACAGTTCTAAGGATTGAAGGTTAGATGTAATTGATTTTAGAAACCTAGACCAATATTGTTAATTCATATTGTTGATAATTCTTGTATATTTGATTTATCCAGATTATATTATACATTTGTAACATCTTCATAACATGCTATTGATGTTGCCCGTGATGCTTGATGTGTTTAGTTTGCTTGTGTGCATATGTACTTAATATTGTCTGTTTGCTAGGAATTATAGTAGTTTGCCCGTGAATACATTTATCCTAAGGGCTGGTAAATAAGATACTTGATATTCTTAGTAGAACAATGCAATTAGGAAATCAAATAGGGAGTGAATAAGTTTGAGTATTACTTTCAGAGAATATATGTTAGTCGAATTGGCCATCCGGAGGTTTATGAAATTTGCCTTATTAGTATCTAGGAAGGAAGTTCAAAACTGTTCGCGCATCATCTTATGATGTCTTTCCATTAAAATAGTATGAATGAACAATAGGATGTCTAGGAGACCAAATCAATTGCACTAAATCTGATACCTTAGAGCTGTTA
This sequence comes from Pogostemon cablin, assembly GCA_023678885.1. Taxonomy (NCBI): domain Eukaryota; kingdom Viridiplantae; phylum Streptophyta; class Magnoliopsida; order Lamiales; family Lamiaceae; genus Pogostemon; species Pogostemon cablin. Next base: position 18,201,579 of record CM043012.1, read on the forward strand.
CTTTTCTCTTGATCAATCTTGAATAATTCCTTACTTTTATTTATTAGGGTATTTGTTATTTCAATTCTTTAAATAATAATCATATTCAAATCTTGGGAAATTGGTTACATTCATTCTAGTTGAATAGTAATTTAAAGTAAAATAGATAATTAACTGTCTCAATGGGAACGATATTTAACTGGGGTACTTGCCTCTGTAATTGACATACCTACACTTGGAGATTTTAGTTGGAGTGCGCAGAAAATGCCTAATAGTCTGCCTCAACTTACGAATATCTCCCTCTAGGATGTTCCACCTTAAATTCCCCACTCCGAGGTGCACTTGCTATTATTGTTGCTCTTCTTCTTCCTCAAACTGTGGTGGCTTAGGTGCTTGCTCCTCAAATTCCACATGATGTGGCTGCTCTCCTTCATCCCCTTCCTCCATAGGCACAGGCTCGGCCCTCAAGGCAGTCAACTCTTCATTTTCTTCCACTTGCATCTACTGCAATACTGCCTCAACCCCTGCTCTATGCTCTCGATAAAATGTCCTTACCACTCGGGAATGGCGAGCACTTGCCATGGCTAGATTTTCATTCTTTCGTTGATGATAGATGGAGGTGAACTGTGGAGCTGGCAATGGAAATGGAACTCCTATATCCTGCCTCAAACAATAGGTATCCCCTACTAATGATAAGAACTCCATTCTCATTAGCATAGGAAAATTTAAACCATCACTGACCATAGGCGTCATCCTCTGAAACTTATCCCTAATCTCTCAGCTATCATTGTCACAATACCTCCGATCATCACTATTTGATGAGCTTGCCTCTTTGCCAACCGTTCTGTATGATTCACAAAGTGTACCACCATGTTGACTTGCAGCTCCCGGTACAAACTAAACATGATGTACACCTGCTTTTCCCCACTAAACCGCTCTCTGAACGTCCTAAGATCGTATTTGAAACAATCTTCTCTAAGTATCTTATCATTGGGTTCTTTATCGCTGTACCTTTTGATGAACTATGTATGTACCTTGGCTGCTCTGTTCCGTCATTCACCAACCTCAACCACCACTCTTGTTGGTTGAACGATCCTCCTGCATGGTAGTTAAGATGAACCTTACATGGCGGACATCCCAAATAGATAATGAGTTGTGGGATGGTCATATGCCTCATCTCGTTGTTCAACATGAATGTGATGAATCGAGGAAAATTTTTCCTATTCTTGTTGACAACAAGAGTGCTCAAGAACTCGACTGTGAGATGGCGAAAAGTAAGAGGTCTCTTGTCGAAGAAGGGTTCCATGTGAGCTCTTTGAAATATTGTTCTCAAATCTCCTTTTACCATTGTGTCACGATCTTGGAATTTAGTTGGACGTATTTTTGGCAATATGGCCATCCAATGAGTGATATACTTCTCCCATCCTTCACTGAATTCAACTCCCATATCCGTGGGGCGATCTCCTACTTCCACTAATGCAGCATCCATGTTTGACTACTCCATCTCATCACCAATAATGATGAAATCCTCCCCACATGCTCTTTGTCTTCGGGCCATCTACAATTTTCAACATGCAAGAATTAAACTTACACCCATATCAAAGAATGATAACTTCCAAAGAATAGAATCACCTCTTGTTATTCAACTAAATGTACAATTCTCAACATGCTTTCTTTTAATTTATCATAGCCATATGACATTCAAACACCACAATAAAATTTGATCCATAAGAGCTTTACCATTTCAGTTCAAGCCACTAACAATCAAAGCAATTTTACCCAAGATTTTACTAGCAAGGTGTAATGCATTAAGTTCTCTTCATCAAATTCTCATGAAAAATACCTCCATATTCTCATAAAGTTCAAGTAAATCTATCAAACTTCCAAAATCAATGCTCATCATGCAAGTAAGGCTTTCATATTGCATAAAATAATCACTTAGGCATTTCATCAAATACTTGGCATGCATACAACTTACACATAATTTCAACTTACAATTCTATCAAGCTCATGCCAAAAAATTTTCAAATCCCAAGCGAAATATCATGTCAAATAAAGCATCAAATGTGCATCCCATCCAATCTATCACATCTCATTCACCCAATTTAACCAAATTCAAAAGTACCTAAATTCAAGTCTCATAAACCCTAATTCTTACACCATTTCAAATTCAATCCATCAATTCAATCTTGCAATTATATGGTAAACATTCATAGGCATGTTTTAAAAATACTATAGCACAAAACCCATGCACAAATTTTGAATTTAAGACCTCCAATTGAAAACTAGAGCAAGAAGTATATACCTTGAATGTTTTTGGAGTAGTGGTGTGAATTTGATATATAAACGAGGGAGAAACAACTCTAAATCACTCAACCTTACCACATTGTTGACTTATGGATGAAATTTGGAATTTGGAAGATTTCGGAGGAGGGAGTACTTATCAAGCTCTCCAATTCGCGAATGGAGTCCGTAGAAAACTGTTCTGAAGTCATGAATTTATTCTGACCTTGAACACGACTCGACACGAGTGCAGCAAATGACTTGAGTTTTAGTGTCAAGCTCGACTCGAGTTCTGATATCGACCTAGGCATGGTCGAGTCGACGTCTTTGATGTGTACAGTCGACTTCCTCCAAAATGGCCGAGTTCTGCACTCGAGGCGTGTTTCGCGACTGAATTTGAGTTGAGTTTCAGACTCGACAATGGCATGGTCGAGTACCCTTCTCTAACGTTTGCACTCGATCTTCTGTACAGGGCCGAGCTCGGTACACGAGTCGAATGCAAGCTCGAGTCGAGTTCCGCACTCAATCTCGAATTGGTCGAGCACTAGTTGTTGGGTTTGTCAAAAATAAAAGAAGGAATTTTTCCTTTGTTTTTTTATCCCACATCGGAAAGAAGAGTAAAGGGGAGGGATTTTTTAGGCTATATAAGGAGGCCCTTGAACTTGATATCAAGTGCATCAATCAAGTACACTTTAATCTTTGTATTTGATTCTAGTTAAAATTCCTTTCTTTGATTCTTGGTTGTGAGAATGGGGAGAAATGTGTGAATTAGTCAAAGATTTGTAAGAGTGTAGGGATTGAGGTCGGGAGAGAGAAATTCTGTGTGATTGTAAAAATTTTTCACATAGTGGTATTTTCTCGGTCTGTGGTTTTTCTCCGGTTTTAGAGTTTTCCACGTAAATTCTTGTGTTGTGCTTTTTATATTCTTCTTTATTTGTCCCTTAGGAATGAATGAGGATCTGCTTATCCCAACAAGTGATATCAGAGCCCGGTTCGAGCACTTATAAAGTTCTTAGTATGCTATTTGGTTGCAGTATAGTCTGACCTTCCACATCAGAAAAGACTTTATGAGAGGCTAAGGGTGGCATGACAGAATTGAGTAAAGCTAGTAGCACAAGGGGGTCAGAAGATCAACCGGATGCGGTGGAATCTCATTTATTGTGGTGAAATGAGCCGGACTGTGGTGACAGTGGCGTGGCAAGGGGTAGATTTGTAGGTCAACAGTTTTTGGCAGAGTTCTTGGACCTGCAACAATGTGAATTGCTGGGACTCCTAGTGGTAGAGTTGGCTTAATAGCGGCATGGGGTTTTTCATGGAGTCGGCTCAAGGAGGTTTGAAAGGAACGAGTTTTCAGGTAATGATTGGTGGTGTGGGGAAGCGTCGATTCAATGGGGAAGATGGCAATATGGTGGATTGGTATTGGGTGGCGCTAGATCGGTAATGAATAGCATGGATTCAATCGACAAGTGAGAAAAAAGCATCGTGAATTCTGGGGGTTAGAATCATCTTCAAGTTATGACACTTTTAGTAGGAAAAAGGTTCGGACAAACCTGTATAGCTTGGCGGTAAAAGGTAACGACGTCATGTCGGTATAATGACGGTTTTTGCTCAAGGTGTAGCAATGGTGCGGTAATTGCGGTGGAGCAATGGTGCGGTAATTGCTTATGGTGGAGTAATGGTGACATTGCTAGTCAAGGAGGAGCTAGTGCGGCAACAGTTCCAAATGTTGAGTTAATATTATTGGGGATCCTTATGACATGTTCAGTTGTCATGGAAAATAATGTAATAATATTAGCTGGTCCACAAGTTTGCACACGGACATTGACTTGGCAGGTGATGTAGGGTGTATTGTGGATGTGTATCGATGGCTGATGGACTTCTAGGGGTAGCCAAGTGCTGGAAGTAGCACCATAAATATCAGCATGTGTTTTCAATATGTGCCGGAGGAAATTCTTAGAATGGTTGATTCTAAATGGTCTACTCATATGGTGGAGTAGGATTCTCGGGGTTGAGAATGTATTGTTGGTGAAGACAATGATTCTTAGAATGGTTGATTCTAAGGGATTCTAAGGGTTGAGAATGATTGTCGGTGAAGACAATGAATTTTTTTTTTATTTTGACAAAGTGGAGATTGTTAGGTTTATCAAAAATAAAAGAAGGGAATTTTCCTTTGTTTTTTATCCCACATCGGAAAGAAGAGCAAAGGGGGATGGATTTCTTAGGCTATATATGGAGGCCCTTAAACTTGATATCAAGTGCACCAATCAAGTACACTTTAATCTTTGTATTTGATTCTAGTTAAAATTCCTTTCTTTGATTCTCAGTTGTGAGAATAAGGAGAAATGTGTGAATTAGTCAAAGATTTATAAGAGTGTAGGGATTGAGGTTGGGAGATAGAAATTTTGTGTGATTGTAAAAAAATTTCACATAGTGGTATTTTCTCGGTCCGTAGTTTTTCTCCGGTTTTGGAGTTTTCCACGTAAATTCTTGTGTTGTGCTTTTTATATTCTTCTTTATTTGTCCCTTAAGAATGAATGTGGATCTACTTATCCCAACACCAGTCTCTGATGCGTGAACTCGACTACCTATATAGAGCCGAGTCCTGGACTCGGCTCGAGCTCTGACATGTTCTTTTCGAATTTTCTCAACTTTGTCCCATGTTTTTCCCTGCTCATTTGCTTCCAATGCATCTCATATATGCTCAAAAACTAATCAAACCATTAATTCAACATTTATGATCAAATAAAGGATTATCATGCACTTCGACACTTTTGATCAAAATAAGCGCCACTCTGCTTACAAAGTGGCCACCAAACGTACCAAAACGAACCAAAATCATGAGAAATTTTTAAAATTTACCCCTAATATTGAAGTCACTGTTTAGAGACTGCAATGCTCAGAACAACACGAATAGTTGTGGGTCTGATTACAGGGATGAACGTTTCAAAAAAATCATCTGGTCGTTGATGGAATCCTTTAGCAACAAATTTGTCTTTGTAGTTATCAATTAAACTTTAAGGCTTTCATTTGATCCAGAAGACCCACTTACATCCAATTACATTATGAGAAGCAGAGATATGAACTAGAGACCACGTTCCATTTTTTCACAAGGGCATTAAAATCATCAGCCATGCATGGCATCTCGCCAGCATGAAGATATTGTTGTTTTAAAAAAAAAATCTTAAACAATTCCTATAAATAAAAAAAAGAGAAGTGAAATACATTCCAGGACGAAAAGAGTATTTTATTGAATATACTCACTTCATCCCTCGTTAATGTTTACGTTTATGATTTGTCTCAAGTTAAGATTTACATTTTCTTTTTTGTCAAGTTCGACCCATATAAAATATTAATTATTCCATATAAGGCTCAAACAATACTAATACAATACCAACTTCACATTAAATATTATTTCTCTCACTCCACTACACATTTAAATATTATATCTTTTAATCTACATGTAAAAAACAAATGTAAATGTTAACGCGAGAAAGATGGAGTAATTTTCATTTTTTTGTATTATCATTTTTCATTAAAAATGCTAAGAGTATATAATATTTTATTTATATTTTAAATTGTTTATGAAAAAATTAAATGCATTATTATTACTTTTTATTAATTCGAATATTATTTTTAATTAAAATATTTTCATCTTTTTTATCCGCTGCGTGTCATCCTATGAAACAATCTCAAGTATTTGACCATCTCAAAAAAAAAAGAATAAAAAAAATAGCAACATATTAAAAATTGATTAGAAATTTTAATTTAGAAGAATACGTTCATCATTTAAAAGATTTTTATATAATACTAAAAGACTAATTTTGATAAAAATATGATTAAATACACATAATACAAACTCCTAATAAAATATTACAAATATTTTTTTCTTCTAAATCCATTATTCCAATCCCCAACTGATTTTAACTTCAAATCAAGTGTAATAATGAGAGCTTATCATACTTAAATGAACTGCTCCATCCGTCATCAACTAGAACATCATTTGATAAGTTAAGTGTGCAATTGAAAGATACTATTTTTATTCTTAGAAATATATAAAACCTACACATTAATAATTCAATTAAAATATAAAACTTATACTTCCCCGTTACACTGAAAGGTCCCCATTTTACTATATTGAACGTCTCATTCAAAGGTCCTCATTTTCCCCTTTTAGTAAAAAAGTCTTACATATGACCCACTTCTCACTACTAATACAACTACCCAATACTCATATAATAATAATACCCCTTAATCCTCTTAATCCACGTACAAAAAGTAAATGGGGACTTTGCCTGGGACCAATATAACTATCCACTAACTGTATTATAAATAATACTTCATCCGTCCTAGACTTATGTTTATCGGTACTGTAAATACGAAGATTAAGAAAAATTATTTTTTAACCAACTTTATTAACTTTTTAAGGGGTATTGTGATATATTTAGATAATAAATAAATTATAAAGTATTGATTTTTTTTTATGTCTGTTAAGTGAGAGTAATATTTTCGAATTTAACATAATTTTTTAGATTGTTAGTTGATGTGAAATTTCAATTTTTGGATGGTGAAAATAAGGATGAGACGACTAAAATGAAAAGTATGAATATAAGTAATTGATGGATGGAGTAATATTTTTAAGTCCACATGCATGATACGCCACCTTTTATGGTGTACCCCATGAGGGGTCATCGCCCCTATCCTGAGAATTGGTAGGGTAGAAGGAGTAAATCGTAGGAGTATTAATTTTGATTATCTTGATTTTCTCTATCTCCAATGAATGACCATGTTGTTTATTTTCTTTGTCCCCGATATAGTGAGTACTGTGCATCTTTACTAACAGCCATTCTTTGATGGTGAAAAAATGGAGACTAATTCAACCTCATTTTCCTACGTTCATCACATAATCAGTTTGATTTGATCCGACTTTCCAGTTGTTAGCAGAATCAATAAATTAGAGAGAAAATTCCGGAGAGAAGTATTTCCGACAGAGTTGGTTTTTAACTGAAAATCGGCACCGGTGGAAGGATGAGCGGATCCGAAGACGACAACGGCGGCGGAGTGAATCCAAATTCGGACAACATTAATTCTCATCTAATTCCAAACGATGAAGATTATGTTTTTGGTGATTTGGATGATCTTGAGGATTTGGGTAGTGTTTGTGGTGATTTAGAGAATTTGAAAAACGAATCACTCCTCCACATGAAGTGAGTTCATCATCAACATTAATGATTGATTCCCTCTCTCTTTGTTTTAGGTTAAGAAAAATGAGAAATGTTTTCATGGGTTTTGCAGGATGACGATGAAATAAAATTCTGAAATTGTTGGTTACTAACAGAATGGAGGAGAGTGAGAGTAAGAAAGTAAGTGATTCCATTACGGAAGATGCAGTTGCAGATTATGATAAAAGGGAAGCTCAGAGGGTAACCAATCAGAGAAGAATTCCCAAGAGCTACCATGTAAATTCAAATGAAGGTGATTCAAAAAATGTGGAGAAAAAGCGCATGAAAGAAGTGGATGATTACACCAAAACTTTCTCTCCTTCCATGGCGGATTAGTGTAACAGAGAAGATGGAGATGATGATGATAGAGAGAGGAGGAATGATGCCAAGAGGTTAAGGAAGACATAAACATCATCAACAAACATAATTCTCTTCTCACCATATGTAATCTAACCAATTGTAATCTAATTTTTTTACCTATATTTCTACTCACACATATATATAGTGGACATGGCATACTGGGTCACATTTCTTGTTACTTGAAAGATTGATAAGCAAATTAGATTACCTATTCAATTTCTTAATTTAATCTCCTATATTACTCACGTTTATAATAAATATCTAAATTACAGAGTTTAATAGTAAGTAGTAGTATTTTGATAAAAAAATAAATACGAAATAATAAATATCTAAATTACAGGGTTTAATAGATTCAAACTACATTGATAAGTTGGAGTAATCCTAAATAAGAAATGTGACAATAGATTTGCATTTAATTTTCAAGTTTGAATTTGTTAAAAAAAATTCAAAACAATGATTATTGGTTACATGTCTTTTTTATTCTAGTAATTTAGAAAATAAATAGTTTACTGTTCTTAGAGTTGGATAAAAAACTTGGTTGCTTGTCGTTACAATAGACATCCTTTTACTTGGGGATTTTAATTGCGTACGTGCAACATATATAATAAGCATATTTTAGTAATGAGTCGACTCGTCTCACAAAAAACAAGAGAGTATCTCCTTTTAAAATGCATTATTTGCTACACTCAATCTACTTACCCCGGAGGGCGGGTCAAAGTATAAACCCATTTAAAAGAAAAATAAAATAAAATTGTGCACAAATAAATTATTTTAAGTTTTATAATAATTGTGTATAATTTGAAATTATGGGAGTAGAATTGCAATTGAGTGGACCAAAATCTACAAGTTTTTAAACTTTTGGACCCAATTTGCAAAAAAAAATAATCAATTTTAGAACTAAAAGAACAAAGAGTAGGACCATATTCCAAAACAGGTGTGTTGGGACTAAAACTCTTAAATCCTTGCAGGCAGAATAAGTTGGAGTAGTAAAATATTATTTATGATTTAAAATAAAATGATAAAATAAGAACAAAAATTTTGATGATAAGTGATAATAAGAAAAGGAGATGAAGATGGAGAAGAGACTAAAGGAAGGAAGAAGATGAAGGTTGATCGGTTGAGTGCATTGCCAGATTCTCTACTCATTAACATCCTCTGTTTCTTAGACCAGAATATGGTGTTCAAAGATGTTGCAAAGACGAGTGCTGTTCAAAACATGGAGATCTCTCTGGGCCCATATTAAGGTTCTACGAAGGAAGTAAGAAGTCGGACAAAGTTGCCAAGTTTGTCTCCCAGGTGGACAAAACTCTTGGTACCCGTACTGCAAAATCTTTAGCTGAATTGCAACTTAATTTCTTTTATAATCGAAAATACGCTTCCAACGTTGATGCTTGGGTTGCGTTTGCCTTAGAAAGCAAGGTGAAAAGATTCAGTTGGGTGACTGAAATATTCATGAATAGAGCAGTGTTCAAAAGAGGAGATCATATGTATCGCCCACCTCAGATGTTATACTCGAGTCCATGGTTGGAGCAATTGTGGTTGATTCATTGCATGGTGTGTCCTAAAACGAGAGTGGAGTGGAAATCTTTGACTACCCTCAACCTTGGGTTACTACATCTGCGTCAGCGAGTGGTTGACAACATTCTGTCCGGGTGTCCTGTTTTGTATTACTTGGATTTAAGGGGTTTTGGGGCTTCAATTCTTTGAACCTCACCTCCCCAAATCTTACTCATCTTCTCATATATGATTATTTTGAAAGGAAGGATGATCTGGAGATATCAGCACCCTATTTACACAGATTGGATATTAAGATCAATCCTAAAAGAGCAAAGTTGAAGCTCAAAAACATAGCTTCTCTCCAAGAAGCTTCCGTCGATATTGTTGAAGAATGGTGTGTAAATCTTGATCCATCATGTGAACACAAGATGTTGTTATGAGGTTGAGGGAGTGAAGAACATAATGGACGTAATGCATGAGTCATACACGTAGCATTAGACTCATTCTATCAGCTGCAAGTGTATGTATGCAAACGGTTGTGATCACATGTGAGGATTGGTTCAGTTTTGTTGTTGGTTGAGCTGTTATGAGTTTGTTAGTGATCATGTGCTCTTCAGTTGGTTAGTTATTAAGCACATGTGATGTGATCATTCCATTGGTGCAAGTGGCAATCGGTTATTGGTGAAGAAAGTGCATAAATACACTACACAACATCACAGCAAATTGATTCAATTTTAGAAACTGCATCATCTTGAATTACATCAGCAAGCTTCACATTAGTTTTAGAGCTAGATAGACTTGCTGTCATCTTCTTCATGTATTACGTCAATCAATAAGAAAGCTATTCTTTCCTCCGAGTGGATGTAGATCAAGAAGATCGAACCACTATAATTCCCTTGTGCATTCTTCCTTCCATTCATTGTTTTTACTTTGCTGTTTTTACTCATTGAGTTAGTGTGTGTGTTGCATCAATTCTCTAATCAACAAGAAACGACTGAGGAGTTCGTGTGTGAGATCAAGTGTATTGTTTGAAGATCAATACAACAAGGAAGTATCACAACAAGTGGCGCCGTCTGTGGGAACCAAACCATCAAACAGCTGCTGAATTCTAAGAAGATGAACACCACACGGTTTGATATTGAGAAGCTCACTGAAAAAACTGATTTCAGTCTCTGGAAACTCAAGATGAAGGCGATCTTGACACAGCAAGGGCTCATTGATGCATTGAAGCCACCTCCACCTGTCAAGACAGAGATAATAAAAGATCCATCAGCAGCTGGACCTCCAAGAATGCAAGTAGATGATGAGGTACTTAGAAAAGCTCATTCTACTATTATTCTATGTTTGGGGGATAAGGCACTAAGGGAAGTAGCTAGGGAGTCTACTGCAATTGGAGTCTGGGAAAGATTAGAATCCATGTTTATGATCAAGACATTAGCAAATCGACTTCACATTAGGCAGAAACTAAATGCATACAAAATGACTGATGAAAAGCCTATATTGGATCAAGTTGATGAGTTTGTAAAGATCATGGATGATTTTGAAACTGTTGACTCAAAGATATCAGAGGAAGAAAAAGTTCTCATGTTGATGACAGCTCTTCCAAGATCTTTTCAAAGTTTCAAAGATACTTTGTTATATGGAAATTAGAGTTCCATTAAGTTTGATAATGTGTTACTAGCACTCAAGTCTAGAGAACTACAATTAGTAACTGATAGCACTCAGAGTTCTGGAGGAGAAGGTTTGATGGTCAAGAAGAACAATCAAGCTAAAAGGAATAACAAGAAGAAGAGAGGTTCTGATGGAAACAAACAAGTCAGAAAGGATGGTGAGCAAGCCAAAGAAGGTGAAGTAAGGAAATGCTATCATTATAATCAACCTGGCCATATGAGAAGGAATTGCTACAAGTGGAAAGCTAGCAAAGGAAAAGGTATTGAGAAGGGGAAAGAGATTGATCAACCAAACCAAGTAAATCAAACAGCTCCTGCACAAGAAGATACTACAAAGTTTGTTGAAGTATTAACAGTCACTGCATCTGAAGTCTCTTCTGAATGGGTGATAGATTCTGGTTGTACCTTCCATATGACACCAGTCAAGTATTGGTTGATAGGATTTAAACATCAGAATGAGGGATCTGTACTTCTTGGAAACAATCAAACATGTAAGATCATGGGAAGAGGGTCTGTAAAGCTTGAAATGACTGATGGTACAGCAAGAATGCTTCATGATGTAAGGTATATTCCTGATCTAAGAAGAAATCTAATTTCACTTGGAAATCTTGATTCCTTGGGGTATAGTTTTCAATCAACTGATGGTTGTTTGACTGTCACAAAAGGAAATGATGTATTCTTGAAAGGTATCAGGAAACATGACCTGTATTTCTTGTGTGGAAATGCTGTCACTGCTCAAGCTTGTAGCACTAGTAAAATGAGACAATTCTATACTATGGCATGGAAGATTAAGTCATATAAGTGAGAGAGGTTTGCAAGAACTAGCTAAACAAGAGCTATTATGTGGTCACACTTCAATTACTTTAAGTCAGTGTGAACATTGTGTGATGGGTAAGGCAAAGAGATTAAAATTTGGTGTTGGTGAACATAACTCTTCATCTGTATTGGATTATGTTCACTCTGATTTATGGGGACCTGCTAAGAACATCACTAAGGGGGGTGGAAAATATTTCATCTTTTTCATAGATGATTATTCAAGAAAGGTATGAATATATATATTGAAATCCAAGGATGAAGCCTTCACCAAGTTCAAAGAGTGGTTAGTTGAGGTTGAAAATCAAACTGACAAAAAAGTTGAAGTGTTTAAGGACTGACAATGGGTTGGAATATCTGTCAGATGAATTCAATCAGTTCTGTAAGGATAGAGGAGTTAAAAGGCATAAGACTGTTCCATTAACTCCACAACAAAATGGAACAGCAGAAAGGATGAATCAGACCATTCTTGAAAGAATTAGATGTATGATGAACAGTGGAGGTTTTCCTAAGAGTTTTTGGGGGGAGTTAGCTACTACTGCTGCTTTTCTTATAAACAGATGTCCATCATCACCACTAAATTTTAAAACTCCAGAGGAGATGTGGAATGGCAAACCTGCAGACTACAGTAGTTTGAAGGTAATAGGATGTCTTGCCTATGCTCATATAAAGCAAGGAAAGTTAGAGCCAAGAGCTCTGAAGTGTGTGCTAGTTGGCTATCCATCTGGAGTAAAGGGGTATAAATTGTGGTGTCCTGACAAACAAAAGATTCTGATCAGTAGGGATGTTTCTTTTGATGAAGAGAAAATGCCACTGATTGAAAAAGTGAAAACTACTACTAGTTTTGATAATGATGTTGAGTCTCAGGTGGAGTCTGGCAAGACAGATAGTGGTGATGACAGCATTTTGGAAGGTCAAAACACCTATCATCTTGCTAGAGATAGACAAAGAAGAGAAATTGTTTTACCTGCAAGATACATCCAAGTTGATCTTGTTTCTTATGCTTTGTATACTGCCTCTGAAGTTGAATCACTTGAACCTGGAAGTTACAAGGAAGCTATAAGTAGTGTTGATAGTGATCAGTGGATAATGGATATACAAGAAGAGCTCTTATCTTTGGATAAGAATCACACATGGGATGTAGTGGAGAAGCCAAAGCATCAGAAGCTGATAAGTTGTAAATGGATTTCAGAAAGAAACCTTCTACAATTGAAGGTGGAAAGCCTAGATTCAAGACAAGATTAGTTGCAAGGGGTTTTTCACAGAAAGAAGGCATTGACTACAATGAGATATTCTCACCTGTAGTTAAACATTGTTCTATAAGGATCATTCTTTCATTGGTTACTCAATGGAATCTTGATCTTCATCAGATGGATGTTACCACAGCTTTTCTACATGGAGAGTTAGAGGAGCAGATATACATGGCCATACCAGAAGGTGTTGAACTTCAAAACTCAAGTTCAAAAGCTTGTTTGCTTAAAAGGTCTCTTTATGGTCTTAAGCAAAGTCCAAGGCAATGGTACTTGAGATTTGATGAGTACATAGTTAAGTGTGGATTTCAAAGAAATCTGCATGATAGTTGTGTATACTTCATGGAGGAAAGTGGTCTGTTCACATATCTATTACTATATGTTGATGATATGTTGTTGGCCAGTCATACAATGGATGGTATTCTGAAAGTAAAAAGGATGTTAGAAGCTGAATTTGACATGAAGGATCTTGGAGAGGCCAAGATGATACTAGGAATGTCAATTAGTAGAAACAGGTTCAGTGGTTCTTTGATGCTAAATCAGGAAGCTTATATGATAAAGGTTATCAAAAGATATAATATGGATGAATGTAAGAAAGTTTCCACTCCATTCAAGCAAGGTGTGAAGTTGACCCTACAGCAAGGACCTAAGTCTCAAACAGAAGTTATGAATATGAACAAAGCTCCTTATGCTAGTGCAGTAGGAAGTCTAATGTATTGTATGGTCTACTGTAGGCCAGACATGGCTTTTACACTTAATGTTTTAAGTAGGTTCATGGGATCACCTGGTAAACTACATTGGGAAGCAGCAAAATGGGCTATGAAATATATAAAAGGCACTGTCTGTAAAGGCTTGAAGTTTCAGAAAGTCAGCCAAGACAGTGAAATTCTGTGTGGATATGTTGATGCAGATTTTGCTGCTAACATGAATACTAGGAAGTCTTTAACAGGATATATCTTTACTCTTTATGGAACTGCTATAAGTTGGAAGGCTAGTCATCAATCCATAGTAGTTTTGTCCATAACTGAAGCTGAGTTTGTGACATTGACTGAAGCTATTAAAGAAGGAATTTGGATCAGTGGTATGCTTAAAGAACTTGGTGTGAAGCAAGAGACAGTGAATGTGTTCTGTGATAATCAGAGTGCTATTCATTTAGCAAAACACCAGGGCTATCATGAGAGAACAAAACACATTGATGTTAAGATGTATTTTGTGAGAGATCTTGTTGAAAGTGGTGCTGTCAAGGTATGTAAGATTGACACCTCTGTCAATCCTGCTGATTGTCTAACTAAGGCCTTGCCTAGTTCTAAATTTGAACTAAGCTTAGGCTTAGTTGGTATGTGTAATGAAGACTGAAGTGCTGCTCAATATGAGCAGCAAATAGGAGGGAAGGTTACAGTTTTGATTGAAGATGGATACTTGATTTAAGGTGGAGTATGTTGAAGAATGGTATGTAAATCTTGATCCATCATGTGAACACAAGATGTTGCTATGAGGTTGAGGGAGTGAAGAACATAATAGACGTAATGCATGAGTCATAAACGTAGCATTAGACTCATTCTATCAGCTGCAAGTGTATGTATGCAAACGGTTGTGATCACATGTGAGGATTGGTTCAGTTTTGTTGTTGGTTGAGCTGTTATGAGTTTGTTAGTGATCATGTGCTCTTCAGTTGGTTAGTTATTAAGCACATGTGATGTGATCATTCCATTGGTGCAAGTGGCAATCGGTTATTGGTGAAGAAAGTGCATAAATACACTACACAACATCACAGCAAATTGATTCAATTTTAGAAACTGCATCATCTTGAATTACATCAGCAAGCTTCACATTAGTTTTAGAGCTAGATAGACTTGCTGTCATCTTCTTCATGTATTACTTCAATCAATAAGAAAGCTATTCTTTCCTCCGAGTGGATGCAGATCAAGAAGATCGAACCACTATAATTCCCTTGTGCATTCTTCCTTCCATTCATTGTTTTTACTTTGCTGTTTTTACTCATTGAGTTAGTGTGTGTGTTGCATCAATTCTCTAATCAACAAGAAACGACTGAGGAGTTCGTGTGTGAGATCAAGTGTATTGTTTGAAGATCAATACAACAAGGAAGTATCACAACAAATATCTTTCCCGGAGATTGGAATCTTAAATTGGCATCTGCGGATGAAATGAATGATGTCAGAGAAGTCTTTCAAACTACTCTTGATGTCCCAAAGCTTGAGCTCGGATTTTATTCGTTTCGTTTGAGGTACTATGCTGTTAGAGTAATTTTATTAAGTATTAAATGATTCAACTCTTTATAAGCTTCAACTTTTAGATGAGTTGATCATTTAACATGGTATCAGAACCTGATTAACAAAGGTCAAACCTCACTGCCACCCATTTAATGAAAAAATTCCATGCTAAAAGTTAACCCCGCCTGTATATGTGAGGGAGACGTGTTAGAGTGATTTGATTAAATATTAACGATTCAACTCTCATTAGTTTTTTAAAAGAAGGCAATTAATATTATTCTTGATACTAATTTCTAACTCCACATTAGTTTTTCTGTACCTTAGTGTTATGTTTTTTTTACATTACGTAGAAACCTCTTTCTTGGAGTCCACCTCCTCCAATGGATGATTTAAACTGTGATTTGTTGCATCTGAAGACTGTACTTGTGAAATCTTTTGAAAAAGGCGGAAATCCGATGAAAACACTGTCTCAATTTTTGTTGAAGAGGGCTAAATCTTTGGAAGGAATTAGCTAGGTGTCTTGAAAAAGACATGGAAATTACTAGTGATGATGACATTCAGACCATCTCATAAGTCATAATCCTCTATTCTTGTTACACTGCTTCAATTCTATGTTTACTAGTACTCAAGGTAGTATATAACCGCGTGGGTATAAAATTTCATTTTATTTACTTTATTTTATTTTAGACAAACACTTATATAAACGGGTTTACTATGTAAACCTGTTGTCCTACCTCTAATCTTATATACCATATATGTACAATGTGAATAATATATTTTTTTAATTTACAACATAAATTTGGTAGATATGAAAGTGTTTTTTATTAATATATTAGTCTTATTTATGGTTGTGTATTTATGCATGAATAACTGTTTTATTATTAAAAAAAATATGTTTGAATTTAGTTATCATTTTCTTCCTGAGAATAATTTCTTTTAAGTATTTATATTTATTTCTTGACTTCCTTACTCTCCCCTTCTTATTAATTAACTAGTATGTAACCCGCGTAATACGCGAGGCATCATGAGTATTTAGTTGATAAAAAAAATAATTTGAATTATATATATATATTCATAATTTTTACAAATTATGAGACAAATTACTTACAAATTAAATTAAAGTTATCATTTAAGCAAAGTCTTTTTGTTTTATTATTCCAAGTAACAATTGGAAGGTAAACAAAGTACTCTCTACTAATAATAAATTGATTTATGAAAATGGTGCACGTAAACTTTTTAAAAAATATATAAAAGAAATGATGATTATCAAAAATTTAATTTAAAAAAAATACATTTTAGAATATATAATTTGGGATATCAACATAATAAGATGCAGAATGAATGTGAGAGGCAAAAGATGATGTATAAAAGAGTAATATTTTTCTTAACATAAATAAAATCTTGAGAAGAAAAATCTGTTAAAAATAAAATGGAATCCGTAAGAGTAGATCAATATATCATCCAATTAATAATAAAAAATCAAGGTGATGCCCTCACTCCAACATATAGATGATAAGAAAGATAAAATATGTAAGAAATCAAAAGAATATATGAGAATATATCAATAGGATTGGTAAGAATAGAAAGTACATCATTAATTAAAGAAATAAATAAAATTAGATGCTACCCTGCAAGAATTAAAACAAAAGAATATGTGAGAATATATCAATAGGATTGGTAAGAATAGAAAGTATTAATTAAAAAATAATAATTAGATGCTACCCTGCAAGAATTAAAACCTGCAAGAATATTTGAGAATAAAAATGAGATCAATTATAAGAATAGATTACAATGTTAAAAGCTGAAGTTGAGATCGTACTTTCCCCACTCAATTGACCGTTCTTCACTATTAATCACATTGGAGACTCGAGTCGATCACCATTCACGTGGAAGAAAAAGAGAAATTGAAGAAAAATAATAGATGATCCTAAAAGGCAAATAGGTCTCATCAATTATAGAAATGGAAGAATTAAGAATGGTTTTAAATGTTAAAAGAAAATTTATAAGAATTAAAAGTTCATAAAAAAATCATTAAGTCTAATAAATTATAGTAACGTAGAGTTAAGAATGATTAAAAAAACCTTAAAGAATTAAAAATGACTAAAAAAAATAAAATAAAATCACTATTAAAATGACAGATGATCCTAAATACTCTAAAAAGATGATACATCATCTTGAAGACACTAAGAATGACACATGGCAAAAGAAAATTCTCATTAAATTACTATTAGATGACAAATCATCCTAAAAACACTAAATAGATGACACATCATCTTGAATACACTAAGAAGATGATACATGGCAAAAGAAAACTCATTAAATCACTATTAGAATGAAAAATCATCCTAGAGACACTAAGGAGATGACATATCATTCTTAAGACACTAAGAAGATGACACGTGACAAAAGAAAACTCTTGTTTAAAAATCACTATTAAAATAACAGATGATCCTAAAGACACTAAAAAGATGACGCATCATCTTGAAGACACTAAGAATGACACATGACAAAAGAAAATTCTCATTAAATTACTATTAGATGACAAATCATTCTAAAGACACTAAATAAATGACACATCATCTTGAAGACACTAAGAAAATGACACATGACAAAAGAAAACACATTAAATCACTATTAGAATGACAAATCATCCTAAAGACACTAACGGCTAGATTGGTATGATTGAATGAAATTCGAATTGAATGGAATGAACTCATGAATGAAATAAAGATGAGAAATGAATGAATGAAAAGAATAATTATCATGATTGGTACGGTTTAGATTTAATTCAAGTAATGGAATACACCTTTAACTAATTTCAATCTCATTAATATATTTTTATAATGTTAAATTTAAGTTATAAATTATATAAATAATTTTAAATTAATTAAAATCTATTAAAAATCATATTTTTATATTAAAATTAAATTTAAAATTTATATTATTTATAATTAAAAAGTTATTAAATTATATATAAAAAATAAAAATAAATTAATATTTTATATTTAATATATTTATATTCAATTTAACAAATAAAAATTTTATTAAAATTTATTCAATTTAATTTTTATATTCAGTAATTATTTAAAATTTTATTAAAATTTTAAAGAATTAAAATATAAATAAAAATTTTATTTTATTAATTTTTTACGGAAATGAATAACAAAATATATGATTTTTTATTGAAATTTTACATGAATTAATAAATTTTTAAAATTACATGTTAAAACAGAAAAAAAATAATTAAAATTCTTTTTATAATCATATAAATAAAGATGTGAAATAAATTAATATATACATATATTACACATAGATAAAAATAAATAAAATAAAAATTTGATATTTAAGCACATAGGAATACCCAATACCATGGGGTGGGAGGATCACTATTCTTTATTTTAAGGAATGGTGATTCCATATGAAATTGGGTTTCCATTCCCATTATCCACATCATTCAAAGAATTAAGAATTAAATAAGGAATGATAATTCTAATTTCATTCCTACTTGATTTCATCCTATCAATCACCTCCTAAGGAGATGACATATCATTCTTAAGACACTAGGAAGGAAGATCACATGTGGCAAAAGAAAACTTTTATTTAGTTATATAAAGATTTGAAACAAACATTAATTAGGATCGATAAGTTCTGTTTTGTGTTTTAAAAATCAAATTTCAGTTCCTGAGAATAATTTCTTTTAAGTATTTATATTTATTTCTTGTCTTCCTTACTCCTCCCCTTCTTATTAATTTGAAACAAACATGAATTAGGATCGATAAGTTCTGTTTTGTGTTTTAAAAATCAAATTTCGGTTGTTAAAATTCATATCTAAATTTTAATAATCATTTTTAAGAATACCTCCAAAATTTATTAATTTTCTATTCATACATATATTATAGTTATTTTTCCTTAATTATTAATATGTTTTTGAGTGAGGCTTGTGTGTGCCAGGGCGCACGGGAACACATTTCGTCCGCCTTTAGAATTTAGTATTATGGGTAAGGGTACATTACTTTGGTCTAAAGGGTATACACTTTAATTAATAAAGGTACACCATTTTGTTCTAAAGGGTATACACTTTATTAACATTTTTTATTTTTCTTCAAAAAATAAAGGGTACACATATTTATACTAAAGGGTATATAAATTAACACAAAATTTCAATGGCGCACGGGATGTGTTCCCGTGCGCCCGGACACACACAAGTTTTTGTCATGGTACATGTCTTTATACTAAAGAATACACAATGTAACAAAAAATTCTAAAAGTGTACTCCAGTGCGCCCGAACACACAAGTTTTAGCCCGTGTTTTTTTCTCGATCCTCTCTCATCTTTTAACTTAGTTTAATTTATACTACATCTTTTGAATTATTCCCACGAAAATAGGAATCTCATAAAATGATGAGTTAACTAACCATTAATATGTATCAATTATATAACTAAAATATGGAAAATATATTGAATTGATCTATCTCACCAAACAAATCTCCCTTAAATACTTAATTTTTATTATAGAAACAAAAATGATTAACTAACCATTAATATGTATCAATTATATAACTAAAATATGGAAAATATATTGAATTGATCTATCTCACCAAACAAATCTCCCTTAAATACTTAATTTTTATTATAGAAACAAAAATGATTTTTTTCTAACATTTAAATAATAAAAGGTTAATAAATAAAATTTTATAAAACTTTAAAAAATAATTTAATATTTAATATAACCTTGAATTATAAAAATTTTATAATGCATAAAAATTTAAAAATCAAATCATTTGAATATTTAGAGGTTTTATGAACGTTTTACTAATTAAATGTTAAAAATGATTAATTTTATTCATATAATAAAATATAACGACTTAAATATATATATATATATATATATATATATATATATATATATATATATATATTAAGTTGAAGTAATATTTTTTAACTAAATCAATATATCTTATTAGTATTAGAACTTTATTATTTTTTGAATAATTTTTAAAAATTTAAAAATTTTATTAAATAGGTTCAATTTGTAAAAAAAATTATTTTATTCAAAATCTCACGAATTAAGACTAAATCGTAATTTAGGTATGGATTGAGGTTTTTTGGGTAATAAACTCAAAGAAGATGTAGGAGCTACGTCAGCGATCGAACAACATTGATACCCGATGGTGGTCTTTTTAGTTATAAATATTAATATACTTTTACAAGTTGAAAGCAAATTGCAATTAAGAGTATCCTCCTATGAGATAGATTTTTTGTGAGATAATTGTGAGACGGGTCGACTCATTACTAAAGTATGCTTATTATATATGTAGAGTATGCCTATTATATAAGTAAAATATGTTTATTTATAATTAAAATATGTTAATAATAAATCATATTATAACACATTAAAATCATACTTTAATTCATCATTTATCATACTTTAGAAAAGGGTTAATTGCACCAAAATACACGAACTTTTTCCATTTCCTCAATTTAATCGCGACTTTTTTTCTTATCAAAAAAATGCATAACATTTTATTTATTTTTCAATTTATTCACGAACTTTCTTTTTTTCAATTAAATACACAATTTTGTTATATTTTTTCAATTTAATCACAAATTTTTCTTGTTATTTTCAATTAAATGAATGACTTTTTTTTTATGTTTTACAATTTTAATCGGGATTCTTTATAAAATAAAAAAATGATGACTAACTTGACTAATACAAATTTAATATTTAAAATATAATAAATAAATTAAAAAATTATGAAACAACTCATATATAAATATGATTTATTCACGCATTTTTTAATAATTAGTACATGTTATATAAATATATAATTAATAAATAATATATTTAATATATGATTGGTTTTATGTACGTATTAAAATAGTATTAAACTTAAATAATTCATCTATAAATATTATTTAATCATGTTGTTTTATAAAAAAATATATTTACTATAATTATATCCTATAAATTAATAAATATATGTCAATTTATAAATATTATTTAGGCAAAAACTTGTGTGTGGCCTGACACAAGGGATCACATTCCGTGTGTCTTTAAAATTTTGTGCTAAATTGTTTACCCTTTAGTATAAAAATGTGTACTCTTTATTTTACAAGGCAAAAACTTATCTGCGCCCGGGCGCACGGAACACTGTGTGTGCCTTTAGAATTTTGTATTAAATTGTATACCTTTTAGTATAAAGATGTGTAGTCTTTATTTTCTGAAGAAAAATTAAAAATATAATTAAAAGTGTATACCCTTTAGAACAAAATGGTGTACCCTTATTAATTAAAGTTTATACCTTTTAGAACAAAATAATGTACCCTTATCCATAATACTCAATTCTAAAGGTGAACGGCGTTCGCCCGGGTGCACGCAAGCCTCACTCTATTATTTAATCATGAATTTTTGTATATATGTAATATATGAATTGTTTACATATTATAATTAAAAAAATCGTCCATAAATCAGTGTTTTCATAACCTGACTGGAGATCGAACCGCTGGCCTCAACGATTCACGGTCGGACCGGTCGAACCGGCGGTTCAACCGGAAAAGCTAAAATTACACATTTTTATAATATCTTATATATTTTATATATGATTATATATTAATATGTTTAGTGTATATTTAAATAAATACCTAATTAAAAAACAATAGTAATAGATTGAAAGAGGAAATTTTAATGTGAAGAGATATGATTTTTGAATTTTAAATTCTTATAATAGCTCGACCACAAATAAATAAATTAGAAAGAAATATACTAATAATCATTATTTTAATCAGCTTTAATAATAAATATTCCTATAAATTAAAATTTGAAATAAATTTAGAAGGAAAATTCGAATGAATATTGAATTGAAATAAATTTGGGATAAAAAAAATTGAAATAAAATAAAAATCTAAAAAAATTTAAAAAATAAAAAAATATCAAAACTGGCTGTTTCCGGTTCGGCCGGTCCAATCGGTTTTTCCGATTTTGACCGGTCCGAACCGATTCTTCCCGGTTTTAAGCCAAAAACACTTCTTAGCGGGTGATCAGACCGGTCACCGGACCGGTTCCCGGTCGAACCGGCCGGTCCGGTCCGGTTTTGACAACAGTGCCATGAATATTATTTAATCCCATATTATTTTGTAATAATATATATAATAATATATGAATTGTTTTATATATTTTAATAATAGGTAATTTATTTATTAATATATTATAAATATTTAATGTGAATTGATTTTTATTAATTAAATTAATCATATATTTTATTAATATAAAAAATTGAATAAAATTGTAAAATATAAACAATCATGTATTTAATTAATTGAATAAAGAAAAGTTAGTGACTAATTAAATTGAAAGAATAAAAAAAGGTTGTGTATTTAATTAATAAAAAAAAGATTGTGATTAAATCGAAACAAAGGATAAAGTCATGTATTTTTTTATAAAAAAAAAACAGTTCGTGATTAAATTGAAAAAGGAAGAAAAGATCATGTATTTATTGCAATTAACCATTTAGAAAACATATTTTAACTATTAATAAGCATATTATATCTCACAATATAGATCTACTTTAACATGGTCTCTCACAAACTCTCTCATATGTGACGTCTCACAAGAGACTTTGTCTGCTATTAAAGTTTTTTTTTTCAATTAACCCTTTTTTAAAGCTCTGTAGATGATTAATTTGTGAGCTTCTTATATATAGATTAAGGTCAATCTTCCAAGTATGAGACAACAAATTAAACCAAAGCTAAATATAATTTTTTTTTAAATAACATCACGTTAATGAAATTATTAATTATAAAGAAAATAATAATATGCTTCCACACCACTCAATCCAGCAGCAATGAGAATGCTATTGCAGTCCCTTATAGCAAGTTACTGCAAGGTTTCAGCCTGATGGTAGAAGAAGCCAAAATAGAAGTTTAACATTCAATATTCAAAAGATTTTTAAAAGAAAGCTTTTCAAAAATTTAGCATTGCTATAATCAAATGATGTGCATAAAAAACCACTTCCAGATTAAACCAGATAACAATTTCATAAACAAAAAGCATCCTGATCATAAGGTACAGAGACATTGTAAAACATAAAAACAATTCAAAACTTGCATATTGCTAAAACCAAGTTCATGCTCAAATACAAAGAGGAGAGCAGCAACCCACAGGAATTATCACTTCGATCTTTACTCTTGATGTTGCTGATAGTTATAACATTATCAGTGGCCGATTGTTTACTGATCGAGCACCAACATCCTACGTTCTCATAAGTCGTCTACTCATGTTCACCATCTTTGTGCTTCTTCTTTTTCTTCTCCTTTTTCTTCTCGCTATTAACTGCTTCAATATCATCTCCAGCAACCTTACCAGCATCACCATTTTCTGCTTCTTTAAGCTTCTTTTTTTTCTTTTTCTCAGATTTCTCCTCATTTGATGTCACATTGTCATCCTCCTTTTTGCCTTTCTTTTTGTCCTTCTTTGATTTCTCACCATCAGAAGGAACAACTTCATCTGCACTCTCTTTCTTCTTTTTCTTTTTCTTCTCCGTCGTCACTGGTTCCACGACGTCCCCAGCATCTACCTTGGCTTTCTTAACAGTAGCCTCTGGAGCAGGACTTCCATCAACTGATTCTAGCTTTCGCTTTAGCCCCCCCTCATTTCCTTCCTCTTCCTTATTTTTCTTCTTTTTCTCAACCTCAACACCACCACTCTCAACATTGCCACCAGTAGTGGGAGCCGGCTCCACAGCAGCTGCAAGGCTAGCAACAGCAGAATCCCCTCCGGCAGGCAATACAACATTCCTCGACCACTCAGCTGGTGTTTTCTCGTTTGGCTTCCCATGCTTAACCAACTTCCCCTCAGCAATGAACTTCTTCTTCATCGAAGCTCTAGGACCCAACCCCCATTTCCTAGGATAAGTATCCCTATCCATAACCACCCTCTTAATCTTGGCAACAGTTCCATGGTCACAAGTAGCCATCACTGCAGTTGTCATCTCTGCAATACCTAAAGCAATCGCCTCTCCCTTGGTGGTCATCAACACCACCTCCTCCCCAACTTCTATGTCATTCTCAAACCTCAACAGCCCCGGAATCATCAACTTCGCACCATAACAAATTGCATTCACGGCTGAATCCTTCAGCACAAGCCTTTTATAACTAGTCAAGAGCACCTCCAATGGCATAATCACCCTCCTAAGATAAGTTTCTTCCCTATAGTTATCATAAACCCATTGTGCATCCATCACATCATGCATAGTAACCATATTATCTTTCTCTACCATAATCCCAGAACGCACCCTCCTCAATTCCTGCATATGCCCACCCACACCCAGCAAAAGCCCCAAATGCACACACATTGTTCTCACATAAGTTCCAGCCTCACAAGAAATCCAGAAAACAACCAAATGCTTATCAGCATCATACTCAAGAAGCTTACTTTCATAAATAGTTCTAATCCTAAGCTGTCTTTTAACAGCAGAAATCAAAGGAGGCCTCTGAAAAACCGCACCTGTTAGAGTCTCGAGAGCTCTGGCAACCTTTGAAACATCAGGAACTTTTGAATGCAGTCGAGCCACGCACACGTACTCTTTCCCTGCCCCCTGCTGCGATTTCACCAACCGGGTCGCCCGATCGATGCAAACGATCAAATTACCCGTGACTTTCGGGTCAAGTGTACCCGAATGTCCAGTCTTCTCCACGCGTAAAATGCGCTTAATCCAAGCAACAACCTCATGAGAAGAAGGGTTGGATGGCTTATCGAGATTCAAAACGCCATATTTGATGTACTCTGCTAACGGTCGTTTCAAAGGGGAGTAACCGCACGGCAGAGGGGTGTAGTGTCCGGTTCGGACATTTAGTTTGTCGTAGTTTTTGAGAAGAATCGGCCATTGGGAAGTGTCAATGGCGGGAGTGTGGCTCTGTGGCTTTATCAGGAAATCAACAGCCTCACTTTCAATATCTTCCTTCACCTTGCTTTTCTTCTTCTTCGTCTTCTCGGAGTGAGAAAGCTGAACCTCAGTCATGGTGACTGTAAGAGTTCGATCTCCGTGAACTCAAAATTTAGGAAGACGAAGAATAAATACTAGGGTTTCAAGAGGCGACGTTTGCAGAGGAATAGGGTTTAGGGTTTTGATGGAGACGGAGAAATGTTAGTGTGCGGTGAGGCGCATGGAACACACCATAGGAGGTCAACTAGCTAATGGGCCGAATTATATCATAGCCCAACAATTAAAATACAATACTAATTTACAGCACTGAATGACTACAGTCCATTATTGAATGGGCCTCCAAAAGCGTTACAGCCCAACCGTAAGAGTCAATTATTTAACTGAAATTTTAAGGTGTAAAAATCGTAACAAAATAAATAAGTGCAAACTTTATGCTTAATTTGTACTCCCTCCGTCTTGGTCGATTACAAACAATTGAATTTTTATGTAGATTAAGATTATACATTTCAGATTATTATGTTAGACTGATTTTACCTTTTTTTATTGTTCATAATGTGATGAGACGAATACAAATTGAAATTGTATGCAAAGCTCTAAAATAGAGCGAGTATAACATACACAAGTATTTTATAAGATTAGATTAGATATTTTAAACGTGCGTTGCATGTTGCTTTTGTGTCGTACTTTGTAATATATCTCAAAGAAACTATTATTTTAAATTGTATATAAAATTAAAATATGAAATATACACTCAATAGTATAGTGATTTAGTCTCTCTTTTCATTTTGCTCTTATACCATCATTCATCTCTATTTTTAATGGTTTTGCATACACTGCAGATTACTTATTTTTTCCTCACAATTTACACCCCTTCGAAATTTAATACCACCATTCATTTTTATTTTCAACGGTTCTCATACACTGCATTTTTTTTTCCCTCACAACTTGCACCCTTTCGAAATTTACATTCGTAAAACGACATCACTGTGTAATTTTTTTTTTTCCTTTTTATGTATTTATATCAAATGTAATGATATAAGCTGCACCATTTTTTTTTCTTTTCTATAAATAATAAAATGGGATTGTCCATTCTTTATTTATCTCCTTGTTTATTTTCTTTTTCTTTGATTTAATACATTGGCTTTAAGATAAATTGTGCATGATTTTTTTTGTTAGGGTGTTAAAAAAGTATCAAATATTCACGTCATAATAACTAATTAACATTCCATTATATTTTGTTAGATATAGTAGGAATATTACTGTTAAAGCGTTTAAGAATCAAAACTAATTTTATCAGTTATATAATTGTGGGTAAACATGATATTAATTTACTTTTTTCACTTTATTTTGAGACTTTTTTTTAATAGTAATGTTGGCTTGATCAAATTAAATATATTCAACCTTTTTTTATTTTTATTTTTTTAAAGCTTTTTGACTTTTCAAATGATTTATCAATTTTCATTTCCTTATTTATGAGGGAAAAAAACTTAATTAATTTAAATTTCAATTGATACAATAAAATATTAATGTTATTAGTAAAAGTTAAAAATGAAATATATATATAATTATTTTTCATATAATTCACATTTTAATTATAAAATATAATTTATAATACACTAAAATATTATTAAAAATATTATGAACGCGTTTGCACATTAATTACATAAATTTTAAAGACCCACGGTGACTAGTCACACAAGTTTTTGTCTAAATAAAAATACAACTAACATAGATATACATAATAGCTCTAGAAAAATCAACAATTAATTAATTAAATACATAATAGCTAAAAATCAACAATCAATTAATTGTTCAGCATCCCAAACATCCTTGACATGAAGACCAAGAAAAGAGAATAACAATATAATAAATGGGTGCTTAATTGATTCAAGATTTAGAAGAAAAAAAATTATAAATCCACATTCAACTATCACATATTTATAATATTCTTGTGAATAGCCAATAAAATTATTAATAAATATGAAAACGATGAAATATTACTTGAAGAAGGTTATAACAACTCAAATGGGAGTTTTGTTATAAACATTATTTAAAACCTGAGAATCAAACAATTCATGACCACCCCACCAAAACTCCTTAAATGAGGACGCTGAAAAAACGGATAGAAAACTAAAAATAGAAAAAATTACCAATTCTATGTTCATATAACAGTAAAACTCAGCTCTTGGAGTGCTCGTAAATGATATTATCCATTCAAATGGTTTGAATGCCTTCAGTATGGAAGCTAATCGCTTTTATGCAGAAATAGTGACTCAACAGGGTGTTGTTAATAATTTATTCAGAATAGATCTGAATAGATCTATATTCAAAATGGATAAATCTTCCATACTCGTTCAGTTAGAATTCATTCTAGGTAAGAATCGCATTTTCTATTTAGTTCTATCCTCCCTCCATCTTGGGTATGAATATAAAGTAGCCAAAGAAATTCAATATCTTCTTAAATATGTTAAGTTTGGTATACCACCCGTTGGTCTTCTTTCTTTCGTACTAGTCAACTTTTTTCTTAATAGTCTAGATTTTGAGATTCAACCTCTAAATAGAAAATATTTCAGATATCTGAATGAAGTATACTCTCTCCGTCCCATTTTAGATGACACACTTTTCATTTTGGGTTGTCCCACAAAGTTTGCACCTTCCTAAAAAAGTAAAAAGTTAAACACAATTACCATTCCCCATACACTTTATTTACAAAAAAATCACCCATACCTAACACAACTAACATATTTTATCATTTATTTATTACCAAAAAATATCATAATACCCCTAAAAGTTATCACTTTCTTAATCTCCGTGCCGAAAAGAGGTGTGCAGTCTTTCATGGGATGAAGGGAGTATATATTTAATTGTTCTAGTGTAAGAGAAATCTCTGATCTACTGAGAAAACTAGGTCTTTAGGGCAGTATTGATATTCTCAAGCCCGGGACTCATACTAGTTGCATAGTAGGCCGTATAGGCATAAATAAGAAAAGAGAAGTCTATGTTGAATATTCTTAAAGGAATTGCCATCTATGTTGCCTTTATTGTATTAGTTCTCGCTCTATCGGAAACGGCTACTCCTGAGGGTACCTTTCTTAATATTCCTAAATAGAGTAGAGAATAAGGAAAGAAATGCTTGCTTATGTTAATAGAACTACATTTTGACTTGATCCTAAACTATATAGGTACGTAGATAGCCAGGCAAGCTTGGTCTTCTGGTCCAGTTTAGTCTAACGAGCTAATACGAAAGTGCCAGAATGAGAAATAGAGAACAATGCTTGAACAACAAAGCATAGAAAGCAGAGGATTAGTTGAATAGAATAGAATAATAATAAATAATCGATTTGGAAATAGAATAAGGACTTTACCTGGATCTCATAATAGGGATTGATACCCCGGAGTTATTACAGGATCACTTACTCGTGTCCTCATCTCGTTTCGTTGCTTGTTGGTTAGCTGCATCTGTTCTTTGAACATGGATGGGATACTCTTAATCCAGCCGGTGAGTTAAGACAGGTGATAAGTGTGAAATTCACCTAGATTTTAAGTGGATTTTTGTGGCTTTAATTTAATAATTGCGCATGATTTTAATGAAAATACTATTAATTGCTTGATTATTTGGAGAAAGGTATTTTTATTTATTTTTACAGAAAAATAGGTGATTTTGATAAAAATAGATTCTACAAGTGAAGAGGAAGATGTGGGAGAAAACGGAGCTCAATTTGAAGTTGAAACGAGCAAGAACGGGCCGAAGAAAAATTTATTATAAATCCCATTTTTTTGTCCCATGAGCTAAATTATCCCACATTGAATACTTACCACAAATTCCTCTCACTCTACCACTACATGAACCTACTTGTCCCACATTGGAAATTCACTCAAATTTCTCTCATCCTTACTACTATAAATACTCTCTTCCATGAAAGTCACCATTAAACATATTCTTCACCCATTTAATTCCATTAAATTGAATCACTCATAGATTCAATAGTTGAGAGGGCTTTTAAGTAAGACCTCCATAGTTGAGATCTCTCCCCCTTTTGGGGCGAGGGATCCGTAGTTTTAAATATTTTTCTCGATTAGGATTTTAATTATTTTCCAAGAAGGTGGGGACACCAAGGAAATGATGAGCTTGGTGGATGTAAAAACTTCATTCGGTGAAATCTAATCCTACTTATTATCTTTTTATTTTCTATGTTTTGGATGTTTGAGTGATGTTTAGATTATAGACTAATTTGTGATCTAGTCTAATTGTATTCCCGGCTTTGATTAGTTTCATTTGTGAATGCTTAATTGCTTAATCTATATGTTTGATTTGTGTGGTTAATTATCTAGTGCATTTGGTTAGAACGAGAGTTCAATTATGTGTTTTAGGAATTAATTGAATCATTTCATCATGTGGGTTATGTGATTTAATGTGGGAAGAGTTGGAGACGACCTCTTATGTTTAGAACTACATAAATGGACACTAGAGATGTTAGATCGAGAGGTCAATTAATCTAGTGAGGGGAACCCAACCTTAGTGAATTCATAGTACATAGAAAGAGAATATTACCTATGATTTAGTACCTTTTAGGGAACTCGTATGAGTAATTAGTACCTATTGGAAGGTGTTCACTTTGGTCTAGATCTTAATCCCTCCATCCCGTTTCAATATTTACGTTTGATTTTTGCACGTTGATTAAGGTGTATAATATTTTAATAGATAGTGGGTGGAAAAATATAATATTTAATACAAAGTGGGTAGATGTATCAGTGTTGAATGATATATTAATTCTTTTAGGTGGGTCCCATATTCCAAAAAGGAAAACGTAAACATTGAAATGAGACGCGCAAAATAGAAACGTAAATATTGAAACGGGACGGAGGGAGTATGTGCTATTTTGGGATCTTTGTAAGGGTCTACATCCTCTTCATCTCGAGAGAGAGTTTAGGTGGAAATTGTGATCGTTCTTACTATGATAGCTTAAATTGGGAGACAATTAAATGCGTTACATGATTTATCCATTTGAATTGCATCATGAAGATTTTCTTTGCATTGAAAATTCTAAAAATATTGTAATTAGTTTTTTTCATGTTTATTATCCTCCTTTATCGGTCGTCACTAACTAATACTCTAAAGAAGTTGTCACACTTTTCTTTTTGGTTTGTCCCACTAAAGTTGACACATTTCCTTTTTAATATAAAGACCCACACAAAAAATAATTAATTTATTCTCATGGGCCCCACATATCACCTCTAATACAACTACCCACTACACATTAAATATTATTTCTCTCACTCCACTTTACATTAAATTATTATACTCCTTAATCTCCGTGCCCAAAAAAATTATACCAACTTCTATGGGACGAATGGAGTACGAGACTATAACTTGAAGGCCACAAATCCTAAATTCCCTTGGGTTCGATAAATTCTTTAATTGGTCATCCCAACTATAAACGACCAATCAACAGGGTACTATATTTTTTAATCCATGGGATAATCTATACTCTATCTTTTCTTACAGGAAAATGTAGCGAACTTAGGGAAGTAAGCGAGTGGTAGAGCAATTAAGAATAGCTACATCGGCGTACTCTTACTTTTGAGTGAATACAGGATAGATTGATCCCTTTCCTTCAGCGGATTGGGATGTCGATACTAATTGCATATGCTGTTGTAAGCCTAGTCTTCAGATGACGCTTAGCCGGGTTGGAACTTTCCTTTGAGCGATTGGATATAAATAAATCACATGAGATATCTTCAAGGGATGCCTCCTTTAACAGGATGAAAAGTAGCTATTCTGCTGACGATTTTAGCCGCATCCTAAATAGAGGACTGAAGGTCAAAGATTGGAATTCCTTCTAGTAGCAGTTTTAGAAAGAACTTTTTTATAATGCGTATATGAGCCAATGCTCATTGAAGAGCGCCACTTTAAACCTCCTCCACTTCTCTTAAGAGATTTCTTGAGAACTTATCCCCTATTCCTTCTTATCTGAAGTTCTGGGGTACCCGTAGCACCCGTACATGGATAGAGCTAAGGCAGATTTAAATACTCTATGTCTTAGCGATTATGGAACTTGAAGTCCAAAGATGAACATGGTCGGAGTCGACGAAACCACCACCATAATGGATAAAGGTATACATCTAACCGCGAAGAAAGGATATGGCGGACA
This sequence comes from Pogostemon cablin, assembly GCA_023678885.1. Taxonomy (NCBI): domain Eukaryota; kingdom Viridiplantae; phylum Streptophyta; class Magnoliopsida; order Lamiales; family Lamiaceae; genus Pogostemon; species Pogostemon cablin. The sequence goes on from CM043012.1 coordinate 18,232,974, forward strand.
TACCTTGAAGATAGAAATGGGCTAATACCACCCTTCCTTCCTAACCACTGTGTGAGTCTTTATATTTCTATTCCACCACTCGATCGCAATCATATCTATCCAACTGGAATCTCATTCCTCTTGGCGTGATTTGTCTGGCTGCTTGGCTTGAAGTAACTGCGCTAAAATACAAACAGGCGTAGAAGGGATAGAGACGGGTAATCCAGAATTCAAAAGAGTCGCCTGCGAAGGCGAAAAATCCAGGTTAACAGCGTTAGGGTTCCCGGGGCCAGAAACCCTAGTAGTGAAAGCCGCATGCAAAGGCTGACTTACTGCATCATTCACCAAAGGGTTCAACAGATCTTCAGAGTTTCCTTAGATTTCTCAGCCGGTTTCCATCATCTTTTGATCCATGCCATGCAGACTGATCTTAGTCCTCAGCTCCATTCTTTGTGGCATCTTGCAGTTGTTTCTTGTACCTTGCTCATTTGGCATACGCGGAATAAAGTTATGTTTGAAGGTGGGTCTCTTCTGAACTTCCATATTAAACCATTAGTAAGTCAACTAGAAAGTTTAAATCAAATCCCCTAGTACCACTTGTTCACTACCCCAACTAAAGACTAGTAATCTACTTTATAACTCCCACGTGAACAAAGCAATCAGCTTACGGAGAGAGGAGATGCTCGGGCTAAGCCCAGTAGCTCGGTTGAAGAAGACACAGAAATGAAAGCTCTTGTGAAGTCTCACCATCTTTCATGTATGAGGAATCTAAGTATAATAGAAAGAGGATTGATAAGGCAACCTGACTTAGTAGTCATATTAGACTTGAGAATAGACGAAGTGAGAACAACCTCAGGTGCTAAAGTACAAGCAGGCGTGATGGAAAGGCCTAGGCTAGTACCAATCCGATACACCGAGGAATGTCTTTGGCCTATATTTTGAATAGGCCATTATGTGCTTGACTTATTATACAAAAGTCTCCCTCCCGGGGAGATGAATCGGATATATACGCAATCTGTTATCAATCGGGAATAGAATGGGAGAAGGCGCTTCAAGTGAAAGAAGTGGCCTAGGCCGAGGGTCAACATGGGATTAAGCCTCATCGAATTGACTAACTTGCGTAACTGGAAAACAAATTGAGCTGTAGGTATAAAGGTAAGGGGCCTATATTATATACTGCTGTAGAAGTGGAATCGAAGGGGTTGGTTAGAAGGTAAGGATAACATGATTGACTGGTTGCGGGTCCTTTGGATCATGGGCCACAACTACTTGGGTAGAGACCGCTGAACATCATTTAGGCAGGCCTAGGCTTAGGCCTTTTTCTGGGCTATTTGGATGGACTCAAATCCTTTGCATGATTTCATGTGAGGAGGAGCCGTTTTTGATGTTGATGGGCTTTGAATTAGGACACATCCAGCGGGCCTTCTTCCATGTACTTGGGCTTGCTTTGATACTGGGTAGGCTTGTTGTGCTTTATCCCTTCTGTGGGCTTTCGTCGAGATCCATTCTTTCTTTCTCGAAACCTACTTTAGAATGTTTTAATAACGAGTAGCAAAGCTGAGGACGAATCTCGTATGATAAGAAATATTCAGTCGATAGTGAATCCATTCCTCTGTTGGTGCGAGAAAAGATAGACTATATTTGATTGTTTACATGGTTGAAATCCGTTTCACAATGGCTCCTTGTCCTTATCCGAAATCCCTGTGAACAACTATCATCGTAAGAAAAGAAAGCAAAATCCATACTAATTCCCTTCCTAAGGAGGGCATGCCCACGTATGGGAAAAGCTTGAATAGAAAATGGAGTTCACCTCCATCTCAGTTTAGATTTAGTTCATGTTCCGTGAGGCATCTTTCTTGTTGACTTTCTCGACCTAAGCTTTCTCCCAAACTGGATTCTTGGAAAAACCAAGGTCAATCTTTTACCCTATTTCTACTATCGGCTACTCCAATAGGGAAAGATGGGAATTGGGTCCTTCAATGGGTTGCGGGTTCCACCCTCCTTGTCTATATGTATCTCAGTTTGCACTCGCAAAAGTCCCATTTTAGGGCTAATGCGCTCAATAGCTTCTTTCTCATGAGTACGCTGAGTATTTTCCGGGACCTACTCCGCCAGAACGGCCTTGAACCACAAAACCTACTCCACCTCGTGGTAGTTGGCTTGCTTGCACTCTTTGCCCTTTCCCAACTCCTTTTCCACAAACTCAACGAAAAAAATAAATATTAATATTTTATTGGCGCTGGCAGCGCGCTTCCAAGATGGACTCGATTTTGTATTCCTTGTTCTATTTATCTTTACTTTGGCTTATATAGAGAGGAGAAATGCCACGTGGAAGGCTTTTTTTCTCTATTTGATTTTGATTTGCTTTTGTCCTGGCCTAGGGGACTGGGCCCGGGCTTTCCTCACCCTATGGCTGCCTCTTTCTGGGGCTGTAGCCCTTATATATGGGTCTGTATTTTCCAAGAAAATGGAAATGCAGAACCTTAGTAGACGAATCAGATAAAAAGGGAGTGGAGTCAAGAGTTTTCACTATTGATAGACTTAGGAAATGAATTTTGAACAGTGGAAGATAGAATTAGTATGCCTAGTCAAGGAAAATGCCACTTTTTTAAATTGATTTTTCTGGCCCACTGGATCCTGCACAGAGTGATCTTTCTGAGCTTCCAATGCTGGATGTTGTATATGGCTGTAAAAAGCGGACGAGTAGTATCTGTTACAGGCCCTTATAGTTGTGAAGTGAGAGTAGATCATACTCTGCCCTTCACAATTCAGCCACGGTATTTGACTCATGGATATTCCTTTCTCTATTCCTTTTATGTCTCTTATTAGTCGGCATAACATATCTCTTCAGGCGGAACAAGAATCAAAAGTAAGAAGAACACTAAAAGGGCAAGCATTTTCACGATCCTAGAAATAAATGACTATAAGGAAACAATAAATCTCTCTTCTTAAATAACCTATATCCTCCACACTTAATCAGCATTTGATAGATTATCCAACCCCGAGCAATCTTAGTTATTAGTGGGGGTTCGGTTCGTTAGCTGGTCTTTGTTTAGTCATCCAGATAGTGACTGGCATTTTTTTAGCTATGCATTACACACCTCATGTGGATCTAGCTTTCAATAGCGTAGAACACATTATGAGAGTTGTTGAAGGGGTTGGTTGCTCCGTTATATGCATGCTAATGGGCCAAGTATGTTTTTCATTGTTGTTCACCTTCATATTTTTCGTGGTCTATATCATGCGAGTTATAGCAGTCCCAGGGAATTTGTTCTGTGTCTCGGAGTTGTAATCTTCCTATTAATGATTGTGACATCTTTTATAGGATATGTACTACCTTTGGGTCAGATGAGTTTTTGGGGAGCTACAGTAATTACAAGCTTAGCTAGCGTCATACCTGTAGTAGGAGATACCATAGTAACCTGGCTTTAGGTGGGTTCTCCGTGGACAATGCCACCTTAAATCATTTTTTTATCTTCATTATTTACTCCCCTTTATTTTAAGTGGGCGCCAATCTTCATCATCTGGCCGCATTGCATCAATATGGATCAAATAATCCATTGGGTGTACATTCAGAGATGGATAAAATTTCTTTTTACCCATATTTTTATGTAAAGGATCTAGTAGGTAGGGTAGCTTTTACTATCTTTTTTTCCATTTGGATTTTTTATGCTCCTAATGTTTTGGGGCATCCCGTCAATTATATACCTGCTAATCCGATGTCCACCCCGCCTCATATTGTGCCAGAATGGTATTTCCTACAGATCTATGTCATTCTTCGTAGTATACCTGACAAATCGGGAGGTGTAGCCGCAATAGCATCTGTTTTTATATGTCTGTTCGTTTTACCATTTTTTAAAAGTATGTATGTACGTAGTTCAAGTTTTTGCCCAATTCACCAAGGAATATTTTGGTTGCTTTTGGCGGATCGCTTACTACTCGGTTGGATCGGGTGTCAACCTGTGGAGGCACCGTTTGTTACTATTGGACAAATTTCTCATTTTCTTTTTCTTTTTTGCATAACGCCCATTCTGGGACGAGTTGGAAGAGGAATTCCTAATTATTACACGGATAATAAAATGAAAACTAAAAAATAAAATAAGAAATCAATGTGAAAACTGAAAATTCTGACACCAATCATTTACGAGTGAGTATTACACCAAGAATTGACAAGCAAACGACTTGACTAATTCACCTAGGAACCCCCGAAAAAGTGGTTTAGCCGCACCTTAGCTACGAATTCTTCAGCAACTAAGAAGCGGTAGACCCTTATTTCTATTTTTTTCTTTCTAAAGTAGAAGCTAAGCGTTTCCAAGCTGTCGTGCAGAAGTTCTTTGTTCCAGCCGCAGGCATAAGAGAATAAGTGAGAAAGATGTTATCCCCTCTCAAGAATGGATTGAATCTTGTCCCATGCAGTAAGGGCACTCTTTCAAGAAGTGAGTACTTGTCCTCGGCTTCGGTTGCTCCTTTCTTTAGCCTTTACCCCAGCTCCTTTTTTTAGATAACCAGGAATGCGAGAGAATCCTCTTTTTCCTATCGAGATAAGGGAAAAAATGATATAACTGTCAAAAAAGAAGATAGGCCTTGAAAAATTCCATTGGTTGTTGTCAAGAGATGTCTTAGGAGTTGAGCCTCTAGCCTGTTAGCTAATTTTCTTTAAGATAAAGGCCCATCCTTTGAACAAAGCTTTGCAAGAGAACTCAGATAAATCAGTCAATCAAGAGCTGATGGCAAATCCGATCTTCCTGCCTAGTTACGGGTGGGCGGCAGCGAACCGGGTGATACCAAAAACCCGCAACATTGCTTTTATTTTCCCCCTGACTTTCTCAACTTCCGTTTTGATAGCCACTTAGAATGAATACTATATGCCGTTCATGCTAAAAGAATGAAACCCGACAAAGAAAGCTTTCTTACTTAAACTGAATAGGCCCTCTTCTATTTTCCCAATCATTATCTTTCTGTTTAAATGTGTATGTTGTTCATCACCGCACTGACTTTGCTGGGTGAGATATCACAAGCAATAAAGAAAACCATCATTGCTGCTAGCCCAAATAAAATATTGGAGTGTCCACCCCCTGCTCATCTTCTTTGTCCTCATCGAAGAACTCTTCGATATCGATCGCATTGCATTAAATGGATAGACTTTATCAAGGACGAGAGATATAAGACGAGAATTCTATAAAAGAGATCCTACTAAAGCCAGGTTCATAGTGGGTCAAATTCTTAAATGTCATGCCTTCAATGACTCATGACTGATATTGAACTCGCAGACGCAGCTCCCGGGAAAATAGGCATACCAAACAACAATATCGACTACCAAGTAGACGGTCACTATAAAATAACCAATCCACCCGTTTGATAAAGTAAGGAAATCGAGAGTGACTTTGAAATCACTTAAGTCCCTCACTAAAATGTAATCCCGTAACCCACGCTCGATACGGCTATATATGGACATGATATCTTTCTCCAGATAGAAGAGGAGATCGAAGCTCCCGTAACAGCTAAAACAAATGAAGGGCCTGTAGGTAGGGATTTTACCTAATCTTGGAAAATGGAATTACCTGCTTCGTCGAAAGAAAACAAGACTCCTCAGATAAAGGAGGGGCTCCTTTCCATTCAGGGGAAAAATATATGACAATTGCACTGAGAAAGCAATATCAGTCTCAAGGGAAGTTAGTACTTTCATCAGCGGCTGAATATGATCAAAAGCTTTATTTTACTCCAGTGAGTGTAATACTTGAAGCGAGCTATAGAGCAGCTTTGAGGGGATAGGGGGTATGAGGATAGTTTCACTTCCACATGTAGCTCAAAACTGGAATAGACCTCCCGCTCCAGGGTAATCCATCTAGGTAGATCTATCAGGAAAGATACTAATAAGAGTACCCGGTCTTCCATATCTATATCTAGGAGCTGGCTAGCTGAACTATTGATCCTTCCTCTAGAGCAGCAAATTATCTAAGACATTTGGCATGAGACAGACGCTTCTAAGCTTCTAAGGAAATTAGTTGGAGCCTTCTTCTTCTTCGATTACTAGTTTCATTCCTAATGAGACTACTCAAAGGAGGAGTTGAGTGCCATCCCTACCAAAGAGGTCTTACCACAACTGAGATAAGTCCTAGTTTCATTAGGAGAGCTAAAAGATATGAGAAGGAGTTGGTATGGTGAGGTTCAATCTATAAGATAAGGCTGAACAAAGTTAGAGGGAAAGCCCGTCCTTTGTTTTGCCCCTGAGGGGTTCTGCGAGTCTACTAACGGGAGCTGTACCTTGAAAACTCATGTCGTACGACTGAGTAGAAAAGAGGTTGTCACAATTGAATTAGAATTAGTTATGATCAATGCAAATAGTAACATCCGACATAGTAACTGTGACGTGAGGAGCACTTCACTCCGCCTCTTTGCACCCATTCCCTTTAGACTAAGGTTACCAATAAACACTAACTGACGGGCGAGCTTTCTTATCCATTGAAACCAATGGTGCAAAATATGGCTTGCATTCACGATTCACGACATAGCCTTAGTCTCTGTGAAATGTCCTATTACTTTTATAGGGCTCCCTTGATTCCTATTAGATCTATTTTAAGGCCAGTTCCATATCGAAGTCACTTTCCTAGGTTAAGGTAGGTTCTTCAGTGCCCCTAGGGTGAGAAGAATTGGTAGTTGTTAGACTAGCTCTGGCTTTCAAGCGTAAACCTAGCTTGTGTAGCCTATGCTAAGCAAGCCTACACAGGTCTGGGAATTGGCAAGAGGTCTTGGCTAAGGCATTGCTTCGTTTTACCTTGACTTTGGTCCTTTGAAAGAAAATATCATGAGGGTACTTTCAACAGGCCTTAAACTGCTTTCTCTTTACATTATTTATCGGCCTGTCTCTATTCTTTCTTCTTAAAACAGGCTCAATTCTAGCTTATTTTTAGGAAAAGTCTATCCAAAATCAAGTTCGGCTGAGCATATATAGACTACAAATAGCCTTATTCAAAAGGTTTAAAATATCATGGGTAGATTCATGGCTATCAGTTCAACTATTGAGTTGGTTGGTTCATCTACGACGCCGCTTTCTGTGTCTCCTACTGCTTTCCCGTACTTAGTAATAGGTGGGGTAGGACTTCCCCCTACAGATAATTCTGTGAGTACAGCTTCCCTGAACATTCATCGTCGAGTCATGATCCTGCCCTATAACAAGACAAGAGATAGGCGCCTAAACATGCCGGATCCAAAGAAATAGGTTCTTCCTTCTTTCCAAATGATCTCTTCCCGTCAAGTAGCTGATCCCTCCGTGATTGTTCCCCTGTTCCATTAGTACTGCATTTGCTCCTCATCTCACCTCGTTGCTTACCAGTTGAGATTCATGGGCAACAAAGAAAAGAAAAAGAATAGGGGTCAAATGAGAGCTAAAAGTTGAGCGGGTGTTTAGAGGTTCGTTTTTATTTTTGAGTGAAGATTGAAAGCCTTGGAATAGAGTCTATTTTCAGTAAATATACTTGGGGACCAGCGTCCGCTCTCCTCTTGCCCTACTAAATAAGGTTCGTGCGTGCTTCCATGCTATTGGTCACTTTGGTAGCATCATAGTAAGAGAGGCAATGTTTAATAATGAAAAATGTTGGTTCGGGACCTTGGAGAAACACACGTGGGGGTGTTTTCAAGAGGCCTGAAATTGCGTTATTTCTTAATCTTTCGGCTCTCAAGCTTCATGATGATCTCATGAATTCAGTGGGATCCCCCTTTTTGGCATTATTCTCATGCTCTAATGGTTGACCGCGGGCCATTAAGCAACCGGTTCTCTTTTCTGTTTTCTGTCTGTATGCTTGTCTTCAAGAATCAATCAACCAAAGAAGCAATCAAGAAAGAAAAGTGGAGGTATCAAAGTCTGTTATATCTTCTTTCGTTTCGACCCTGATGTATGAGATGAGGAATCCCTCATAGCTAGATTCATCAGTAACTTAGAAACTATGAACTGGATGAGGGGAAGAGATGAGAATAGGCCTCGTCCATTCCATTACGGCATTCTTTTTTTATCACCAAAAATTGATAGAAAAACTATCCCTCCGAAAGAAAGTCGAAGGGGAGCCAGCGGCATGGGTCAGATTGACCTTAGGCTTAATGTCCCAATGAGCATAGTCAGAAGACATGAAGTGAAGGCGTGATTCAAGTCACATCGTACGATCGTCTTCATAAAGGTTTGATCTTACCAAAGAGAAGAGTTCATTGTTTAGGTCCTACTCTGGGTCTGTAGCTGACAGCGGCGGATCATTAAGAAAGGGTCTTGTACTGGCTTGAAAGAAAGCTTAGCACCCAAGAAAATAAAGAGTCCATTTAGAACAGAAAGCGGAGGCGCAGGCCAAGAGATCATAAAGGAAAAAAGGCAAATGAAAATCGGGATAGGGGCAGAGCAAAGGGCATGCCTATACGTGAATGTAAGCCGTGCATAGATTCTTTAAGAACGATTCCACACTTCGTTCAAGAGTAGGTGCTGCATAAGCATAAGACAAGAGTAGCTTACACTTAGATTATGGAATTGTTACTTAGGCAAATAGGCACTCAAAAAGAGAGAAAGAATCGATCTTCTAGATAAAAGATAAGTGAAGTAAACTCTCATTCCATTTTCTTGTAATAGAACGGTAGGTGGATCTAAACGTGTACCCAAAAGAGGGTGGATCTGATCCTATTGAGAAATGAAAGAATATGAGCTCCGCACTAGAATAGAATGACAAGGAAAAGTCAACCCAAACCCCAAACTCGGTCGATAGGCGGTAGGTATAAGATGAGCTAATAGACTAAAAATCTTACCCGACATCAGCTATTTGATGATTTGTTTGTTAAACTGTTGAGGGAAAGTCTGATGCAACGAGTGAACCAGATCGACCTGAGAGGGAGTATCAAGAAAGGGTAGAAGAAAGAAGGTCTCTGATACGGGGATGGATAGCAACAAAGGAAAAAGAAAGATCTTTGAAATAGTCGTTAGAGGAACTTTAAAAGTCTATTCTTCTAGCCATATTCACATATGAGAAGAAGATAGTCATTACACTAAGCGTTATGAATGAGTTCTGGGTGATTTGATTGGATTGTTTGAACCGATTGTAAGATGAGATTACCTTCGTGTTCCGTCTACCAAGACTCGACCTTAGGCTCGATCTTCATCTCATTCTTATTCTTGGAAAAACCAAGGCAACTGACTACTTCCAAGACAAGTCTTTCTTCTTTTTTCGAGGAAGAAGCGGAACTACAAGAAAGTTTTCTTTCTCTTTTCTTTATGGATAACCAATTCATTTTCAAATATAGTTAGGATATTTTACCCAAGAAATGGGTCCAAAAAATGGAAAGATCGGAACATGGGAATAGATCTGATACCAATACGGACTACCCATTTCAATTGTTGTGCTTTCTAAAATTGCATACCTATACAAGGGTTCAAGTTTCGATCGATATTTGTGGAGTTGATTATCCCTCTCGAAAATGAAAATTTGAAGTGGTCTATAATTTACTGAGTACTCAGTATAACTCACGCATTCGTGTACAAACCAGTGCAGATGAAGTAACATGAATATCTCTGGTAGTAAGTCCATTTCCATCAGCCGGCCGATGGGAGCGAGAAGTTTGGGATATGTTTGGTATTTCTTCTATCAATCATCCGGATCTACGCCGTATATCAACAGATTATAGGGTAATCCATTACGAAAAGATCTTCCTCTGAGTGGATATGTGGAAGTAAACTATGATGATCCAGAGAAACGTGTGGTTTCTGAACCCATTGAGATGTCCCAAGAATTTCGCTATTTCGATTTTGTGAGTCCTCGGGAACAGTGTAGTGATGGCTAATTCAAAATCAGACATAGAATAGGTCTTGTTCAGGAGACAAATCAATAGGAAATGCTATTTTATTCGTAAGAATAAGAATTCACTTCTATGAAATGAAAGAATTTCACCAGAATTGCCTTGATCGTCAGATATCATGAGAAAGAAATAGGAAGAATTGTTATCGAACGATTTCCTGCAATTTTTCCAGTAAGGAATGAATCAATTGACTAGCTCATTGGATGCCCCCTCCATGGTTGTTCCCAGACCGGCCTATCCTGAAACTAGTTAACCATTCTCCGAACACCCGGACTGTCTCTGTCTTTCTCCTTCATGCATATTAGTTAGTCTAGCCTTGTCTCATGTCTTATCGGCTTGCGCCAGTGGATCTCGTCCTCTTATTTTATTTCTTTCTACTCTCGAACCTTTATATTGGATGTAGCCTTTTTTGGAATGGGTTCCAAACCTTTCATAGGTGTGTGAATTTTCTTTAGTAGGGAATTTCTATATGGGTTCAGTTAGCAGGGGGTCTGAATAGGACCTAATCCCATTAACCCAGATTTGATTCTCCAAGAATCTATAGTAGTGATGACCTGTGCGCTAGTGTAATACCGACTCACAACTATATGAAAAGAAGGAGAGAAAGACGAGTCGTCAAAGGCAAGATCAGTCCCAGGCGGAGAAGGAGATGGAGAGTGCAAAGACCAACTGAGTGAAGAAGTGAAGGGATTAGCCCCTTGGTTGGAGGGGTTGAGATGAGTTGTGTAGGGCCGGCTTTCGCTTCACTCTATCAATCAATCAGCTTCCCCATTGTTCATTCATCTTATTTGGTATGACGCCCATGCTTAGATTCAAGATTAGACTAGGCTTTGTATAGGCCGTCGATACTCACCGGCCCAAAGCAAAGATAGACCCAAATCTTTATATGCTCGCCGACACCATAGATAGCTGCTTAGCCAAACTTTGTCCATTATGCTTATGCAACTAGTTAGACCTCATGTACCTAGGCGCGCTTGAGCTAGTTGTGAAGGAGGAAAGTGGATGAAGCCAACCAGTAAAGTAAGGACGAATTACCATCTCTCCTATCTATGTACTAAGGAAGTCGCCTTCTAAAGAACATAGCGACTAACCGACCGCCTTCAACGGCAGACCGCTCTTTCCACAAAGGGAGAAAGCATACTTCCTTATGATGGACAAATATCGGCTCTTCGTCTTAGAGCTCAAGAGTGCAGTGCCTATACTATTGAATCTATTTTATTAATATAAAGCCTCAGAGTATAAGGAGCTACGTTGGGCTACTAACAGCCTATAGCAACAAACACAACAGGTAGACTCCTGCAATAAAGGGTCATTTTGTGGCTACGTGTCAGTATGCTCTCTTTATTGCATAGGTTGTTCTTTACCTTCCTTTCGTGTCTTTCACTAGAAAAGGTGTGCACGGGGAGCACGGGTAGGGATCCTTAGGTCTCTACCCTGTCCTCCAGGAGCTAAACCTCCTTACGGCCCTCCTTAGTGCAGCTCTCTCGTGAAGATGAGCTGTCCTGTTCGGCTGCGCTAAACCTCTCCTTGTCCCCTGGTGTGCTACCCTTTTCTAGTTAAATCCACTACAGTACGGTATCGAACCCCCTATTCCATGTTGTTCGCTCCCTTATGCTTCACTAGATCGTTCGGGCTTCTTACTCAAGAATCCCTTCACTAGTACCTTGCGTTCCCCTTTGTCGTTTGATTTTAGAGCATAGGCTAGGGTACTACTTATCTTCTCTCTCTAATATGATACCCTTAAGAATCCCACTCTCTCTAATACTGTATCCCTGCACTGGTGGAAGCCGCAAGCCATGAAAGGCACCTCTCCAAATCAGTGGGAAGTTGAACTATATAACCATATATGAGTTCACCACAGTCTGTTCTTAGGAACACTACAGAGTGGATACTGCGAGGGCCAGGGATAATTGAGTATTGTGAACTGATCACAACTATACCCTATATTAGAGATAAATTCATGATGAAAAAGAGTACTTGAAACTCCAGTATAAGATACCATAGCTATCTTTGTAAGGAGGTTGAGATTGATGAACTATACTCTCTAGGGTATGCATTTTTTTTATGTATACTTTTTAACCCACTAGATTAATAGAACGTGTGTTGCACGTTACTGGTATGTTGCTATGGTAATTTTTTTGCCTCGTAAAAATTTTTTACACATTTTTTTTTATTGTTTGTCTGGTAATACCTTACATGCCCTTATGAGGAAATAACACTATTATTATTATTTAATAAATGACACTTTAATTTTAAATTTTTTCATTTTCACATATGTTTTACACTCTATTTATGAATCCTTAAGAAAAGTAATTTTGATCGACCACTCTAAATATATTCATTTTCTCTTTAGTAAAGGGACTCATATATGGTCCACCAGTGCTCACCGCTAATACAATCACTTTAAATAAAATTACATTACTTCTTAATTTAGCAAATGAATACTTTATCGATGGATGGAGGAAGTATCATTTTTAATTTGTGCTAAAAATTATTCATGAAATAGCTTACTATACCACTCTCACTTTACATCAATCGGTATAATTTTTTATTTAAATATTATCATTTCTTATCCGTTTTACAATACTCATTCGGTGAGACAATCTCATACAAATATTTGTCTTATGTTATGTATACCTTTGACGCCATCTCTACTTATTACTTTCTGAATCCCATAATGAAATTAACAGTTACGGTAGATAGATAGTGAGTTCTATAAAAATTCCTTTTTTAGTTGCGTTTAGATAGTAAATTATGTGAATTGTAATGATTGACAATTTTGAAATTAAAATGTATTGTGAGGTTGTTGATTGTGTGTGTGTGTGTTTTTTTTTTTTTTGATAAACTAACAATTTGTTTATAAAACAATGAGTTAAGATTTATTCTTAACTCATATCATTAATTGATTTGATTTATTTGTTATAGGAGTAAAAAAATTAATATGTCTCGCTCTTATTTTTCCTTATAATTTTGATATTTCTATCTACCACAAATGCTTTTATTTTTATATAAAAAGTTGCAGCCTAACTCTTATTTCATTGGAGTATAAAAATAAAATGAAATTATAATTTGTACAAAGCCTTAATACTTGCAATAACCCTTTCCTTTCACTAGGAAAAACTGAATGATACATAAGTCTCCAGAATCCAACTGTGTTCAACAATAATTCTGATATCTAATTGTTTTAGATAATATGCAGTAGTTATGGTACTATGCAGTTATTAGGAGTAGTTATTTTAAGAAGTTATCTTATTTCTCTATGTTAAAATATGTGATGTACGAATCCGATATGCAATACAAGTTTACCATATATTTTCTCTACTCTGAAATTCTCTGTTGCTAACAGTGGTATCAGAGAATAACTCTTTCTTGCCACACATGTGATTTGTGCATCCAGTATCTAGAAACCAAGTGTGATAGTCAGATGCTTCATTGGGTGCTGTAACCATCAAAAGACTATGGCCTCCGTCATCATCACCTTCATGAGTAAATTGGGCCTTCTGATCATTCTCATCACATTCTCTTGCATAATGTCCATATCTATGACAATTATAACATTCAACGTTATTTTTGTCATATATTCCTCTACCACGCCCTCGACCTCGAGTTGCGTTCCTGATGGTTATCAGATTTTTCTTCTCCATCATTTCGTTGAGAATTGTTCTGAAATCCACGACCTCATCCTCTACCTCGAGAATTCCATTATTTAGAATTGTTGTCACGTTCAGGTTTGGTAGAAACCTGACTTTGAAAGACCTGCTCAACCGGTCGTTCGATATGCTTCTCATTCATACGCTGCTCATGTGCTTGCAACGTACCAGACAACTCATCTATTGTCATCTTTTCCAGATCATGTGACTCCTCTATTGTAACCACAATATGCTCAAATCTAGTGGTTAGTGTTCGCAACACTTTCTCCACCTTTAAGTTCTCAGAAAATTCTTCCCCATTAGTCTTCATTTGGGTTGTTAAGGCAAGAACTCGACTTATATAATCAGACACAGTTTCAGAGGGCACCATTTGTAAGAGTTCATATTGACGTCTTAAGGTTTGGAGTTTCACCTTCATTACTTTGTCCACACCTTTGAAAGACGTCATCAGAGTATCCCACGATTGCTTTGAAGTTGTTGCATCTGCAATTTTCTCAAACACCTCATCATTCACCCCTTGATGAATGAAATATAACGCCTTCTTGTCCTTCTTCATGTCACGATGAGCGATCTTTTGTGCTTCAATTGCTTCTTCTGTCAGTGTTGGAACTTCTGCATCTACCACACCAAGTAATTCATGATAGTCTAAAAGCACTATCATTTGAACACTCATGTTGTACCATTCATGTTCATGATTCGTGGATCTGATACCATCAGGTTGCTTATTGCCATAGCTGCCCAGAATCATTGGAGGATTCACCAAGTGGACGTCAAATCAGCCTTTTTGAATGGTCCATTGGAAGATGAGGTTTTTGTCAAGCAACCACCAGGTTTTGTGAAAGATGGGAAGGAAGATAAAGTTTATAGATTGAAGAAAGCCTTGTATGGTCTTCATCAAGCACCACGAGCCTGGAACAAGCGAGTTGATTCTTTTTTCATCAAAACAGGTTTTAAAAAAATGTCCCTTTGAGCACTCTTTATATGTCAAGATTAATGATTCTGCTGATATATTGCTACTGTGTATTTATGTGGATGATCTGATTTTTACAAGTAGTAATTCCAAGATGATTTCAGAATTTAAGAAATCTATGAAGGATGAGTTTGAAATAATTGATCTTGGTTTAATGTCATACTATCTTGGAATAGAAGTGAGTCAGAGGGAAGATGGTATTTTTATCTCTCAAAAGAAGTATGTGGTTAATCTTTTAACAAAGTTTCAAATGCTTGAGTGTAATCCTGTGAAAACTCCAATTCAGGTTGGGACAAAATTATCAAAGAATGATAGTGTGGTTGTTGTTGATTCAACTTATTTTAAGCAGATTGTTGGAAGTTTGAGATATCTTACATGCACAAGGCCTGATATCTCGTATGGAGTGGGTTTAGTTAGCAGGTTCATGGAGTCTCCTCGACAATCCCATATGCAAGTTGTTAAAAGAATCTTACGCTATCTAAAGGGTACTTATGATCATGGTTTGGTTTATACTTGAACTAATCATGGAGTTATTGTGGGTTATTCTGATAGCGATTGGGAAGGAGATTTAGATGATCGGAAGAGCACCTCAGGTTATTGTTTTAATTTTAGGGATACAGCTTGTTCTTGGTCATCGAAGAAGCAATCAATTGTTGCACTTTCAACGTGTGAGGCACAATATGTAGCAGTTGCTTCAACTGCTTGTCAAGCTATTTGGTTGAGGTATTTAGTGAATGAGATAGGTTTTCAGCACAAGAAGCCAATGAAGATTTTTGTTGATAATGTTTCTGCAATCAATCTTGCAAAGAATCCTGTGACACATGAAAGAAGCAAGCATATTAACACTTACTATCATTTTTTGAGAGATCAAGTTGCTAAGAAGGAGATAGAGTTGGAGTATTGCAAGTCTGAAGAACAAGTGTCAGACATCCTGACCAAACCATTGAAGCTTGAAGCTTTTATCAAGTTAAGGAGTATGATGGGAGTTACTGCAGAATCAGAATTAAGGGAGGATATGTTGAAGTGTAATTCTGATATCTAGTTGTTTTAGATAATATGTAGTAGTTATGGTACTATGCAGTTATTAGGAGTAGTTATTTTAAGAAGTTATCTTATTTCTCTATGTTAAAATGTGTGATGTACGAATCTGATATGCAATACAAGTTTACCATATATTTTCTCCACTGAAATTCTCTGTTGCTAACATGTCCAAGCCCAAGAGCATGTCCAACTCATGCAACCTAACAGTCTGCACATCAAATCCATCTCTTGCAGGATGCATCAGTAGACCAAATTTGAGTTGATCCGAATATCAACTTCGTTTAAGATTTTTAACACCGAAAAATATAAAAATCGAGATGCTTTCCCATTTCTTTAGTGCACGTTCTATTGGAGGCAGGCAAAGCCTCTGGTTTCACAATTCTATTAAAAGCGTATTTTAGTCTTCCTTTAGACCATTTGCATAATATATGTGAACTTATAAGTAATGAGGTGGTTGTTAGATTATAGAAGTCTGACATCCCACATAGTGCTTTCTGCATGTTTGATACGGTGGCGCCGTCGAGGGCTCCAGTGACGTTGAGATCGAAAAACGCTTGATATTTTTTTAGTCCGAATTCTAAGCAACCGGCGAATGTGTCTTCATGATCATTTTCATCCGATATGGTTATGTAGTTGTTATATCCTCATCATAAGTATTCTCCTGAGATTTATGATGCAACAAATTAAAGATCATAAACAGCAAATTCAACAAAACAACAGAGAGCATCGGGTATTGGTGTTACACATATCTCCTCTACATGTTCACTTGTACCAGCTTGCCCTACTTTCTAACAACTTCAGGAAGTTATGCAGTTGTTTCTTCAGCAATTGCTTTTAAGTCTTCGTCGATTTCTTCTTCAGTTTCCTCTTCTATGTCATGCATTCCTACGTATTATAATAGAAATTTATTACACTGGATATATCATCGACTTGTAAGAAATTAGTGGAAATTTTTTTAAAACTAGAAAACCTTGTTTAGGTTGAAGCAATGGCTAATCTATTAAAATTCAAGTCAAGCAGTTTACCAGTTAGATAATAGAAATCCCAACTCTTTAAACATGATGACCAGGAGTACTTCTTTCTCTATATCATGCTAAAAGATAATTAGAATAGCATAGAAGGATGTAAAAGATGATAGCTCACATATAAAACTTAGTATTCTGTTAGGTAACATTTTAGTTCACAATTAGGAGCCATGAACAACAAATACCAAAAAGAAATGATCAAGTACTCGCCTCGCAACCATTTGATGCGCCAATTCCACAATATCTGCACGGAAACGTAGTGCATGTAATGTAGCCGAAGATCCTTCACGGGCACCGATTCCGTCTTTCTTATGCTCGTTACTTAAAGCTATCAGATATGTAGAGGAATAATTGGATTGTAGAAAGTGAGTGGAGAAGTTGGAGAGACGTAGTTGATATAGTAATAAGGGTGGACATTTACAGAGCTCTCAAAATTTGAGGAGTTTGTAGATAAATATTGTCATTAATTAGGTGAATTGAATTCAACAATTCAAAGATAATTATCAATAATAATTTATTAGGGTGAAAATGTAGTAAAGAGAAATAAATGAGGGCAAAAGTGTCCAAAATTGTTTTACAAGTGCAAGGCACTTTTAATATACTAGGATAGGCCTAAACCGAAAAGCTAGGACCGACAGTAAGACTTCCAACCATTAGCAAGGCAAGTTAACTTGAAGCAAGAACTCTTAGGCAAGCAAGGAGTCAATCTCAAGATCACGAGCGTTCCGCTTCAGGACCTAAAACTCTTGCTTTTGGGACTAGTTAGTAGGGGCTTCCCGTGCTCTCATCTTAAGATAAAGGATCAGAGTCAGAGAACAAACAGGGCCTTGACAAGGGGGTGAACCCCTAAGGAGCTAAGCCATGCCTCTTTGATTCGGAGACTTACTCGCTTCGGGAACCACATACCCAGATTGAATATCATTCTGAACACGAAGACCTGGGCTGATAAGTGGTTTTCTATTTTCCGAGAAGGGTTGTATCAAATTAAACCGGTTCTTCACCCTTTGACCTTTCCTAAGGATGGCACTTTTTATATTTATTTCCACTCTCGAGCTTCTATACCAACGAGAGAGGAAAGAAGTAGCGAGACCTAGTACTGAGAGGATAGCTACGGAGCTAGGTGCATTTTGAGGTGATACAAATAAGTATGTCCCCTGCTCTCTCTATGTTTTTCCAGGATCTGTCCCGAACTTCTCCTTATCCACTCGTCCATCGGATTCACTTCAACTCGTGAATCAGATCAACTGGTGAATGGGCAGGAACTTACATAGCGATATCCCTGTGGGAAGGTTATATGAGCACTAAGAAAAAGGCATTACGACGTCTTAGGCTTGCTGGCCTGATTGAAATCGAAAATTTGGCTCAATTTAAGCCAAATCGGGTTCCTCGCTAGTCTATTGAGATGCCAGTCAACAGTTGGCAAGGCATGTTGTGCCCAAAACAAGGCTTTTGATAAAGGATTCTCGGATTGGCATTTTGCCTTGCCTTGATTAGAGTTCGAAATCCCTATCCAAGCTGATACAACTTGGATTTGACTTAATCTTCAACCCCAGAACCAAAAACCTCCCTGGAGCTTGGTCATCTTTCTGTGAGGTAGCTTGTCTCCTCCAGCTTGTCTGGTTAATGGGGCTCTCTATTCAAAGATTCAAGAAGTCACTTCGCTTTTTGGGATGGAGAAGTTTCCCTTTCTTTGATTCATTCGCCCTACGTGATCATCTACTTTATTCCAATGGAGAAGGGACAGACCTTCCTCGTCTAGTCAAATAAGTCAAAGCAATTTTGGTCCCAGAAATGGGAGAGACAAAAGCAAATATAAAATCTTAGCCAATCCAGGCTCTGAAAGACCTCTCTCCTGTGTTTGTGTGTTCCTATCTCTTATGAATGGAGTCAATCGGATCGTGAAGATCTTACTTTATAGAAGCTGCGGAACCAAACCTGGAGTTGATCTGCTCTGAGTCCTAAACTTCGAACCAACTCAAGATCGAATTTAAGGCTAGGTTTAGATAGGCAAAATGGGCGTTGGCTCTCACGTTTATTCATAATCAAGGAAAGGTGTCAATCTAGCGTAAGCCGCAATACTAGATCGATACGAGATAGCAGTCAAAAGCAACAACCATTGAGGAATACAAAAAATCCATCCCCTAACTAAACTATAGAAGATTTTCTCATTTTGGCTAAACGGATTTCCCTTGTACTGTAACAGGGTCAACATCGCATTTTAAGTTTGGTGTCCGAGCTTTCTGCCCAGCTTTCTTTGATCGTATGCCATAAACTATGTCTTAGATACGTAAGGGCCCCCACATTCCCCTCAGCTTTTGTAGAAGGAAGGGGTTCCAAAACAAAACAAAAAAGTCTCTTCCACTTTCCTACCAATTCCCTCCTCACCTTATAGTAAGACCAAAGCGGAGGCAGTAAAGAAGATTAGAAATGGTAAGCTGCTTCAGAGATCTAGATTCCTACACCGCTAATGAGAGTTTCACCTTCCTGCCCCGAACGAAACTCAAATCCGATTCAAAGGCTTCCTCCCAAGGTCTTACTAGGTCTTCACCGAATGAGTCTTTTAGAATAGCTCCTGATCTTCTTTCCATACCGATTGTTTTAGACCTTCTTTCTTCAGCCATAAGAAAGCCACGACCAGACTTGGGGAGAACTACTCTATCCACACCTGTCTCATTCCTTCTCTCTTCAGTAAGCGAATTAGCCAGTAAACTTGAATATAGAAAGCTCCGGATTCTAGAGTCAGGTCAGGCAAACTGGATCTACTTTTTTTCACTATATTTCGCCTAACCCTAGCCTCTTCCGCCTTTCCTGCTTGCCTTTCTTAATGCCTTGCGACTTGCCTTCCTTCCCTAGTTAAGATAGACCCACGCACATGGGGCTAGCTTCCTTGCTAGCACATTCATCTCTATAAGGACTTAGTGTTCTTCCAATAAATTACCTTGCCTTCTCCGCGTGCCTGCCAAAAATTACCTTGCTTTATGGCGCCCCTTGTGTTACTGTTGAAGAATCTGTTGCGCATTCATAGGTTGTTCTCAGATGTGGCACTTTCGGACTAGAAGAGGCTGCAGATGGACCATCATCCGATGTGGGATTTATGCCTTTTCTATTGGATCAATGAGACTCGGATGCTATCGAAAATGAGGATGGCATCGAAACTCTTCCTTTTCCTTATCCTTTTTAGTTTCGTTTAGTAAGGAGTCCTTTGAGCAAGAGTTGGGGCGTCTTTGCCTGCTTCTTTAGTCAAGACTTTCGGTATGCCTTTCGTAGTCTCCCTTTGAGTTGAAGTCATAATAATATATTTATTATAAACAGGAATTGCATCATTCCCCTAATAAGAAATATATTTATTATAAACAGGAATTGCATCATTCCCCTAATAATTCTTATGATAATTTAATATTGCCACACCTGAAATCTAAATGAAAATGAAAATGCCTAGTAAAGTAACTGTAATCTCCCAATAATCCCAAATATAACATGATAAGTTGCAGCCTTCAAATCAACATCAAACTCAACATCCATCCCCAATCTTCCTTCAAACTCAACTTTCTCAGAAGCTTTGATCCCAAAAGATATTGGATTCTACTACAAAGTGTCTAATGAGAAAGGTAGTATATAAGTTGTCAGTTTAAGATTTGTGCTATTTTGCAGTCATAAAAGCCTGGTTAGAGGATAACCATTATAATGACAGTTAACTCCACACCGAAGGTTAGCAGAAAGATTGGTAATGAAAACTCTCTTGCTCAAAAATACTCTTACAATTAGAAAGCACTCACACCCGTTCAACTTCTTACTCCTCTCTTTCTTTTCGCTTTCGCAGCGCTCTCTCTCTTTCCTTCAATTTATCCTACAACAGTGAAAATGCACACACACATAATTAAACAGAGATATAAAGTAAACAGCTAAGATGTAAACAATCCGAACAACCAATCAACTTGATTTCTAAGAAGTTTAAAAGGCTTTCCTAATCATAGAACACACCATAAAATTTGAAAGCAACTGACCTCTAAGCACCTGTGACAACCTTTGAATATATAATATGAAAAATCCAAATACCATTATCAATCATGAAGACTGTAACCATCGGTAATCTCACCTCCTTGTCCTGTTTTGCCTTTGCCTTTTGTGCTGCCTCTTCCTCAGCGGACATTAGTTCTGCTAAATATTCGCTAAATAACTTCTCCCTTTCTTCACGCTTGACAGACTTATAACGGGGATCTCATTTTAAACTATCTTTAACCTACCAGAGACAAGATTCACATGTTGATAGAGAACATACAAGTTTGACAACAAACTACAATTTGTATTAACACAACCTAACAAAAACTAGATTTCAGAAAACATTTATAAATGTTAAATGTTCCTTGATGTTCGAAGCTCATTGATAGCCCCCAACTCAAGCTTATTGTACTCCTAGAACCATAGTTGTTAAGAGGAATGGAGGCTCAGAGACTTGTGCCCATGCACTTCTTTTGTCTCAGTTTTTAGGCGATTTAAGGCGATGTATAAGAGGGATTTGCTTCTATGCACCTCTCTGTGCTTTTTTCCATCTCAAGACGCCCAATACTAGTTCCAATTATTCCTAATTTTTTGGGAATTTTTTAAAGTTGTTACATGATTTATCGTGTAAATAGCGTTTCTTGCCTCTTAGCTACATATCGTTTGATATTGTATGGATGTTCTAGTTATAACACTATTTATGAGTTATTATGAATCACTAATCATTAAGTGAGATTATTTTTACCTTTATTTTATGTTGTAAGTAGGATAACTCGTATATATGTTGTAGAATAATACTAGGCAGGTAGTACAAGAGGTTCACGCCTCAGGGTTCTTGCGCCTCTCGCCTCTAACAAATATGCATAGAACTTAAAATCAGACATACAAGAGACTTGCATGAATTCAAATCAACTTCAACATATTCATTGGGCCATTGGCAGCCAATTATCTTAGCTACATTTATCTGGTTGTATCTAAAAGGTAATCAAAAGATTTCAGTAAAGAAAGAAAAGATCTTCAAACTCAGATAGAAGAGGTCCCCCCTAAAATCAAATAGTATCTCATGATAATTTGTCCAGGGATACTATATCACATTGGAATGTAAATTCAGAATGACAGTGGACAAGTAAATAAAATGACCACAGAGCATACCCATGATTATATATTAGCATAGCTTCACAACAATTTGTCCCTCAACGATTAGCTAAAGTATATCCTAACGAAAGGAGAAGAAATTAGTGACTTTACAGTATAGTGTCATTCTTAGTTAAAATAATTCAATAATTCATCGCTCCCCATAAACTTAATTTGTACATGCACAAAAGAAAACCACATGCGTGCAAATACACAGTAAGGGTGTCATGATCAGGAACTAGAATTAACATCAGCTTTTCCAAAAACCTACCTTTGACCACCTGGATATAGAAGTAATATCTCCTTTATCCTTGAGCATCAATTTGAAATTAGAGTTTGCAACAGCACGCTCAGCTTGAGCTTTTTCTTGAACAATTTTTTTGAGAAGACATACCCTTGAAGAACATAAAAATAAAAAATAAAAAATAAAAAATAAAAATAAAAAGTAGCTAAGATTAACATGTCGCCTCATCAACAAACTCAAAACAAAGAATTGCGAACAGTAAACCAATCAATTTAGTATCTAAGATTCAATATTAAATACACACCAATATTCCCAATATTATTAAAATGGAGAAGGAGCACATGAACAAAGCCAAAACAAGATTGCCTTAGTTATGTAATATCTAAGGCAAACTTCCTCTCCCCAGTATTGCATGAAATTATTGAAGCACATTACCTTTGCAATTGGAAAAGTATACTAAGTGAGCTAATAGAGTGGAACAAGTGCCTGAATGATTGGGATCATCTCAAGTCGGTATATACAAATATACCACCCAAATCAAAGAGAGAATGTTATGATCTTACAAGTATTATGATTGAATAATCATCTACAATTATTGATCAAGTTGTTGTTGATCATGATAAAACATGGATAACAGATAACAATGTCTAAATTTATTTTTTAAAAAAACAGAAACCAATAAAAGTGGTTATGATCTATAGCTTTGATTTGATCATATGAACACAGTTATAATTATACCTCTCGTTTAACAAATTTTCCCTTTCTTTTCGGTTCAACGCCTGAAACCGAGGATCCTCCCCCCATCTCCTCTTAAATCTTTGATAATCAGTGTTGTGATCAATGTCCTGAATGTCAAAAATATGTTTTAGTCCTTTAAATTACTGATTTTAATCAAAATTCAAAATCCAAAAGTAACAGAGAATACTTTAATAGGAGACAATTGCACCAAACCACCTTTGCTTCTTCCAATAATTGCTTGAAACCCTCCAAAGCAACCCTCTGCGCAGCTCGTTTCTCCTTCCGCTCCTCTTCAGCACGTGTCCGGACATCAAAATAGCTCTTCGAGCACTTTGATTAGGAATAGCCTGCAGCAGTCTGACATTATGAAAGAAAAGCAAAACACACTTCCACTCTGAGACATTAAATAACCAGCTATAACTGGAGATTAAAAAAATAGCTTAAAGACTCCACAAATGGTAGGATGCCTCAACTGAATAATTTGTTGCTAAGGGAGTCAACAAACCTTGAAGCGCGGATCAAACACTATTTTAGGAAGCTCTTTCTCCCATTTTGAGAATGGGCGCAACTCCCCATTCCTTGAGCATCTCCTAGATATTCAGAAGCACAACGTAAACAGGATAATAAGAAGATGCAGATAAAAGTTTAGGAGTAAACACCATTTATAAACTTTTCTAGGTAATTGACATATATTTGTTACAAAAGGCCAGAAGGGGAAACTCATTTATAAGCACTAAAAGGCATCTTCACAGTTATCAGGATCTGTGAGTGTGTGTGTTGGAGGAGCCATCTGTAACCTCCACAACAAGGTAGAATCCTTTTGCAGGAGAAGCAGAATGCTTCCACAAACTTTTACTTCTAATTCCTAGTATAGATCACCATTCACTTCCTATAATTTGATTGCAAATTCTAACCTTCACGCACACACACAACCTTAAAATAGCTAATGAAAATGTAAATCAGTCCACACCCATATTCCCAAAGTGAACAACCACTGGAAAATAATATCAAAAAGTACCTTGAATTGGAGGATGCACTCCTCCTTCGTGGGGCCTCCATCTTCATCCTCAGAATCAGATGAGGAATTGGATGTATCAGCATCTCCATTCTTATCTCTACTGTTATCATTTTGGAGAACCCTGGTTGTAGCTTCCACCGATTTTGAACCATCTTGTTCTGAAGGCCCTGAATTTGACAAAGCTGAGGTGGGGGAACTAGAATCAGGGAGTCCAGAATCCTGCAACTTCTTTTTAATGAGATCTAATGCAGAAGATGATCCAGATACATTTGAAGATCTGACAACTATGGCATCACGACCACCTGTGTTAGCAGCAGGCGTGCTTAAACTAATTGAATCAGATCCTTTTTCGGTAGCTATATTCGAATTTGTCCCTGACATTGATTGAGCTTTTAAAGCATCAGCATCTTGCTTTTTTCTCAACTCAATCAGCTCAGTAGGCATTTGTCAGCTACTTACCTGATTGGAAAACAGATCATTAGCAACCAAGCCCAAAAAGGAAACTGAAATAAAGTAAGAGCACAAGAGCTCAGGCAAAATTGGAGAATTGCCTTACAGCTTTCTTGATTATATTATTGATTCAATACAGAAGCATGCTATAAGTCGGCAGGTACTTCTCATTGTTCAGGTTTATTGAATTCGACAGACTAATGCATGCATATGCCATCATTTGTGAATTCTTTATTAATTATTCAGAAAGTTAAATATAGAATGCTCTTTTTTTTTTTTTTCGGTGAAAAATTACACAACTGGGTATGCAAACTTTGGGATAGCACCAAGAATCACAAGCATTCATCAGCAGTCCTAATCCTGAATGTTCAGGATTCGACACTTATATAAGAATAGAAGAGAAAATAAATAAAAAGACAACCATTTTCTAAATCAGTTCAGTTATTAAAACAGATAGAGAAACTCATTACATAAGTTTGGGATTCTCTCACTTTTTTCTGAGTGATTCCTTAATCTTGGAGTTCAGGAATACACCCAATTGTTCCACACCCTGTAGGTAGGATCAAAAGAAAAACAAGTAGGGGATATTATTGGAAAAAAAAAGTTTCTCAAAAGCAAGCCACTTTTAATATATTAAGATAAGATTAAGATTAGTGCCCATTTGCTCCAATGATTCAAATCAAGAAAAGAAACTTGAAAATTTTGCAACGAACTGATATCTTCCAACGTCACATAGCTAACTTTAGTTAAATTTTACATGGAATATACATGTGTTCTTACTTAACACCAGCAAATCCTCCCAATACTAAATGTAGCATTTCACTTGTTTCATCATTTGATTCACTTCCTACCGAAAACTCATGTACAGTTCCCTCAAGTTCAATCCAGCTGCAACCAGGAACTTTGTGCACCTCCCTTTCTTTCATCAATCTCCGAACCGTTCGAACATTGTCCCAAAGCCCGAATCTAGCATACATGTTCGACAAAAGCACATACGAACTTGAATCATGGGAATCCATTCCGATCAGATGCAGGGCAACTGGTTCTCCCATGTCCAAGTTTTCATGACATGCACATGCGCCAAGTAGTGTTCGCCAGACGACATCATTTGGCTCTATCGGCATTTGTTTAACAAATTTTGCAGCTTCATCTATTTGCCCAGCTCTGCTAAGAATATCTACCATGCATCCATAGTGTTGTAGCTTGGGGATGATTTTGTGAGTTCGTCTCATGATCTCAAAGGAAATCAAACCTTCCTTCAACATCCCGGAATGCCCACAAGCATGCAAAACTGCTATGAATGTTATATCATCGGGTTCTAGAGAGCTTTTTTCCATATCCATGAACAATTCAAATGCTACTTCACCCTGTCCATGAATAGCCAACCCACCAATCATAGCATTCCAATGATCAATACTTTTCTCTTGGATACACTCAAAAACATGCATGGTTTGATCTATGCTCCCACACTTTGCATACATGTCAACTAGAGCAACACCAAGTTTTCCACTGATGATAAATCCATGTTCAATTATATACTCGTGTATTGCTATACCTTCATCGATGCACCCCGACTGTGTAGCTGCTGAAAGAGCAGCCAACAAAGTAACACTATCAGGAAGCAAATCAGAAGCACTCGTTAACATATCATGAAACACTTTTAGTGCCTCATAATAAAGTCCGTTATTAACATATCCAGCCATCATTACATTGCAGGAAACCACGTCCCTATGAGGCATGGCGTCGAAAAAATACCTTGCAGCATCCACATTCCCAGCTTTAGCATACCCATCAACCATACTAGCCCAACTCACTACGTCTCTCACTGGCATTCTATCAAACAGAACTTGAGCCATCCTCATGTCCCCCTTCTTTGCACAGCAATCAATGATGAGGTTCCAAGAAACCAAGTCTCTTTCCGGCATTTCATCAAACAGATTCAGAGCACTCTCAAGGCAATTTTCTAATTTCAAATAGCCACTAATCATAGTATTCCAAGAAACTAAGTTTTTAATATCTGATGGCATTATGTCGAACAATCCACGAGCTAAACTTACCATCCCACACTTTACATATCCATCAATCATCAAATTATATGAAAAAGAATCCTTTTTAGGCATTCTATCAAAAATTTGCCGCCCAAATTGGATGACACCACATCTTGTATACATACAAATCAAACAATTCTGTAAAAACACATCCGACCCAAATCCTAATTTGGACACCAACCCATGTATCTGCATTCCTTTCCTTAACGAATGCAATCTCGAACAGCATTTTAACACCAACGAGAATGAATACTCATCCACTAGAACCCCCCTAACATGCATTAGAACAAACACTTGGAAAGCATGCTCCGGTTCGTTCCCATGGGAGAACGACCTAATAATAAAATTCCAAAGAAAAGGGTCTGTGAAATTGTACTCGAAGAAGAGAAGTCTAGCAAATTCAACATGGGGTTTGTTAGGAGAAACAGCGAAATCAAGAATGATTTTTGAGGTAATCGAAGGGTTATGAATATGACCTGATGTGATCAAATTTGCATGCATTTGATTTATTTCCATTTGGGTTTTGCATTTTGAAGCAAATGTCATGGTGGGCAGAGTTAAATTCCATAGCTGGATTGAAGTCGCAGAGACATTCATTTGATTGGAAGCTTGGACTTAGCATCACTGGTATACACTCGCTATAATAATATCTTGAAATCTAAATATCTTGCCACAGTAATTCTGTTCCAGTAATTGTCTAATGGGCCGTGTTAAAGGTGTAATGGGCCTCATTTAAGTCTATTGCAACATATGCATATAAAATTTTAAACAAAGTTTATTGGGAGACGTTATTTACGTGAAACTGTTTGTGAGATATATTAGGTATGTCTATTATTTAGATAAAGTATGTTTAATGATTGTTAAAGTATGTTTACTAAAAGATTATGCAGTATGTTTAATGATTGTTAAAGTATGTTTACTAAAAGATTATGCAGTATGATTTTAGTGTGTTATAATTTGATTATTATTGACATACTTTAACTGCAAATAAGTATATTTTATCTATAAAATTTAGGATTAATTGCAATAAAATATACGATCTTTATCTCTTTTCTCAATTTAATCATGAATTTTTTTTGTAAAAAAAAATACATGATCTTTTTCTTATTCCTCAATTTAATCACGAACTTTCTTTTATCAATTAAATACACTATCTTATTTCATTTTCTTAATTTTATCACAACCTTTTCATTTTATTATTTCATTTTCTTAATTTTATCACAACCTTTTCATATTATTAATTAAACTAGTAATTCGCCCGTACTTATCATATATGAAAATATTATTAATTTAATTTATAAATAAAATTATGTTATTCAAACTTGTACACATACTGAATTAATACTAGTTAATTAATACTAGGTAGGGTGCACCTCAAATGTTGAGGTGCTACCCGGACTATATAGTGTTGCAAATTATATGATACAACAATTATGTCATAGTGAGTAGTACATATTCTTGTAATTAAACTGACGCACAAAAAAGCATCCAAGATTCGTGTATCAAGATTTTAGTCATGTTTGATGTTTTGGTGGTGCTTATGTTGTTTCTATTGTGCAAGTGGCGATTCTTTTACCAATTGTTGAACTACTTTCTTGTATGTTTGATTCTTGACCTGTTGATTCTAAAACTTGAGATGTTTGGGGTGTATCAGCTGGCTGTAGGCATTTCATGATGGTGTGACTTCTTCTGATCACATTGGATGGAATGAATTATAGTTGAATGTCGATCTAATTTCACAATAAATCTATCAAGAAATTGTACAAAGGAGCTCCTATCTAGTAGTGTCTCCACTGCACCTTGCATAGGGAAAAATGACGACAGCTATCACCTAAGGCAAGATCTACCTCTCACAGAAAGAGACAATCACCTAAGGCAAGATCTACCTCTCACAGCTATCAATGACGACAAAAAGTAATTATAAACAGTTAAAATAATCTATTGAAAATTTAATCAATAAACAGGGAAAATGAAAATGAAAGAAGCATACCGTCAGTCTCAGTATCCCCAGAATTGGAGTTTCAGAATTTGAGAATTGGCTTTGAATAGAAGTTGTTCGTTGTGGGGACACATCTTCTGAAAGAATTCAGACAATTTCATCATACGGATTATATCAAAATACATTATTTTGTTAAGAAAGGAAGAGGTTCCAAAAATATTATCACTTATAAACAACAATTGCTTTACAAATTAAAAGATCATAAATGAAAAAAAAAAAAAAAAAGAGAGAGAGAGATTAGGATGACGACCATTATTGCTTCCAAGATTTGGAACAACAGCTTTAGCAGCACTTTCCTATCAAACATTGAATAAAAAGATCAAGAAATAGAGCAAGACAAAATCTAAGTCCATATGAGATACGATTGTCAAGCAAGTCAAATGTAGGTAATGCAACAGACAAGAATGAATGTCCAAGGAAAGCAATAGAACTTATTCACTTACAGTGTTGTCTTTATCCTCTTGAAGCGATCGCCTGTGTGTCTTTCTAAAAGCTTCCAATTGCAAAGGATGAAACTGTAAGAGGTTCTAAATAAACACAAATTTGGCATTAAGATTTAAAATAGTAACAACATATATATATAATAACAGGTAAATTCTTCAAATCGTAAGTCACCATATATTATTACTTAAAAAATTTTGAACTTGCTAATTTAGATCAACACTGGAAATAGAAACTGTATTATTTCTAGTGCTAAAAATATGACATAGACCATCAAACCAAAAAGTGAGTATCTAGAATTATATTTAAATTTAATGAAGTAATAACGAATCAAAAACTTCAAGCACGTTCCAAACAGACAAGGTGCAAGTTTAGTCTTATGAACTCAATGATTTCAGTTCATGATGCTACGAAAGAGAACAAAACTTGACTACACCAGAACCCAAGATGTGATCAAGGTTCGACATCCATAATCAATCAAAATAAAGTACAAACATATTATAACATCATTAAACAAAAATCTATAACCATTGACAATTAAAAGAACTCAATAATTGTATACCTTCGTAAACATCCCTATTCAGCTTCTTCACAGTACTTCTTAGCTGAGCATTGTTCTTCATTAGATCCTCCTACCATTCACAAATCAACCATACAGAAAATTAAATGATTAGTCACGATGAGCTCTGTTGGGATCTGCAGCCATGATTAGTCACGTCAAGGGGTTTAAAGACAACCAGGCAAATAGCAGTCTGCATGAGATGCCTCATGATCTTGGTCCTGGACAATTGTCTCACCCCACCGACAGTCAGAATGCTGGAGAACTCGGTTTAGCTTAACCAAACTGAGGGACGATTCCATGAGCTGGATTATCCGAGGGGTTACGATTCATCAGTCCAGCACATGCACTGGCTACTATGAGTTCTTCCGGCGGGATCTTGTTTGTTCAATAATTGAAGTCCTTTCATTTGGTTTCAGAAAACGTTTCATATCAATGTAATGTTGTTTTTTGGGTCTATTGTAAGACACGTAGTTGTGTGGAAAGTGTCTTATATTATGTTGGGGTGTTGGGCCAACAACACTCTTGAAACTACTTGTCCGAAATCTCTGCTATCTATGAACACTTTTAATTTCAAATTCTAGTTATTTGTTCACACACTGGGTGATACTGCGTCTGAGTACCCTTCAATAACATATTAACAAGTCAATTAACAGCAAGAATTTTGTATGACTAAGGTGAACCTAATGTAATTTTACAAAATGAAGCTTTTAAAGAGGGCATTGTTTTTGTTAGATACATGTATACAGTACAAACATGGGATTTACCAAATTCTACCTAAATAATGGCATGAGACACCATGAGTTCAAAAGACTTAGCTATTTCAAGAAGTAGCTAATATTTGGACATGTTATCCTCTTCGTCCCGTTTCTGATCCATCAGGACAAAGGCCAGAAGCGTCCATTGAACCAGAGATATTTCATGAAAGTTATCTGATCAGTCATAGGGGCTAAATTTTGAAAACTTGATGTGGAAGTGGAACAAGTTTTAAAATGAGTCCATTGAATCTAGTGGTCATCTTCATTTATCCCTGGGCAGTTGGACATGAGTGCATCCATAGACTCGTACTGAAAAGTCACAAGGGGAACAAAGCCAAAGCATCAGCAATTGTGAATCAATTGTGCATTTATATTTCCAAAACTTAATCACAGAGATAGCAAGAATGACCATAGTAATCTCAATTATAAGATGTGATCTAACATACCTGACATCCACAGAAGAGGCAGTAATAGAATTCGTTTCTTAGCTTAAACAAATTATTTAGCAAATCCTGCATGAGAGGGAAGATACGATTATAAGTCCAGAGATATAATAAAGTATATTAAGAGATGACTGTGAAATATAGAACATAACTAGAGTACATTCTACAAAGAGAGCATGACTACACATTCTACTGAAAAAGAAAAAAAAACAAAAGAACTCCATAATAGACTCAAATGTTACCTCGTTCATAATGCTTACCAAGATTTATAAATTGATTAAATAATCTTAAAAGTACAATCACATTGAGCATGAGTTTTAATAGATACAATACACAATCACATTGAGCATGAGTTATAATAGATACAATACACATGATACAAAAGATTTGATAAATTAGCTCCTGGTGTCAATCATACCTGGTATTTTTGGGGAAAGGTCAAGATCATTTCCAATTTAATTTTAAAAGAAGATCATTTCAACAACGAGGAACTTATTCTGCTAGCACTACTTTAGACACATTTCCAAATATTATCACGAGAATCATATTTTATGCATTATAGTAATATATTTTCAGAGTAACCACATCATCCCATATAGATTGCAAAAGCATACAAAGCATGCTAGAAGTGCACGGTTGTCTAGCTTCTAGGATGCAATAGAAACTGACATTCATCGTATCAACTAAAAATTCTAAGCACATGTCAGGCTAAAAAACTATAAAGCAACAGATGCAATTAGGAATTTCAGAACTATTCACTCAATGCAAAAGCAGAAATTGATTATTCAACCAATGTACCTCTTCTGCAATCTCTTCTTCCTCTTCCTCATCCTTCTCTTCGCCTTCGTCTTCCTTCTTCTCAACCTCAATATCCCTGTTTTCCAGCTGCGCGAGTACAGCCTCAGCCTTTCTATAGTTCACTACAATTCTCCTTCCCTTCCACCGCTCCTTTTGGTGACTTCCAAAAACTTCCATCAATTTAAGCTCATTCCACTTTTCCCTCTCACATCTTTCTCTATCTCGTCTCATCTTCTCTAAGCTTGGATCTTCTTTACCAATTCCTCCCCGGCCCCTTCTGATCTCCAGTGCAACTGGTTCAGCCCTCGCAGAACCTTCCTTGCCCAATGCAGAGCCAGGAGTGTAGCCCATTAGTTTTAACATTTTAAAACCGATATTAGATTGTGGTATTGCTGAACCTAAATTTTCCAATGTCTTCTTATCCTCTTCTATTTGCTTCCGCTTCCTATCATGCATTTTCTGCTCCTGCCAGTTTCGGGCTTTGGATTTCTTGCTTGAAGAATTTGACACTCCAAGATTAATATTAGAATCCTGACAGAGGTAAATACTTGAATAAATGTCATAACCTTTTCTCCAACACTACACTAGTGAAAATTTAAGTACCATGTTGCAATGTATTAGTCTAACGTAGTAGAGTCAACTTGCTCCTATTTAGTTTCAATTAAATATAAACGAAACAAGTAAAAAGATCATCTGTACAAGCAAGAACAATTAATATATCCTCCAAATTTCCAACAGTGATCAAACAAAAACAGGAAATTCGTAAATACATTTCCAAGATAAAGAGAATTTCCGGAACTGGGGAATTAGAAGCGAAAAAGTGGGAATTATGCACAGATATAATGTAATGGGATTTTAGAAAACAGATGAATACACTAACAATAGAGAAACCTTTTTCGAGGAAGATTGAGGAACTTCTGGCGGAACAAACTGGGAAAGGTCCCCCATGTAATCGTCTTCTTCTTCTTCGCCTCCAGCCATTGAATCCCTCACCTCCTACGATTACTGAAGTTTGATCACAGGACCCTCAATTTCAACAGTAATACATCAATGCTGTTCAGTAAGGAAAACAGTTATTACCTACGTGAGATCAGTTAGGTAAGGGGAAATAAGAGATTATATAAACCCTAATTCCTATAATTCCTACGTGATTCTTCCCCAAATCTAAATCAACCCTATGTTATGTTGCAAAATGAAAGTGAACTCACGCGCATAATAAGTACGTAAAATATTTGCAGGTTTATCCATAAGGGACGGCTATTTATACCAGTATACTAAATAGACCCCAATGAAAAATTTATAAAACATAAGATTTCTACTGTATGTACCCCATTATGGCAGTTATGCCCTTTTAATTATCAAATCTAATAGTTTACTATTATTTCTTATTTCTAAGTTCATTTTGTCTCGTCCACAGAAGAAGGGAGGAAGATGAGATCATTCAATCCAAGTATCGACGTATCCGACCATGAATTAATCAAGATTAAACTGATAAAAAGAAAATTATTTCAACAAATATTTATTGAATATATATAAAGATATTCTTCATCTCTTCTAATACATCATTGTTGTGTAGGATACATTGACAGTGGGAATAAAAAAAATTGTTGTTCAAGAAAAAAAAAAGAATAAAGTTCAAATTCCCGTATAAAATATTATTGCTATTCAAGAAAATAAAAATCAGGTGGAATTAGTAGGTTCAAAATGCTCATTCATTCTATCATTGATTATGTTGAAAGCCACGTCAGATCAATTTTTTTTATGTCCAAGGGTGTGTAGCCATGATAAATGATTGGGTAAAAGCTAAAGAGGATTTTTTTTTTTTTTTGGTTTTGAAACTTCACCATCAGTGTCGGGCTTCACCGGCGGCGATAGCTGCAACAGCATTTTCCTTGAGTTTATAGAATTTTAACATATATTTAGTTATAAGAGTATTTATGTAATCATGATTAAGATATTTTAATTTAATATTTTTTCGGGGTATATTTAGTAATATCGGGATGCAAATAGTCGCCCACGTATGTGAAATGTTACTTATTAATGGCAGGAGAGAGATGCCATTGAGTGAATATGTATTGCGCACAAGCAAATTTGATATTTATTTAAAAGCAATTCACGAACTCGATAAAATAATATTTTAAATATCAATTGAATAAACCAAGCTTATAGTTAATATGAACTATATTAGATATAAAAATTAATTAATAATCATATTTAGATCAAAATAAAATAACTAAAATTTTAAAAAATAAAAATAAAAATAATTATACCCTAAAATTTAACTTTAAATAAACATTAGGTCAACAAAGTGCACCGAAATATCTAATACACCACGTAATAACCCTCAATTCTAATAATGTTCTAGTTCAGGTTATATATAATAATTATAAACCATATCTATCTGTCAATAAATAAATAAATAAATAAATAAA
This sequence comes from Pogostemon cablin, assembly GCA_023678885.1. Taxonomy (NCBI): domain Eukaryota; kingdom Viridiplantae; phylum Streptophyta; class Magnoliopsida; order Lamiales; family Lamiaceae; genus Pogostemon; species Pogostemon cablin. The sequence continues at coordinate 18,266,525 of CM043012.1, forward strand.
TAAATATATATATATATATATATATATATATATATATATATATATATATATATATATATAAGCAAACCTATGTTACTTATTTTTGTTTTCACTTTTTCTCTATCTTTACTGCATTTAGAAATCATTAATCTAATTTTAATCTTGACCGTTCATGTAATACTTTTGATTTCAACTATGAATCTATTTATGACCGTTCATTTAATACTTTTGATCTCAATCATGAATATATTTATTCCCATAATAATAGATTTTTGAATATTTTTTATTAATAATATAAATTTGATAAATATGAGAGATATTTTTGACATTTTAAACTAATTTTCAATCAATAACTAATACTATATGTTAATTTATTTAATTTACATAAAACTTATATTTTGATAGTTTATTTTTCTTAATATTCAACTAATATGTTTAAACTATTTAATTTTCATTTTAATTTTAAAATTCAAAATTGGCAAACACTCGTTAATATTAAACACAACCTCTATGCATCAATTTATCTTTAATAACTTTCTCCTCTCCTCTCAATTTTTATAGAGAGTGACTAGGGTAGGACCGGTCCTACCAAATTTGGTAGAACTGAATCTCAATCACAGCAATAATCAATTCTCGCGGGTTTACGGGTCTGCTACCGAATCTCTTCTCTAATGAAATTGCGTGGATCAGAATAGAATCCCCAGAACAGAATCAGTGTTATTCCATCTGGTTCGCTGACCGCACTCCACAGTACACCGCACAAGACCGCTGGATTGGTCGTCAATCGTTGCCGTCACTCACCTCTAGTTGATGTCGCCTTCGCCCACCCTGATGTCGATGACACCGCCAGTCGTAGTCGATTAGCCGCCCTTGTCGCCAGTCGTTGTCGATACACCACTATAAGTCAATGCGAAGACAACCCCTCGTAATTCTGAATTCGCAGCTTTTGGCGTTCGAGAATCTTCCATGAGCAACCAGAATGTTCGGTATAGGCTTGATAATTTTGGCCGTCAATCGGGGTCTCAGAAGAAGGCAAAGAGAAAGAGGAGTGGGCATGCCGCCAGGCAAGAGGAAGCTGTGGGTTTGGAATGAGGGGTCAGAAATTGAGTTCCAGTCCAGGTGTTCCAAAGGGATTTGAAGGGGGGCAGATGCCCCTCTATCGAAGGATTCCCAAGTTGATGGGGATTGCTGGAGGTAAACAATTTCTTCTCTAGATTGTTAATTTTCATTGGATTAAATACTTGGTTACTCGAATCTGGTTCATTTTACTTTGTTAATATCCAACTAATTTACTAGTTCCCAGTTTAGCGTGGATGTCGATATCCTGTAGTCATAAAGAGTTGATTGCACTGTTTTTGGTAAAGCAATTTCAATACAAAGATTAGTGATTGCTTGTTTATAATTGTTGTGTTTAAAGTCTATCAGGATCATATCTAGGATGAGGCTTAGCTTGAGTTATGTTATCATGATTGATTTACGGAGGTCATTGGGCTTTTAGATTCACATTTTGCTTTGTTATACTAAGAAGATTTCACTTGATGTTTGTTCATGATAATCTGCTGACTTTTCTTAAGTTAAGTTTCAATTACGTTTTGATATAAGTTTTGAATAGATTTATGTTTGTAATTTGCAGCAGCAATATTGGAAACAATGTGTTCCATAAGATTTTTGACAAAGGTGCCAAAGGTCAATTTTGTATTGTATACATTCTTACTACCCGTATGGAAGGAAAACAACTCTCAAAAGCCAGCCCTTGTGGTGAAGTAGCATATTGAATGTCATCCTGATCATTAGGCTTACAGATTTCTTGATAAGAGTTAGAGGGAGCTTGTTAATCTGACAATCAATCATTTTACCTGGAAGATTCGTTGGAATTTGATTATGTATTTGTTTGATGATTGTGAAAGCATTGCTCTTGTATTATATATAGGAGTACTAATCAGTTGCCTCCTCTATTCTTGAAAATGTTTACTTTTTCACTATGTTGTCTGCGTTTTCCTTTTCCTGCATGTAAAGGATTCATGAAAATAAAATTAAGGTCAAACTTAAAAGCAATTGTCTTGCTAATGCTTATAATACTTTTGATATTCATCATTCTAGTTTCAAATATCCAGAGTCTTGTATTCTTGTTTATGTTTCTCAAATAACTCAATTCAAGTAGAGCTTGAAGATGATTTTCCTACACAGTGAAGCACAACAACAATCAATGGAATATAATATATCAACTTACATAGAATATAATATATCAACTTACAAATTGCATACAATTTAATTAATTTTACATCTATCAACTTACAGAATGCATACAATTTAATTCTACATAATATATCACTTTAATTTCAGAAAATTAGAGTCTCAAATTAAAAAGTAATTTAATTATTTCTATAGAGTGGTCTATAAATTTATAAATTGTATACAATTTAATTCTTCACAATATAATTCAATTCATTAAAAAGAGTAATCTAATTAATAAGCAAGAGTAATTCAATTCATTAAAAAGAGTAATCTAATTAATAAGAAAGAGTAACTCAATTCATTAAAGAATAACTTAATTAATAAGAAAAAAATAAGTCAATACATTAAAAAGAGTAACCTAATCAATAAGAAATGAGTATCTCAATTCATTAAAAAGAGTAACTTAATAAGAAATAACAACTCAATTCATTAAAGAGTAATCTAATTATTTCTATAGAGTGATCTATTAACTTATAAATTTCATACAATCTAATTATTTACCATACATGAATTCAATTTTAGAAATCAGAGTCTCAAATTAAAGAGTAACTCAATCCATTATAAAAGAGTAACTCAATTAATAGAAAAACGTAACAAAAAAGAAACAGAATTAAAACATAAAGAGTAATCAAAAAGCTTATTCAGAGCAACTCAATTGTTATAAAGAGTAACTCAAATTATTAAAAAGAGTAATCCAATTAATAGAAAATAATAACCTAAAAGATGTTAACCAAATAGAGCAATATTTTATTTTCTAAAATCCTAATATGAAATTAAAGAGTAATCCAAATTATTAAAAAGAGTAATCCAATTAATAAAAATAAGTAACCTTAAAAATTTTAACCAAATAGAATAATATTTTATTTTCTGAATTTTGAATATATGAAATTAAAGAGTAACCCAAATTATTAAAAAGAATGACTCAATTAATATAAAAAAGTAACCTAAAATATGTTTTTACAGTATTGAGCACAAGGTGAAGTTTGTGTAGAAGAGCATTGTGGCTATAGGTACGTAGTAGTAATCCCAGTGAATAAGCAGAAGCTCATAATCAAGCAGAAGATTGAAATGATAAAATGAAATCAATCAAGCCATCTAAAGCTTAAGATGAAGAACCAGCTTCAAACACACAACTCTTTCCTTAGATTCAGAGAAAACGATAGGGGAGTAATTCGCTCGAGTAGATCACCACCACTACAATACTCCAAAACAACATGCACAAAGTCGTCATCCTCGTAAACATAAAAAATCCCAACCACATTGGGGTGGCCGGACACAAGGTGCGTGAGCTTGGCCTCAATGTCGAGGCATTGGCTGTCGACGGTGTCGATCGAATTCACGGCGAAGCACTCACCGGTGAGGGCGGAGTGACACCTAGAAACGATGCCGTACTTGCCCCTGCCGATCTCGTCGCCCAGAGTGTAGTCTCTCTTATTCTCTCTCTCTCTCTCTCGCCAGTCTAGACCTGTCCGGGAACAGCATCACCGGCCACTTTCCGGGAGAGTTGGGAAGCATGAGAAAGCTGGTTTACCTGGTGCTTACCGGCAACAGTCTCCCGACACCATATGCCGGAACGCCACCAGTTTAGATGCTCTGGATGCCCACATTCCGGGGCAACTCAGGGGCTGCACCTCCCTCAAGCAGCTGGACTTGTCCAATAACACGCTCAGCGGACCCATCCCACCGGAGCTCTACCACATGACCCTACTCATCGACCTCCTGCTCAACAACAACACTCTCTCCGGCACCATCTCCCCCGCCATAGCCAACCTCACCAATTGATTTCTTCGGGAATAGATTCACTGGCCGCATCCCCATCACCATCGGAAACCTCACCCGACGGCAAGAGGGGCAGCGCCGGACCACCTCTTAGAGAGGAATCCAGAATTCCTCATCGTAATAATTATCTGCCACATAATTTCTGCTCCACTATCTCATCTAACCGGTGAGGAGAGAGAAAAATAAGGATGAATGTATGTAATCTTCAATGAGGAGAGAGAAAAACAAGGAAGAATGTACAGGGAGAGAGAAAAGAGACAGCGGTAGGAAAAGAAAAAGAAGAGAGAGAATGCTTGTATATATGGAAAGAGAAAGACGGAAGATAAGGCTAAGTGAAAGCCCGAGTATACTTGTATCCGAATATAATCCGGTTGTACATATTTAAAAAAAAGCTTGGCTTACTGCAGTCTTTGCCATTTTTATATCATATTACTTATACACACTATTATTTTATTAATTTAAAATAAAGTAGAATCTAACCCTAAAAAGACACAAAACATACATGCCTCATTACTCATTGATAAGGACTTCAAAATCCACTAAAATTTCAACACATTTAAAATTTGTTGAGACTTATTCCAAGCACTTACAAGTTGGTTCATTTGATACTTAAGGGAGTTCATCCAATCATCCATCTTCTTCTCATTTTCATCGATTTTAGCTTCAAGCTTAGATCTTTCTCTTTGTTGTCCTCCATGTAAGCTCTAGTCTCCTTCATGAAGTCTAGCAATGCATCCTCTAATGTAGATCTTCCTTCTCAATTGGAAGGTTTGGCACTTTGATCAAATTCCGATAGAGAGGCAACAACGGCTTGAGGATTGGAATAATTACTTCCTTGAGCACATCTTTTATAAAACTCAAGTAAGGCATAATTTTGAAAGGAGGAGAAACTTCAATGTTGGAATTCGGATTAGAATAAATGTATCTTTGTTGAGGATGTAATGTATTTCCGTTGTAAGCTTGTGGCTATCCATCATATCTTCCTTGATTGTAGTGTTGAGAGTGAACTTGATTCATTTTACCATTATAACCATAATAACTCTCATCTATGTAACTTCTTTGTTGTGGAGGAGAAACTCTTGCACATTGATTTTCATAGTGATCTCCCATGTAATTGTTCCATCCATCCATCTAATACTTTCCTCCACAAAGCCTACCACAATCTTCCTTCAACTCTCTATTTTAGGGTTTTATTCTTCCTCCCCTTCTTTCAAGGTAAGAGTACCTATCAAGAAGAATAAGTAAGAACAAAATTTTTCAAAGCAAATATAAGAAACAAAACAAGATAAAATGTCCTTAGTAAGAATAATTAAAATATTAACAAAGCATTCAAACAATCAGTCAAAACTCCCCGGCAACGGCGTCAATTTCTTGTTTGAGTATTTTTCAACTCACGAGCAAAAATACTCGTTCGATGTAGAAATATACCCTAAGGAATAAAATTATCGAACCCACAGGGAGTTTAAGTTTAAATTGAAAGAACACATTAGCTTGTGGTTTTATCATTTTTATAAGGACGAACCAATGAGATGATGATAATGATAAGCAACGAAATCAAATAAAATAAAAGAAATCAAGATAAAATAGGAGAAAATAAAATGGAGAATTGGTGATGAAGGGCAAGTAGTAAGAAATGGGACTAGAAACAATTAAAGTGTCTTCAGATCCATTTTATCATGCAAAAGGAATAGACGAGATAGGTATTGGACTAGAGGCGATCACGAATGTATCCAAAACTCCCTCTCGGGTTACTAAGGTTGTAGATCTCTTAGAGACTCCGTAACGCACTTAGGATCGATGCCCAACATTAACCTCTTCCATCGAGGTACTAATTAATTTTCAATTCTACCTTAAAAGGTACTAATTAGAATTAACTCTCCCTTTTTGCATACTAGGGCTAACGAATGGATTGGTTCCTCTCACCGGGTTCAAATATCCTTTCGGTCAAACCTAAACCCGATGTCCTCTCATGGTAATTCTAATACTTTGGAGGGTCATTTCCGTCTCACCCCAAGTAATATCCACATGAATTAATATTATGACACTTAATTAACATATCAAAAAATTAACCAATAATCCATTAAATTAACATGCTACCCATAATTAACAAACCATGCCAACATATAATTCATGCATCACAAAACCCATGAGAAGAAATCAAATATCAAATCATGTCTAAATCATATTTAATTTGCATAATAAAATAAATATTAAGCACTAATCATGTCTCTAACCCCATAAGAGGGATTAGCCTAACATAATTAAAGTAACAAAATAAATAAATGATTCATTACAATAATCCATGGAGTCTAATTCAAAGAAAATTACAAAAAGAATTAAAACTCCCATTCAATTTAACTTGTTGGAGATCTTAAATTGCTTCTTGAAATTCCTCATCTTGTTCTTAATTCCAAGTAATTCCAACACCAAGGATAGATGGGTGAAAGATTAGAAGATGGGTTTGTGGAGTGATCAAAAAAAAAATATGGCAAAGAGAGAAAGTGTGTGTAGTGTGTGTGGCCTCCAAAAATGTAATGAAAATTTATTGTTAATTGTTGCTCAAAATTTGGAAAATGAAGGTATTTATAGTGGTGGAGGATCAAGGAATTATTGCTAAATTGGATCGTGGGCTTAAAGGTGGAAATGGGTTTTTTAAATTGGAAAAATCGAATCTGCTGAACCGGTATATAATAATTTCGTGCAGTTTGAGTTCAAAACCTGGTTGTAGCCCAACGGTTGGCTAGTTGCCCCATGAGCACACTCAAGCTTGAGGTCGCAGGTTCGAGTTGCCTTTAGCGCACGATTTTTAAAACGTTGTCTTTCCAAAATGTTGCCAAATGTTGTCTTTTGCTATTTTTTTCATTTTTTCACCTTTTTCATCCCTATTTAATTCTCGTTTCCTCCTTTTACAATTCTTTGCTCAATAATACCTAATTCCTATATGAAAAATACTATGATTCACACACTTATCTCTAAAAATATGAACACGATAAAATACGAAATAAAATACTAAAAGAAAAAATACACAAAAATCACACGAACACGACTCTAAAATATAGCAAATTTGAATGTTAAACAGTGGCTACCATTTACACTCGCATGAAGCCGTGCATGAAGAAGAAACACCACACGGCGAATACCGAGTACCATCAGCAACATACAGCAGATCGCACAAGTAAAATCATGCGCCGAGTGGACCGCACGACAATGAGTGGAGGCCGAGTGTGTCACACGAAACATCACCCGACGGCGAGCGTATGCCCAACTTTGTGCATGGCAGCTCGCACGGCGCCGTGTGAGCGATATGAAACTTCACTCATTCACAGTCATGTGATCCTGTTTTTGTGCTTGTTGATCATGTTCTTCAATTTGGTGATATAGTGGATTCCCAAAAGAATATTGATCATCCGATTGTCACTGAGAAAAAGTGAGAAAGAGCCAAGATGAAGAGAAACAAAAAAATGAGATTAAGAGAGACGGCTTGGGGATTCCGAATACAAAATATCCTATTCCTTTTCCCTCGAGACTGAAGAAGGTTCTTGATGAGAAGTTTCAAAAGTTCGTAAATATCTTCAAGCAGATCCAAATCAACATTCCATTTGCTGAAGCACTTGAGAAGATGCCACACTATATGAAGTTTTTAAAGGATATCATGTCTAAGAAACGTAGTATTGTGGACAAGAAAACAGTGAATCTGACTGAAGAATATAGTGCCATCATTTAAAGGAAGTTGTCTGCCAAAGTAAAGATCCGGGTAAGTTCACCATCCCAGTTCAGATTGGAAAGAATACCACTTGTTAAGCTTTGTGTAACTTGGGGGCTAGCATAAATCTTATGCCCTTACGTATGTTTAAAAGTTTTGGTTTTGGGTAGATGAAGCCCAATTCGGTTACAATGCAGCTAGCTGATAAGTCTGTTACGCACCCTAAAGGAGTGTGAGGATGTACTTGTGAAGGTGGATAAGTTATTCTTCCCTAGTGATTTCCTGGTGCTTGATATAGAAGAGGACAACAATGTGCCTCTGATTTTGGGTAGATCATTTTTAGCTACTGCTAGAGCTTTGATTGATGTTAAAGATGGGAAGTTGAAGCTTAGAGTAGGAGACGAGGAAATGATGTTCTCACTTGATGCTTTGAAGCATTCTTCTGAAGAGGCCAACTGCAAGTCCATATATGTTGTTGATGAGATCGTAAAAAAGAAGTTGGCATTAATTCTGACTGAGGATCAGTTGAAAACATGCATCAGCAACAATCCTACTTTCTCTACTCCTGTTACTAACATTGAATCTGATTTTCATCTGATATTTTATCTAATGAGCTAAGAGATTGCTTGAGTGTTTTGAATGTTTGCAGGAATGATAAAAGAAAGGTGTCATGGATTAAAGGAGGAATATAGACACAAATTCCACCAGTCTCTCCAGATATATATGACTCTCATTCGTCTGATCTTTAAGTTGATATGAAGGAAGCATATAAAGTAGAGATCAAGATAAAATGATCCTTGAGAATAAGAAGGGAGAGATACTTTGGATGGATAAAAAAATGGCAAAACAACACTTCAAAATGAAGATTTTCGTGTTGATGTAAGGTCTAAATATCTCTGAGTCTACAATTCGTTGAGCTCTTCGACATTAAACAAGAGCGCTTGGTGGGAGGTAACTCACTGTCTTACTGCTTTTATTTTATTTTGTTTGGTTTGGTTTTTGTATCTTATGCTAGGTGGATTATACTCAGGGTGCGTGCTTACACTTAAGGTAATAACATCGTTTTAAACTTAGATTCAACTCACGTTTTCATCTAAGTTTGGGATGGGGAGTGTGATGTTATTCCCTTGTTCCAACCGCACCTAGGTATGTTTACTATGCATCGTTTAGTGTCTGTGTGTTTGGAGGTCGATTTTTTTAGAATTTTTTAATTTTTTTTATCTTTCGAATTTTTTTGCGACCATCCAAGTGTCTTGTGTGTTTTCATTTATTTTTGTGTATCCCTTGGTGCTCTGTCATTGATTTTTATCTTTTCGATATTTTTCGATCCTTGATTTTCTGATGTCTCTATTATTCTTATTACTTATGAATCCTATTATGATGAGTTTTGTGTTGAGCTTTATGGATTGAGAAGAGTATTGGAGTGGCAAAGTGAGTTCTATCTGAGGCCTACGCCTGAACGAGTTGGACAACTCGAGGAACTTGCAAGATGTGAAGGAGATTGAAATCAGGTTACTTCGTTCCTTATTCTAAATTTTTCTATGAGTTTTGAAAGGAGCATGAGTTTAAATTATATAACCTGAACTTCATGGGGATCTTTGAGCTTTTATCATGCCTTTGATAAGATGTTGATTATGATTAATAAGGGGAACGTGCTTTGATTCTTAGGTGCTTGAAGTTCTTGATGTACTTGTTATAATGTATACGTAGCCTTGAAGAGTGATCGTTCATTCCATGAAAAAGTCAAGTAAGATTTGAGCCTTTAAATCATGTTACATGGATGCAAGATATTTTTATTATTGAGCGTATCGTTCTTGTACTTGTATTCTAGAACTTGCCTTGAGTCTCTTTGAATATTCGAGAATAGTCTAGTGGATTATAGAAATGATATTAGGTCATCTTTGATTTTTAGCCCATCTTTTCCCATATACTTTACATGAATTAATTAAATCCTTAGTTAGCCCATTGAGCCTTTTTAAATCCATTCTTTTGATAGCCAATAAAGTTTAATTGAAGAAAGTGGTGATTTGTGGGGTGAAAAGGATGATGAAGAAATGATCAAATGATAAAATTCCGGAAGTAGTGCTTAAGTCTAGTACTCCACGGAAACAAACACCCTAGGGTAGTGCTTAAATCTAGTACTCTATGGAGGATGCGAGAGGTAGTGCCCGAAACAGGTACCTCGAGAAAATAAAAAAGGGTGAGGAAAGGAAAATGATGGAGTTGAAAAGTGAAAGAGTTAAAAGAAGTAAAAAGGTTGTGCTTGAAGAAGAAGTGAAAGAGTTGAGGAGGAGTTGTGCTTGAATAAAAAGTGATGAGGAAGAATAAAAGATCAAGAGGGAACGCGCGCTTGATTGATCCGAGTTTTGAGTCACTTATCCATATATTTCCTACCTTATCCAAAGAGTCTACGTTACAACCAAATAAAAAGACCTTTTTTATTTATGATTTGTTAGCTATAAGTAAAAGGAGAGTTGAGACAATGGGCAAGCTTTTGGTTATGCAGGCACTTGAATTGAATTTAAGAGCATATATATATAACCCAAACGTTGTACACTTTATACAGCATGAGCGTGAGAGTTACATTGTATATATCCTATGAGCATAGGTGGATTGAGCATTTGAATTGGTAAAGTAATTATCTTAACTTGCATGTTTTGAATGAATTGATGCTTTTGAACTAGAAGTTGTGTAAACCAAGTTAAGATTGATTACATCTTTTGAAGGCGTAGTTGATGTTTTGATCGTCCCCTTAAGACATGACTTTCCATCTCAAATTTCTTTCTCTTGATTTGTCGTTTCTTTATTTGAGGGCGAACAACACCTTAAGTTTGGGGGGTTTGATGAGAGTGGAAATTCATGTACTTTTAGGTCTGATTTGTTACCTCTTTAATGTATTTTTATGTGATACATGTACGAAAAGGTAACGCTCTTGTTGTTATCGATAAAAAGGTGCTCGAGAGGTATTTTATCATGTTTTCACAGGAAAAGAGGGGATTATATGATAAGAATTGAATTGGAGTAAAAAGAAGTCGAAAGAAGAAGTTGCACGGTTGGAACCAAGAGTAGTAACACGATGTCGAGTGCGAGCTGTTCAAAGCACGTTGGCTGTCATGTGAGGAGAGCTTGAGTCGAGTCCACGTACACGTTGCCGAGCTTAGGTCGTGCGCTGAAGCATGCTGCCGATTATGGTGAAGACGAGCACATGCCCACTTCCGAGTAAACTGTCGAGTGGAGGCCGAATGACCTGTCGTGTGATGAAACACATTTTTGGGTGCAATTTCGCAATGGGACCCTCGCATTGGCCGTGTGAGAAGCCGTGTGAGGCACTGGGTGAAGCACTCATGTCGTGTGAGGCACCGAGTGAGGGCGCACAATGCCCTGTGGCCCAATTCTTACACACCTTTTGTCATATGTTGGCCCAGCCCATTACGTAGAGTATAAAAAAAATCTGAGAGGGGCCACACACGACTCTTCACAGATACAGTGCCCTAATTCCCTCATTACTCGCCACCTTCCATCCATCCACCGGAGAGAGGATCGGAGTTTCTACTTGGATCGAAGAGGAGATTCTGATGGAAATCGTGATTGAAGAATTGGAGTCCTTCACAAGGGTTCTTTATTTTTTAGTTATTATTCTCTTTTATTTTATAACAATGGTTGAGGTTTATTACATGTTTGTGATTTACCCTCGTAAATCCATAGGCTAAGTTTCTTTATTCGTAATGTTAGGGCTTTAGACATTTCTGATTATGTGATTTTATTATCATATACTTGGATTTATTATATTGCAGATTGTTTATTTTCTAATTAAAAAAGATATTTTTGAGACTTCATATTATTGTATTTTGAGTTTTGATTACTTTAGTTATTCATGATGGTATCTCTGATTGATAGTTAATATGATTCTCTTTCTCTGCATGATAATTATTGTTTCCTTTGGTAGTCTTAGGGGATTGGATAAAATTCCTAAGACAGTTAGATAATCAATTTGGAATACTAATTACTTGGGAAAACCTCATTATTAGGTAATTGGTAAGGAGACAAAAGGGGTTAATTATTTAGTACCTATAAAGGGAAGTCTAGTGCTCAAACATTTTAATAGAATTTAGCATGAAATACCTATAAAGGGAGTGAGAGTTAATTCCTTATCAATCCAAGGATTAACAGTCCATTATAAGTGTTAGATCCAACTCGATAAAGGTGATTTAACTAGGCTAGTGATCCTCTTATAAACATCTGTAGGTAATTAATTTGGGTCTAGATTAATCAGTCACATAGTAAAGCTATTTGCCTTAGCATTACAAATTCTCTATCCTTGAAATCTTAAATTGTTTCTCTTGCGTGATTCATTTTATTTTATAATTTGTCTTGCAATTGAATTATCATATATATAATTACTTATTAAATTTATAACTATCCTGTGAGTTCGATAATTTAACTTGGTCACACGCGTTATAATTGATTCATTACACTTGAGGTGAAAGAAAATATCGATCATGCAGCTGTAGCAAAACCCAAAAGACAGCTTTTGCTGAAATCTTGAAATCATAAAACTTTTTTTGTAGGTGAGTGGTGGCATCAGTGAAATCAACAGGTGACGGGTTTGTTAGTGATGCGAACCAGATTTGCGGTTGGGAACTCGCGGCAACAGACGACGAATTGGCAGCGGGATATCAATCCTTCGTCGCCACCAACATAAATAGCAAGCGAATTGCTCATTGCTCAGACAAATTTATTATCCTAGCATACATGTGATCTTCACATCGTCGTTCAATTCATCGAAGCCTTCATTGCAAGTATCATGATTCGTTAGTGTGCGATGAGCCACATCAACACGTCATGTATATGACCGGAGGTTTCGTCTCTGGGCATGGCAGAGGTGAGTAAGTCAGAAGATCCACCGAGTGATCGAGGAGCTCCAAGCAGTCGTCATATGCAGGCCTGAGGTAATTTAAAATTGGGTATACTTTATGCCTAAATTCAATTTAAACATTGTAGGTTAAGCAATTGAAATTGGAATCGATCGATTAGAACGAACATGACATGAGGATCCATGTCGAAATTCCTGATTTTGGAGATAGAATGCAACGATCGGCTGACTTTCTAGAGAGTCATATCAACATCCATCGACTGAAATCGCCGCCAGGAGAATATCCGTCGGAACTTCGATACTGTCGGAATACTATGCGCCAGAAACTTTAATGAATGATGTGGACATAATTGTAGAATAAAAGATGCTGGAGTGAGATTTATTCCACAACAAAGGATAATTTTGAAAAATCATTGTGGACTTTTGTACCTATTTACTTTTCTTTTTTTAATGTGTATATGAGTAATTAAGCTATTAAAGTGTGTATCTTTTAGTAATAAATTCTTTAAATCATTTTCACCTAACACACCTAACACACTTTATACTTTATTTATTAATTAAAATACCACAATATTCTTTAAAAATCAATAAAATGGGTCAAATTTCTTTATATTTTATTTACGTCTCTATAGTGCCGATAAAATTAAGTGCAGTGCAGAATTATTATTATTATTATTATTATTATTATTATTATTATTATTATTATTAGAGCTATTAAAATAAACAAGCCGCTCGCTAGCTCGACTCGATAAAATTCGAGCTCGACTCGACTCCTGACTACTCGAGCTAGAGCTCGAGCTCGTTTAAATACTCGTTACGTTATCGAGTGGAGCTCAACTCGACTCGATAAGAATAAATATTATATAATGATAATTATATATATTAATATAATAATTATTAAATATACTAATTAAAATTCAGGTCGATTAGGGTTAAAAGCTCATTAAGGCTTGAAAGCTCGACTTGTTTTGCTTAATGAGTCGAGTCGAGCTCGGTTGAGTAATTTTCGAGTCGAGCTCGAGCTCGCTTGTAGGCTCGTTATCAAATCGAGTTGAGCTCGAGTATGCACTACTCGAGCTCACTCGGCTCGTTTAACCACTCTAATTATTATACTACATCTTCCATCAATAAGGTAATTTTTTATGTGGATTAAGAAATATTATTATTTTACATAAAGTGAATAGTTGGATTTCTTTTTATCTGTAAATAATTTCTTTTTATTCGAATAAAAATGAGTGAGGTAAGTGAGTTACCTACACTCGAAATATAATACAACTTAAAAAACAATGTGATCATCAATGTAAGTACCAAGACGCATAAATTAAATAGTTGTATTAATGGCGAGTGATGGATCATGTGTGGGTTCATTTTACAAAACAAAGAAAATTCAGTTCATCTTTAATATATCAATTTTACTATTTTGAGTCGTCCACTCTTAATGTATCAATTTCTTTTTTTAGACATATAAGACTCACACACATTACTGATACAATTAAAATATGAGACTCACACTCCCAGCTAATACAATTACACACTTCACATAAAATAATAATACTTGTTAATCCATATGTAAAAAAAAATAAATACATTGACGGAAGGAGTACATTTTGAGAGGACAATTAAAATGCAGAATGAATCCGCCGTGATTGAAGTGTTTGTTGATCATGTGTTGGAATCTAAAGCGGAATCAAAGAACTAATTCTGTCGTGCAATAGATCCAACAAACCGGTGATGTCTTTTCAATCATGTAAGTCGTTAATCTAATGCTATTATAATCTCATTAATTAAACACTTTATTTAATTTATGATTCACATATTTACATGAGAAACATGCCGTTTTATATCTACTCGAATTAATGCTGCAACCGGAATTATCATAGAGGGTTGATTAATATGATTAATATTAGTACTTCTTCCGTCTATCAATAATGTTTCCATTTATTTTTTACATGTGGATTAAAGAGTGTTATTATTTTATATAAAGTGGATAGTTGTATTAATGGTAAATGATTGGTATGTGCGGGGCCCTTTTACTAAAAGGGGAAAACGGATATCCACCTTTAAAATTGACGATCAAAATGGCAAAATGCATACTTTATCAGCGGACAGAGGGAGTATAATGTAAAATTAATATATATTATATGAGAGATTAATTTCTCTTATGTACAAAAAATAATATTATTTTTATCGAAAAATTCTTTCGAGTAGAATTATCTCATATGTTAAAAAGAGTAATACTCTATATTTTAAAGAACAATCCTTCTTAAAAGGATGCATCATAAACAATCCGGGAGAAAAGTGACACGACCCACCTTACATAACTTATAATTCAAATACTAATTAACATAAATATCATCATTATAAAATTGTATATATTTTTTCTCACATAATATACTCATAATTGAAATCATAGTCTAACATACGTCACCAATTTCTGGCACACATCAATCCACACAAACTTGAAACAATACTTATTATATTACGTAACAAAACATTAGTAGAAATAAAATAACCCACGGCCTAGCCCAATAGGTCGTCATCTATGTACATCCGCTCAAAACCCTGAAGAAGCTCCACAGATTGCACAAAACACCACATAATTCAATCATCAGCAGACTCACCTACAATGCATAAACTAGTGAGACAAAAATCTCAGCAAGTAGAAATCATACATGCCGGTGCATGAAAATGCATTTAGTTTTCTATCGCTTATTTCATAGTTTTCCTATGATATTATTTCAAATCAAATAGATCCGCAACTTGTATCACAAGTTTATCACAAAAACTAGTCACAAATAATTCATAACATAATTATCACATATTGATCACAAATAATTCACACACAATATGTTTATGCATCATAGTTGGACTTCTACTTACCTCAAATCACATAAGTTCACAACTTGTTTCCCAATTTAATCATAAATAATTCACAAAATATTATTCACCAAATAATCACAAATAATTCACACACAACATGTTTATGCATTGTAGTTGGATATCTACTTACCTCAAATCACAATAAGTTCACAACTTGTTTCCCAATTTAATCATAAATAATTCACAAAATATTATTCACCAAATAATCACAAATAATTCACACACAACATGTTTATGCATTGTAGTTGGGTCTCTACTTACCTGGACTTCAATAGTAATAACACCACAGACCTCGCGAAGAATTGTAAGTACCTAAACTCCGTTCCGACACGCACGTACCTCTTTTCCCTTTCTCTCTTCCTCTCTTTCTCTCTCTTCTTCAATCTTTCTCTTTTTTTTAAATGGTGGCTGCTCGGCGAATTACCCTAGATGGGTTAATCAATCCCCACCTTCCAAATATATATATAGAAAGAGGTTCATGCCGGTGATAAGTCGGCACTTCTAATAAATATATATTTATTTAAATGTTATGCATGCTTTTATTATTCTTAAGAGTTAAGTTTGCTAATTTTGAATGAATAAATTGGGTAATGAACCATACGTGTGCTCCTATCAACCAAGTAATTCATATCTTGGAAAATTAACCACGTATTATTATTATTATTATTATTATTATTATTATTATTATTATTATTATTATTATTATTATTATTATTACAACCCATTACAAATATATGTGCAATACGTAATAACTACGATATGATATATTTATAGATTAATACACATACGTG
Organism: Pogostemon cablin; assembly: GCA_023678885.1. Lineage (NCBI taxonomy): Eukaryota > Viridiplantae > Streptophyta > Magnoliopsida > Lamiales > Lamiaceae > Pogostemon > Pogostemon cablin. The sequence goes on from CM043012.1 coordinate 18,282,765, forward strand.
TACATTTTCTTACCACTATTATTATTACGAGAACACGTGTACTACTTAATAATTAAGAAATAGTGTATACACATAAGACAATTCAATTATTTATTCAAATTAATGCACGTAAATATTTATGCACATATATATTCACATATTGTCATTATTATTATCACAGACGTGCCAAATAAAAATATAAAAATTAATAAAAAGTAGAAACAATAGTCACATTATTATCACATAATTGTCACATAACACAAATTAAATTATATTGGCATATTAGTAGTGAGAAACTCAGGTATCACAAAAAGTATCTGTTTAACTCCATTTGAATCTGTTAATACAAGATTGCAAATATTTGTGTAATACTGCATTCGTCCATCGATAAGGTATTTGTTTGATTTTTACACGTAGATTAAGGAGTATTATTATTTTATATGAGTATTATTATTTTATATAAAGTGGATAATTATATTAGTGGTGAGCGGTGAGCAATTATGTGGGGCATTTTGCTAAAAAACGAATATGGATACCATTAAAATGGACAATCAAAATATCAAAATGGATATCTTATCAGCGGACAGAGAGAGTAATTTTTTACAGAAAGACTTTCATGTAGGGGTGTTCACGGTGCGGTTTTGTGATTATTTCGACAAAATTTAAATTGCATTGTTATAAGTTGTTAGCTTTGACAACTAATTTTAAATTGCGGTTTGTTGAGTAAAAAATATTATGCTATTTTAGGCCATTTTTTTAATGATATGGGCGGTTTGACAGTTTTAAAATTAACATACTTAGCCTAACAAATTAACAATAAAAAACATACGGATATATATATAAAAAAAAATATGTGTAAATGCTTAATTTAAAGAGTTTCTTAACTTTTAGAAATAAAATATTGTAACACTTATCAAATTACGTAATAAAATCTTAAAGATATAAAACCGTCATTCAAACTTTATAAACAACTCAAATAATATAATATTCTTAATATAATTATTAATTTCAATCTACATTTATTTAATAAATTTCAATTGTTAACACATGGTTAGAAAATTGAGGAAATTGCCAATTACTATAAGAAAGCAATTTATAGAAGGCATGTCCAAAAGTGAACCACAAATTTCAATTGTTGTCACATGGTTAGAAAATTGAGGAAATTAACTATAAGAAAGCAATTTATAGAAAGCATGTCCAAAAGTGAACCACAAAAAGGAGAATTTGAGGAAATTGCCAATTACTATAAGAAAGCAATTTATAGAAGGCATGTCCAAAAGTGAACCACAAATTTCAATTGTTGTCACATGGTTAGAAAATTGAGGAAATTAACTATAAGAAAGCAATTTATAGAAAGCATGTCCAAAAGTGAACCACAAAAAGGAGAATTTTTCATTACTGAATGTAGTTTTTTTTTCTTATATTTAAATTAATTTACTTATTATTTATATATATATATATATATATATATATATATATATATATATATATATATATATATATATATTAAATAATTGGGTAGGTTTCGAGTGAAATCGTCTCACGGATCCTCTTATATTGACACCTCATTAATTGGAATGTTAATAATATGAATTGTTGATATCACTTCCCTTTAATTATGAATCACTTTTAATTAAAAATGCTATCACTTTTTATTATTCCAATAAATTATTCGTGAAATATATTTTCTTAAATAGTTACCAATTTTTATTAAAGATAATATAACCTTTCTTTTAAAATACTACTCCCTCCGTCCCGTTTCAATGTTTATGTTTGTTTTTTGCACATTGATGAAGGAGTATAATATTTTAATAGACAGTGGGTGGAAATATATAATTTTTAATGTAAAGTGGGTATGTGTATTAGTGTTGGATGATATATTAATTGTTTTGGGTGGGTCCCATAAATGAATAATAAGTTTTAAATTATTACATTTTCAAATAACAAAAAGTATAAATTAAGTAATAAAAACTGTAGAAAAATTTATATACATACAATGCCTAATTAATTTATCTTTTATAATTAATTTTTAAAATTTTAAATTTAATATCAACCAAACAAGCTTTAAATTTATTTAGGCTCAATTAATTTAACTCTATAACTAATTATTCAATTTTTTTAATTTCATAACAACCAAACAAGGCCCTTTAAAATTATATATTTTGGTTAATGGATGATCCGTCTCACATAAGGGGATCCGTGAGACAGCCTCACCCTAGTCTTTGCCTAAATAATTTTGTTATATTATTTTTATTTCTTTTAATTTATACAAATACTATTTTTTTAAAGAAAATTAATGTATGTATTAATTTAGTTATAATTTTTCCTCTTAATAAAAAATATTACTCTTTAACGATTAATTTTAAAAAAATAAAGTTCACACTTAAACTTATTATTTGATGAATAGTAAAAGCATTATTCGAGATATACATACATATTATTTTTCAAAATATAATTTAAAAAAATAGGCAAAAACTATGTGCCTGAGGGCAGAAGAGACCAACTCTAAAAAATATTTTATTTTATTTCACGTGTAAAATTAATTTGGTATTATTCAAAATTATTTCTAAAATTAATCTTTCATAATTAAAAAAATATTTAATTACTAAGGTTTATTAAAATATATTAATTCATAGTTAAGTTATGTCTTATTAAAGATGATCCTAATTCGTGAGACGGATTATCCATTAACTCAATTCAATATATTTTAAATTAAAAGAAAAAAGGGGTCTGTTTGGCTATATTAATAGGAAGTTTTTTTACAATGTTTACGTTTATATTTTGTGCGTCTCATTTCAATGTTTACGTTTTATTTTTTAGGAATATGGAACTCACCTAAAATAATTAATATGTGTGTAGATACACGTACCCACTTCATATTAAATATTATATTTTTCCACCCACTATCTATTAAAATATAATACTTTTTAATTAACGTGCAAAAAGCAAACGTAAACATTGAAACGGGACGGAGGGAGTATATATTAGGAAGTTTTAATTATCATACTGTGCGCGCCCGGGTACACGGGAGTACTTTCCATGAGCCTTTAAAATTTTGAGTTAAATTATATACACTTTAGTATAAAGATGTGTACCTTTTATTTTATGAAGAAAATAAAAAAATATTAATGAAAACTGTATACTCTTTAGAACAAAATGATGTATCCTTATTAATTAAAATGTACAATTAACAAAATAATGTATCATTATCCATAATACTAAATTCTAAAGGCGTATGGCGTGCCTTTCATTAAAATTTGAAAAAAGATTTTGTTCGTCAGGATAAATAAATTATGTGTATAGAACGAATGAATAAAGAGTATTATTTATAGGTGGAGAGGTGGTAAATTTTAATTAATAATTAAAATAATTGATATTTTTAATTTTAATTAAAAATTAAAATAATTAATTAATTCTGGTGACTACACTTCATCAAAATTAAACTCTCCTTTAGTATATTAAAGATGAATTTTTCATAATTAAAATTCATATAAACTTATATGCCACATAACACATAAAATAAAAAAACTCCCTGTGAAACACTAATGAAAATGCATTCGAATCTACAACTAAAGGCAATCAACATACAAATTGACTATCCACCTAGTGATCTCAATACAAAAATACAACGCTGCGAACATTCTATTAAAATTACCTAATTAACCCTAAAATTCAAGAAAATAAATAGAAAATAGAAAATAAAAATATTTATATAAATATATAAAATTTTACTTAAATAATTAGTAATTAGAAAATTTATTAATTTTATAATTAATATTTTAAATTTATATGGAGTCTTAATATTTAATTTATCATAATTATTTTTTTTTGAATATTCCTAAAATTTATCATAATTTATTGGGCAGATTTACTATATTTACTATTGAGTGGGCGCTTTCGCATTTTGACTTATGAGAGTGGTTATTTATACTCATGCCCCATGTACCAGAAAAAAAAATATAAAGAATGAAGAATGAGAGAGAAGCAAGACAACAACGAGTAACCCAAAAACAAATAGATTTAAGAGTACAGTATATAACAATCAAGATCTCAAGAAACACCCATAAACAAAAAAAATATCCATAAAAAAAAAGAGAGACTAATCAGAGTAAAACAAAACAACGAGGAATATGAAATTGGCAATCCACTAAAGCAATTAAGATGTACATAATACTGTAACACAAACACAAAGAATACGAAAATAATAAGAAAATATGCACGAAAATAATTGGCGAACAATTAATAATAGCAAACCATCAAAGCAATTAAAAATGCCCAGATAACAGCAACATAAAGAACAAAAGAGTTGAAAAGAAGCAAGGTCACAATCAGAAACAACCAATCAAAGTAAGAAACAAAGGATGCAGCAGCAAATAGCATGATAGAATCAAGTAGAGAAAGAAGCACGGATGCAATTGGTAAATAAACGAAGCACGTAAGAAGCCATAATACAGTGCGCATAAAGGACATAAGTGGGCTCGACTCGAGTCCTACAGTCGAGTCGAGTCCGGTGGAGTTCTGGCCATTACTTCCAATTTCGGCTCCCGACTCCGTTTTGCTCTGTTTTCACCTGTTTTTCATACAATTAAGCATATTTTCACACATTTATCAATTTATAGCACAAACCTCCGTATGAACATAAAACACCACCAAAAGTTACACAAATCGGATAAAATCATACGAAAATACACATAAAAAATATTAAAATCTAGGTGAAAATAACAACGATCAACCCCCCACCAAATTTAAAGTGTTGCTCGTCCCCGAGCAACGAAAATGATAAAAAAAGAGGAGAAATTTTCACCCAAGACCTAATGAACATAAGCAATAACACATCATAAGTAATCTAGGTCATCTCCTACATCTCCACTGTCACAACCCTGATTGATAGAATAAGGGTCAATATCCAATCTGCACTACTTAGAAAAGAAAAGGCCAGTCTTGGACATACCTCTCTATACCTTGCAAGCAGCTCTTCCAAGGGAACTTCATTGTCCTCCCGTAGAAGTGCAATCTGGAAAGACATATTAAATAGTTTCCAAAAGTCAGGAGAAGATTACTAAGTAACGAACTCACCTCATCAACAGCATTATTTGACTCAGCATTTGCTAATTCTTCCTCCTCCAAAAGTGTTGTTTCATCATCCTGTCAAGTGTAAACAGCCTCAGGTGTCAGATGTAGGACATAAAGACTTACCCTTATATTTAGAAATAGTATCAACACGTTAGTTAATGATTCAACAGATGCACAATGCTCTATTAAATAGTCGGGCCAAATATTACATATTGACTCTTGCACCTATAGAAAACCTAACTACTAGTATTCTATTTTACAAATTTTCTAATGCCTGGATTTGATTCTCCTAGAAGTCTTTGCATTACGGATTGGCTGAAGGTAAAAGAATGATATGATTCGAATCCAGACAAAGTTCACTGGAATTCAATGTAAAATAATAGTACCGCAGACGACATTACATAAGAAATGCTAGGCAACAATTAAGCAAATGTTCAGCAATCAATGAAATATAATGCTTACCATGCCATACTCATTTTCCTCTCGGACTGAAAGAACAAAATCATCATCTTCCTACAACAAGTTTACAGAAAATTGGTAATCATTATCATAAATTTCGTAATGCACATTATAGAGAGACCAGGCAATAGCTAGAAAAGGTTGAAAAACTTTAATCCAAGACTACCAAAAGGAATTATCTGAAACTGTAAAAGTTTACAGGAAAGCTATCTAAAAATAGAAAAAGAAAATTGGTATCATTAGAGCATGACGAGAAGGCTTCCAGAATCTTAAAAAAAGGTCAAGGCCCCATTTCTGCTATAAACCTGATCAATAGGTTGAAGCATACAGAGTATTTATAAACCTGATCAATAGGTTGAAGCATACAGAGTATTTATTAAGCTGCTATTCATGTTGATATCTTGATTACATGCTCTTACTTGTTCATCATTGAACTCATGTACCACTTGCTTCATCTCTGATTCAATTAATTTCTTCAAAGAATTTCTACTTGTGTATTTCTCAACCTGAGGACAATGAAGTCTGGCACAGGCAAGACACCATTACTCTCAACCTGCATAAATCAAACAAGACATATTAAGTTGAGTATTATATATTCTCTACAACTGGTGCAGTATACACAAACACATACAACTTACACAACGACAACCAGGTTTCACAGGTAAGCTATCATTTTCTTTTTCAGTGGGGCTATCATGAGCAAGTAAAACTAAAGCATAAGAGTAATATAGTCACTTTATAAAGAAAATACACATAAAAAGACACTAAAAACTAGGTGAAATTAACTACGATCAGCCCCCCACCAAACTTAAAAGTGTTGCTCGTCCCCGAGCAACGAAAATGATAAACAAAGAAAAGACCTAATGAACATAAGCAATAACACATCATAAGTAATAAGGACTACAAACTATGTCAAGTTACCCTACAACATTAAACTCATAACATGAAAAATTAACAAGTTCAATTCAAAGAGAATAAAGAGTAATATAGTCCCTTCCGGTCCAAGCCTCACATCGGATAGCAAATTTCACTCAACACTCTATAAAGTGAGGTAAATAAACACTCATCAACCGATTGGCCTGATGCACCATAAGCTTGCTCGCGGACTACATTCACAAGCCACCATAGCTTCAATTAATGATCAAAAAGGTCTTTATTTTTGGATGTAATGATAGGCTTTTTGGTAAGGGTAGGAAGAATATGGATAAACGTGACTTATTGAGTGTAAGTAATCGAAGAGATGATCAACTTCTTCCATTCCTTCACTTCTCTTTCTTCCTTTCTTTTCTTCTATAATCACTAGCACTTGATCATTATCATTCCTTGGATTTTTTTAGCTTCTTTTGATTGCATGCTTCCTTTCTTTGAAATTTAATTCGCTTGAGCATATTTTTGTTGATTCTTCTCCTTTTTCTAGTTTCAAAGGTTGCATGTGCATTTTGCTTGAGCTCTTTTCATCCTTTTCTTAGCTTGTTTGCCATTTTCTTTCTTCTTTTGCACAATTCTCACATCAAACATTGCAAACCACCATCTCCTCAATCGCCCACACAAAGGGTATATGTATAAGGTTTAAGTGGGTAATCATGGTTTGAAATGTGCTTCAATCACAAGAAATAGGCTTAAAGGCTCAAAGTGGCTAACTAGGGATGATGTATAAGGGTAAGAAAATATATGGCAATGACTTAAAATAACAAGGATGGCCTAAAATCATTTCACAAACCTCCACTAATTGGGCTCATTCCCGTAGTCCTTGAGCAAGTTCTAGCTTACCAAAGTTCAATCGATTCACTCATGAAGAAATAACCATGAATGTACGGTTAAGGCTCAAATGCTCACAAGCTTTTTCTCGGACCTTAAAGAACCTATTACACCTTCATTTATCTCGAAATTGAACAACTTAAGTAAACCATGTCACAATTTTAAATAGTAGAGATTCTTAACATAACTCGTCATCACTTATCACAAATAACACATCATCACTCATATTCAAAAACGACTTACAACATCCCCAAAAAAAAACCACTAAACAACCCTATACAACTATAAAAATACAAACAACACACACAAACAAGGACTCACCAAACAAGAAACAATACAAAAATATATAACATGCAAAAACGAAATCCATCCATAAAAAAATTAAAGCATATCTTCAACATCCATAATCATGTAAGCTCAAGAATATCCCCATCACACTCAAATAGAAAAGTAAACTAAAATTCCAAAATAAAGCAAGTAAACCTCCCAAATACATAACAAATGAAGTAGCATACCAATCCAAACAAATCCAAATCAAAGTAAAGTCTATGCTAAGCAAATGGAAATGATGAATAATAAAGTGAACTCCCTTGGGTATCCAGAGGTGGAAATGGCTGGCGGGCTAATTGTTGAAATTTTCTAAACCTTCACGAACTCAGCTCGAGTACTCTACTCGACGCGTGCTCTCGGCTTTAGCTCGACTCAACTCTAGAGTGGTCGAGTTGATGTTTCAGGTGTCAGCACACGATCTCTGTAAGGGTCCAAGCTCCGTGCACGCTCGAGTCCCAGCATCGACTCAAGCATGGTCGAGCAGACGTCTCTAGTGTTGGCGCTCGACTTCTGTACAGGGCCGAGCTCCGGGGTCGGCTCGAGTTCCAACAGCTATTTTTGAAAAAATTTTAACTTCAAGCCCTATTTTGCCCTGCTCGATTGCTTCTGATACACCTCATATATGCTAAAAAAACTCATCAAAAAAGATGAAGAAGCACGAAAACAATCAGTAAACCAGCAAAGCAAGAAATAAACCAGAGTGTAGTGTACACAAAGGACAAAAGAAAACAAGAAAAAGAAAATATTTAAAACATTCAAACACTAAAACAAGTAAAAGATTCATAACAAATCTAACCAAAGCAACACAACAATTAAAAAGAACAATGAGCAATATAAAAGTTACAGTCCACTAGAGCAAGCAAGAAGTACATAATACGAAAGTAAGATAAAAGAAAGATCTGACTAAATATGGACAGCCATTTCCAAGTAGAGTAAGTAAGAAAACATCTTGCAAACCATTAAAGCTAATAGAACGCACAGATAAAAGAAGCATAAAGAACAAAATAGTCATCAAAGCAAGTAGAATGCACAGTTAACAACAACAGAACAAGAGGTTAAAATTGCAAACTCGTACTATACTGTTGTGATAGTATTTAAATTGGGCCTCCACAAAATTTTATGGGCAAAGCAAATTACGATGTACTTGTAAAAGCCCAACAATAGACCTAAATAAACTCATTTTAATTTATCCATGCATCACGTAATAAGCTTTTCTGTTTAAATGAATCTTAAGTTATGTAAACAATGTTTTTTATGGGTGTGGTCTTTGTAACAAATTGAGACTATGCAGTATTAATATTTTACATGTTGTGAATTGTCGTATTATTAAAAAGTGGAGGGTTATAAATGATTTTTTTTAATAAATACCTTTAAATAAAATGCCCAAAATTATAAAAAAAAATGTTACTCTGGGGACAGGCACATCGAGTAATTTTTTTCATTGTTGGCATATAAAATACTTGTGTGAATTATTGTGAGAGTAATAAATAAAGAAAAGGGATTCTTTAATTATAACCTCAAATGATATTGACCCTTTATATTACACACTCTACTGTTGTTTAAACTCGAGCTTCTTTTATTTAATATTTTTTAAAAAAAAATATACCACCAATTAGCCACTATAGGTATACTATGAATTTCTTTTCTTTCATTATATTACTATGATGTAGTATTAAATGAAGAAGAATGAAGAAGAAAAAAACTGAAGCCTTAGTATTATATTACTAGTGTTTAAAGGTCTTTTACTTGAATTCCTTTTGGGGGCTATGCAATTAATCTCTCCCCGTTTCAAATAAATGCATTTTGGGTTTGAAATTTAAGCATGTTTCTTTATTAATCCCACCTGTTAAAGGCTTTTACTTTTCCAAACCAACACCTTTGTTCTCCGCATTTAGTATCAGATACTTCATAAGTCTTCCAAATAAGGTTACTGCTGAGTACTCAAATGAAAGAATGAAAGAAAGAAAGAAAATAAAATAAAACAAACACCAAATCACACTATGATTAAGAGTCCTAACAGAAGTAAAATAAGTAATCGTTGGGGGAAACATACCCGAAGTCTCCTAATTGCTTCAGTCTTCTGAGCCACCACCAAGCAGCACCGCAACCCAGAGATCATCGAGAGAAGGGAGGAGAGTCTTCGTGAAGAATTCCTCCACTTGGGGAAAACAGAACGAGTGGTTCAACTTGTGCAGAAACGAAAATGGCCATCATCAGTGCAATCAACAGTCTCTCCACAACCTTCCAAGCCCCTGAAATTCTCAGTCGGATTATCTGATTTATTAGAATCTTCCGAAACCTCGATTTCAGACACATTTTCCTTCTCCAACTACTGTACCAAAAACCCAAAACCCATGAGTACTTGTTATTCTCCCCCAATCCACTGCTTCCTCAAGTAAGGGACGAGAGGATTGCTACTGATCTGAACCACATTCACCTTTTGAAATCCACTCATCAATCATTTGGTCTCACATTTCCTTCTCCCGTCAACTCCTTCCCCATTGTCAATTTTCTAATTGATGATCTGCAGCATCTGTTGAAGGGGCTACGGCTGGTGCAATCTTTGACAAATGACATTAAATCGTCACATAAATCAGCATTGGTGTTGTGATTTTTGAAACCCCTAAATTATTTACACAAAAACGGTCAAAAGGCAGCCAAAGATTAATCTTACCTATGTCGTCGGTTGGTCCCCATAATTCGTCGCTTACTTCAATACGAACCCGATTCACGGTCGCTTACTTCACTACGAACCCGATTCACGGTCGCTTACTTCGCTACGAACCCGATTCACGGTCGCTTAGAGATGGCCATTTTTCGCTTCTGCACAAGTTGAACCCACGTCGGTTGCGAGCGTTGTTCGGGCGACACCTGGTTCGATCGGAAGTGAGGGAACACACAGTGCCGAGGCCATGGAATTAGGAGCTAGGGCACCATCTTCTTCCCGTTGCCAAAATTTTTGAATTTGGGGCTGTTTCAGAGAGCCTTCCATTTTGCCCGTTGGGGGAGCGTCCATCATTAAGGCTCCCTTTGGGACACACTAATTCAATTATATTAAGTGTATTACACTTCACTTTTGGGCCTTTATTATATTAAGTGTTCTACACTTCACTTTTGGGCCTTGCGATTATGAGTTTTGTCGTTTGGATTTAAACGTTTTAGAACATTATTTTCTTTTTAAAATATCTTGTCACAGTAATTCTAATCCAGTAATTGTTTAATGGGCCGTGTTAAAGGTGTATTGGGCCCATTTAAGTCTGTTGCAATATATGCATATAAAATTTTAGGGTTGATTGTCTTAAAAACCATTAACGTAATTAATCCCGACTTTTATGAAATTGCAAAAAAAAAAAAACTTTCAAGTTTGTGCAATTCGCACTTATCGGGCAGCTGAAGCTTGCAGACCGCTGACGTGGCGTTGACCTTTATCTCGTCTGCTTTTAGTTTATTGTAAGAAAAATCCCCACCTTTACTTAAATTTCAATTTAATCCATACCTTTAAGATTTTAACAAAAAAGACTATTAAATTTTTATTTTTATTTTTAAATTTCACCATCTAATAAAAATTTTATATTTTTTTTAAATTTAAATTCTCAAAAATTATTAAATATAATAATAAAATTATTATATGAATAAAATATTTATTACTAAAATTATTTGAATAAAATTAATTATATCTATTAAGTATTAAAAAAATTATACAACCTCTGAATATTTAAATGATTGATAGTTAATACTAGAATTAAATTTATAATTATTATTTAAATATGTAATATGGATAGAGAAGTAAATAGATAAATAGTGAAAGGACAAAATGAAAAGAAAATATTTCTCAAGACCTTTGTACTTTTAATATACTATACTAGATTTTTTAGATGTGTACGTCGCATGCACACATTACTTTATTATGTTAACTGTAATTTTTTTTCCTCTATATATATAGCTTGAAAATTTATTCACTTGATTATGATTAACCTCAAATTAGAGAATATTAAATGCATATGTAAGTTATGACGTTAGAGAAGATACAGTAGTCTGATGTGTATCACTTATATAATGGGGTGATATATTAATAGGGAAAGAAACATAATTATTCCAGTTCCTTGAGCAAACAGAATCTAGAGTGTGGGACTGAGCGGTGAAAGGGAGATGGAAAATTCAGCATGAAAATTTGACAATAATTCAAAAGTTCTTAGAATTATCTAGTTAATATAATTTATAAAAGCAAATTGGCCAGAAATTAAGAGTCGAAAGTGAATAAAGCATCTCATTTAGATAAAAATGCAGCAATATGAGAAGTTAACAACTATGTTCCCTATTTTCCATAAGTTAATTTGCTTTAAAATAGTACTTTGGTGAAGTATAATCTAAGTTTATAACTTTCCGATCACCAACCAATTTTTTAGTAGTCTAAAGTTCAGATCTTTCTTGCAGCTTTTGTTCTCCTTCTTTCCTCTCAAGATAGAAACTAACTTCACTGTATTTGGAGCTTAACTGCAGTAAATTGCAAGTGGATACATCACATTTAAAGGAAAACAATAAATACTTTGTCAAACATAATTTAGTGATAATTAATAATATTGCTACACAAATGCATAAAAATTAACCTACCATATTCTGATTGTCATTTTTGCATTGCACCATTTGCCAAAGAAAGATTATTAGGATCACTAAATTTTTTATGGACATAAATAAAATGAGTTTGGATCTTCCAAAGTGTAATCTAAATTACCTACACAAACTTCTGATAAAACCAAACCTCCACATACTTCTAATAAAACCAAACCTAAATGACCTATGCTCTGTCAAATCATGAAGATGATACTAAAATCGTGAATGAAAATTATCAAACATCCTGTTCAACTGAGAAAAAAAATTCTTTTAGCTCCCATGTAAGTCCATTTCTAAGCATCATCAAAAAGATTTTCTTTGAAGGAACGGAATCATGCTACAAACCGCTAAAGTCTGCTATAGTGTTGACAGTTTTTTGATATTTTAAACGAAGTAATGTTCATTGAAAATATTCAAAACATAGTATAATATACTAATACCAATCCTTTGGAAAGACGTAGTAAGATGCAAAATTTTTTAAGTATCTTGATATTTAAGCACAAAAAAAAAATTACAAGCCAAAGGGCATGAAACACAAATTGCACTGATTTGGCAGCAGTTTCTCTTCCATGTCCATCCATTCTGTATGCCAAACATTCAAACAGCAACATCGAAATTTATAAACCAAATAGCAAAGGTATGAAAATATAACAAAGATTGCATGTACTAAAAACCTAATCTATTACAATGACAGAAGTTCCTGATGTTGGTCAGCAAGTTCCTTTTGCCTTTTCGGAAGTACTTGTTCTTGTATTCCCATTGCTCCCAGCTGATTTTCTTGAAGGCCTTTTAGATAAGATGATGGATTGAATTAAATTCTTACAACGTTGGACTGGAGAGATACATAGGTACTTACATAAGAGTTGAGTTGGGACGTCATGAAGCTTTGGTAGTTGTTGTGTTTGAAGTACATGGGAAGAACATCTGCAGCAAAGGAGTGAGAATTCTTTATGATAAAGCTAGTTCCTATAAAACACCATGACACTACAGAGTTAAATTCATCATTGCTCAGAATGTCATAAAGTTTCTGCAGGAAGGATGGTATTGGCTTGAAAAAATGAAAAGAAGAAGTAGTAAATGAACTGATGCCGAGTTCCCCATTAATTTCCGTCACCAACTCATTTTTTGTTTTGTTATCCAACTCATTGATAGCTCTGTTCAGGATCTGCAGCCAGGTACTTCTCATTGTTCAGGTTTATTGAATTCGACAGACTAATGCATGCATATGCCATCATTTGTGAATTCGTTATTAATTATTCAGAAAGTTAAATATAGAATGCTCTTCTTTTTTTTTTTTCGGTGAAAAATTACACAACTGGGTATGCAAACTTTGGGATAGCACCAAGAATCACAAGCATTCATCAGCAGTCCTAATCCTGAATGCTCAGGATTCGACACTTATATAAGAATAGAAGAGAAAATAAATAAAAAGACAACCATTTTCTAAATCAGTTCAGTTATTAAAACAGATAGAGAAACTCATTACATAAGTTTGGGATTCTCTCACTTTTTTCTTAGTGATTCCTTAATCTTGGAGTTCAGGAATACACCCAATTGTTCCACACCCTGTAGGTAGGATCAAAAGAAAAACAAGTAGGGGATATTATTGGAAAAAAAAAGTTTCTCAAAAGCAAGCCACTTTTAATATATTAAGATAAGATTAAGATTAGTGCCCATTTGCTCCAATGATTCAAATCAAGAAAAGAAACTTGAAAATTTTGCAACGAACTGATATCTTCCAACTTCACATAGCTAACTTTAGTTAAATTTTACATGGAATATACGTGTTCTTACTTAACACCAGCAAATCCTCCCAATACTAAATGTAGCATTTCACTTGTTTCATCATTTGATTCACTTCCTACCGAAAACTCAAGTACAGTTCCCTCAAGTTCAATCCAGCTGCAACCAGGAACTTTGTGCACCTCCCTTTCTTTCATCAATCTCCGAACCGTTCGAACATTGTCCCAAAGCCCGAATCTAGCATACATGTTCGACAAAAGCACATACGAACTTGAATCATGGGAATCCATTCCGATCAGATGCAGGGCAACTGGTTCTCCCATGTCCAAGTTTTCATGACATGCACATGTGCCAAGTAGTGTTCGCCAGACGACATCATTTGGCTCTATCGGCATTTGTTTAACAAATTTTGCAGCTTCATCTATTTGCCCAGCTCTGCTAAAAATATCTACCATGCATCCATAGTGTTGTAGCTTGGGGATGATTTTGTGAGTTCGTCTCATGATCTCAAAGGAAATCAAACCTTCCTTCAACATCCCGGAATGCCCACAAGCATGCAAAACTGCTATGAATGTTATATCATCGGGTTCTAGAGAGCTTTTTTCCATATCCATGAACAATTCAAATGCTACTTCACCCTGTCCATGAATAGCCAACCCACCAATCATAGCATTCCAATGATCAATACTTTTCTCTTGGATACACTCAAAAACATGCATGGCTTGATCTATGCTCCCACACTTTGCATACATGTCAACTAGAGCAACACCAAGTTTTCCACTGATGATAAATCCATGTTCAATTATATACTCGTGTATTGCTATACCTTCATCGATGCACCCCGACTGTGTAGCTGCTGAAAGAGCAGCCAACAAAGTAACACTATCAGGAAGCAAATCAGAAGCACTCGTTAACATATCATGAAACACTTTTAGTGCCTCATAATAAAGTCCGTTATTAACATATCCAGCCATCATTACATTGCAGGAAACCACGTCCCTATGAGGCATGGCGTCGAAAAAATACCTTGCAGCATCCACATTCCCAGCTTTAGCATACCCATCAACCATACTAGCCCAACTCACTACGTCTCTCACTGGCATTCTATCAAACAGAACTTGAGCCATCCTCATGTCCCCCTTCTTTGCACAGCAATCAATGATGAGGTTCCAAGAAACCAAGTCTCTTTTCGGCATTTCATCAAACAGATTCAGAGCACTCTCAAGGCAATTTTCTAATTTCAAATAGCCACTAATCATAGTATTCCAAGAAACTAAGTTTTTAATATCTGATGGCATTATGTCGAACAATCCACGAGCTAAACTTACCATCCCACACTTTACATATCCATCAATCATCAAATTATATGAAAAAGAATCCTTTTTAGGCATTCTATCAAAAATTTGCCGCCCAAATTGGATGACACCACATCTTGTATACATACAAATCAAACAATTCTGTAAAAACACATCCGACCCAAATCCTAATTTGGACACCAACCCATGTATCTGCATTCCTTTCCTTAACGAATGCAATCTCGAACAGCATTTTAACACCAACGAGAATGAATACTCATCCACTAGAACCCCCCTAACATGCATTAGAACAAACACTTGGAAAGCATGCTCCGGTTCGTTCCCATGGGAGAACGACCTAATAATAAAATTCCAAAGAAAAGGGTCTGTGAAATTGTACTCGAAGAAGAGAAGTCTAGCAAATTCAACATGGGGTTTGTTAGGAGAAACAGCGAAATCAAGAATGATTTTTGAGGTAATCGAAGGGTTATGGATATGACCTGATGTGATCAAATTTGCATGCATTTGATTTATTTCCATTTGGGTTTTGGGTTTTGAAGCAAATGTCATGGTGGGGAGAGTTGAATTCCATAGCTGGATTGAAGTCGCAGAGACATTCATTTGATTGGAAGCTTGGACTTAGCATCAATGGTATACACTAGCTAAATAATATCTTGAAATTTAAAATATCTTGCCACATAATTCTGTTCCAGTAATTATTTAATGGGCCGGGTTAAAAGTTATTGGGCCTCATTTCTAATATGCATATATAATTTTATTGGGTTTTGGTGCTATTATGCAATTAATTAATTAATTAATTATAGTGGTAATTAAAGTTTCGAATGAAAATTTGACATATTTTGTATGTATCGTAGACCGACTCGGGGAAGTCTATTAGCGAAATTCTCATTTCAAAGGCTTTATATGAAAGAGTCCCATAATTATTGATTGTATTCGTGGGTTTCAAACCAGAAAAATTTAACGTATTAGAATAGTTTATTGTGAATCAAATTTACATAAACACTTTTAAACCCGTTTTATACAACTGTTTGTGTTATTCTAATATATATTATTTTTTTATACATAAATTAAATTATATAACATTTTAATGGGAAAAATAATAATTTGCTACATGAAAATCAAAAGAATAATAAATAATAAACATTATATATTGAAAAAAATAAATGCTACATGAAAATCAAAATAATAATAAATAAATAAACATTATATATTGAAAAAAATAAATGGAAAAAAAAAATTAAACTATTATAAATATATGAAAAGGTTTAAATTTGAAAGAAGGTCCGTCCCTCTGCCCTAAATTTTGGCGAGAGCAAAAGAAAGTCTGGTATAGGGAAAAGAGAAGTTATTTGCTGAAAAGCGTGCAACGATGAGTCGAAGCTTAGGAATTCCGGTGAAGCTTCTTCACGAGGCGTCGGGGCATATAGTGACGGTGGAGCTGAAGAGCGGGGAGCTTTATCGTGGAAGTATGATTGAGTGCGAGGACAACTGGAATTGCCAGCTCGAGAACATCACTTACACTGCTAAGGTAATTTTAATTTTCAATGCCTCTCGATATTTACAGGTTTTTTTTTGTATATATATATAATTGATTTTCTTTTTCCTTAACTCTGTGTTTGTTAAATGTATTTGTTCTGCTGTTTTTTAGGGATAGAGAAATTTCAGTTGATATGTTAATTAAATATAGATTGCTCTTAAATCTGAAGTCTAGCTAGATTTTCAATTAGAAAGTCGAAGTGAATTATTTGTTTGATTTGTTATTGTCGTCTGAAAGTGTGTTATTTTCAGTTTCTAAGGTCTGGAATTTGAAGTTTTATTGTTATTGATTGACTAAATATAACATATGTGTGATTATGGTTGCATTTTATTACTGAAACTTTATTTAGATGCTTAACGTCTTGGAGTAAATGTGGCTGGTAGTCTACCTATTTTCTTATTGTGTTTGGTGGATGATTTTTGTTTTGGGGGGGGGGGGGGGGGGGGGTGTTTGGATAAAATTATGGAATGGGAATCCCTTTGATATTGGAGTGGAATCACTTTGATTCATTCCAATGTTTCGAGGTATGGCTGCATTCACATAAACTTGGGAATCAAATTAATTTTTCCATTCCCATTCCTTAACACCAAACAATATTTTTCATTCAATTCCCATTCCTTCGTCTCCATACCCTTCAAACAAACACCCTGTACTTTTGTAATTTTGATGCTGTTATAGCTTGATGTGATCCTTAAAACCCTTGGAGGATGTAAAGCCCTAAAAAGGTCGGTTTAGTATCCATAATCGGTTACGGGTTCTAATTTGATCATCACTGGGAGGTTTTTATTTTATTGTTATTACCGTACTTATCATACCCTGTGTACACCAGTTTGTTGTTTTTCATTTATTCTTCTCCTGTATAGCATGTACAAACAATAAACATCTTGTAACTTTAGCAAGATCAGGTTAATATGTGTGCCATTGATTTGTAATATTATCAAACGCTAATGGATAACACCTTAATGGGTGCTTGGTAAGGGGTATTGGGGAAGGGTAATGGGAATGAAAGGGTATTGATTCCCATTCCTCATATTTGTTATGGGTAATTGGAATCCAAATTCATCAATCATTCTTAGTGATTCAATGATTACTCCTACCCTTTCGATCAACTTCATTCCTATTCCCATTCCCATTGTCCTCATTATGATTCCCATTATCATTCCTATTCCGGAATTCGAATCAAGCGGTTCCTTAGTTTATCTTCTCTTTATTGTAATAAGATGGAGTTTCTTCAACTTTCTCATTTCTTCTAGTTTATCTTCTCTTTATTGTAATATGATGGAGTTTCTTCAACTTTCCCTTCAACACTGTATAGTCTTATTCTGATACCTTGCCACTTATTTGTTGTTCTTGTCAATGATGAAGGGGGCTCTGCACAGATTCTAGTTGTGTTAAAAGAGTGTTGATTTTTACTGGTTTTGCCACTCTTATATCAACATAAGTGAATATTCTTAAATTATGTAAAATAGATGTGAGTGTTTTACTGGCAGTAGTAAATCTTTTTCTCAAGATAACAGTAATTGTTTATTCAACTTGGCTGGTGAATATGTCAGATGTGATGTTAGAGCACCTGATGCAGCAAATTATAACATCTTGAAATGATTCTGGTTAAAAAGGGTGACTCTGAGAAGGCTAGACACTAGACATGTAACTTATCTAGTCATTGTATTGTATGACTTCCAATGCAGCTTTTGGAGTTTTCCCTTTCATATGTATATTAAATTGCTTATCTGGTGATGTTATATTACAGGATGGGAAGGTCTCACAACTCGAGCATGTGTTCATTAGGGGCAGCAAAGTCAGGTGTGTACTCAATATATATTGGTAATGTTTTATATCAGTTATCTGGATCAATCTTAATCCTCTATTTTTACCAGGTTCATGGTTATACCAGATATGCTTAAGAATGCTCCAATGTTTAAGCGCTTGGAATCTAGGATCAAGGTACATTGTGTTGCCCTCCAAGTATCATATTAACTTTCGCTGTTTATTTATTTGCTGATTTATTATGTTTCTGTCTTGAAGGGCAAGGGTTCATCACTTGGAGTTGGACGAGGACGTGCTGTTGCCATGAGAGCTAGAGTAAGTTGACTTAGAACCTTCTTGATTTACACAACACAGTTTTTTTAATAATGTTGGGTTTCAAAACAGCTCGATTCAATTGCACTTGTTCTCATTTCTCATAATCCTTGATTCAATTGCACTTGTTCTCATTTCTCATAATCCTTGAACTTCTCTATGGCAGGCTCAAGCTGCTGGTCGAGGAGCTGCCCCTGGTAGAGGTGGCGTCCCACCCGTTCGAAGATGATCACATATGTGAATGGCATAGAAGATGCTCAGTATCTTGTTTCATAGCTCTATTAAGATATGTTTTGTACAACTGATAAATTTATGATTTGAGATAGCTGAGGAAGTGATGATTTTCCAACTGCTGAAATTGCAACTTTTGTTTATGTTTTGAGTAGGTCGAAAATGCATCATAAGCGTGGATTCCCTTTCAATTTGTCTTGTATTTTTTTCTTACAATGAAAGTTTTTACATTGATAAAAAAATTTAGTAAATTAAATTTAAATTCAAAAGTGATATAAAAATACTCTTGTCGGATTTTTAAGCACCAAAACCTGGAATAAGCCCAGAAGTAACAGTGTAGCTGTTCTCCAAGTTCTAACCCTATTAGTTTTCATCATTTCAACGTAGGATATTAGGCACTCTCAACATGATATTAAGGGGAGAGGTTGAAAGAAAAAGAAATAAGCATATCTATTGAGAAGTAGTTTAGTAATTAAAATGGCAAAAAAAAAAAAAATTAAACAGAAGTCAGTGTTCCAGCGTTCTACAAATAAAGAGGGTAACAACATGATACATATTTCATATTTAGCACAAATAAGAGGATAGCAATGCTAATGATCTCTATCATCCCAGAAAATAAAATGTTTTGCTGTTTATCTTATCTAGTGTCTGAATTGTTTTGGCCGTTGGTAGACTTTGAAGGCACGACTTTGGCCGGGGTTGATCGCTCCGACTGCGTGAATTGAATCAAGATTTGCATAAGTATTGTGATAACTGCTAAAGGAATGGCTGAAAAGGTGATGCCTTTCCATGATGAGAGAAGAGAATAGCGTTGTGTAATTTTCAAGGCACCAAAGACGAGCAAAACCGCCCAAGAAGTGACGACCTGTTGTTGAAATGAAAGATTCATAATTGTTAAAAAGACAGGATACTGTCTGGTATAAGAGAAAAGATTGGCATAGTTATTTACCAAAAGCGATTTCACAGGCCGACCGGTGTCCTGAAATTGCTCGCCAAATGAGTTCTCAGCAATATGCTTGTCCAATAGTTTATCCTGCTCGAACAGATGCAATTGTAAAATACACAAAATACACAGTATGCGTCATATGATATTGTTTGGAAAGCTGCTTAAACTCAAAGCCATTTGTAATTGTTACATCATTTCTCCATGTGCCTGGACATCTACATAAGCCTGGATATCTCAAGTTTCGCATGCTCGAGAAATCCTACAGGTGTCCAGGTATGTGAGAAACTTAGAGAGGATGGGCATGTATCGATAAGTCTTTATATGAAAATTGAGCTATGTACCAGATCAGCATTATTTTGCTGGATTTAGTATGATATTTTTTCAATTGAAGGATGACCCGAGAGACTTAAAATAAAAAGATCAGTGAGAAAGTAATAACCTTGGCGACAAAAGCATCCTTGCACCACTGAGCAACAGCATCATCCGTTTCGGGTAAATCATTCATTATGTGTCTTTTAAGGTGAACATGCACCTAAGCAAATTCACAAAAGCAAACATTAACATCTAAATATTTAAAAGGGAAAAAATAAATTAAAAAATTACTGTCAAGTGTCCTCATAGTGAACTTCACAATCAGAGCTAACGCCACTCAGTAACCACCATATATAGTGGTAAAATTGATATTATTGTGCTTAGATAGATAAGTTTATACCCTCAATATTATTGTTCCACATTGCTCTAAGCTTCTGTAAATTTTTTTCCCAGAGAATTCCACCATATTTCTTTGTACACTATACTTAAACTAAAAGGGGAATTTCAATTCAGTACACCATGTGAAGCTAAGTGAAATCTATAAATAACTAATTTGCATAATATACTTGAATGACAAACTCCCACATTCACACCAAGTTCTGAGTGAAGATTTTGCAAGCTTACCACAGAAGATTGCCCTTTAAACAGTCTTAGCATGGTTGGTGCAGGGGAAGTCTTGGGAATAGCAACAGTCACATCATAAATGGCAGGAACAAATGAACGCATATGACTTACAGCAGTAACAAAACCCTGGAAATTGCACAAAAAAATAGAAATTTGAACAAATCGCCAATGATCATACTAACATATTGTGAACTATGGCTTCTATGATGAGAAACAAGTAAGCATGATGAGAAACATCTATGGCTGCTATACTTCATTACATAAGAACGACAAATGTTAATTCAATGCAACATACATGGAAGTGGTTAAAACACTCCAGAAGAATGAAAAAAGCAAAATGAGACTCCAAGTTGGCTTATTCCGACACTCATGCAATTTGATCAATAATTAGAAGGGAAATGAAACTTCATAAAAGATGTACATAATTTAATTGAACCACATGTTTATACCTAAACCTGCTCAGATGACATTCACTAGGGCACATCGACTAGGCAGCTCAATTATCAATAGAGATATTAAGGTGAAAGGTTTAAATTTAACTAAGTTTTCAAACTAAAAAATACCAGTAAAAGATATGTGGAGTCCAGATTGACTACTGGATCATAGAAGCAGATAAATTTAAAACCTTGGTACGAGGAATCAAAACATTTCTTGGGACAGGTAGCCCATTTGAGGATGCATATTCTTGAGCAGCCAAAAGTTTGGCCTGTGTGAAACGTGTACCCTCAACAAAAAGTGCCAGCCAAAATGCTCGAGGAAAATCCTTTAGCCGATTAAGTCCCGACTGCAATAGATTTTAAATGAATTATCTCTACTGTACATAAGGCAGCTAAGAAAACCAGGGAATTATGTTAGAAGAAGAGGAGGTGAGAACGTATTTGTCAATAATACCTTTAAGGTGCTTTCATCCTTTGCCCAGTTTCTTTCAAGAAAGAGATACTCAGAAAACCACATAGACCATCCTATCACCTTCATATATTGAAGCACAATTGATTATGGCATATTGAACAATTCTACAAATACAAGCATATCAAGGAATACAAAACAGAGTAGCAAGATTGCCAGGTAATTTTGCAATAGGAGAAAAAAAATTACTACTAGTTTTTAACATGTTTAACATCCTTTCAGAATGCACAAGCAGTGGAAGGCATAAAAGAAAACAAACCACTGCAGAAAAAAAAAAAACTTTTAGCATAAATCCATTATTTTCACTTAATATTAGCATCAATATGTCAAAAGTACCCAATCTTTTATCTTGCCAAACAGTTTAATCATTTTAAATTTTCATAGATTAATCACCAGAAATTCACATAGATAAATGAGTCAATAACTAATGTGATAAAACAAACCATTTTGTTTAAGAGGAGGCAAGGTTTCCTAGTCTGTTGTACACAGTTGATTAATTACTTCTTGTTAAGATAACAGTATTCATGAAGTAATACACAAAATTAAAATGCAAAATCTTAAAATAGACATTCCCTAACAACAAGATGAATCTAAGGCAAATAGTCTTCAGCTTAAAATAACATAATATGTTTTTCATTTGTTTACTTACAGGAAGGAACTTTGATGATTTCTTCATAACAGCTAATGCGCTACCAAGGCAACCTGATCTCTGCCATTATAAGTCCAAGAGTCAACTGGAAAAATCTTCCCAGTGAGGACAACAATATAAGAACATCATATGAAAGAGAGAAATTTTAAAAAATTGATCCCCTGTATATTACTTGTCCATTCACATACATATACCGCACTAACCTAGTTTATATATTTCTATACTTTTCCAATCATCCAATGCGTGACATATTACTTCTTCACACACACACACATATAATCACAAAAACGAACTAATAATCAATGACTGTAATAAGGTAGAGAAAACATGGGGAATTTTAGTAATGAAAAACAGATGCAATGACTCATACAGAAGCATAAAGAAGAGAAAAAACCTGAGCTAAAACCCATCCAACAAGCCAATCAATGTCACTTCTATGATTACATATGACGAGAGCATGTTCAGTACCTGGAGATGTCACCCACATGACAAAAATAAATAAATAAACAACTCAAGCAACGCTGTAACAGACATAACTCAGACTTCATAGTATAAAATGTGAATAGTAGCATATAACTGGCCTTACCCAACTTTTTAAAGGTTTCAGAATCAGTGTACACTTCAATCTGCAACAAAATTACCAGCATATGAGACAGGTGGTCAAGATGAAGAAGATAATCAAAACTACATTTTTCATTTCCATAAACTTTAATTTCATCTAACTATTCATACAGATACGATATCAAAGAACACAGTACGATATCTTTTATAATATGATTCCAGCATACATAGCAGTTCAAAGGTATTTACATGTCATATTACAAAATGCTATAAATATGCAACTAAGAATGTGGAGTTAATACATCAAGCTCTTCTTGTATGAGCAGGCTGGCCCATTGAATTGATAGTTATCAACCTCAAAAAGAGAAGATTTAAGATAACAAATTTAAAGTAAAAAATTCTGATTCGCAGTTGTGCTCACTATGATACATCATACATGAGCTATGCAGATATGGAAATTTGTCGGCAAGGTGCAATGCTAGCTAACCTTGCATAAATGGCAACAATATCTCTAATTACAGTAAAACACATTACCAATCAACAATAATACCTTAACACCAGCCCACCAATCAACCAGCCACACGAGCTCCAGCCACAAGAGTTCGGCCACCTCCCTATTAATCTTCCTATAAGTGTTCTTCGAAAATGGTCTAATCAGCACAAAACATACTGCCTGCAAAAATTTAAAGTTATCCATCATATTTCTTCTGTGCATCAGGTAAAAACTCACATGATAAGAATTCGCTAAGATCACCGAAGAAAAAGCAGCTAACTACGGAAATATGATCAATATAAAAAACCACACAAATATAAAAAATCCAATCCAATCACCAATCCCATCCCCCAACGGAAAATGAACTGTTAAACGTCGAAACCTGAACGAAGTTGGTGACGAGGCCTGAGATGAAGAAGAGAACGCCCAATGGAAGAATTACTATTGCAGGTGGAATCGCCATGGTCGAGTGTGACTTCGCCTATATCCCAGAAAGAAATTAAGATTGAGGTTCAAATTTGTTTGTTCCAAAAAGAGAAACTGAAATTTAAGAGGGGACTCCTGCAATAAATTAGGGTAAAAATCTGGGAAAATGTGCAGAAACAATATCAATTCATCAATGGATGAAGACAATATGCATAACTATTTATGAGTATGCATTTATAATTGGTAAAAAAGTTAATATTTTTGGGGGAGTGAGGAGCATAGTAGTACTGGTACAGCTCAATACTATGCAAAGGCGCATTAATTGCTTTCACAGGCAGGATAAGAAAAGAGAGGGGAAGCAAGAGGAAGCTCACGTTAATGGCGGAATTAATGAGAAATGTGAGGAGAAAGGCAATTGTTGTGGGGGGATCGATTGGCGTGCATTAGACTTGTACCGTACAACACACACAAGCGTGAAGAACGACAGCGGGGAGTAAATCTAAACTATAGAATCTTTTTCCAAGAACCACAATTTATATTAGTATTCACTATTTATTTATTTTAAATTTTATTTTAAATAAAATTCACTTTGTATTCTTAAATAAAAGGTTAAACTTATCACATTTTAATTTTGAGTTCAAGATTATTAATTTCTTAAATTAAATTACTCTAAGTTTTTCTTGATGTAAATTCATTCATTAATTTACACTAAACTGTTAGAACTTTTTTTTTTCAAAAATAAGAATAATTCGTTCTACGTATGAAAATGATTGTTGCTACTATCATTTTTCAGTTTCTACTGAAGAGAGACATTTAATTTTAAAAAAAATAAGAAAAAATTATCCCACAATTATTAATAACTAAGGTAGGTCTTGTATGAGACCGTCATACTGATCTTATTTTGTGAAACGAATCATCCATCATTTAATTAATATAATATAAGAAATAAATATTAAATAAAAAAGCGGCGTTAGACGTTAACCGGTCTCCTGAGCAAATTTCCAGCAAAAAAGGCACTATTCAATTAGCTCGCTGAAAATGCAGTATTCCATTAGTGATTTTACATTTAAATATAAATGATTTTAAATTATTTAAATACAATACTTTTTCTTTTACATTTAAAAATTAATAATTTTAAAAATTACTAAAAACAATACTTAAAATGAATATTATAAAAATTAAAAGTGATAGTTAAATATTAAAAAATAATACATTTATGATTGAATTATTTCATGAAAATTTCTTATAAATGATAAAGTGATAACATTTTTAATAAAAAATAATATTTGAATAAGGAAAAGTGATATTGACTGATCAAATTATTTCATAAATAATTTGTAAGATAAACAAAAAAGAGATAACATTTTTAATTAAAAGTAATATTTGATTAAGGATAAAGTGATACACATCCAATTATATTATTTATTGAAAAATTTATATGACGGATAAAAAGTGATACATTTTTAATACAATGTGATGTAATTTTCAATCAAAAGTGATACATATCCAATTATATTATTTAATGAAAATTTTATAGGACGGATATAAAGTGATAACATTTCTAATAAAACATGATAACATTTTCAATCAAATGTGATAGTATTTGATCAAGAAAAAATGATACACATCCAATTATACTACTATTTAATGAAAAAATTATTGGACTAATAAAATGTGATAATATTTTTAATAAAAAGTGATACATGATTAAAGAAAAGTAATAAATGCCAAATTAAATTATTTAATGAATATATTATATCATAAGAACAAAAAGTGATAACTTTTTTAATAAAAAAATAATACATGATAAAGAAAAAATGATAATTATTTGAATAAACTATTTCATTAAGTATTAATATAATAAATAAATGTGGTAATTATTAAATAAAAAATAAGTTATGATACAAATTTTTTGACAATTTACATTAATTGTGTTTCTAAAGAAAATATTCTCTTATTTAATTTACGATTAATTAATAATATAAATGAAGAAAACTACATGTTTTAATATATTATAAAATAAAATAAAACAAAGTGTAAATGAATAATAAAAAAAAAACTAACGGTAAAATGAAAACTGAATTAATTAAGTTGAGATTTGCTAACTGAAGTAATTAGACTGGTGGTAGTTAAGGTATTCGGTTTACTTAGGATCCGCGAGAGTTTAAGGGTGTATATATTTGACCCGTCTTACGTAGTGAGATTCGTAAGACGGTCTCGTACAAGTCTTTTCATAATAATTATAGAGAGATTCTCTTGTGAGACGGGTTTTTTAAGACGGTTGTGAGACGGGTTGACTCATTATTAAAGTATGTTTATCACATAAGTAAAATATATTTCTTTGTAGTTAAAGTATATCAATAATGAATCATATTATAACATTCTAATCATACTTTAATTCATCATTCATCATACTTTACAAAAACATACTTTAACAAACACTAAATATACTTTATTTATATAATAGACGTACTTTAACACGTCTTACAAAATAGTCTCATATAAGTAGCGTCTCACAATAGACTTTTTCATAATTATATTACTAGTTAGATTATAGGAGGAATGCACTAATGCTAGCTAATAATTTAGGTGCATTTATTTGATAGGTTTACTTATTTTTTTATACTCCCCCGTTTTTAAGTCTTGTAGACCAATTCTCCTATAAGACGGATTATTCTTTAGATAGATGTGAAATGAGTCGATCTATTACTAAAATATATACTTATTGTATAAATAAAGTACGTTTTATGATTATTAACACATGTTTTCTAAAATATGCTTGATTATGTATTAAATTATAATTTTAATGTATTATAATATTATTTATTATTAACATACTATAAATACAGATAAACATATTTTAATGATGGGTCGACCCGTCTCATAAATAACCCGTCTCATAAGAAAGTGCTTTAAGTTGTATTATTACTGTAGAGATTAAAATTAAGAAAAATTACCCTTCTTTTATTTTTACTAATTTTTATTGAGTCTACTATGAAACTGTGTTACATAATATTGCTTTTATAATTTTTTAAATAGTTATCACATTTTATTAAAATTATTACTCCATCATTTTTTTGTTAAAATTATTATCACTTTTTATTTATATTACGAATTAATAATTAAATAATCAATTTCACCATTATTATTAATTCAAATATCATTATTTATTAAAAGTTATCACTTTTTATTTGTCTTACAACTCACAAGAATTTTGATGAGAGGCAATCTCATACAATTCTTTACTAATATAGTCCCAACTAGCTTTTCACTTTTTCCACATTAATACGTCTCAATACACTCTTCACCACTTAAAAGTATAGTACTCCTCCATCCTCGGCAAAGGTAGCCATTTACTTTTGTACGTAGAATAAAGAGTATTATTATTTTATGTGTATTGGATTATGAAGTATAAAAAATGTTATGCGGGTTAGATTGAAGTAATAAATTTGTAATTAAAATACTATTATTATTATTATTTTGGTGTTAAAGTTGGATTAACGAAAACTATGTGTAAAATTTAATATATGAAGAATACGCATTGAATTGTACTTTTCTTTATTGTCATTAATAAACAAAATAATAGTACCATGTCTCTGATAATGAAAAAATCACCACTAATAGACTATATCATCAATATTATCGAACATCATAAGATTTTAAAAATACGCGTACTTATAAAATCAAGTTCATTAGTATGGTATATTTCTCTTGAACGTATATTAATTTACTAATAAAAGTTATACTTATGTGACATCTTCATTTTACCTTTTCTATTAATATTATTATTATAATTTTATATTTATATTATAAATTGTTTAATGAATTAATTCATTTGACATTTCTTTCATATCTTTAAATTTTATAATATTTGGATGCAAAAATAAAATAATTATTAAGTTGAGAAGTTATATATAATTGGTGACCAGTTTTTAGTCTCCAAGTCATAAATTAGCTTCACCAGTTTACTAACAAACAACACCTAAAATGAACGCTCTCATTTTACTCTATCCATTTAATGGTCATAAATGATCGATAATATAAGAATAAACCATATAATATATATCAACAACAACTCGCAATTGTCCACCTACTTTAAGCCACAATCCATTTAAATTAGTTATTTGACGTCTTAATCAAGTCATATATAATCTTAATTACGATACTAATCTCTACCTCGTCGATTTAAATAATCATAAGAGGTGAGTGACGAATCACAGCTAGTTAACTACATGATGATTTATGGAGAAAAATAAATAAATAAATTAATAACTCAATCCATTCCAGGAATAATCCCGGTAGCACACCGAATCATTTTGCATCATTTTTTACATCATTTTTATGACATACTACCTCCGTCCCAGGAAAGATGACACATTTTCCATTTTGGGTTGTCCCACAAAAGTTTGCACATTCCTAAAAAACCAAAAAGTCAAACACAATCATCCTTCTCCATACGCTTTATTTACAAAAAAATCACTCATACCTAACACACATAACATAATTTATCATTTATTTATTACAAAAAAAATATCACAATACCCCTAAAAGTCACCAATTTATTAATCTCCGTGTTAGGAAAGAGGTGCAATCTTTCCTGGGACGGAGGGAGTATATGTTATATGATTGACACATAAGAGAAGAAAAAAAATCCATCTATTGTCCTTACGATTTAAGTTTTCTTTTTTAGGATATAATTTTCACGAGCGAGGCTCAGGTGCCCCCTGGGGACACCATGTCTTTTTGCAATTTCCGTGGTCCTTTGCAATTTAAACCCCTAGCAATACATAAGTTTAAATAGAATATGGAGGGGTAGGGTTGTGTTCACATGGGGGACACGGCGTATCCCCACGGGCGCAGTAGCTTTTGCCAATTCTCACACTCTCCTATGTGTTATCCATATAATGATATTTCACAAGAGATAATATATCAAAATGTCACGATAATTTGAATCACCCTGGTAGCATCACAAATAATATGGACTCCTAGTTTCCAAGCATATTCATAAATCAAATAAATTCTAGAGTCCAGTTGGGTTGATACACTCGAATGATCAAAATAGTTAAATTATTAGTACTCCATTATTAGTCAATTATTAGGACATTATTATTCCTCTTCGTCCCGAAATGACTTACATGTAGTTTTTAAAAAAATAATTTTTGGTGTAATAATGTAAGAAAATGTATGGATTTCTATAATTTAATTGAAGTAGTTGATTTTGAGTAAATTGTTTGTAAATTTTTTATTGACATTTTTAGTATTATTGTAGTATTGAAAGGGTATTTATATTGTTTGTTGTTTTTATTTTTGGGGTGCAATTCATTTTGAGAGAAACTAAGAAAGGAAAGTGTTCAAGTCTTTTTTAAACGGACTAATAAAGGAAAGTATTAATCTTCACTATTGGAATAAATAAAATACTTCCTTAATCCATCCCAAACATATCATTTGTTTTTTGTTTTTAAATTAGTATTATTATTAATGTGTAGTGAATAAATATTAGTAGTGAATGGTTAATCATATATTTGGGATTATTTTGTCAAAAAGGAAAAAATTAGTACCTTAGGATTGGACATTCAAAATAGTAAAATGAGGATTTAGGTTGGTTGTTAAAAAAATTTTAAAAATAAAAATAAAAATAAAAAGCGTAGCTATACCTAATTTTAAGATTTAAACATAAAAAACGTAATAGCCTACACCTAATTTTAAGATTTAAACTTTAGAGTGCACAGTTAAATTATAGGATGATGACACAAACTAATCCTACGGTGTAATATTTTGTGTTTGAGAGAAAATATATGGTGCACCACATCCAATGCAATTTAGTGTGTTATATCTATCATTATGAGGGTGTTTGATAGGAGAAATTTTGAAAAATATAAAAATAAATAAATAAATAACCCTTCATCCCGTTGATGTTTGCTTTTTGCACGCAGATCAAAAGATATAATATTTTAATGTATAGTGAAGTGAACGAAATAAAATTTAATGTAATAAAGTGGGTTGTGTATGTGCCCAACTTGACAAAAAAAAAATGTAAACCTTAATTTTTGACAGTCCAACTTCAAAATATAAATATTTTTTAAACTTGATGAAAAAGGAAATGAAAGCCTTTTTTAAATTTATAAAAATTACTAATTATTTAGAGTTATCTCTTGTGTCCAAGTGTATAAAGTATGTAAAAGTATAAAAATTTTGTTCTAAAGAGTATACACTTTAATTAATAAGGGTACACAGTTTGTTCTAAAGGGTATACACTTTTATTTATTTATTTTTTATTTTTTTCAGGAAATAAAGGATACACGTCCTTATACTAAAGGATACACAATTTAATACTAAAGGGTATTTGAGCGCACGGTGTTCCGGAGGACACAAGTTTTTGCCAATTATTTATATACAATATATAAATATATTTTTTATCAATTAAATCGCATTGATTATACGCTTATTTTTTATAACATTAAATTTGATTCGATATTTTAGATAAATACAATATATATTAAATTTTTATTATTAATTATATAGTGTTTCGTATTTTAATTGATAAAAAATAGATATAATCTCTTTATAAAATTCAATTACTTTTTTTCTTTAAAAAAGATAGTTCATATTTTATTTTTAATTGAATAGCACATGGATAAAATAAAAATTAAAAGCAATGACTAAATAGAGATGCATTACAGAGTTTATGAGTAATAGCTACATCCAGCAGTTTGTTTCATATTCAACCTTAAAAAAGGATCTTAAACGCAATGAGCTTTTAAAGTATTGAGTCAATAAATTTGAAGAAATACTAGTATTTCCTTAAATAACAAAAGTCTTGATTTAAATCCAACTAATAAAATGAGGCTCAGGAATGAAATTGTTAAATGTTCCAACATCCTGGCAAGCCTCTTATTTTCCTCTAGGTCTCCAGCATGTCGTTGCCTGCTTACATCAACCTCAAGATAAAATTTCATTTACAAGCAATGAAGAAAATGAATGACATTTTTTTTCATCCTAATATTAAGACCTGCTGTTGCCTCCTCTTGAGCTAAAGAGTGCTGAAATGCAGCCTCCTCTTCTCTTTTTGCTCTCTCCAAGTAATCCATAGTCTTTCTTCTCCATTTCTTTTTGCTTACTAACACCAACATCCCTCAAGCTCATTTTTTCCTATTAAAATTACTCTTTCTAAAACTGCTTTCTTCTTACTACGTTTTTCAGCTTCATCCCGGAGAATTCTTTGATTCTGAAACTCAGAACCAAGCCTTTTCTGATCAGTTACTTTCTGTATCTTTAGTCTCTTAGCCTCCTCCTCTCGTTCCTTGAAAATAATAATACTCTTTCTCGTTCTTGTTCAATAATTGAGTTGCGTGCAAGAAGACACTTGTGCTCCTTGTCAACTACTTCCACTAGATGTGCAAATTTTGAACTTGTCGCCCTTGATTTGCAAAGAGATTCAGCAAATACAGAGAGCTCATCTCCTAGGCCTTGTGATTCAACACTCTGAATGTGAAAATAATTCAATATATATGCTACAGATCCTTCACTTCCTCAGTTACACACTTCATTACACCGCATGAACAATCAACTTTTTATCCACAAAATTATTCCAGCAAGATTACTAGTTGATGTAGGAGCTTACCAAATCCAACAGAAGAGATGACCTGGAAAGCTGAAAAAAATTAAACATAGGCAAGTCAGAAAAATATAATAATAAAGAGAGAACAGAGGTATATATATATTACCATAATTTCCCTGTTTTCTACTAGTTTGGATTCAACGTCAAAACCAAGTTTATTTTCTTCATAAGGGGGTACTGAGAGTGCAGCTAAGACAAGTGATGACGCAATCAACTGCAAATCCTTGTGAGTAAGGTTTTTGTTAAAGCTTTTCTGAATTGAGAATAGCTTAAGCCATGCATAAGCATGATAAAGATGGCTGTTTTACATCCACAATTTCTCACAAAGCTTGGAATAATAAACCACCATCTTTGGTGTTTTTTTAACCATGCCCATCATGGAATTATGTATATCCTCAATTGAACCAAACCCTTCCTACAAAATAAAAAAAAAAACAAGGCACTTAGTTAAAATACATCAAGTTAATGGTAATAATTGTTTCCCCCCCCCCCCCCCCCCCCCCAAAAAAAAAGAACAAGTCACCTGCCAAATCTCAAGTTCTTTCAGTTTGCGAGAGGATTCCGACTTTCAGTTTGCGAGATGATTCCTGTTGAGAGGTAGACGTTATAATTATATTATGAATAGATGATAGATAATATTGTGGAGATCATATATATAGAGTATCTTGGGTGCATTAATATTTTTATAACTTTTTATTCTATTATATATATATATATATATATATATATACATATATATATATATATATATATGTTATTCTATTTTGTATACGTGTTTCGTAATAATTGTATACGTTTTATACACTGTTATGGGATAAAAACTCGGCCCAGTTGATGATATTAAAAAGGCCCAATAAAGCAAGCCCAAGAAACGGGGAAGACGAAGTGAACCCAGGTTTTATTTCTGTTATCCTGGAGATAATAAAGTGTGCAATCCCGAGAATAACTACTGGCTAACCCAATGTAATAACCTCAGGCCTCCGAAGGTCCAGTGACGAATGACAGGAGAAAAACAGGGGTAACAACAAGGATATGATATAGTGGTCCCCAATTGTTTGTTAGGCAGAGATTCCATATTGGCCAATGAGGTGCAAGAACATCAAAAAGGCATCAAATCTGTTATAGGATGATTCTAGAATAGGACACTTGTCATCATTGATTGGGGAGAATAATCTAGAATGAAGGGAGGAATCAATTCCCATATAGGGAGAGGTAGAGAAAAATGATATAACACACAATCTATGAAAAATACAAGAATGAGCAAGGAAAACCTATCTTTTCAATAATCTATTTTTTTCTTTGATCCATCACATCTCACATCTTTGTTGGGTTACGTTGGAGTTATTGTGACGAAAACTGACTACAACATTGGCGCCGTTTGTGGCAATTTGTTTTCAAGTTTTGCACCTGATTTTGTTTTGTAGCAAAGATGATGGACGGAGATGAATCCTTTTATTGTCCAGGCGGAACCCGTCGGCAGAGATGCGTGGTTCGAAGCTCTGGAAGTGTGCATGTCCAGATCCCGAATATACCACCGGCGCAACATGCAGTAGATCCAACGACGTGCACACCTCACACGGTAGTGAAAATACCCATCTTGGGCAATCCATAAAAAATCCAAAAATTTCAAGAAAAGCTACAGTCGATGTTCAAGAAATTTGCCGTTCATTCAGTTCCTCCTACGAGGTTGAACTTTGAAAAAGTACAGCAAGCTCCAGTCAAAAATCTACGTGACAACCTCAACTGGAGAAGAGAAGTTCCGGCGAAAGATCCACGTGAAGATCTTAATAGACGCAGGGAAGTCCCAGTAGAAGACCTTCGAGAGAATATCGACCGGAGAAAGGAAATGTCGGAGCAAAGGAGAGCAGATCCCCCACCTAATGATGCCCGACGGGTCATAAATGAGGTCTGGACTCGACAAAATCCACCAGAGCAAAGTGTAAACAATTCATCCTGAGGAAGAGTGCACGATCGCCTAGGACCAAATGGGTCGAGACACCAGCCTTATGCTGAAGGGTCTGGTGAAACGCCACATGGGCGAGTATATGGGGAAGCTTCTAAGAAAAGGAAGTCAGTACCATCAAGAAGAATGCACAGTTCCCCACTTTCCATCATGCCGCAGGACGAACCACGAGTTCCCCCGCTGTAAATCCAAGGGATAGAGTCACGGAGCACGGGAATATTTTCCTAGTTAATCGTTTACTCAAAAGGGTGAAAGATCTCTAGAAAAAGCAACGGCTGGGAGAAGATGGACGTTCTCAGGCGGATCTGGATAAAACCCCATTTACTGAGAAAATCCATTCGGCGCCTAGGCATATGAAGATTAAGGTACCCAACGAAGCCTTATTCAATTGTGAGTCAGATCCATATCAACATGTCAATACATACCTACTATGGATGGGGGCTCAAGGAAGTTCGGAGGTGACTCGGTGTCGCATGTTTCCTTTAACTTTGGGAAACAAAGCTAATGATTGGTTCTCTACACTGCCACCAAATTCGATCGGAAGTTGGGACGATCTGGTGAGTGCCCTCATCACTAAATATTCCTAACTGGGAATAGTAAAGGAACCAAAGCACAAATTGACAAGTATTAAGCAGGGAGCCAATGAATCGATTCGTGTTTTTCTAAAAAGGTTCAATGATCAGGGAGCCAAAGGGGAATCCATGGGTGATGAAGCCTATTTGGCCACCGCCATGGGTACACTGCACCCTGAGTCTGCATTGTGGAAAGCAGTACAACTCAAACCACTAGCCACCTATGACGCATTCCTAGCTTTGGCGAATGAATATAGTCAATCAGAGGAAACCCTAGCTTTGGCAAAGAAAGTTGAAGAGCAAAATAAGAAAAAGCCTGTAAGTCAAGTAAGCAAGGAATATAAAACCCCAGCAAACTTTAGGCCATTCACGAATACAAAGGAACCACCCAATGTCCAAGTCCTGCAGAAGGAAACAAGATGCTCGGTTGAGGAGATTTTCTATCAAGTGAGGAATCGACAGATTCTGAGAGAACCTCGCCAGATTTGGGCACTCCCGGGACAGTTAGATTCCAGGAGATTTTGCCAATATCATCAATATGCAGGACATAACACCGATCAGTGCTGAGATCTGATATATGAACTATGGAGGCTATATAAAAGTGGAAAACTAAAGGGGATATTGGCACCAGCCGCACATTGCCCTAGAGGAGTAGGAAATCACCTCCAGAATCAGGGTAGACAACAGGAGATACCACAAGAAAGATAAATTTACCGCCACCACCACCAGGGTTACCACCCCCAAGAGCGGCTCAAATACAAATACTCGGGATAATCCACCAGGGGAGATCCATATGATGGAGATCCAATAGGAGGAAAAATATATTAGCACATCTCAGGTACTGACGAGATTGTCAAGGAAAAAGAGAAAGGCAGAACTGCGAGAATTGGATCAATAAGAACCGAGGGTGTATTCTCTGTATCCAGTTGAGGGACCAGACATCACTTTTTCTGAAGCGGATTTCTACGGGGTAAAAAACATCATACGAATCCCCTAGTAATATCAACAAATATCTCAAGGATAAAAGTTTATAGATGCTTAGTGGATACAGGGGCATACGAAAATATCATTTTCAACTCAATTTTTAACAAATTGGGGGTGACAGACACCATACAGTACGTCCATGTCGTGATGAATTCCGTGGATTCGACAATGCCGTAACCAAACCAATGGAGGAGGTAGATGTAATGGTTCAATTTCAAAGTTCCGATGGAAAATTTCAAGTCTCGTACTCCATCAATTTTAAGGTAGTGGATCAGGTCTCATCCTATAATTGCATATTATGAAGACCATTCATCCACACTTTTGGTGATGTCCCATCTACACTTTATCAGTGTCTAAAGTTTCAAACCTTAGATGGACGGATAACCACCTTAATTGGAGATCAAAAGATGGCTCGGGAATGTTCATTTATAGTGAAGATGGAGGGTTTGAACTGCTATGATCCTAGTTTTGAGATGCTCACTTTTGAAGATATGATGGATATTGAACCAAATTATAAAGAGAGTAAGGAGAAGCATCCTCGAGAAAGGAAAATGGTGAAAAAGATTCCATCAAACAAAGATATTTCTCAATTGATGAAGGATCCAATAGTTCATGAGTTGGATCCCCGAGTTACATTGCCAGAAATCTCCTCGGTAGGGGAAGAAACTGTCGAAATTCAAGTTGATCAAGAAAATCCTGAGATTAAAGTAAGGATGGGAGTGACACTACAAGGGGAATACAAGGAGGAGATGATGGTCTTACTTAAAGAAAATTCGGATGTGTTCGTGTGGGATCCGACTACTAAGCCAGGAGTAGATCCCAGACATGCGTGCCATTATTTGAATATAGATCCACAAGCTCAACCTTTTTACCAGAAGAAAATGAAGTTTAGTCTCGAGAAAGATGCTGCTTTGGAAGTAGAAGTTACACGACTATTGGCGGGAAAACTCATTCGAGAGGTAGAATATCTAAAAAGGGTACAAAACCCAGTGTTGATCAAGAAGGTGACATCAAATACATGGAGACTTTGTGTGGACTTTACAGATCTTAATAAGCAATGCCCAAAGGACAGTTATCCCTTACCAGCTATTGACAGGCTGGTTAATTCTACCGCGGGACATGAAATTATGAGCTTTATGGATGCCTTTTCTGGATATCATCAGATCCCCATGCTCCCAGACGACCAAGACGATACTGCCTTTTTCGAAGGTATGGGAATATATTGTTGGTGTAACATGCCTTTTGGGTTAAAAAATGCAGGAGCCACGTACTAGAGGCTGGTAAATAAAATGTTTAGGGATGTCATTAGAAAGTTTGTGGAGGTATATGTTGACGATACCCTGGTAAAGAGTTTAAAAAAGGATGATCACTTTGAACATTTGGCCAAAGTATTTTCAATTTTTAGGGATATGGCTTGACGCTGAATCCCAAGAAGTGTACCTTTGTGGTATCCTCGGGAAAGTTCCTGGGATACATTGTCAGTCGAAGAGGAATAAAGATGAACCCAACCAAGGTAAAGATAATATTGGATATGCAGCCCCCGAAACATGAGAAAGAAGTCTAGAACCTGACAGAGAGAGCTTTGAGCCAGTTTATATCCAAAACATCGGATGAGTGCAAGCCCTTCTTTGATATCTTAAGAAAAAAGAAAAAGTTTGAATGGACAGTGGAAAGTCAGAAAGCCTTTGACAAGATCAAGGAAGAATTATCTAATCCCAAGATCTTATCAAAGCCCCATCGCCGGGGGAAAAGCTGCAGTTATACATCGGAGCCTTTGGAACCACGGCGAGTGCAGTTTTAGTTAAAACAGAAGGCAAAGAATGTACCCCAGTATATTACATCAGCCAGGGTTAAGAGAGGCCGAGTTTCGCTACCCG
Organism: Pogostemon cablin; assembly: GCA_023678885.1. NCBI lineage: Eukaryota > Viridiplantae > Streptophyta > Magnoliopsida > Lamiales > Lamiaceae > Pogostemon > Pogostemon cablin. Next base: position 18,319,812 of record CM043012.1, read on the forward strand.
GTGTTGGAAAAGATGACATTGGAATTGGTCATGAGCTCGATAAAACTGAGACCTTATTTCTTGGAACATACAATTGAAGTATTAACAGCATTACCTCTACGTCAAGTATTGCAAAGGCCAGATGCGGCTAGAAGGCTTTTAAAATGGTCAGTGGAATTAGGGCAGTATGACATCATATACACCCCAAGACCCACCATAAAAGCGCAGGCTTTAGCAGATTTTGTGGTGGAGTTAACCTTACATGTCCCTTCAGAGAGTAAGGTAGAAGAACCATGGAAACTATATGTGGATGGCTCTGCCACAGCTTTAGCCTCGGGTGCCGGGATTGTACTGGAAAGTCCATCATGGGAAAAGTTCTCATCAGCTATAAAGTTTGGATTCAAAGCTACAAATAATGAAGCAGAATATGAGGCCCTGTTAAATGGTTTAAGAATGGCAATGTCATTGGGAGTGAAAGCCTTGATAGTCTTCAGCGATTCTCAATTAGTGGTGAACCAAATCAAAGGAGACTTTTCTACAAAGATTGTCAAATGGAAAAGTACATAGATTTAGTTGTGGAGGCAATGAAAAGATTTGGACAGATTTTCATCAAATATATTGGGAGAGAAAGAAATTAAGAAGCAGATGCATTAGCCCGGTTAGCAACGACTGTAAATACGGAGGAGTTGAATAATATCAACATCACTCGACAAGATAAGCCCAACAATAACATGGTCTTAATCGTGGAAGAGGAAGCCAGGGATAATTGGATGACTCAAATAATTGAATTCCTAAACTCGGGAGAACAACCAGGGGATACCATTAAAGCAAGGCAGTTGAGATTAAGGGCTGCGAGATATACCATGTTAGAGGGAATCCTGTATAAAAGGGGCTATACGGCACCGCTACTGAAGTGTTTGGCTCCTGAAGAAGCTGAGTATGTCCTAAGGGAAATTCATGAGGGTATTTGTGGTAATCATACCGGGAGACGTGCTTTGGCACACAAGGTTATGAGATAGGGATATTTTTGGCCGACGTTAAAAAATAAAGCTATGCAATATGCCAGGGCTTGTAAAAACTGTTAAAGGTTTTCTCCTATAGTTCGGTCTCCTCCAGAAGAGTTACTATCAGTCTTTAGCCCCTGGCCATTCGCTAAATGGGGAGTGGATATCATAGGTCCACTACCAATGGGAAAGGGTAGAGTAAAATTTGTTGTGGTAGCAGTGGATTATTTTACCAAATGGGCAGAAGCAGAACCTTTGGCTACTATTAATGAAGCAAAGATGCCATAGTGACAGACAACGGGAAGCAATTCGACAATGCTAAAATCAGAAAGTTTTGTGAAAACTTAAAGATCAAGAAACTATACTTTATCCCTTACCACCCGCAATCCAATGGGCAGGTTGAAGCAGTGAACAAGATCATAAAGCACACACTTAAAGCCAGGTTGGAAGGGCTTGATGGGAGTTGGCCGTAGATGTTACCCGGGGTGTTATGAGCTTATAGAACCACATCGAGGAATGCAGCGGGAAAAAACCTCTTTCTTCATGGCATATGGGGCAGAAGCAATTATCCCAATAGAAATTAGAGAACCTACCTTCTGAGTTTCTCACTATTTGGAAGAAGGGAATCAAGAGGCTTTAAAGCTAGAGTTGGATTTATTGGAGGAGAAGAGATTGGCAGCAAATATTCATAACCAGGTGTTAAAGAGAAGGTCAGAAAAAGATTACAATTTAAAAGTGAAGCTAATGGAGTTCAAGCAGGGAGATTTAGTTCTGCTAAGGATACTACAAACAGCCCCAGGGACATTTGGGAGAGAATGGGAAGGCCCTTCCACAATTGCTAGAAGATTGAAAGATGGAGCATATAGGTTGATCAATAAGAAACAAAAGGAGGTGCTATATCCCTGGAATGCGCAACATCTGAAGAAGTTTTACCAGTAAGTCTAAAGAAAAGAAAGTTATGCAATTTTCATCTTATTTTCAAACAAATGCCATGATGATGTAAGAAAAAATAGTACTCATTATGAGCAAGATCATGAGAAATTAGTTCAAATAAAAGTGTTGGCGTTAAAGCATTCTCGGTTAGTTAGAAACACAAGTCAAGTATATGAGGGAACAAAAGTCACAAGAATCAGCACCATCAATATTCTTATAAAAAAAAGAGATCAGAAATTCAAAAGCATAGTGAAATGGAAAAGACAGAGATAAAGTCATCAGAATTCAAGGGCGAATACAGCGCCATAAATGTCAAAAGAAAATTAATAAAAATGAAGTTCAGTAAACATAGTCGGGGAATCAAGAAAAGCTTAAATCACGGAAGACTTTAAGTTTGGCTTCGGCAGCCTCAGCCCGAGCAGTCATTTCCTTCGTATGATCAGCTTCAGCCTGTAAACGAGTAGTTAGCTCAGCGTTCTGTGTCTCCAATGATGATACCCGAGCAGTCAATTGGGCAATCTCTTCAGGGGCTGGAGCTGGAGCAGGGTTTACCATTTCGGGTTTAAACAACTTCCGACACTCAGCAAGTTCTCGGGCGATGTTACCAGGTTGGACACGATATGCCCAGCCTCAGAACTTAACCCCTGGTCGGGAATATTGGAAGAAGGAATGATAGGCTGTTGAACAGAAGGCCGGGGCAACTTAGTTTTCTTCCGAGTTTCGTGCCGCTTTCCCCTAGCAACTCTTTTCTTCCAAGTATTTTCAGATTCTTCTTCAGAGGATCCACCTGATTGATACTATTGGGCAATATCTCGGATAACCGAATGGGTTTCAGAATGTGTCCTTGCGCCAGAGGATCTACGCCCTGGAGTAACCTCCACTAGATCGTCAGAGGTATATCCTAGAGTGTTGGACATCTCTTTCCCAGGAGAATATGACGAAACTGAGAGGGGTTGGTGAGAAGAAGGACCAGCATCACTATATTTCCTCTTATAGCCACGAGGTAATCCATAACTTGCATCTTCATAAGGAACCAGAGACAGAAACAGTTTATCTGCAGAAGGAAAATAGGGAATGCCGGTAAGAGATCTAACTATAAACTCCAAGTACAGACAATAAATAGACAGTACCTTCAGGAATAGGGACTCCGCGACGAGCGAGATTGGCGGTAACTAACATTTCGTCAGACAGAAGGGCGAATGCTTGGAAAGGAAAGGCCATATTCATGAGTTGGTTATAAGTTTTCTTAAAACTGCGGCTGAGACTCTCAAAGTCAGCGCATTCGAGACCTGTGGAGTAGACAGTAGTATCAATAAAGAGATAAAACATACCCTAGCCAACAAAGATCGGTACAAGAAAAGAAACTCAAGGGAAGAATGAAAAGCTTCCTCGTGTTACCAGAAGGTAAAGGATGGAATAGCAAAGAGGACAATGGAGAACTATCAAAATCAGACGTAGCTCGGTAATGACCCTGCAGCCAAAACCAGGAGGATTCCCATTTACGACCAACAATGTCGCTTTCTTCTATCAATTTTGGCACCCGGGGCATCAAGCAATAATAACCAGCGTGACGAAGAGCAAAAGTAAATAGGAAATCAATTTCTAGGGGCTCAACAAAGTGATGCCCAATCACCCGAAATAAACAGATAACAACAAGAAAATTCACCCAGGAAGTGGGAAGGATTTGAACAGGGTTATCCCCCAATGCAGACATAAACGCATAATAAAGGAAGCCAAGGGCAATCGAAGCCTGGACGTGAACAACACTTCATTAAATGGAATTACGTCGGTAAGAGGAACATTAATCCTAGCGTCAGGACCAGGAGCAACGAATTGAACACGGTTATACCCATGAACGTCATGAAGGAGATCCACATCAGCTTGGGTAACTTCACTGGGCCAGGAATAAGCGTGTCTAGTAGGAGAGCTTTGAAGAAGGTGAATAGCCGGAACAGTATTAGGCTCAGGGGCTCGCTTTGGGCGATGAGTGACGGGCGTAGGAGAAGTTGAACTGCCACCACAAACACACGCACCACCGCGGCCGTGACCACGACCGCGGCCACGGTAGCGAGAGGTGGAGTGACGGTTAGAGCATCGTAAAGCACGAGCTAAAAATTCTTCGGGGCTTGCATCAGATGAATTCACAGACAAAGTGAACTCTTGCGAGGCACCAGAATTACTACGAGCCATTGGAGAAAATAATAGGAAAAGAAACAAGAAAATAGGGTAAGCTGAGGAGTAGAAGAAAGAGAGAAAAAGGAGAAAAGAAAAAGGGATTCAAATATATTATTTGGACGGGAAGTTGGATGGATGGGTGCGAAACCCTAGGCCAGACAGTTGGGCTGATGTCAGTAAGATTCAAATTTTTAAATTTGAATAGATAAAACGTGGGATCGTGTGGCCCATTAAAAAAAAAAAAAAGGGAATATGGGGTGTAGAACCCAGAAAATACCGGGAATATTTTCCATTAATATTCAAAACTAACAGAGCACAGGGAAAGGAAATCAAATTCAAAATACATCAAGACTCAGTCATATCATCGGATGGCTTGGAGGGGATATCTCCTGGTACATCGAGAATGTCGTTTGTATCTGTCTGAGCTGGAGCTGAAATGACCAGAGGATCTACCTGGGAAGAAGGGTAAGGATCCTTTCCAGGGAGCTCGGCATTGGCCGCCTCTTCTTGAACCTCGGAAAAGAAGGCCTTATCGGACAACAAAGGCACTTCTGGAAAAATCGCAACACCAGAAGGATTCTCTGCTAGAAAGCCAGAGGAAATGAAATCCTCTGATTGAGCATCCTTTTGGAAAGGACGCTCAGTAATGAAATCCATGTAAGCACCAAGGACACCGAAGTCAAGGTCCTCTTTCAGGCTAGCTCCTGGAGGTATGGGCACTTCAGCCAGACTTTCTTTCAACTCTGCACGGATGGCTTCCAAGTCCTCAGAAGTTAACTTTCCAGCCAATTTTTCAACCACATTTATATAAGCTGAACAGAAATAGAAGATACGGGCAACTGGCAAATCGTGTTCACGGGTTTGAGTCAAGGACTTAAAAAATGTTATATACTCAGTGTGCCAAAACATACGAACATCGACATCTACCTGCACTTGATTAGATAGTTGCTTCTTCTCAGTGGACGCACTTTTGAGAAGGCCTGAAATTCTTCCTCCAGGCGAGAAAGATTTTGCTCGCAATGGTTATGTTTCCTGAAAAGATCGACAAATTATTTTTCAGAACAATGGTGGGCTTCTTTTTCAGATTCAAACTGATTATGGAAATAATCCCGAGCTTTCACTATTTCTGATTTCTCCCGCTCAATCAAGGAGAGCTTAACCTTTAGATCCTCCAACTCCTGAGAGTAAGCCTCATAATCCTGGGATAATTTCTCTATATTCTCGGAGAGGTTGGCTATAAAACAGGAGACTTGACCTAGGTGGCCTACAACACGCATTGATTTAGCCTGGGGGCTCATTTGAGTAATGGCAGCTGCATTTTCCTCTGTCCACGACCGAGAGGGATAATTCATGGCGATTTTCAAATAGGTTGGCAGACTGGTAGGTATCTTAGTATCCACCAATTAGAAATAGGTGGCTCTCGCGCCATCCAGAGAAACATTGGATTTGGATAGGGCCGCATTCCTTTTAGGGTCCACAGGACAAAAGGGAGTGGATAGACAATCGAAGGAAACAACACCAGAGGGTGACTTGGAAGAACCCTCTAGAGGCTTGATAGAAACTTTTCGAGAGGCTCATTTGGTAGATTTGCCTTTAGACTTGGCGGAAGATTCCTTTAAGGAAGAAAGGGTTTCATTCCCAGAAAAGGGAAAGGGATCATCAGAAATATCAATCAAGCTAGGGGAACTAGAAGATATTTTATCCGGAAATGAGTCTGGAGGGGTCACTCGGGGCTTCTTGGGAACAGGAATATCCCAGGAGAATAGAGAATAGGTCCTTTTGAAATAGAAGGAGCAGAGAAAGATGCGAGACGCTCACTGGCAGGAACTAGACAGGAACGTTTTCCTGAAAACAAAGAGGGGAAAGTTATTTCAGCGAAAAGAAGATAGAAAAAATATAAGAGTAATAAAATAAAGTATTACTAGTATTTGAAGTCAGGGGGGCAGTTGCAGAAGATAAATGATAAAGCCGAAGATTATCGTCGGTTATGAGCCCAGTCAGATGACGCTTTGCAGATGGCCAGAACAAAATAGTCTCCAAGTGCTCCAGAAAGCGGCACGAGAGGCGATCAAACGAAGGGACACTTGAGGCTATACATAAAAGCACGAGCAGAAAATCAGACATCAGAAATATTGTAGCCACACATCAAGAAGTAGATTAAAAAAACTACATTCACAAGGAGGAGAATCTTGAAAATAATTAGGAATGACATTTTTCAAGGAAGCCGATGAACTGCTATCTGAGCAAATAGGGGTATCCCCGCCCCAAGGGCCAGAAACCCAGAACCATTTGTTCTTCCAGCCCTTATTAGAGCTGAAAATACCGGTAATAAGGCCGGGACGACTACGAGGAAGCAAATAAAGCATCCACAGACGTTATTTTTGACAGTAAGGGAATAGAGGTATTCAACTTCTTGAGGAGAGAGGAAGGAATAACCAGACTGGCGAAATAAAATAAGTAGGCAATACAGAATGGACCATCCATTAGGAGCAAGCTGAGCTGGGAAAATTCTACAGTGAAGAAGGAAGTGTGAAATAACAGAAGGAAGAGGAAAACGCACACCATTGTGTAACATAAGTTCATATGCGCCGACATAACCTCGTGGGGGACAACACATACGACCTTGCGGTTTAGGTCTGTGAAGAGTAATCAAGGGCGGACAATATAATTTCAGAATATCTAATTTTTTCAGTGAAATAGTAGAGTGGCAAATGCTAATGCCGAAGTCAGATCCATCCACACAAGTTGTCATATCGACATTAGGAGATACATCAATAGGTGTTTCATCCTCGCTAAGAGATAGATTAGAAGAGGTGTTTGGAGAAAAAGCCCCAGATCCAAAAGGTGAAAGAGAGGGAGTATAATTGCTATCGTGATACATAAGTGAAAGAGAAAATTTAGTACCTGGAAGTGAAGATAATAAGGTCGCAGTTGATCCACACGATGAAGAGAAGAGCAGAAGAAAACCCTAGGAATACAAAGAAGAGGAACAGAGCGATAAAGGCGTAAAGAAAAGAATGAACAGTCGAGTTAGAGTTGGGCCACTTATAAAGCCCAGCAGGAAGAAAAAACATTAGAAGAGGAAACGAAAAATTAAACTAAGGTTTCAACCTCGAATAATTTTGTTGCACGTCATTTTCTGAGCTTGAGGGGCTAATGTTATGGGATAAATACTTGGCCAGTTGATGATATTTAAAAGGCCCAATAAAGCAAGCCCAAGAAACGGGGAAGATGAAGTGAACCCAGGTTTTATTTTTGTTATCCTCGGGGATAATAAAGTGCGCAATCCCGGGAATAACTACCGGCTAATCCCGGGTAATAACCCCATGCCTCCAAAGGTCTAGTGACGAATGACAGGAGAAAAACAGGGGTAACAATAAGTATATGATATAGTGGTCCCCAATTGTTTGTTAGGCAGAGATTCCATATTGACCAATGAGGTGCAAGAACATCAAAATGGCATCAAATCTATTATAGGATGATTCTAGAATAGGACACTTGTCAATCATTTTTTTGGGAGAATAATCTAGAATGAAGGGAGGAATCAATTCCCATATAGGGAGAGGCAGAGAAAAATGATGTAACACACAATCTATGAAAAATACAAGAATAAGCAAGGAAAACCTATCTTTTCAATAATCTATTTTTTTCTTTGATCCATCACATCTTTGTTGGGTCACGTTGGAGTCATTGTGACGAAAACTGACCACAACATTGGCGCCGTCTGTGGGAATTTGTTTTCAAGTTTTGCACCTGATTTTGTTTTCCAACAAAGATGATGGACGGAGATGAATCATTTTATTCTTCAGGCGGAACCCACCGGTAGAGATGCGTGGTTCGAAGCTCTGGAAGTGTACGTGTCCAGATCCCGAATATACCACTAGCGCAACATGAAGTAGATCCAACGACGTGCACACCTCCCACGGTAGTGAAAATACCCATCTTGGGCAATCCAAAAAAGACCCGAGAATTTCAAGAAAAGCTACAGTCGCTGTTCAAGGAATTTACCGTTCATTCAGTCCCTCCGACGAGGTTGAACTTTGAAGAAGTACAACAAGCACCAGTCAAAGATCTACGTGACAACCTCAATCGGAGAAGAGAAGTTCCGGCGGAAGATCCACATGAAGATCTTAATAAACGCAGGGAGGCCCAGACTCAATAAAATTCACCAGAGCAAAGTGTAAATAATTCACCCCGAGGAAGTGTGCACGATCACCTAGGACCAAACGGGTCGAGACACCAGCCTTACGTTGAAGGGTCTGGTGAAACGCCACATGGGCGAGTATATGGGGAAGCTTCTAAGAAAAGGAAGTCAATACCCTCAAGAAGAATGCACAGTTCCCCACTTTCCATCATGCCGCAGGACGAACCACGAATTCCCACGGTGAATCCAGGGGATAGAGTCACGGAGCACGGAGATATTTCCCAAGTTAATCGTTTGCTCCAATGGGTGGAGGATCTCGAGAAAAAGCAACGGCTGTGAGAAGATGGACGTTCTCAGGCGGATCTGGGTAAAACCCCATTCACTGAGAAAATCCATTCGGCGCCTAGGCAAATAAAGATTAAGGTACCCAACGAAGCCTTATTCAATTGTGAGTCAGATCCATATCAACATGTCAATACATACCTACTATGGTTGGGGGCTCAAGGAAGTTCGGATGCGACTCTGTGTCGCATGTTTCCTTTAACTTTGGGAAACAAAGCTAATGATTGGTTCTCTACATTGCCACCAAATTCGATAGGAAGTTGGGACGATCTGGTGAATGCCTTCATCACTCAATATTCCTACTTGGGAATAGTAAAGGAACTAAAGCACAAACTGGCAAGTATTAAGCAGGGAGCCAATGAATCGATTCATGTTTTTCTAAAAAGGTTTAATAATCAGAGAGCCAAAGGGGAATCCATGGGTGATGAAGCCTATTTGGTCACCGCCATGGGTGCACTGCACCCTAAGTCTATATTGTGGAAAGCAGTACAATTCAAACCACCAGCCACATATGGCGCGTTTCTGGATTTGGCGAATGAATATAGTCAAGCAGGGGAAACCCTAGCTTTGGTAAAGAAAGTGGAAGACCAAAACAAGAAAAATCCAGTAAGTCAAGGAAGCAAGGAATATAAAACCCCGGCAAACTTCAGGCCATTCACAAATACAGAGGAACCACCCAATGTCCAAGTCCTACAGGAGGAAGCAAGATGCTCGGTTGAGAAGATATTCTATCAAGTGAGGAATCGACAGATTCTGAGAGAACCTCAACATATCTGGGCTCTCCCGGGACAGTTAGATCCCAGGAGATTTTTCCAATATCATCAATATGCAGGACATAACACCGATCAGTGCCGAAATCTGATATATGAACTATAGATGCTATATAAAAGTGAAAAACTAAAGGGGATATTGGCACCAGCCGCACAACGCCCTAGAGGAGTAGGAAATCACCTCCAGAATCAGGTTAGACAATAGGAGATACCACAAGGAAGACGGAATTTACCGCCACCACCACCGGGATTATCACCCCTGGAGCGGCTGAAATACATATGCCCAGGAATAATCCACCAGGGGAGATCCAACATGAGGAAAAATATATTGGCACATCTCATGTACTAATAGGATTGTCAAGGAAAAAGAGAAAGGCAGAACTGCGAGAATCGGATCAACAAGAATTGAGGGTGTATTCTCTGTATCCAGTTGAGGGACCAGACATCACTTTTTCTGAAGAGGATTTCTACGGGGTAAAAAACCCTCATACGGATTCCCTAGTAATATCAACAAATATCTCGGGCATAAAAGTCCATAGATGCTTAGTGGATACATGGGCATACGCAAAAATCATTTTCAAGTTAATTTTTGACAAATTGGGGGGTGATAGGCACCATACAGTACGTCCATGTCGTGATAAAATTTGGGAATTCGGCAATGCCGTAAACAAACCAATGGAGGAGGTAGATTTAATGGTTCACCCCAATGACTCCTTTTATAGTTCAGTACTGATCCTTCATGAATTCTCACTAAAAAGTGGGCTTTTTCACATTAAAGGCACGAACGGGCTGAAAAAATGATGAAACGATGAATCTGGGCTCACTGGGATACCGTACGAGTCGTGCTAGGTGTAGCATGAGTCATGCGGGTGTAGGATGGTGGCATTTCTCGCAACAGCTATGCGGCACGACGCGTGCATCTCGGCAGCACCTTGCGCTTGTGCTCGGCAGCATGTGCAGGCGTCTCTCGGCAATGCTGCGGCACGACCTGGCGAAGCTTGCGGCACGACCTCTTTGTTCTGGCCGGCACTGAGTTGTGTCGGCTCTTTCTTCTCTCGACTTCACTCCAATTTCAATTTCGACTTCCGTTTTAACTCTTTTCACCTTATTTTTCACCTAAAAATACGAAATAACACCTCACGTGCATCTGAAATACAAATTTATACAATTTTACCACAAGATGCTCAAATTCGGATATGAATCCTACAAAATAGTGCTAAATTGGACTATAAAATACGCATATTTTCACACTAATCAGACATGCAACCTTTAAAACAAGAAAATAAGCAAGCAACAACATGTTCAAGAAATCAAAAATTCAAGAAAAGGAAGCATGAATCAAAAGAAGCTCAATCCAAGGAAAGTTAATGAATAGTGCATGAGATTTGCAAAGATAAGAAAGGAAGAAGGAAACGTAAAGAAGTTGAGGAAGTTGATCATCTCTTCGATTACTTACACTTGATTAGTCACTATTAAACATATTTTTTCTACCCAACCAAAGAGCCTATCATTATATCCTTAATTAAAGATCTTTTTGATCACTAATGGAAACTTTGGTAGTTTGTGAATGTAGTCCACGAGCAAGCTTATAGTGAGTCGAGCCAATCAATTGATGAGTGTTGTTACCTTACTTGAAAGGGTGTTGAGTGAAATTGATAGCCTATGTAAGGCTTGGACCAAAAAGGGATTATATTATACTATTATTCTCTTGTGATTGAACTTGTTAATATTTTTGCATGTTATGAGTCTAATGTTGTAGGATGCCTTAGCATAAATTGTGATTCTTATGGCTATTGATATGTTATTACTTGTGTTCATTTAGTCTTTTCCTAGGTAAAAATCACTCCTCTTGGTTTATTATTTTTGTTGTGCGGGGACGCACAACACTTTAAGTTTGGGGGTGTGATGAGTGATATTTTCATCTAGATTTTAGTGTCTTTTTATGTGTGTTTTTGCATATTTTTATCCGCATTTTTTGTGTTATTTGGTTGTGTTTTGTGTTTTTATGGAAATGTATGAGAATGAGCTTAAACATAAGTAAAACAGGTGAAAACGGAGCAAAAATGGAGAAGGGAGATGAAACGAAGAAAGAAAATAGAGCACGACCAAGCACGACTCGAGTGCTGTAGCTCGAGTCGAGCTGGCGCAATACGAGTCGTGCGCCGCGGATGGGCCTGTAAGAGAAGGCCGTGCGACGACATCAGAAAACCCTACACGGGCACCCTGTGCCCGTGTTCCGCAACACGAGTCGTGCCTAGAATCAAGACACGAGTTGAGTTTACTAACTCGACTCGAGCTCCGTCTGCTGCCGAGAAGACATGACACGACTCAAGCCGTGTGCATGCACATGAGTCGTGTTGTGTAAAATTCGGGTAAAAAATCAAAACATTCTAGAAGCTTCCCAAGGGGTATAAATACCCAATACTTCAATTTTAGATCAGATTGGTCGAGGGTTTTCACCCCAACACCTACCTCACACACTATTTCCTCCATTTTACACCTTCATCTTCATCTATTCTTCATTCATCCCGTCTATTATCATCCCACCATCAAATCCTTCATCCATTTAGCTAGAGAAGCAATAGAGAGAGGAAAATTGCAAAGGGAAGAAGAAGATCACCATTGGAGTCATCCATGAGAGTTTTCATCTAATCTTTGTATTGAAACCTTGTTGTTTATCATGTTTTGTAAGGATTTTAATGTCTATGTTGAACTCCTTGTGACCATGAGAGACTAATCTCCTTTGTGAGATTAGCAATATGAATTGTGCTGGATAATTTTGGTTATTTTGCAATTGAATGAATATGTTGATTGTGTTAATTGATTTTCTATCATTGATGCTTTAGATCTTGATATTTATGATGATTTGTGTGATTTGTTGTTTTAAACATGTGATTAGATTGAGAAGTCAATTGCATATTTAGGATAATTAATTGAATCATTTCATCAAACACTTCATGTGCATTATAAATTGTAAAGAGTTTGAGAAATCCTTTAGAATTTAGAACCCTTTGATAGAACATCCGATTGGTTTGATTGAGAGATTGATTAATCGTGTGAAGGGACTTTCATTTCAAGCTTAGTACCTAGGTTGAATTTTTTGAGTGAGAACCAATAATTGGAGCTATGTTTAGAACCATATCCTATTCATTCTGAGAGGAAGTTTAGGTGAACTAGTGTTGGCCCTTAGTCTATACCCATGACACATATGAGTTCATTGCATGATACCTAGATTTTCTATGCTTTAAGTATTGCTAGTCTTATCTCTATCTACTTGGCTCATTCATCTATCTCAAGTAAGCAATACTGATGAACTCTCTGGGATAGGTGGATGAGATGGTGTATTATGAAAAGGTGTGAAAAGTTAGGGTTTGGAACACCCCAAGGACTCCTTTTATAGTTAAGCACTGATCATTCACGAATTCTCACTTAAAGTGGGCTTTTTCACATTAAAAATACGAACGGGCCAAAAAATGACGAAACGACGAATCTGGGCTCGCTGAGATGCCGCACGAGTCTTGCCAGGTGTGGCACGAGTCGTGCGGGCGCAGGATGGCGGCATTCCTTGGTAACAGCTATGCGGCACGACTTGTGCATCTCGACAGCACTCGGCGGCATGTGCGGATGCCTCTCGACAATGCTGCGGCATGACTTGGCGAGGCTTGCGGCACGACCTCTTCGTTCTGGCTGGCACGAGTCCTGCCGACTCTTCCTTCTCCCAAATTCACTCTGACTTCATTTTCGACTTCCGTTTTTGCTCTTTTCACCTCGTTTTTCACCTAAAAACATGAAATAACACCTCACGTGCATGTGAAATACAAATTTATACAATTCTACCACAAGATGCTCAAATTCGGATATAAATTTAACAAAATAGTGCTAAATTGGACTCTAAAACACGCAGATTTTTACACTAATCAGACATGCAACCTTTAAAACAAGAAAATGAGCAAAGCAAAAACATGCTCAAGAAATCAAAAATTTAAGGAAAGGAAGCATGAATCAAAAGAAGCTCAATCCAAGGAAAGTTAATAAATAGTGCATGAGATTTGCAAAGATAAGAAAGGAAGAAGGAAACGTAAAGAAGTTGAGGAAGTTGATCATCTCTTCAATTACTTACACTTGATTAGTCACTATTTGACCCACCACTTCTCTCTAATATAACTACCCACTTTACCTATAATAATAATACTCCTTAATCCACATGCAAAAAGCAAATAAAGACTTTAGAATTGTCCATGTGCAAACAGCAAACGGTTACATTGTAAGTGGCCGGAGGGAGTAATAGTTACTCCATTCATCCCAAACTTATGTTCACAGACAATGTAGATATGAACTCTTTGTATACTTAATTAAAGACCTTTTTGATCACTAATGAAAACTTTGGTGGTTTGTGAATGTAGTACACGAGCAAGCTTATAGCTAGTCGAGCCAATCAATTGATGAGTGTTGTTACCTTACTTAAAAGGGTGTTGAGTGAAATTGATAGCCTATGTGAGGCTTGGACCAAAAAGGGACTATATTACACTATTATTCTCTTGTGATTGAACTTGTTAATATTTTTGCATGTTATGAGTCTAATGTTGTAGGATGTCTTAGCATAAATTGTGATTCTTATGGCTATTGAAGTGTTATTACTTGTGTTCATTTAGTCTTTTCCTAGGTGAAAATCACCCCTCTTGGTTTATCATTTTCGTTGTGCGGGGACGCACAACACTTTAAGTTTGGGGGTGTGATTAGTGATATTTTCACCTAGATTTTTATGTCTTTTTATGTGTGTTTTCATATATTTTAATCCATATTTTTTGTGTTATTTGGTTGTATTTTGTGTTTTTATAAAAATGTCTGAAAATGAGCTTAAACGCATATATATAACAGGTGAAAATGGAGCAAAAATGGAGAAGGGAGATGAAACGAAGAAGGAAAACAGAGAACGACCAAGCACGACTCGAGTGATGTAGCTCGAGTCGAGATGACGCAACACGAGTCATGCGCCGTGCACGGGCCTGTAAGAGAAGGTAGTGCGACAACATCAGAAAACCCTAAACAGGCACCCTGCGCCCGTGTGCCGCAACACGAGTAGTGCCTAGAATCAAGACATGAGTCGAGTTCCCGACTCGACTCGAGCTCCGTCTGCTGCCTAGAAATGCCGAGAAGACATGACACGATTCAAGCCGTGTGCATGCACACGAGTTGTGTTGTGTAAAATTATGGTAAAAAATCAGAAATATTCTAGAAGCTTTCCAATGGGTATAAATACCCAATACTTCAATTTTAGATCAGATTGATCGAGGGTTTTCACCCCAACACCTATCTCACACACCATTTCCTCCATTTTACACCTTCATCTTCATCCATCCCATCTATCATCATCCCACCATCAAATCCTTCATCCATTTAGCTAGAGAAGCAAGGGAGAGAGGAGAATTGCAAAGGGAAGAAGAATATCACCATTGGAGCCATCCAAGAGAGTTTTCATCTAATCTTTGTATTGAAACCTTATTATTTATCATGTTTTGTAAGAATTTTAATGTCTACGTTGAACTCCTTGTGACCATGAGAGGCTAATCTCCTTTGTGAGATTAGCAATATGAATTGTATTGGATAATTTTGGGTATTTTGCAATTGAATGAATATGTTGATTGAGTTAATTGATTTTCTATCATTGATGTTTTAGATCTTGATTTTTATGATGATTTGTGTGGTTTGTTGTTTTAAACATGTGATTAGATTGAGAAGTCAATTACATATTTAGGATAATTAATTGAATCATTTCATCAAACACTTCATGTGCATTATAAATTGTAAAGAGATTGAGAAATCCTTTAGAATTTAGAACCCTTTGATAGGACATCCGATTGGTTTGATCGAGAGGTTGATTAATCGTGTGAAGGGACTCTCATTTCAAGCTTAGTACCTAGTTGGAATTGTTTGAGTGAGAACCAACCGTTGGAGCTATGTTTAGAACCATATCATATTCATTCCGAGAGGAAGTTTAGGTGAACTAGTGTTGACCCTTAGTCTATACCCATGACACATATGAGTTCATTGCATGATACCTAGATTTTCCATGCTTTAAGTATTGCTAGTCTCATCTCTATCTACTTGGCTCATTCATCCATCTCCCATTCATCTATCCATATATTTTATTGTCATTTATTGATTATCTCCCCTTCTTGATCGTCTCTATAATGCTATGACGAACACGAGATCGCTTAAACCCTAGCACCTTCCTCCCTGAGGTTCTTTAAATTCTTTAATTAGTCATCCCGACTATAAATGGCTAATCAGTAGGGTCGGGTACCCGCGGGTGTAGTGTATTACCCGGACCCGGCCCTTTTCAAAAAGGGTCCGGGGCGGGTCTGAGCCGGCCCATATCGTGCGGGCCGGGTGGGTACCTGCGGGTCGGGCCCAAATTGACACCCCTAGTGTATTTTTACTTTTTTTTACACTCAAATTTTCATTAAAAAACTAACAATTAAATTGTATACATTTTTGCTCATAATTGTATATGTTTTTGTTTATATTGTATATGGGTGCATTAGCCATATATATCATATATTGAAGTGTATATTTGTGTTAAGTTTTATTTTTAGTATGATTCACAGAATCATCCATATATTCCCAAAATTATCGATTCACAACAATTGAATATAAAAAAAAATAAATTTGTCTTTATATATGTATATAAATTAAGCATATATTGATTAAAAATTAGTTAAATATGTCAAAAATATCTCTTAAATTTACCAAATTTATATTGTAAAATTAAAAAGAAAATTTTAAATAATAAAATTCATTATTAGTATAATTAAATTTTATGATTAAAATTAAAAACATTAATTTGACGGTCAAGATTAAAATTGAATTATTTAATTTTAGATTTGATTTTATATATGTATGTATAGATTAATAAATTTATAAAAAATATATATTTAATTTAAATTATATAATAATAAAGTGTAAAAAACTCTCTTTTCAATGTCTCGAACATTCGAAGATTTGGATGTGCCGTTACTATTTGATTGATATCTCTTACTTTAATTTATTGAGTGAGTTACATGTAGGAGAAAAATAAAAATATTCCTTCCGTCCTCTGTTCTTGATTTTGGTTTAATCCAAATTAAAGTTTATATTTCTCTTTTATCAAGTAAAGTTTACAAAAAATAATTAATTATTTTGATTGTTATATTAGTAATGAGTGGTGGATATGTGAAATGTTTTTATTTCTTTTTGTGGCAATTAATTTTTTTACAAAAAATAATTAATTACTTTGATTATTGTATTAGTAATGAGCGGTGGAATATGTGAGATGTTTTTATTTCTTTTTGTGGCAATTAATTATTTTAGTATTAATTACCAAGAGATACACATTACTAACAACAATTATTCTTAGATATATACCATACAAATTATTATTGTTGGATAAAAAAAATATAACAGTGTACCTAGTATACCCCTAATTATAATTTAAAATAAGAAATGTAATCCTACCTAATATATTAATACATGAGGCTACATATACGATACTAATATAATTATTCATTATAAATTAAATTTTATGTAATAAAATATTGTATTTAACTACATACGCCAACTTTAATACAGGACGGGGAATATATCCAGGGATTAGAATTATTCCTCCCACCACCTATCAATCCAGTATGAATCCTTTATTTTATATTGGTATTTTATTTTGTATTTTATAATTTTTTATTAAAATATTATATTCTAATTAATAGCATTAAATTTTTACACGTGGCGATAATTTAAGTATTAATTATAAATTTTATAATATATTTAATAAGTGAAATAAGGGATGAAATAAATATATAAATTTGCTTATCAATTCAAGTAACAAGAAATGTCACCCATAGCCATAATAATGTTATATTACAGATTATATAATAATAGAGCATGCCGTGATCACATCTATAATGCGCGGCACGGCGTGACACAAGATATTAATAGTGTCTGCACGTGTCAACTATATAATACAGTACTCCCTCCATTTCAGGAATATATTCGCGTATTTTCTGACACGGAGTTAAGAAAAGTAATTTTTTTATGGTGTGATATAACAAAGAGAATGAATATTTTGGGTAATTGAGTATAATAAAGTGTATGATGTGATATAAGAAATAGAATGAGTATTTTGGGTAATTGAATATAATAAAGTGTATAATATAATTGACTTGACTACATTGTGTGTAAAAAGAAGGTGACATTTTTGTAATATTATACTAATATTGTAAGGTTATTGATATTGTGTATTATTTCCATTTTTAGGGGGTGAAATAGTTCAAAAATGGAAAGTGCGAATATATTCTTGAGACCGAGAAATATAGTTTTAAAAAAAAGATTACAATTGGTTAGATTACATATGGTGACAAGAGAATTAGGTTTGTTGATGATGTTTATCTGTCTTCCTTAATCTCTTGGCATCATTCCTCTCTCTATCATCATCATATTCATATTCATCTCCATCTTCTCTGCTACACTCATCCACTTCTTTGATGCGCTTTTTTCCCACATTTAATTTTGAATCAGCTTCGTTCGAATTTACATGGTGAATTCTTCTCCAATTGGTTACCCTCTGAGCTTCCCTTTTATCATAATCTGCAACTGCATCTTCCATAATCGAATCACTCGCTTTCTTACTCTCACTCTCCTCCATTCTGTTACTAACCAACAATTTCAGAATTTAATTTCATCATCATCCTGCAAAACCCATCAAAACATCTTCTCATTTTTTTTTAACCTAAAACAGAGAGAGAGAGAGAGGGAATCATTAATCAATCGTTAATGTTGATGATGAACTCACTTCATGTGGAGGAGTGATTCGTTTTTCAAATTCTCTAAATCACCACAAACACTACCCAAATCCTCAAGATCCTCCAAATCACCAAAAACATAATCTTCATCGTTTGGAATTAGATGAGAATTAATGTTGTCCGAATTCAGATTAACTTCGCCTGCGCCGTTGTCGTCTTCGGATCCACTCATCCTTCCACCGGGTTTTCAGTTAACAACGAACTCTGTCGGAAATACTTCTCTCTTTCACTAATTTAATTTGAAATGAATCGAATTCTCTCTAATTTATTGATTCTGCTAACAACTGGAAAGTCGGATCAAATCAAACTGATTATGTGATGAACGTAGGAAAATGAGGTTGAATTAGTCTCCATTTTTTCACCATCAAAGAATGGCTGTTATTAAAGATATATCAAGGAGAGATAAATAAACATGGTAATTCATTAGAGATAGAGAAAATCAACTTGTAATCAAAATGAATTCACAATCCAATTAAAGGTATGGAATCTGTCACAGATTTATGCTTGAAATAAAGGGAGTTGTTTGATAGCCCGGAAAAATTGGTATAATTTTTTTTTGTGCACGAAGATTAAGGAATATAATAATTTAATATAAAGTGGAGTAAAATGAAGTGAGAGAAATAATATTTAATGTGTATTGGGTAGTTGTATTAGAGGTAATATGTGGGGCCCATGAGAATAAATTAATTGTTTTTGTGTGAGTCACATGTATTAAAAAGGAAATGTGTCAACTTTAGTGTGACAAACCAAAAAGGAAAATGTGTCAACTTCTATGGGACGGAGAGATTATTTTGTTCTCTTCTTGTCCTTTTCATTTCAGGTGAAGGATTAACCGTAGGCTCTACTATCTTGTAGCATATTCGTCTAGGTCACCCCTTCCAAAAATTACTTTCTCTTAATTCGTCTAGCAATAATTTACCTATCTTGAAGTTTTTTGATTTTTGCTCCGATTCTTGTAAGTTTATTAAGATTCATAAACTCTCGTTTGATCAGTCATCTTTGAAATCCTCTATACCTCTAGTATTATTATTTTAGACCTCACCAGTAATGTCTTATAGTGGTTATAAATATTATATATTTTTCGTTGATCACTTTACTAAATATATGTTTGGTTATATCCTCTCAAACGCAAGTTTGATGTTTTCCACCTTTATTGCCTTCAAAGCCTTGGTTGATAATTACCTTAATACTCCCATTCGTACTTTATATTCTGATAATGATGGTGAATACATTGCCGTGCGTCATTTCTTAACAAAACGTTAATCACATAGCGTCTCATGTATCTTCATCCAATCAACTAGCTGACACCCTTATCAAATCATTTTTTGGTCCACAACTTGCCTTACTTATGTCCAAGATTGACGATGTCATCCATCCGCCATCTCGAAGAGGCATATTAAAGAAAGTTTGTATTTAATTAGTCTCACATTAATTCTAGTACACTTTCTTTCATTCTTGTAGCTTGCATATATTTGTTTGTGAAATAAAGTAATAGAACGGTTATCATTTTTTATTGTTAGATATCACTTTTTATATTATATATTTTTATCCGATCTAAGAATTTCTTCAAAATATTGTCTGAAAATTTTTAATTAGTGGTGTATCACATATCATTTTAAATAAATTTTAAATTATTTAAAGATTCAAATTTTTAAACGTAATGGATTAGAAGTTGGGGAAGTTTATGAGAGCTCAGCCGATGCTACTTCAGTTCATCTGAAATCATTTATATTTAGAGTCGATACGAACAGAGTATGAAAATTTCTATACATGCAATTCCTGATACTTTAATCCATATGTTAAAAAAAAATCTATTTGCTTCTGTTTAGCTCCTTTGACTGTCTTGCAATCTTCCTCTTGATCTCTCCACTACTCGATGTATGTTTTTCTAATGTTTGAAGACATCCAGGTGGCAAACTTTATTATCTTTTTGTGCTGAGGGAGAGCAATGAGCGGTCATAACTAACTCTAAACACTAAAGATTTCAACACATCTGACCATATTTCCCTAAACTGTATTTTTAGATGAAGATGAGTGACCCGTAGAATATTCATCATATTTTCATGATATCCTTTAGAAGTTCACTAAGAAAAAATAAGTTGATGGGCTGCAGAAGTTTGTTTAACAGGTTTTTCGCCCAGTCCACCCATGTCCTATACGAAGCTGGATTTGATATATGAGAGCTGCTGGATTTGATTAGAGTTGTCAAAATGGGTTGAGCCTATTGGGTCAACCCGTCCCAACCCACCTTAACCCACTAATTTCTCAACTCAAAATTAACTCGCCCCATAAAAGCCCGCCCCACTTCAAACCCACTAAAGTGTGGGCTAACCCGCACCGTCCCACCAACTCAACATCAACCCACCTTTATAAATTAAAATTTAAAAAAGTGACATACAACTTTTAGATTTTAATATTTAAATAATAAAAATATTATCACCTAACCTACCCCTACCCACCCACCCCCAAAAAAAATTTTTTTATTTTTTTTAGATTTTAATTTTTTTAGATTTTAATATCTAAAATTTATTAAAAATAAAATTTTTTGAGGGTGGGGTGGGTAGAGGGTAGGGTTGGGTGATAATATTTTATTATTTATATATTAAAATTTAAAATTTTTTTGGGGTGGGTGGGGGTGATAATATTTTTATTATTTAAATATTAAAATTAAAAAAAAATTTAAAAAATTTTTTTTGGAGGGTGGATGGGTGGGTGGGGTGGGGTGGGGTGGGGTGGGGTGGGGTGGGGGTGGGTAGGGGTAGAGTTGGATGATAATATTTTTATAATTTAAATATTAAAATCTAAAAATTAAAAAAAAAAGAAAATTTTTGGGTTGGGTGGGTGGGTGGGTGGGTGGGTAGGGGTGGGATTGGCTAATAATATTTTTATTATTTAAATATTTAAATTTAAAATTTTTAAAAAAAATTTGGGGTGGATGGTGGGTAGGGGTTAGGTGATAATATTTTTATTATTTAAATAATAAAATCTAAAATATTTTAAAAAATAAAATTTTTTTGAGGGTTGAGTGGGGGGTGGGTGATAGGTGGGTATGTCATACGTGGATAGGGGTAGAGTGTGTGGGCTAACCCGCGGCCCGTCCCACCATAACCCGCCCCACCTGTAGCCCGCCCACAAGTGTCCCGCCCCACTTGAGCTCATCATAAGGTGGGTTGTGGTGGGTTGTGGGCTAACCCGCCCCACCAACCCATTCTGACAGCTCTAGTTTTGATATATGAGAGTTTTTCAATGTGTGAGATATTACTAAGTTTGGCAAGGGAATTACTACAGATAGCTGCAGAGATTGGATGTTTAGCAATAAATCATTCGGCAGTTGCTGCATTCCACAATAGGGAAACAAATGTGGCATTGGAATGGGATGTGAAACACTCTTTAATTATCGGGAGCTGATGGGGTTGGAAGATTACATAAAGCAGAGGTGGTCGAAACCTTAATGGTTCCTCACAGTGCTGCTGCAAATGAATGCTACATGAAACTGTTCACTATGTGACCCTAGCTACGTTGGCAAGAGAACTACTGCACATAGAATCACCTTAGTGTAGATGCCGAATTATTTGCCTGGTGATCTCGAATTGGCTCAATGTAGTCGAAGAAACTCTGGAGCGGATGGAGTTGGAAGATTACAATCAACTCCTTAGCTACATTAAAGGTTCTCCTAACTTTATTCCATATACTCAAGGATGGAATAGAAGGAGCCTTAGCTCACTTGACAGGTAAAAGTATCGTACAAATTTTGGTGTATGCAGAAGTTATTGCTTCATACTTTAGATCACACGGTGCTATGTATCTTTATTTATATAGGCTTTAAACATGCCGCTAAGAACTTATTGGGCCAGCATCAACTATGGTATTTTGTATTCCATGATTCTTATTTTGGAGAACAGTTATTTTTGTAAATGTTTAGACAATCTATTCAATTATTATAAATATAGGTATCAATTATCATAAATGAATTAAAGTGACACGGGTAGAATGATCTTATGAAACAAGATTAACGGTGAGGTGCCACCAACAGACTTTAATATTATTTTGAGGGGAATTGTATTACTTTTCAATCATAATGTAATTACTTCTAACAAACATATTCATGCACAAACTCATAATCAATTTCCAATTAATTTCATCTTCACAACAATAATGTCGAAGAATTGAGTACGCTATTTCGATTGTTTTGTCCCTATTACAGATTTCAGTTCTAGATAATAAAACAATATCAACTTAGCAACAAAAACTCTCAAATGAAAAAAACAATTAAGCAACCGAAATCGCATAAAAGAAATGTCAAAGGTAGATTGTCCAAGTCTTTATCTAAATGAAGTATGAGTCATACATATAGGGCTACCACAATTCCTGGTTCACTGACGTGGAGCAAGAGAGTATGATTTCTATATCAAATTTTATTCAACCATTTCATCGAACACGTTGCGTGTACAGTTAAATTTTCTTAGGAATAACATGCGGCCTCACACGCCTTCTCTTATCTTCCGCGCCGACCGTCTGCAATCTTTCCCTTCTTCTCCCTCGGCAAAGTTTATCTCTCGCACCGCCCATCTCTCATCCTCATTTATCTGTTCCCTCTCTCCATTATACACCTGCGACACACATACTCACTAATATAATTAAAATATGGGTCCACACTCCAACTAATACAACTACCCACTATATATTAAATAATAATATTTCTTAATCAACGTGCACAAAAGTAAAAGACCCTCTTTCGGACGGACAACCAAAATGAAAAAAAACCCTCTTTCGAGCGGAAGGAGAGAGTATAATACTCTCTAAAATCAACATAATTAGTTATAAAGTGCAATTTTCTTAAACAACATGGTACGGGAAGGGTGGTCCAGGACGTAGGGAGTAATTTATTAAACAATTCAATTAATAATCCGTTGGTAATAATTTTATTGGTAATCTGTTGGTAAATAGCAACGAATTTTATTCCATGGGTAAAAATATAATAAATCCGTTGATATCAATATAATGATTGAATTCCGTTTATAAATTTTGTTGCTAAAAAGATTTTTTTTAGTGGTTAGTATATGTTATGTTCCTCCTAATTCATTCCCAATAGGAATCGAATTTGGGTCTCAGGTAAGTGAAGAGTCCAATGACCAGGTGGGCTAGCCCACATGGTTCAAAGAGTGTATATTAATTTACTACATTTCACATTAAATCTTTAATTAGGACAAACAAATTTATATTATAGCTTGATAATTATTGAAACATTTTAAGTGTAAAAAACTCAATAAATTATGATAATTATAAATTTATTCTATTACCATGAATGGAATTATGATCTATTGATCTTAGCGAATTATGATCGATTCGTCCAAGTACTTGTCCCAGCATTCCTACTCTTGATCCTCCTACTTAGGGACACACCTTGGCATGGCAGAGAGAGATCGAAGTGATGGACACTCAAAGCTTTCTTCCAAGGACGCCACAGGCATAAGGGACCTGATTCATAAAGAAAGAGAGAGCTTATTCAATTTTGTTGAAAGACGTTCTTGAAAAAGACGGGTTTTGATATCGTGAGATAGACTAAATAACATAGGGTAATTATTCCTCGTTCAGCCCACAACGACAATTTTTCCCGCAATTAATCCTTTAATTTTTTGTTATTAAATGAGTGACACTTACGTATTAGGACTATCTCAACTTTTCTCTTTAGGTTGATATTTTAAGTATAATTGATTTTTGAAATAAATTGATATTTTTACATAATAAATAAAATTAAAAAATAAATTATGTGTTATCAAGTAAAGAAAATAAATTTAAAATTAAAATATATTTTAAGATTATTTAATTGATTGAGTTTTTCTTAGGTTGCGAAGATAAGGGATGCGAGGCTGTAAAATAATGATAAGGTTTTTCTATAGAGACAAAAACATCAGTTTCTACCTGTTGGAAAACTCACGTACACAAAAGCATAAATCTTATTCATGCATAGAGAGGAATTTCATACCTCTTACCATAAGTGTATATTGCAGCGGAAGAATCTTAAGAACCGATTGGTACTCACTGATAGACTGTGATCTCTGGATCAAATCTTCAACACGGAGTTGAAAGATTAATTTCTACGATATTGTATTATTGTGGAATATGATGACTGGATTTGTGGTGTGAAAATGGGAGAGAAATTTAGCGAGAGAGAGAGAGCGTTATGTCCTGTATCTGAATACCCAAAACGTATTTTGTAATATGCATGTATCTCTCCAGGACAACTGCCTTGCGCAGTATATATTATCTCCAAGGGACAAGGGTTAATTAACTATATCATTAACTCTCTCTCTCTCTCTTATCCACACTTCTTATGTGGAAAATAAATAATAATTAATTATTATTTATATCTCCCACTCACATATGAAGTCAAAAAGTCGTCTGACTCATTTTCTTCATGAATCATATTCTCGTATACATTAATACATCGTGTGACCCACGAGTGATGAGAGTGAAAATTTATGTCCTTTTGGTCTCATAATGCATTGTTTTTATTAGAATTGGGCTCTATATTTGTGTGAGATTGTGTAGTTTACATATTCTGCATGATTATGGTGCTACTAACATGTTTTGTAGAGTTTTGAAGGATAAAAACAAGTTGAAATAGAGCAGAACTGAAGACGGGCAAGAGACGGGCACGAAATGACCTTACTCGAGTTGCAAGGGTCAACTCCACCTAACAACTCGAGTCGAGTATAGTGCCGTAGGGGGTCAGAATTAGTCAATGAGCCAACTCGACTTGTTTGCAGCTCGAGTCGAGCTGCGTTGAAGGCAAGTCCAATGGCATGTCGTGTGAGGCAGAGCAAGGGCGAATGGTGTCCAGAGAGCCAACACGAGTTGACAGGCAGTAGCTCGACTTGCTAGCTCGACTCGTACTGATGTACGAAGAAAAATCAGTTTCAGAGCATGGCAGCTCGACTTGACAGGCGGACGCACGACTTGGCAACACGACTCGAGTTGGGTTACTCGAGTTGCAAGACAAGGCAACTCGAGTCGTGTTGGCAACTTGAGTTGGTCACTCCAACTCGTGTTGCGTTAGTTTGGGCTGAAAATCAGGATTTTTAATCCCCTGTGCGTGACAAACATGAAATATAGCCTAGCAAAGTCAGTTTTCGTGGCCCATTGTATAAAAAGGGGTTTCAAACACAGAAACACACCGTGAATTCAATTCACGCTCCATCCATCCATCCACCCACTCACATCAAATCTTCCATCATCCATCCCATCGGTCCAGAGGAGGATTCTAGTGCGATTGAGAGAGCAATTCAATCAGTGAGACGGAGGAAGAACACAAATCACGTGACACTAGTTTCGTATTCTCTTCTTTATTTTCCCTTTGTTGATTTTGTTATGAATTTGATAGCCATGAGGGTTGTGTGTAACCTCATGGGCTAAAACTCTTTACAGTTCTAAGAATTGAGGATTAGATGTAGTTGATTTGGAAACCTAGACTAATCTTGTGAATTTATACTGTTGATAATTCTTATTTATTCGTTTTTATCCAAACTTTATCATACGTTTGTAACGTCTTCATAGCATATTATTGATATTGCCCGTGATGTTTGATATGTTATATTAGCTTGTGTGCATATGTACTTGATATTATTTGATTGCTAGGGATTAAAGTAGTTTGTCAGTGAACACATTAATCCTAAGAGCTGGTAAATAGGGTACTTGATTATCTTAGTGGAACAATGCAATTAAGAAGTCAAGTAGGAAGTGAATAAGATTGAATATGAATTCTAGAGAATATATGTTAGTCGAATTGGCCATCCGGAGGTTTATAAAATTTGCCTTATTAGTATCTAGGAAGGAGGATTAAAACTATTCACGCGTTATTTTGTAATGTTAATCCATTAAAACAGTATGAATGAACAGTAGGACGTCTAGAAAACCAAATCAATTGCATTAAACCTGATATCTTAGAGCTGTTATTTCTCTTTTGATCAAACTTGAATAATTCTCATTGATTCTATTTATTGTGTTAATTGTTATTTAAATTATTTAAGTTATTAATTCATTAAAACAAATGAAAATTGATTACAATAATTCTAGTTAGTTAGTAACTTAAGATAACTAAATAGTTAGTTGTCTCAGTGGGAACGATATTTAATTTAATTGGGGTACTTGCCATTACAATTGGCATCCCTACACTTGGGGATTTAATTGGAGTGTTCAATTTTTGCCTAACAAGTTTATGGCGCCGTGCTGCCGGGGACATTAAATTATATATTTGCTTATATTACTTATTTGATTAGAATATTCTTGTTGAGATTTTATTATTTTTTCTTTGATTTTTCTTGAAGTTGTATGCACACCAGGTCAAAGAATGGAACTTAAATTCTTGAATTTGATCCGGAGGTTGAAGCATCTGCTAGAAAAAGAAGATGAGCAGCTAAAAATCTTAACGCACCTCCTAAGATTGTTAAGTCACCAGTTCAGAAGAAAAAAACAGACAAACCGGAGCCAAAAACAGTTGTAGAGGAGAAAGAAGAGCGAATTGAAAATCCAGTTATCCCAGAAAATTCTGAATCAGACTCAGAATTAGTAGTTATGGGAGATAGAACTGATAAGGATGACATTGTTATCCGGGAGACTTTCAAATCTACCAATCTTGGAGGATCAGACGTAGTTGGAGCAGTTCAAGCTGATGAAACGAACGATATAAGGCCATCCCTGATTCATATGGTGGAGAAAAATTCATTTGCCGGGGGCATTTTTGATGAGCCATACGGCCATCTTAAGCGTTTCAACAGCTACATGGAAACTGTTAAAGCCCCTGATGCTATCAATGACAGATGGAAAATGAGGCTTTTTCAGTTTTCGTTAGTTGACAAGGCGAGGGAGTGGTATGACAAGCTCAAATGAGACAGTTGCTCTAATTGGACTAAGTTGCAGTAGCTGTTTGTTGACCATTTTATGTTGCCTGGAAAAATTATTTTACTGAAACAAGAAATAAATCAATTCAAGCAGCGAAGAGATGAGTCGTTTGGAGAAGCTTGGAAAAGATTTACTGATCTGTTGAGAAGATGCCCACAGCATGGATTTAAGAAGTCTCAGCTAATCAGTATCTTTTATAATGGCCTCGACAATGACTTGCGAGTGTTGGTTGATGCATCTGCTGGAGGAACAATTTTTAGGAAAACATCTAATGTTGTGGAAAAATTATTCGATGATATCTCTATGAACTCTAGAGATTGGACTTCAGAGAGAGTACGTGGATCGTACATCCTTGGTAAAGTTGCACAGGTAGAGCAGAAGTTCTCTGAAGCTGATAAGAATGACAAGGTTGTCTCCCAGTTGGAGCAAATGAACAAACATCTGGTCACTTTGATATCAGGAAATATTGGGAGAGGCAACCAAGGGCAGCAAGTGATGATGTATTAATGAATGTTCAAGGGTTTGAGGATGCAAATTGGGCCATGGGATAGAGTCTCCAAGGTTCAAGAGCGCCTCCAAATTGGCAGGGAAATAGGTACCCCCAATGAAATTCTAACCAAAGGAATAACCAAGGGGGAGGTCCCAGCAATCAAACAGGTCCCAGCAATCAAGGAGGATGGCAGAATCAACAGAGACATGAGAATTTTACTTATTCAAATCCGAATAATGCAGTTCCATTCCCTCCTAATTTCGATCATGGAGCAAAAACTGAAGAAGGAAAGCCAAGTATTAATGCTGTGTTGGCAAAATACATGCAGAAGAATGATGCTGCCATCAACAAAATCAATAACTATATAGGGCTTATGGACTCCAATATGACAAAACAGAATGAGGAGGTGAATAAGCAGTTGCAGAGTCTCACATATTCTATGGGCCAGATTTCAACTATGGTGAATCAGCAGTAGCAACAGATTATGAAGGGAAAATTTCCTTCAGATACAGAAATCAACCCGAAGGAGAGTGCAAATGCTATTACTTTGAGGTCTGAGATGCAGTGTAGTCAAGCACTGATATAGGACATGACAGGAATGAGAAAGGAAGAAGAGCAAGGTCGTTTAACCACTCCTATTCAGGCCGAGTCAGGATTGGGGGTGATCAAGCGGAGCTAAAGGATGCAGTACAACCCCAGCTTGATACAAGTTCACCTCTGGGATTCCCTGTACTTCCAAATTCTTTTGTGAACTAATCTGATCAAGCGATAGCTAATAAAAAATGGCAGCGAGCGAAGAGGTTGAGAGAAATAGAAGGGGTTTTCGAGAGAGATAGTTTGGGACTTCCAAAAACAAAGGTACCACTTCCGTTTCCTCAAAGGCAGATGTCGAAGAGCTTGAATGAGAAGTTCAGAAAATTTGCTAAAGTTATGAGGGATGTCCAAGTTACTATTCCCTTTTCAAAGGCATTGGATCAGATGCCACTTTATGCAAGGTTCATCAAGGAACTTATCTCGAGAAAAAGAAAGTTGAACAGTGTGGAGACGGTTAACCTAACAGAGAATTGTAGTTCCATAATCCAAAGAAAGTTACCTGAGAAGCTGAAGGATCCTGGTAGCTTCATCATTCCATGTGAGATAGGAAAATGACAATCAAGAAGAGCATTGTGTGATCTAGGAGCCAACGTAAACTTGATGTCTTCATCAGTGTACAAGAAGCTTGGTTTGGGAGAGTTGAAACCCTCATCTGTGGCCTTACAGTTAGTAGATAGGTCGCTTATATACCCCGAGGGAGTTGTAGAAGATGTGCTGGTGAAACTATCAGATTTGGTTTTTCCTGTGGACTTTCTAGTACTTGATATTGAGGATGAAAAGGATGGCGCGCCTCTTATCTTAGGGAGTCCATTTCTTGCTACTGGAAGAGCTCAGATAGATGTATTCAATGGAGAATTGAAGCTTAGAGTCGATGATAAGGAAGTGGTTTTCTTGTTGAATAAGGAGATGCAGTGGCCAAAAGATCAGCAACAATGCAAGTCTGTGAATGTAGTGGATGCAAAGCATGATGAGAACTTTGCCTTGTCTGATGCAGAGTTTGAGAGTTTGTCTAACGATGCATGTATTGACTATTTTGAGAAGTTACTTTCATTAGGTGATGCAAGAGATGAACAGATAAGGAAGACCACAGCTGACATGGTAAATCGAGAGAAGAGTACCACTGTTGAAAATGAGGTTCAGTCTGAAGAGAAGAGAGTTGAAGTAGTAGAGGGGGGCGACAAAGCAAGCTGATCTCTTACTTATCATATTACTAACTCTGCTATTATGTTTGAAAATGTTTTAGTTGTAGGAATCATGGATGATCCATATTTGAAGCCTCCGGATTTTCCTTCTTATATGGGTGTTGAAGATTCTGACTTGTTCAGTCCGTATTTTGACATGGAGGATCCTGTATCGGTGACAAGGAAAGGTGAGGTGGTTGGAGTTAACAATTATAGAGGAAGGACGTACTTGAAGGTACGAATGCAAGAGGACTGTGCTCTGAGTCAGTAGTCAGTAAGAGGTATCCGTCGTTACTCAACGACGTTAAACTTGAGCGCTTGTTGGGGGCCGACCCTCCCATTTTATTTTTGTTATTGAGTCTGTGTCAATGTAGGAATTTTATTAGGTGTTGTTCGACTAAAGTATACAATTCTTTTCAAACTTATGCTCTCACTTTGTTTGATCTAAGTTTGGGGGGGATACGTGTATACTTGCGTCATATGGCACCAAAGTAAAGTTGCTTCATTGTGTGGTGTGCTTGGATGGTTAATTTTTTGTGATTTTTCGGTATTTTTAATTCATTTGATTATATTGAGAGATCGATTTTTTGTGACTGTCCAGGTGTGAGTCGTTTTTGTTTATGTTGCGCGTTAATCCTAGTTTGAGTGTGGTTATTTTTGGTTCTCAAGGATGATTGATTAGTTTGTCTTAGCACTTGATTGAGTTGAGCTAGTAATGTTTTAAGTATTATTGTGGATATGTTGAGTTTGAGGTTGAAAGTTTGAGTCGTTAGATGCATACAGATGAGTTTTCTCCCTTTGTTCTTGACTAATATGGATGTTTGAATGATTGATATATGATTTCTAAGTGAGTTCAGGGAAAAATGGAGCAAAGGATGAATTTTTGGTACTTTATGGGCTAACACGAGTTGACAAGTCCTTACTCGACTTGTAACTCGACTTGTGTTGAGAGGCCGTGGTGAACAAGTTTCAGATGGAGTCAACATGAGTTGACAGGCAACAACTCGACTTGGCTAGCTCGAGTCAAGTAAGGCCACTCGACATGACAGGCAATCACTCGAGTTACCTACACGACTCGAGCTGGATACCGAGAGCTGTCCAGTAGCCCAACACGGCTTGTCCAGATCAACTCGGCTTGCAGCTCGAGTCGTGTTGTGAGGAAGAAATCATCTAGAATCGTCCAGACAGCTAACACGACCCCGTAAGGCCAGCTCGACTTGTAGCTCGAGTCGAGCTGGAGCTCCAGGTATGTTATTTTTAAGTTAAAATTTGGGGATTTTGACACTTTGAACTCATTCTTCTCCCCTATTCCCAATCCGTGTCGATACCCATTCTCTTCCTTTTGCATTTTCGTATAAAATCCACCACTTCACACATGAAAACACCTCACCTACCATCATAAACACATAATCTTTAGGTTTTGAGGCGAATTTGGGGATAGAATTAGGTTTTTTCGCACTTCTTGAGTGAAGAACATTTGAAATCCGATTCGATCATGTATAACCTTCGAGGTACGTTTCTGTTACTCATTCTATACTTGTATGTGCGGATTTGTTGTGATTTTGGTAAGGGTAAGAGTAATGTGTTGGATATTGGCATGTTTAATTTTGTTTTTGGTTGAGTAATTTAGTCGAACACATGGTGTGCATCTTGGTTTGTTTGCAAATTGATTTATATGCATATCGTGTGACAAATTCAGGACTAGGGCTTGATGAATATTGAAATGTTTGGACATGTTGATCGATGTGGAGTGACATGATATGAATACCTGTGTGAATTTTGAAAATTTGAGAGTAAGCATGTTAAGGATGGAGAGTCTTGTAGAGGGAAATTGATACTTATTGATATGTGTTAAAAATTGCTTAACTACAACTTGAATTTCTTGATTTTGACTGCAATTGAGTGAAGGATTGTGTAGGATATATGTTAAGTTGTTATTAGATTCATGTTGAGTATTGAAAAGAAAAGAATATGCGTGAGGGTTGTTGAGTGAAGTTGATTCGTGTTATATGTTGTTAGATTCACTTGATGAGTACTTGTGTATGTTGAGAAATTGAATCCGATTGAATAATGCTATTGATTTTTGGTATCTTATACAAAGTCCATGGGAAGTTAGTATTTTGTGTTCATGATATGAATAATGTAGATAAATTTTGTGATTATTTTAGGTAGAGGAAAGAAGGGATATGGCAATGACGGAGGAAAAGGAAAAGAGAAGAAATCGGCCAAAGGAGATGGGCCGAGTAAAAAGAGGAAAGGTGCTTCCAGTTCTTCGGGTCAGCCACAAGACGATACAGCCAACCAAAGAATGGATAAGTTGAGAAGTTTAAAAAAGCTACCGTCGGACTTTAAGCTGAGCATGAATAACTGGATAGAAATGGCTCCGGTATGGAAGAAGGTTTCAGATAAGATCACCCGTACACGCTATCAAGATAATGGAACCATGACCACTCTGAAAATTTCTGAGGAGATCTTAGGGATGTTTGAT
Organism: Pogostemon cablin; assembly: GCA_023678885.1. NCBI lineage: Eukaryota > Viridiplantae > Streptophyta > Magnoliopsida > Lamiales > Lamiaceae > Pogostemon > Pogostemon cablin. Next base: position 18,351,647 of record CM043012.1, read on the forward strand.
CAGGCTGGAATTCGTCATTTTATGGAGTATAAAGGGAGGACTTATTTTCAGTTAACAGCGGAGTTTTTGTCCACATTAAAGGTCTTCTCTGATCCGATAGACAAGCTTCCTTACGCTGCGGAGTTCTATCTAGGAGGAGTATTCAGAGAGATCGATCTGGATGGTTTGAATAGAGCATTGAGGGCTCCGGTTGGGATTCCATTTGCTGAGGACAAGCGGTTTAAGGCAGATGAGTTCAGGTCGAGTGTAGCAAAGGCCACCTTCATCAGAAATTTCGTTATGAGATATGTGGATCAGATTTTGGCTAGTATGATTTTCTACAGAGCTGAAGAGGGTAGCATTACCCAAGGTGAGTTGTACGTCCTGTGGTGGTTGAAGAATTCAGTTCAGTTTAATTTGGATGCTTACCTCCTGTACCAGTTTCACCGGTTCAAAGGGTGTTCGACTCAGAAGGTGAACATAGGAGGACTTGTTACTCCTATCGCCCATCATTATAATATCGATACCTCGGGAATGGAGTATATCAGAGATTCCCAGACCTTGACATGACAGCGATGGTTAGAAGAGGGATTATGAAAAGGGATCCTCAGGGGATCATGTATGTCTTCAAGGAGGACGGGTTGTCATTCTTCTTTTCTATGGTACTACATCAGTTCACCACTGCGGGAAGAGAGGAGAATCTGTTGATGGACACACCGGATCATGTGGCCATTCGTGATGGGGTAAAGAACCATACTTGGCAGAATATCACGAGGAACGAATTGGGCAGGATGTTCCCGATGGCCATGGGAGAGCCAAAGATCCCAGAGCAGCAACCACAGCCGATGGATGAAGAGATTGGTGGAGTCGGTCCAGAGATTGGAGAGTTTGGTGAAGCTCCGCAGCAGGAGTACGCAGGGGCACAACAGTTCTACGAGCAGCCTAATTTTGGTGGAGTGCCTTTGTATGGGATGGCACTACCTATTCCCCCACCTGGATTTGAGGCATGGGCCCCTATGTTCGATTGGTGGGGCCAGCAGGCACAGGAATCACGGATGCATAATGAATATCTGATGGAGGAGAACAGGCGCAGGAGAGAGGAGAATAGGCAGAGAGTTGCAGAGAATCGAGAGCTGAACAGACAGATGGCCACAATGCTGAGGAATCAGGCAGTTTCAGATAAGCAGGACGAATGATATCGCCACCAGATTGGCCGACTTTGAGGATCTAAGGAGGGATTCGATGAGTGGCGGATGTGTCCAGGAGATAGAGATGGTGCTGATGATGATGATGGTCCCGAAGATGGTGAGGAAGATTAGCAGCATTATTGAGAGGTTTTATTTTTCTTTTCGTTTCATGATCTCTGTGATGCTGTGAAAATTGGTAGCTGATTATCTGTTAGGTTCTCTTGTTCTAGTTGATTGGCCTGTACTAATGAATTAGATGTGTACTTGGTGTGATGAATTTGTACTAGTGGGGTAATGAATGAATTAATGAAAGATATGGTGATGTAATGAAATGGATAATCAAGCTAGATATGAGCTTAGATGTTGGAATACTTTAAGTTGTTGCATGTATTAAAAATTAGTCACTAACCTATGAAGGAGTGCTCATTATTCTATTATACCCAAGTGAGATTTGAGCTTTAATAGATCATGAAATTACACATGATTGTTTTTATTCTTGAGAACATCGTTCACATACTTGACTCTTAATTTGCTTAAGACTAGATGATGGGAAATGATCTTAGGCCATTTTGTTCTATATTGAGTCACGAGCTAAATATTTATCCTACCTTGAAATTTAATCCATAATTTCCCGTTTGAGCCTGTAAGCCTTTTTCGTTGGAAACCTATGAAGATAGCCAATTTAATTCTTTCAAAGCTTTTTAAATACCTATCCTAGTAGAGAAATAAAGGAGATGGATTGGTGCAGGGTGAAGAGTAAAATTAGAAAGATAAATATTGATGGATAGTGATTGGAAGTAAAGGATGGTTAAAATTTGCAAAAGGGGTAGTGCCTGAAACTGGTACCCCAGTTATAGGGTAGTGTCTGAAACTGATACCCTAGTTAAAAGGGAGAGACAGAAATTAAAAGAAGACATTGAGCTTGAAAGTAAGAGGAGATTTGAAATGATGAAAAGATATTGAAAGAAAAAAAAGAGATTGATTTGTCAAGCATATATGTTGAAAAGGTATCTCTACTGTTGATTCTCTGCTAGTGATCGAGTCACTTATCTCATATTTACCTACTCTTGTCCAAAGAGCCAACGTTACAACCCTTAACAAGTCCTTTGTGATCCCATCATTGAATCTTTCAAGTTAGTGGAGAGTCTAGATAATTGTCAAGCTTATGGTTACGCGTGCATGTGAATTGATTTGAGTGTATATATATTAGCCATGAGAGTGAATAGCTCACACTTGAGCGATGAGTGCAAATACTATCTGTGAGAGTGGAAGATGAGCATTCTGAAATGGAAAGTGACTGATTTGACGTGCGTGTTTCGATTGATAGGATTTTGATATTTAAGTATATTATCTTGGTTTGAACTTATGTGATCCCTTATGTGCCGTGACAAACGTGAAATATAGCCTAGCAAAGTCAGTTTTCGTGGCCCATGATATAAAAAGTGGGATCAAACACTTTGAGAGGGGACCGATCATTCACCACGGAAACACACCGTGAATTCAATTCACGCTCTATCCATCCATCCACCCATTCACATCAAATCTTCCATCATCCATCCCATCGGTCTAGAGGAGGATTCTAGTGCGATTGAGAGAGCAATTCAATCGGAGAGACGGAGGAAGAACGCAAACCACGTGACACTAGGGTATTATATTCTTTTCTTTATTTTTCCTTTGTTGATTTTGTTATGAATTTGATAGCCATGAGGGTTGTGTGTAACCTCATGGGCTAAAACCTTTTACAGTTCTAAGGATTGAGGGTTAGATGTAGTTGATTTGGGAACCTAGACTAATCTTGTGAATTTATACTGTTGATAATCCTTATTTATTCATTTTTATCCAAACTTTGTTATACGTTTGTAACGTCTTCATATCATATTATTGATATTACCCGTGATGCTTGATATGTTATGTTAGCTTGTGTGCATTTGTACTTGATATTGTTTGATTGCTAGAGATTAAAGTAGTTTGCCCGTGAACACATTAATCCTAAGAGCTGGTAAATAGGGTACTTGATTATCTTAGTGGAACAATGCAATTAAGAAGTCAAGTAGGAAGTGAATATGATTGAATATGAATTCTAGAGAATATATGTTAGTCGAATTGACCATCTGGAGGTTTATAAAATTTGCCTTATTAGTATCTAGGAAAGAGGATTAAAACTATTCACGCGTTATTTTGTAATATTAATCCATTAAACAGTATGAATGAACAGTAGGACGTCTAGGAAACCAAATCAATTGCATTAAACCTGATACCTTAGAGCTGTTATTTCTCTTTTGATCAAACTTGAATAATTCTCATTGCTTCTATTTATTGTTTTAATTGTTATTTAAATTATTTAAGTTATTAATTCATTAAAACAATTGGAAATTGATTACAATAATTCTAGTTAGTTAGTAACTTAAGATAAGTAAATAGTTAGTTGTCTCAGTGGGAACGATATTTAATTTAACTGGGGTATTTGCCATTACAATTGACATTTCTACACTTAGGGATTTAATTGGAGTGCGTAATTTTTGCCTAACAACGAGATATAAGTTTTAATCGTTATACACTAGTTAGAGATATATAGCAACTCAACCAGTTTATCAAAGAAACTCAACAAACTTGTTATACCCCAAAACTCTTGAACATTTAACATAAGTTGACATATCTCTTTTCAATCCCTGGACTTATCAGAGCATATTCAACCTTTTTGGAAATTACTGTGTATTCATAATCAAGACCCTACTTGATTGACTAGTCAATGAATCACAATAGTATGTTAAATTAAGATGTTCTTCTCATCTTACTAAGTATCACAGTCTCTCACTGTAGCTGCTTTCCTAGACATGTTCCGCATCGTTGTTATTAACCATAACTCTTTTGGTAACATGTTAAAGTAGCAACAGCAAAGTGAAGATTTAGAATATAGTAGAAAGTCATCAGGGTAACCAATAGATGAGGACTCATAATTTTGAGAAAATAGGGATAATTTTTTCAATCTTGTTGGGTCAACTTAGCACATGTCGTATTCCTAAAACACATGTCACAATGTCTTTAACTTCCTTCCAAGAAAATGTATGTCGTATTTCATTTAATTTAGATATCGTGTAAATCAAAGTTCAAGTGTATCCTATACACTTAACCCAGATATCCTCCCTCCAACGTATAGGATCTCCGTCGATTTAGCTTTATTACAAGTTGGATCAGATTCGTGGCGAAATCTATCCCGGTTACATTAATCATTGTAATCTCATCTCTACGCTCCCACTTAGCCAGAGGTGATTGCTCGTATGAGAGAGCTAATCAAAACTTGCCAACACGCTATAATATATGAACCATCACATATAATTTATAAAACATATATGTATAGTTAAGCCATTAACTATTCCATTAACATACATATACATATTCAATACATCGTTTTAAATCCTTCGCAAACCCAATCCCTTTACATGCACTGTGTATACATCTCTAGAAATTGGATTGATAAAAGGATCTGTTAAGATCAAACGAGTAGAAATGTAACTAAGAATCACTTTCTTCTTGTCTACAATATCTCTAACAAAGTTGAACTTCATGTCAATGCGTTTGGTCTTTCCATGATATTTGGATCTTTTGTGTAAGTAATAACCGCCTGATTATCACAATTAATTGAAAACATCTCCCACTGGAGTATTTGAGACCTCCAAATGTTTCATGAATCTTCTCAACCAAATAGCCTCTTGAACTGCATACGCACATGCCACAAATTCACTTCCATAGTGGACAGTGCTACGCAAGTCTATTTCTTGCTATACCATGAGATTGCTCCATTGTTGAGCAAGAAGACATAATCGAGAGTTGATTTACGTTTATCTAAATCACCACTCCAGTCAGCATCTATGTACCCATTTAGTGTACTGTTATTTTCTTAATAACATAGAGATTAATCTGCAGTTAATCACATTAGCATATGGTACTCTGGCCATTTCGTTCTATTCATCTTGAGTCTTGGAACACATTTGCTGACTCAATGATTCGCCTTTCATAATAGAAGTATCTATAGGTTTGCAGGTGTCCATTTTGAATCGTTCTAAAAGTTTCTTGATATAAATCTCTTAAGACTAACACAATAACTTCTTTGAACGATTCCTATGGATCTTCACACCAAGTATGTACTCTGCTTCACCCATATATTTTATTTCGAAATTCGAAGATAACCATTCTTTTATTGTTTAAAGATACTCTTTGCTATTTTCAGCCAGAATATGTCATTCGCATACAAGGATAGAATCACAAAACAACTATTGGACTGTTTAACGTAAACATTGTGGTTTTCATTTATCATAACGAATTTATATGAGATAATCGTTATGTGAAATCTCAAATACCACTGTCTAGAGGATTGTTTGAGTCCACCGATTGACTTCTTCAATCTACAAACTTTATCCTCTTGACCTCGAAGAATAAATCCTACAGGCTATTACAAGTAGATTTCTTCTTCTAATTCTCCATTGAGAAATACGGTCTTAACATCCATTTGCTGTAATTCTAAATCCACACTAGCCACTATGACCTACAGTAGACGAATCAAGGCAAAACTTACTACAGGTGACAAGGTTTCTTTGTAGACTATACCCTCTTGTTTAGTATAACCTTTTGCCACCAAACGAGCTTTATACCTCTCTATTAAGCCATCAACATTTCTTTTGATTTTGAGAATCCATTTATTCACAATTGCCTTTCGTCCCTTCGGAAGATCTACAAGTCCCATATTTGATTTGACTTCATAGACTCATTCTCCTCTTTCATCCATTTCTCCCTTGTCGGACAAGTCAGAGCTTCTTTAATATTTCTGGGCTCTTCCTCATCAACAGGAGAAACATCTCAATTTTCTGGTGAAACAAAGAAGGCATGTCCTTCAATATCATAATGCCTTTTGAGTACATGTTTCCTAGAAGTTTTTCGAGATAGCTAATGATGGTCTTTTGTAGAAAAAATGCTCTTATTGGGAATCGTTTGATCCTCAATCGGAAAATATCTATCAAGATCCACACCATCAGCTAAACTACTACTCCCACTTGGATCTTGTAGGTATTAGTTTTCTACTATCTCGAAAATAGGTTCAGCATCCCTGATGTCTTCCCCTCTACTAGGAAATTTAGTTTCCAGAAAATAAGCATTACGTGATTCTATCTCAGTTAAGCTCCTATCATGATCTCCTATGAACACGTAACCCTTAGAATGTTTGCCTCTAGGATCCAACTTTCCATACTGACTCGATGAATCATGTAGATAAGCTGTTGATCCTCAAGCTCTAAGGTTGCTCAAGTCAGGTTTTCTACCCGTTCAAAATTCATATAGAGTCAAAGAAACTAACTTTGAAGGCACGCGATTAAGCATATAAGCTGCCGTAAGTAACGCATCTCGTTAGATTAGCTTATGCCATCATGGATCTAACCATCTCCAACAAATTACTATTCCTTCTTCCAGCAATACCATTTTGTTGAGGTGTATTAGGAACAGTTAATTGTCGGATTATACCCTATTCATTACAAAATTCCTTGAATTGTTCTGATAGATATTCACGTCAACTATCAGTTCTTAAAACTTTGATAAATTTGTCTTTTGATTTTCAATTTCACTCAAGAATCGTCTAAAACAATCCAATACTTCAGACTTATGAGATATCAAATAGACATCCAAAACGTGAATAATCATCAATGAACGTAATGAAATAGTGAGCTTCATGCAATGCTCTCACATTTACAGGACCACATATATCAGAATAGATTACTTCTAATGGAGATTATGACATAATAGCTTTAACAAATGTTTTCTAGTCATTTTGCCAGCAAGATAATGTTTTCATTTAGATAATTCGACCTTAGAAGAAAGATTCAACAATCCTTCTTTCACAAGTCTATCCATCTTATCTTGCCCAATATGACCTAATCTAGCATGTCAAACATCATCATTCACATTTGCATTACTAGAAGAACGAGCATTTAACTAATATGAATAATCATCATAATAACTAAACGTCATTCTATTACAATTTAAAACCATAAAGCCATCAGTTATATGTCCAGAAACATAACAAGTATCATTAATGCTAATTATCACAATGCCTTTAGTGAATATTACATTATAACCCAAATTAGTAAAACTGAAACAGAAATTAAATTTCGCGTAATTCTCCTGAACATATAAAATACTATGTAGGATAAAGGCCCGACCATCGTCAAGGTCCAATTTGAAAGTCTCAAGCCCTTTGACTTCGACTCGTGCATTGGTTCCTACATATATCCACCTAGTCCCCTTTGGAACACGGCGAAAAAATTACAAAAGCTCCTCTGTCTCTCGTCACATGGTCCGTTGCTCCTGATTCTATAATCCACAATGGATAAGAATCAGATAGCAAGACAGCACTCAAGACATTAATTTCACACAAAACAGAATAAGATGAATACACCTTATCCCTCTTGGGCTCAGGGCATTCACGAGCATAATGACCAAACTTACTACAATTGTAACATGACATCTTGCTTTTATCTTTCTTATTCTTTTTGTCACGCATGTTTTCCCTTTTCCGTTCATCAGTTTTTATAGTTGGATTATTGTCAGGCTTACCATCATCACCATCAGATCGTCTTCCCTTCTTTTCCTCTTTCCAATTCCTTTTCTTTTTGAAGCCCGAAGCTCCTTAGAAGTAGAACTGGCATAGAAGGTCCCAAAAAAAGGCTTTGAGGCTCCGAGCCTCTCATCTTCTAGCTCAACATGACGAGCAACATAATTGAAAGTTTTAATGTTTTCATTATGTGTCAAGTTGACTTGAGATGTTCCCAATGATCAGATAAAGAGCGGATCAAGGCTTGGATTTACTGTTCATCGAAGAGTATATGATCGGCAGTATAAAGTTCGATAATCATATTAGACATCTCCCTCAGATGTTATCTAATGTTATGATCAGGTTTTCTTTTGTAGGACTCAAACTTAATAGTCAACTGCGTAAGCCTTGTAACAGATATACCACAATATTTTCCATGCAGATACACCTAGATATCATGTGTGGTGGGATGTTGCTCACATATATGGATCATTGCATCGATTACTGAGCTTACAGGAATACCTCGTGCAATAAAATTTTACTTTTCCATGCCTGGTACGCTTCTTGGTCACTTCTCCCTTGGTTTCCAAAACCCGGGCCTGGATCAGCCATCACTTGGTTTATAGCATCTAATGCATCTTGTTCATACAATACGTACCAAATTTTATGACGCCTTGTGTCATAATTGTCACCATTGAGTTTCTCACTTTTGTTCAACTCAGCGACAATAGATTTCGAAGCTCATTTCTTTGATAGAGATTAAAGTGATTCAGTATGTTAATAATATTTTATTAAGTTTACGTTAAGCCAAACAGAGACATCTCAATAAATAACACAAGGCTTGATCTTGAAAAATAGCTCGGAGACTACTAATCATCAATCTCATCAAGTGTCATAATACTAGATTCTTATTTCAAAACGTAAAACACATTTAAGGTTCAAGTAATTAACAATAACATTGAACTGCCACTAATAAATTGAACTTAAACAACCATCCACAATAGCAAAAACTCCAAGTCTGACAAGTTATGAACATAAAATTCTAATGAACTCCCTGAGTTTCCAATTAGAAATACAATGGAAATAAAACTAGCGATAAATATCGATTGTATCTCTTAATTTATTTCTAGATTTAAAATAATGTTTCCAATCAAATTCTTTAGTCCCCACATTAAAGACACATTGCTCTAGAGGATCTATATGAGGATTCTTTATCTGACGTTTGTCTCGACCACTTAGTTTTAAAAAATCAGAACGTCGAATCCTTCCCATCCTCAACCAGGCTGATCTCAATGTCTGTGTCCTATCTTCTGCCACAGAAGCATCGACCAAATCAAGCATAATGAAATAACCATTAGGCTTCACTTAGTAAGTCTCCCACTGAGCCCAAAAATCCTTTTGTAGGTGGAGAGGCAAAGTGTTCGCCCAGGTCTGAGGACTAGTAATTTAAAAATACTCATTACTTAAAATAGTTTTTTTATAAATCAAACGCATCATCTGGTTGTAGAGGTCAATCAAAACAATTGCGTGGTCTCTTATGTTGTGTGTAGGCTTCATTTTATAATTCAACAATTCATGGAGGACCTCTTCTTTAGTCTTAATGTCTTCTTCTGTAATTGTTCCCGATCCCGACATGCCTCTGAGAAAAACGAGCAACTAAATATCAAACACACCAGTGTTAGTCAAACTATATCTCATGAATTTCCTCTCCATATAATGCATATGGAAATAACTTTTCCAAGATGCAATAGACATATTCACAAGTGTATCAGTCCAACTCACTTTGACTCTCACTTTCATAGGCTACAGGAGTTTAAACAATTCTTACAACACTCATCCCCATGAATTTAGAATTAAATGACATTTTAAAGTGCATTATTATCAAAAGTTGCAACCAAATAGTCACCCATAGGTTCTTATTCAACAAATATGTCATAAAACGAAGTAAAACCAGACATATACACTAAAGATGACGTCAAACGCTCTCGAAAACATCACCATTGGACTCCACGCATCGAAACACGTCAGAATACCTCGGACAGATGCTGGAAAAAGCCGCCAAACGCCCCAACGCGCCTCCACACGCTACCACGCGCCGACTGGAGCAGCCACGCGCCACCGATGCGCCTTCACGCTCTCTCACGCGCGGTTGTCGATAGGCTGAAGACGGGTGCGTGTACACACGCGCCATCATCGGAGACGGTGTCTGTCGGCTCGTGGGTCCCACGCACCATGGCCGGCTACCGACGCGTGGGCTTCACGCACCACCACCAGTTTCGCCATTGCCGGAGCGTGTTCGGCATGCGCCTCCGCCGATTGGCTGTCCTCCGGCTGCTTCTGACCCGGTCTGGTTTGCCTCCAGTCAGGTCTGATCCTCGTTCCTGACCTTTATCGAATTCTCAAAAACAAACCCCAAACTTTCTAAAACTTTGCACATTAGCCCCAAGTACGAAATTACTTCAAAAAATCATAACTTGAGTTTTAGAGGGCCAAAAAATACTGACGGACTCCTCTCGACGAGGCCTTTCCAGTGGTATATAAAAACATGTTTCTATGTACGAAAATTTTGACGAAAATTGGACCCAGGAAGAGTGTTTAAGTTTAAAATCGTTATATGCATGTAACTGCCATTGGATTCATAAAATTCCACCTTTAACTTATACGTACGATTAGTCAACACCACATAAACCAACAATTATACAATTTCCATCGTAAAACATATATGAGTAATTATACTGTAAAAGGCAGAAAACTTCAAACTCATGCAAACATCCTATTTTTTTTCAAGAAAAACAAAATGGAGTATCAACCATTGGCTCTGATATCAATGTTGAAAAACTCACATACACAAAAGCATAAATCTTATTCATGCATAGAGAGGAATTTCATACCTCTCACCATAAGTGTATTTTGCAGCGGAAGAATCTTAAGAACCGATTGTTACTCACCAATAGACTGTGATATCTGGATCAAATCTTCAACACGGGGTTGAAAGATAAATTTCCACGATATTGTATTATTATGGAATATGATGACTGGATTTGTAGTGTGAAAACGGGAGAGAAATCTAGCGAGAGAGAGCGCTCCTTTGCGTTCTGTCCTGTATGTGAATACGCAAAACGTATTCTGTAACATGCATGTATCTCTCCAGGACAACTGCCTTGCGCAGTATATATTATCTCCAAGGGACAGGGGTTAATTAACTGTATCATAACTCCCTCTCTCTTATCCATACTTCTTATGTGGAAAATAAATAATAATTCATTGTTATTTACACTACCATTAGAGTCTATCAAACAACTCTAAAACGAGAGAAGCATGTTTCATAGTACTTTGTGTCCGACAAAAAAATCAGTTTCTAACAAATATCTCACAATCATTATATTTACAATATATAAAATGTAAATGTTTTTTTTTTCTAAAACGCTAACTTATTGGATTGTATTTATAACATATTATTTTTGTATTTAATATATATTTTCTTACACTTATACAAATAAAATTAAATAGAGAAAAAAAAAAAGAAGACATGGATATATATAGCTAGGTTACATTGACAAATAATTCTAAATTTATATTTTTATTTATTATAAATCAAATTTATATTTAAATATTTTAATTGATAACTCAAGCGGATAAACTTTCCAGTATTGTATTTTATTTCTTGTTTGCTGCTTGAAAAAAAAAATATAATATGTTAGTGACAGTCGAATACATATAAATTTGCTAGGGTATGAGAAAGGTATTGCTAATCTAGCGATTCATGTTTAATATTGTGTGTGTATATATAAAATAAATAACTATTCACTACATCCTATAAATTAATGTTATTAGTTTATACCAAAGACTTGTGTGAGACCGTCTCATGTAAGGGCTTACGTGAGACGGTCAGAAAGTGATAAATTTTATAAAGGAAAATGATAATATATAAATAAATTAATGGAGGCAAAGACTTGTGTGAGACCGTCTCACATAAACCCTTACGTGAGACGGTAAGAAAGTGATAATAAATTAATAAAAATTGACAGTGCTATTTCATGAACAATTATAGTATAAATAAAAAGTGAAAATATTTTATAGCGAAAGTGATGACATTTTATAGCGAAAGTTATTTCATGAACAATTTATATTATAAATAAAAAGTACTGATAATATTTTATATCGAAAGTGATAACTATTTTAAAAAGTGAAAATTGTCTCACGTGAGACGGTTTCACGCAAGCCTACCCTTAGTTTATTTCCACACCCATAGTCTAACCGATGTGAGACATTGATCGACACTCAACAAACATTTCTTCCTCAAACAAAATCCCACTGCTAGACTGTAAAACCATAACTATCTCCTCTTTTAACCGATGTGAGACTTTGATTGACATCGCTGGTGAGAGTATATGTTAATTTAATTTTAATATACCATTTTATCTATCGTTAATCTGAATACTATTTGAAATGTTTTAAGCTAGCCTAAAAATTAACGTCCTTCTCAACAACGGCACGGGATGATCTGTGACATATTGGTATGACATCTCCTATAACACCTGCTTATAGAATGACACGTGTCGGGGTGGAAAAATTCAATCCCTTGCCCCAAAGGTTGACTGATTGACTTAGGGTATAGTTTCCTTCTCTTTATCACGGGTCACTCATACAATGGAGTGACACAAGAGATGACACATCAAAATAACACAGAACATCCAGATCCCTCGACAACTCCCAATCGGCCACTTATCTCGGCCACCTATTAATTGATAGCAGTATAGCACTCAATAACTACTCAATAACCACTCAATCGGCCACCTATTTTAAAGGAAGAATATAAACTATAAAAGAAAACATTTAAATTTTCCTCTTACATACTCCATCCATTTCATTCTTATGGTTACATTTATTTTTTGCACGGAGATTAATGAATATAGTATTTTAATATGTATTGAAGTGAGAGAAATAATAATTTAATGTAAAATGGGTATGTGTATTAGTGGGGTGTGTGGGTCCATGGAGAGAGAACTAATTAATTTATGTGGGTCTCATATACTAAAAAGAAAAATGTAATCATTAGGATGAGACGCCCAAAATGGAAACATGTAATCATTAGGATGAGACGGAGGGAGTACTCAATAACCACTCAATTTATAATATGATCTAATCCTCCTTAACCCACATGCAAAAAAGTAAAATGCACCCTTGATGCGGGATTAGTGAGTGTGAGTCTCAAGATTTATTAATTTTATATACTTAATACTCTCTCCGTCCGCTTCTAAGGTATCTATTTTACTATTTTTGACATCCAGTTCAAATGTATTCATTCCCCTATTTAGTAAAAAAGTAAACAATATGTCCATCACTTCCCTCTAATACAACAACTAATAATAATAATACTCCTTAATCCACGTGCAAAAAACAAATAGATACCTTAGAATCGGTCGAAAGGAGTATTAAGTATATAAAATTAATAAATCTTGAGACTTACACTCACTAATCTCGCACAAAGGGTGCATTTTGCTTTTTTGCACATGTATTAAAGAGTATTATTTAATGTGTAGTGGGTAGTTATATAACTGCGGATGTGGGCCCAATATTTTAATTGTATTAGTGGGTGAGTGTGGGACCCATGTGTATAAAAAAGGAAAAAGAACCCTTTGGGTGGGACGACCAAAATGAAAAAAAAAAGACCCCTTGGTCTGGACGGAGGGAGTACAATTAAAATGGGGCTCATACTTCCACTTATATAACTATTCACTACAAATTAATTATTAATACTTTTTAATTTACGTGGCAAAACCACCCCTTTACATGAAATAGAGTGAATATAAAATTAGGATTCTCACAAAGTCGCCACTACATTAATCAAAACAATAATAATTTGTTAAATTAGTCTTGGTTGAGGGTAGTGAGAGACGGCAATAGGAATAGATGTATATCGATTTCCATTGTTGATGCAAAGAGTCTTTTTTTCATTTTGAGCTTCTCATCCAAAAAGTCTCATTTTCTTTTTTACATATATTGGACCCACACACTCAATAATACAATTAAAATATGGGTTCATACTTCCACTAATACAACTACTTACTACACATTAAATATTAATACTTCTTAATTCACGTGAAAAAAGCAAAAGTACCCATTTAAATGGAACGGAGTGTGTATAAAATTAGGATTCTAACAAAGTCTCCACTACATTAAATAAAAATCAAAACAATAATAATTTGTTAAATTAGACTTGATTGAGGGTAGTGAGAGGGGTAATGGAAATAGATGTATATCAATTTCTATTTTGATGCTTGATTGATGGAGTGGAAATTAAAATTCCTCAATCACTCCCATTAATTCACTAACTACCCCTCACCATTCATTCATGTTGTCATTGACTTTTTATGGATGATTTGGGAATAAAATCAGTATTCTTAATCTGATTCTCATTACTAGTTTGGTATGTTTTTACAAATGGAAATACTGAATTCAATAAGGAATGTGTATTCATTAAAATTGAAAATCACGATTTTTCCCACTCCATTGCTTTACCTATTCTCATGCTTCATGAAATCAAATATTTATTTTTTATATGGTTAAAACTTGTGTGTCCCCGAGGGCATTGTGCTCCCAGATAATCGTTAGTATTAAATAATAATATACTCTTTAGTATAAGGACATATACCTTTTATTTTCTGAAAAAAATAAATAAAAGTGTATACCATTTAGAACAAAATGTTATATCTTTATGAATTAAAATGTGTATTTAGAATAAAATATTGTATCCTTACACACTTTGTTGGGACAAGAGACCAATTCTTTTTATAAAGCATAATTATAAATAATTTATTTTTATTTATATTACATTTTTTTTTTGTATAATAATGAAAATAAAAATATATTAATATTTTCTTTTCATTTAACATATAATTTTCATATTAAAAATTTTAATATTAAATTATTTACTAAAAAATTATTTTAAAATTTAAATAAAAATTCTTAATATAATTTAATACTCATTATTAAAAATAATATAAGAAAAATAAAATATAGTAAAAGAAAGAAATTTAAAATACAAACAATTATAAAATTAATTAAATCTTTATTCTAAATAAAAATTATTAAATAATATAAAAAATTATTATATAAATTAATATCAATTTTGAATGAGTGAGACTCCTATGCACTCGGGCGCACGGAGCACATTCCGTGCGACTTTGCAATTTTCATACCCTTTTACAATTTAAACCCCTAGCAATACATAGGTTTAAATAGGATTGGAGGGGAGAGTTGTGTTCACATGGGGACATGGAGTATCCCTCCGTGTCCCTGGGTGCGCAGAATCTTTTGCCATTTTGAATTGAAAAACACGTGTAATATGTTTTTTAAATTACATATAGTTTTTATTTACATTAAGATCACTCATAATTTTTTATTAGACTAATTATTAAAATATATTAAATTTATTGAAATTTAAATTAATTTTAAATTTAAATAAAATACAAATAGTAGTGAACAGTGATAAAGTCGTTAGTAGTTTTGGCAACTTATAAAATTAAAACCCCATGAAACAGGCGAGGGTCACCTGTTCCCCACCTATTCCATCTCGTGTTTTATGGGATATTCAACCAAATTGGCTATCAAATAAATGGCTTATTTAATAAAATATAATAGTTTAAAAAATTTTTTAATTCTGCATAATTGTTTCATGCAATACAAATTTCCTGTTCCCCCACCTATTCCATCTCGTGTTTCACGGGATGGGGTGGGAGACAAGATGAAATATGTGGGGAACAAGGACAAGATGAAATATGTGGGGAACAGTTTGTATTGCATGAAATAGCTACGCAGAATTAAAAAGATTTTTAAACTATTATATTTTATTAAATAAGCCATTTATTTGATAGCCAATTTGGTTGAATTTCCCAATTATAAAAACCTAACGTACGCTAACCAAATCAAGTCAGTTATTAATTAACCTTCGCTCTCATGTCGTTGAATCAGCATATGTAAGTATTACAATAATTGATCTCAATTATACATCAATTTTTCTGCTCTGATTTAGAAAAAAATTATTTCCAGGTAACTCCTCTTGTTTAATTACTGCTTGTGCGCTTGTTTTTTCCTTCGATTGGTTTTCGAATTACATAAGTCGGTTATGTTTGGTTTAAATTTTCATATAATTTGATGAGTTGAGTCTACCTGTACTAATGTGACCAAGAAAACAGGGAAATGCAAGTTTGTGGACATTGAAGCACTTACTTAGGGTACTCTAAACATTATTAATTTATGTGAAAAATTATGAATGTAAAAATATAGATAAGTTCGAATAGGCTGTGGATTTGAATCGAACAAAATGGCTTACTGCTGAATTTCAAATCATTTACCATTGAATTCATCTAAATAAATCATAGATTGTGCATTACTTAGTAAGTACCACAGTAGGAATGTATTCTTAATCTTTAAACTAATAAGAAATTGAACTCTTAATAAGTGCATTTCCACTCTTGAACATGAAAACTAATGTTTAATGAAGAACATTTATGCAGATTATGTAACTAATTCAAATATTCAACTCATCTTTAGCTCATTACATTGGAGACCTTAACCGTGCTTTATGCTATTAATTGATAATTAATGATTATTGTGCTTAGGTTAATTTGTTAGGATTCCACTGTGACATCATACACTTATTTATTTCTTGGAAGCAATATAACGCATGGGATACGTTGTGGTGCTCTAGCTTTAATTCTCCTATCAAGTCCTTGTTAGCTAGATGAAAACTGGTTCACAATGATTGACAGCATCTCCTATAAAAAAGGTCGCTGAAATTTGGGTTTAGGGGAGAGTATGACGATTGTTTTGAAATTCTTAGTTTTAATAAAGTTCTTGTTGCTTGATTAATTGCCCTTGCCCTAGAGACATACTATTTTTAACTCTTCTTGTGATTATTTGCTGCTTCTGAGCCTTTCTTTGCTCATTTATGAAATAAATAGTGCCTTATTTTACAGTCCAGAACCCCACCTCATCTTTTGGTGGTTTCCTAAATGTGTTTTTTCCCCCCCCTAATTACGTATTTTTTTAGTAAGAATCACCTCCACATTTATCGTTGCGAGTATGCTCAGCAATAGCTTTCGGATAGTTTAAAAAATTAGACAATATAAATTAGTGGACCTGAAATGATCTTGGGCTTCACTTATGTTCTTTACCTGTTGAACGCCTGCAACTTTTACCCCATCATTGTTGTTTGTAGTTAATATGTCGTAATAAATCAACTTTTGGAAAATAACTACTTATCATCTCACTGCTTATGTTTAAATCAACATCCAACTACTTCTAAATTTTCTAACATATTACCAAATAAAATCATTTCATAGCTATAATATTATGTAAATATTCAGATAAACTCATAAATGAGATAATTATTTTTCACTTGCAATGTAAAAAAAAATTAAAGGCCTGCAATGAAACTACTTTCGCTAAATAAGTATGAACTCTATATAGTTTTATTTTCATGTTATTGTTTACTTTTTTTTTTAATCATGAACACCCAAACAACTACCTCCACACACAAATCTCTCACTCCACCGCTCATCTCACTTGTTGTTCCATTTTATCTCCCCATTTCTTCAATTTTCCGCTAGATTAAGTAAACGTTCAACAATCACGCCCGTCGGTGGGGAGCTCAAGAAGTGGAATTGCAGCTCCAATTATGGCAGGAGGTGTGAAAAAGGATAACTTGGGTGTTGGTGCACAAGCACCAGGCGAGGTTACTCCTGATGACGACATTTATGAGCAGTATAAGAAACGAATGATGCTTGGGTATCGCCACAGACCAAATCCTATGGTATGGCTTTCATACTGGTTCCCATCTCCGACATATGCTTTCATTGGGACTTACAAATATTCTCAAGAATCATCCTTCATCTCACTTGCTGATCCATTTCATCTATCTTTCTTCAATTTTCCGCCACACCAAGTAAACCTTCAACAATCACGCCGGCGTCGATTATCCTCTCCTCCTAGTAATTTGTGCTTAAAGCCCTTCACTTGCATAATTTTTAAAATTAGTCAGTAATTATGTTTCTTTTCCCTCGATTCAATTGGTTCCACTGCTAGGAGAAGCCCTAGGTGTTGGATTTCTCTCCCCGACACCAGATTTACGAAGCTCCTTACCACCAACGTGCTCGGTTGTTTTGGTTTCTCAGTTGAATGGGCAATCCCTCTAATTTGATTACTGTGTGCTTGTTTTCTCTTCAATTGGTTTTCGAACTGCATTGGTCAGTTTGCTTGTTTAATTTTTTTGAATAATTTGATTAGCTTAGTCTACCTCAATTAATGTGACCAAGAAAATAGTTAATTTAAGGTTTTTGGAATGAGGTAGAAAAGTGTGGATGGAATCAGACGCTAAGCCATAATTGCAAGATACACGAGCCCCACTCTATTTCATTTCAGGATTGTAGGCATAAAGAATTATAGAGTGATCTGGAGTTAACTGTTTTGTTATGGAGTATTATTATTTCTGACTATTTTATTCGCTTATGCAATATGCATGCGATCATCAACGTCAGATGCCACCATTGAAAACTGTATTTTTTATTTGCTTATAATTTTGCACTAATGCAGAATTATTTCATTTACAATTGATTATCTCGTAGGAATCTAAATCATTTTTCTGTTTTGTTGATTTCTCCGTGTTAAACATGTTGTTGATTCATGTTCATGTAGTAGTTTACAATGGATTACTATGTTTACGCCAAAAACATGAAAAAATCAGTTTGCATATTCTTTACCATGTATGTATATTTGTATGGTTACTTTGTTTGGAAAAAGATGGCTGGTTGCTTCAGTATCTTTGGACTTTCTTTATCTTTATCATGCATTCTACCAAAATTACCATGTAAAACAGAAATATCTCTCCCTCAGGCTTTACTAGGAAATTTACTTATTCAAATACCCATGTAGAAATAGAATGTATTATGTCTTACATTTCGCTTTCTCCATACTAATTCACTCAGGTTCTAATGTTGACAACTACTTCAATTTATATATGCTGGTAGGTTAAAGAATTACTGCAAGCTTTGTAGGAACGGGAATGCGCCTGGTGCATAAACAATTGTTGTTTTGCTTGCCTTTTATTTTCCCCCATTTATTTCTACTGATTGACTTCGGTGCATTTCCACTCTTGAACATGAAAACCTAATGTTTAATTAAGAACACTTTATTTAGAGTATGCAACTAATTTTAAATATTTAACTTCCACTTTGCTCCATAACACTGGAGACCTTGACAGTGCTTTATGCTATGAAATGATAATTAATGCTTATGCTTAGTTCATTAGTTAGGATTCTATTGTGACATCGTACACTTATTTATTTCTTTGAAGCAATATAGCGCACGGGCTACGTTGTGCTGCTTTGGGTTTAATTCTTCTATCGAACCCTTGTTAGCTAGATGAACACTGGTTTACAATGATTTACACCAAATTTTCAAAATAAAGAGGGAAGGAAATGACAATAATACCCAATAATCTCAAAAGTTATTAATTTTAAATTTTTCATCATTTTACACAATCATAAGAATACATTATTTATTATCTTAAAAATATTAAATCACTAAAAAATAAAAAAAAATCAATAAAAATGTAAAAAGATTTATGTAAACAGAAATGGATGAATTATAAAGTTCAATTTGGGCGCTGCACACAAAGCTTTTATTGATTAGGATAATAACTATCTATCTATATTTGATTGGGTTAAAGGGGGCATTTTGGTCTTTCGAACCCAGGCATAAACTCTCTTTCTATCATCTCTTCTCTCTCTCTTTTCTCGCTCTTCGTAAGATTCAGATTCTCACTGTAACGTCAATTATCTCGGTTGCTATTCGATAATTCATCCTCAACTCTGTATTATCGTTTCGCATCTCTCATTGCAATAAAGGTATGGTTGAATTCCTAATTTATTTGACGCTATTGTTGATCAAATCGTTGTCTGAACCATAACTTTACTAATGTTCTCGGTTATTGGGTTTTAGATCGCTGTTATGTCGGAATCTTTGTATTTGTTTTAGGTAATTGTTTGATTAAAACTCAGGTGCTTGGTAGTGTGATTGAAAAGGTTGAGAATTTCCAATTTTTTAGTTGTCTGGTGATCTAGCATTCGTTAAGTTGTGCTCTTGAACTAATTTTGGATCTGAACCTGCTTTTGGAGTGATCTGCGTTTAGTTCGGAATGGGATCACGCTTCTGAAACTTAAATCGCAATTTACCATGATTTGCGTTGCTCTCTTTCTTATTTTTGTTCATTATGTTAAATTGGAAGTGAAAAGTTAGGAAATGGAATCATCTTATAGAATGATTAGACATCCGTTTGATGGGTTTTTCGTTAGCCTTTGAAAGCTGCAAAACTATCACTAATATAACTGTCCATCAGCCATGGAATATGTTTATCAATTTAGGTCTTTTCTTATTTTGTCTTTTCAATTTACTAAGTTGTGATGCTTCAATTAGGATGGAATTGGTTTATCTTTGCTTCATTATGGCCCTCTTTTTAATTATTCATGTTTCAAATAATTGGAATTTACTCGGGCTCTTTGAGCCTTGTGATGGTTTTGGAAATTTTTGGTTGGATTGAAGTTATGAAAATGCATATCTTCTGATCTTCCTTTTTTTGGAGTGAGGTGGATGGGTGGACGGTTTTGTGAAAACCAAGAGCTCGATTCATTTCACTGCTTAATAACCCTGTTCTGCTTCAGAAATTTCTTTATAGCTGTTTAAATCATCTGAGCTTTTGATATTTTGTAATCATAAAATTTCTCTTGTACTTTTTCGGTTTTTTATTACATAATTTTCCTTTATTAGAGTCGGAGTTGCCGTTAGTGATGATCTCATTCCACATAATTGGGTGAGTGATCCCTAAGATATTGCCACATCTTACTTTGAGTTTATTGAAAATTTCTGAGATTATATATGTATATATACTACCTCCGCGAAAAATTGTCACTTTTTTTCACTAACATTAAGAAAACACTTTTTAGGGTATATGGTTTTTTTTTGAATCATAAATAGCGGACACTCAATTATGTACATTATGTTTGATTGCTTCCAAGTTTGAAGAAACTGCCAGTAGTGAGTCAGGAGGTTGAGAAAGTTTTTGTTGGTAAATTTATGTATTTTTATTGTATTAAATAAATACACTAATTTTTAAAAGGTGTAGGGTAGTTAGTTTTTCAGCTTATCTCTATAAATTATAGTATATCTCTTCTCTGTTTATTAATGCTTAGACTCATATTTGTTTTACTCTTTCAGCTGCAAAATTTGGCAAGATGTCAGGTCAGAGCCAGCGTTTGAATGTTGTTCCTACTGTTACAATGCTTGGAGTAGTGAAAGCTCGACTGGTTGGCGCTACAAGAGGCCATGCATTGCTCAAGAAAAAGAGTGATGCTTTGACTGTGCAGTTCCGTTCAATTCTCAAGAAGATTGTATCAACAAAAGAATCAATGGGAGATGTCATGAAAACTTCCTCTTTTGCCTTGACAGAAGCTAAATACGTTGCTGGTGAGAACATCAAACACATTGTGCGTGAAAATGTCTCAAGTGCTGCACTTAAGGTCCGGTCATATCAGGAAAACATTGCTGGTGTAAAACTTCCCAAGTTTGAGTATTTCATCGATGGAGAGACGAAGAATGACTTGACTGGACTGGCAAGAGGAGGCCAGCAGATTCAAGCTTGCCGCGCAGCATACGTAAAATCCATCGAGCTACTTGTTGAGCTTGCTACTCTCCAAACATCATTCTTGACTCTTGATGAAGCAATCAAGACCACAAACCGCAGGGTCAACGCTCTAGAGAATGTTGTGAAGCCACGATTGGAGAATACAATAAGTTACATCAAAGGAGAGTTGGATGAGTTGGAAAGGGAGGATTTCTTTAGACTAAAAAAGATTCAAGGTTACAAGAGAAGAGAGATTGAGAGGCAGCGTCTAGCAGCCAAGGCATTTGCTGATGAGCAAATTCTCGAAGGAATTGCTCTGCAGAAGGGTATCTCCATTAATTCAGCCAGTGATCTGTTGTCCCAGGCGACGCAGAAAGATGAGGACATAATCTTTTGAAACGAGTGTTGTTTGATTTGTTCAACTATGCAGTGTGGTCTTGTCCCATTCCTTTAGAACATGCTATATTATTATTTGGTGGAAAGGATATATTTGTCGAAATAAGAGCAGTCTTTTGCGTGCTTATATTTATTTGTTAATCCATCTATGTAGTACCTGTTGAAGGGTGATCTTGAAAGTTTTGTTGGTGCAAGATTTCTTGATCTTTATGGTACTGCTTCCTATGTAACTGGATCATCTATTCCTCTGCAGAGAGCTCTTGTAATAAGAAGTTCTTTTTGTTTTTTTATGATTGATAACTTCCTTTTTTGTGTAAATTTTATTGTGAGGTTGTAGGATTTTATCATAGATGATGGTAGTGTTTTGTGATAGTGTTGTGCAGCAGTAGATTAATTTGGGGTGGGATTGTTAGCTTTTTGCATGTTACTACATACTCTGTCCATCACAAATGTGCTCCTTTTATTTATTTATTTGTTTTTTTTTTTACATAGATTAAGAAACACTATTATATTTTACATAAAATGAGTAGTTGTATTGATATTAAGTGGTGGGTCATGTGTGGAAATGTATGTTTTAATGGTGGATGTACAAAATAAATACATTAGTGATAGCATGATGGAGTATTACAATTTTCTTTTCTTTTTTTCATTTGTCTTTAAAATCTAAGATTTAACCCCTGAGCTAATATAATATTATTATACATTAAAAAAATCAAGGTTTACTTAAGCGATCATGGGCCACTTAGAATCACCCTAATTTTTTTATTTGTTTAATAATGCTTGGAGGCTGGAGGATTCGTTAGGTCGTTTCGAAATATTAACAATCGTTCTGTTGGTATCACAAGGTTCGACGCTATCTGGCCCAGTAAAAGTTTATACTATGAGACATAAGAAAAATAGGATCATAGAATTCGAAATTACGAGCTCGTTGATTGGAGGGGGATTAACTTTTAATTTTAATATAAGAATAATCTTAAAAATAAAAATTTGCCTTAGAATATTAAGATAATATGTTGGTCAAATTGCTTAAAATATAGTAATATTATGAGATGCTTGCATAAACATTATTTGTCTGAACTAAACAATGAACAGTTTATATATAATTTCAATTGAGATTTCAATCTAAACGAACCAGAGACAATCCGAATTAAAGAGCATTTTCACGTGCTAGAACCTCCTCAGGGAATATAAGGTTTCATGAGGCTGATCTTACATTTCAGATGAACTCATAAATGAGATAAATACTTTCCAGTTGTAGTTAAAAAAAAAATAAAAAGCCTGCAATGCATGTACTTTCACTAAATAAGTGTGAACTTTATATACTTTTAATTTCATACTTTGTTTACTTATTTTTAATCATGAACAGCCAACCAACTACTTATTACCACGTTTCTGATTCGCTGGCCCTTTTAACTTTAAAAAGACATCCATAGTCACTATTCCCATCTACTATTTCGTACACATTCGCCAATACCCGCTTGTACATTTCGCCTAGGTTTTTATTATGGATTAGTTGTTCTAATTCTAATTTTTTGTTCAAATTTGATTTTCAAATAAAATACTCTTCTAGTTGAGTTGTTGGGTTTAAACAAAGAAGCGTCAGTTTGAGAAAGGGTATCACACCTGGGGTATTCTACAATATTTGCTTTTCCTGGTATGTGTTGTAATGTAGAACAGACGTTGGCCAAATATTGACTTGCTCTTTGCATTACATACGCATTTAGCGATCTATGTATATTAATTCCATTATATTTTCATGTAAATGATTATTTAGATATGTATTTTTGTGCACGAAATCTAAATAACTATATTCATAGCCTTGTGATTGAATCTAGATATTTTACTTGTCATTGTTCATAGACAGTCATCAATCATAATTCTGTTACTCTTCCATTTGTAAATCTTGATGTTTTAGTATGTAGAGGTGTTGAAATGAGTCAACATTAAACCCCATGACAAGTGAGAAAAAAAAGAGTAAAATGACCCAACATGTTCATCAATTTAAAGATAATATAGTCATTTTATTATTTTTATTTATGTTTCCCTCATTCTTTTTTGATCATTTACTTCTTGTCATAAAGAAACAAAGTTGTAGCGCTAGGAGTTCTTTCCTTACTTAAAATTCCTTATGTATTTTATGAAAAATATTTTTTATTTGTCATGTATATTAGTATGTCATAGAAATTTTTCATGATAAGAGACATGGTGTTCACATTGAAATACATAACAATGCTTTGCCTTCTCCCACATATTTAATATCAACTTTTCCACTGGTCTGAAGCAATTTGCTATTTGCAGTATTTAAGGACTGGATTTATACTCTGGATCTTCCACTTTATGTTTCGCTCTAAAATGAAACATGGACTAACATTCTGTAAACTTTTAAAAAAATACAAATTATATTGTGACTTGGGTTATATATACCATATGTTTATTTACTCCTCCTACTTAGTAATATGCTAAATTACTTTTTGAATTGTAAACAAAGGAGTAGAAATTCATTTTTAAACATCATTCACATGTCTAACAATCGTAAGATTTGTATTTTTATTTTTCAGTGTATTATAGTCGCTGCTATCCGCTACGCATCCGACACAACAGTTGGCACACCTGTCGACGCCCAGAAAAGGCAAGCTACTCTCTTATTTTTCCTAGTGTTTATCATTTTTTAATTTTATAATTTGGCCTTGTGTGTGACTCATTGTTGTTCGCTCTCATAATAGTGACATTTGTACAAATATTTGCACATATTTCACCGTTCAGCCTGCTTAAACCTTAAAAGTAATAATGCCAAGAAAAGAAACCTCGATACCTACATCACGCCAATCAAGAAGTACTCACAAAAGAAAATACTCTTGTTTGGAAGAACGAAAATTAGCTAAGAATACATGTCGAAAAAAATATAAAATTACATGAAACGACATCTGATACATTACCTGTAATTATTGACCACTTAAAATGTCTACCTGAGGCGCCAGATATACTACCTAACGTACCAAATTGTAAATTTTGTGATGCAAAACGTATTTATATCAAACCACCAACATTTTGCTGCTCTTTAGGAGATATAAAATTATTACAAACTGAAATGCCTGAAGAGTTGGTGCATCTGTACATTGACAAAATGATCCCGCTAAAGAATTTTGTACCAACATTCGTATTTATAATAACATGTTTGCTTTCACTTCATTAGGTGTGCATACTGATAAATCTTTGGCTAAAAGAAATGCTGAAATTTATACCTTCAGGGCATCTTTATCATTTTCTAGACTCATTAATACCATCGGAGAATAAAAGTACAAAAAACCTGCAATTATATTTCTTTGATACAGAACATGAAATTTTAAACCGCATGTTAATTAGCTCAAAATTTAAAGCGTTCCTTGTGGAAAGGTTGCTACATATTTTACAAGTAAATCTTTATGCAAATTTCTTTCGCAGCCTTAACAATGTCCATAACCTGAATGAGTATAAAATTGGTTTACACGCAGACCCCTTATCTGACCAAACCGTTTTCAATAAACCTTCTACATCTCAAGTTGCTGGAATATGGCTTGAATCAAACATTAGTAACCAATATACTAGCCCACACATTCAAGTTTATCCAAATAGCAGTCATACGAAAATTATAAAACATTATTTTGGTTGATATGATCCTATTCAATACTCTTTAATAATTCCAATGGAGAGCCCAGTTGGCATTGTGCCATTAAAAAAATAAATCAACAACAGAAAGAAATGGCTCCCCAAGCAACATGCGACGTTGAATATATCTGTGATATCCGCAACTGCGCAGACGCAGCGGAATTTCTACTTTCTGAAAACCAAGGTAATTTTTTACACGTTTTACTACCCCTTACACCTAATTTTCGTAAGTTATTTTGCTGCTACATTAAATTTAAATTCCCACTATGTAGGTTCCCGAAAAAAGAGTAATGATACAAGAATGATATCTTGTCGTCAATACTACTGTTATAAGCTACAAATAAGAGAAAATGATGCGTCATTCTTATTACACACCGGCAGGCTTCTGCAACAATATGTTGTAGATATGTACATTAAAATTGAAACATCAAGATTAGATTTTTTCAAAAGTACAGAAGTGCAAAAACGTTTTAGAAATCGATTTATCGTGGCTTATTAGATGGCATTGAACAAGTATGTGAAATAGGGTTTGATATTGGTTTACGCACATTATTGCCTGCATCATTCATAGGCGGCCCTAGAGATATGCTCAAAAAATATACGGATGCTATAGCATTAGTACAACGGTATGGGAAACCAGATATATTTTTAACAATTACTTCAAACCCTAACTGGCCAGAAATCAAGGCATTATGCATACCGTCTGATGAAATACAAAACAGACCAGATTTAGTAGCTAGAATATTTCACGCAAAACTTCAGGTTTTAAAAAAAGAATTATTTGACAAAGAAATATTTGGCCATGTTATTGTGTACACTTATGTGATTGAATTTTAAAACAATCATCATACTCTCCCCTAAACCCAAATTTCAGCGACCTTTTTTATAGGAGATGCTGTCAATCATTGTGAACAAGTTTTCATCTAGCTAACAAGGACTTGATAGGAGAATTAAAGCTAGAGCACCACAACGTATCCCATGCATTATATTACTTCCAAGAAATAAATAAGTGTATGATGTCACAGTGAAATCCTAACTAATTAACCTAAGCATAATAATCATTAATTATCAATTAATAGCATAAAGTACGGTTAAGGTCTCCAATGTAATGAGCTAAAGTTGGAGTTAAATATTAGAATTAGTTACATATTCTGCATAAATGTTCTTAATTAAACATTAGTTTTCATGTTCAAGACTGGAAATGCACTTATTAAAAGTTCAATTTCTTATTAGTTTAAAGATTAAGAATACATTCCTACTGTGGTACTTAATAAGTAAAGCACAATCTATGATTTATTTAGATGAGTTCAATGGTAAATGATTTGAAATTCAGCAGTAAGCCATTTTATTCGATTCAAATCCACAGCCTATTCGAACTTATCTATATTTTTACATTCATAATTTTTCACATAAATTAATAATATTTAGAGTACCCTAAGTAAGTGCTTCAATGTCCACAAACTTGCATTTCCCTGTTTTCTTGGTCACATTAGTATAGGTAGACTCAACTCATCAAATTATATGAAAATTTTAACCAAACATAACCGACTTATGTAATTCGAAAACCAATCGAAGGAAAAAACAAGCGCACAAGCAGTAATTAAACAGGAGGAGTTACCTGGAAATAATTTTTTTCTAAATCAGAGCAGAAAAATTGATGTATAATTGAGACTTTTGTGATACTTGCCGGTTATCTTGATCTTCAAACAAGACACTTGATCATACACACGAACTTCTCAGTCGTTGCTTCTTCGTAGGAGAGTTGATCAACACACACACACTCAATGAATAAAAACCAGCAAAAAACCCAAACACAAAGAATGAAAATAAAGATTGCACAAGGGGATTATAGTGGTTCGATCTTCTTGATCTACGTCCACTGTGAGGGAAAGATAAACTTCTTATTGATGGATGTAATACAAGAAGAACAACTGATTTCCAATCTACAGAACTAGCTTTACAACAGCTGCAAGTTGGATGAGGAAATATGAAGACTGATGATGATGATCTCTTCTGCAGGTGTAGTGTGTGAGCTTTATATATTGACTCCCTCCACATAACTGACTGCCATGTGCACCAATGGATGATCACAACTCACGTGCTTCTTGGCTATCCAACTGAAAAGGATCACATGCTCACAACTAACCAAGTAACCGCTTCAACAACCTAACAAACTGATGCATGCTCCACATGTGATCACAAGCTGGTGTGTTGTCTTGTAGCTGATCTATCCGACCCAATCATCACGTGTATAGCTCATGCACCACGTCCATTAAGTACTTCAGACCCTTAGCTCCATAGCAACATTCCAAACTCACATGATGGATCAAGATTTACACACAATTCTTCAACATACTCCACCTTAAATCAAGTATTCATCCTCAACTAAGATTGCTACCTTCCCTCCTTTTACTGCTCATATTGAGCAGCACTTCAGTTTTCATTACACATACCAACTAAGCCTAAGCCTAGTTCAAATTTAGAACTAGGCAATGCCTTAGTTAGACAATCAGCAGGATTGACAGATGTGTCAATCTTACACACCTTGACAGCACCACTTTCAACAAGATCTCTCACAAAATACATCTTGACATCAATGTGCTTTGTTCTCTCATGATAGCCCTGGTGTTTTGCTAAATGAATAGCACTCTGATTATCACAGAATATCTTCACTATTTCTTGCTTCACACCAAGCTCTTTAAGCATACCACTGATCCAAATTCCTTCCTTAATAGCTTCAGTTAATGCTACAAACTCAGCTTCAGTTGTGGACAAAGCTACTATGGATTGATGACTAGCCTTCCAACTTATAGCAGTTCCATAAAGAGTGAAGATATAATATGTTAAAGACTTCCTAGTATCCATGTTAGCAGCAAAATCTACATCAACATATTCACACAAAACTTCACTGTCTTGACTGAATTTCTGAAACTTCAATCCTCTACTGACAGTGCCTTTTATATATTTCATAGCCCACTTTGCTGCTTCCCAATGTAGTTTACCAGGAGATCCCATGAACCTACTTAAAACACTAAGTGTAAAAGTCATGTCTGGCCTACAGCAGACCATACAATACATTAGACTTCCTACTGCACTAGCATAAGGAGCCTTGTCCATATTCATAACTTCAGTTTGAGACTTAGGTCCCTGCTGTAGAGTCAACTTTACACCTTGTTTGAATGGAGTAGAGACTGTCTTACACTCATCCATATTATATCTTTTGATAACCTTTAACATATAAGCTTCCTGATTCAGCATTAAAGTACCACTTATCCTGTTTCTATTAATTGACATTCCTAGTATCACCTTGGCCTCTCCAAGATCCTTCATGTCAAATTCAGCTTCTAACATTCTTTTTGCTTTCAGAATACCAACCATTGTATGACTGGCCAACAACATATCATCAACATATAGTAATAGATATGTGAACAGACCACTTTCCTCCATGAAGTATACACAACTATCATGTAGACTTCTTTGAAATCCACACTTAACTATGTACTCATCAAATCTCAAGTACCATTGTCTTGGACTTTGCTTAAGACCATAGAGAGACTTCTTAAGCAAACAAGCTTTTGAACTTGAGTTTTGAAGTTCAACACCTTCTGGTATGACCATGTATATCTGCTCCTCTAACTCTCCATGTAGAAAAGCTGTAATAACATCCATCTGATGAAGCTCAAGATTCCATTGAGTAACTAATGAGAGAATGATCCTTATAGAACAATGTTTAACTACAGGTGAGAATATTTCATTGTAGTCAATGTCTTCTTTCTGTGAAAAACCCCTTGCAACTAATCTTGCCTTGAATCTAGGCTTTCCACCTTCAACTGTAGAAGGTTTCTTTCTGAAATCCATGTACAACTTATCAGCTTCTGATGCCTTGGCTTCTCCACTACATCCCATGTGTGATTCTTATCCAAAGATAGGAGCTCTTCCTGTATAGCCATTATCCACTGATCACTATCAACACTACTTATAGCTTCCTTGTAATTCCCAGGTTCAAGTGATTCAATTTCAGAAGCAGTATACAAAGCATAAGAAACAAGATCAGCTTGGATGTATCTTGCAGGTAATACAATTTCTCTTCTTTGTCTATCTCTAACAAGATGATAGGTGTTTTGACCTTCCAAAATACTATCACCACCACTACCTGACTTGTCAGACTCCACCTGAGGCTCAACTTCATGATCAGAACTAGTAGTAGTTTTCATCTTTTCAATCAGTGGCATTTTCCCTTCATCAAAGGAAACATCCCTGCTGATCAGAATCTTCTGTTTGTCTGGACACCACAATTTATACCCCTTTACTCCAGATGGATAACCAACTAGCACACTTCAGAGCTCTTGGCTCCAACTTTCCTTGCTTTATATGAGCATAGGCAAGACATCCTATTACATTCAAACTACTGTAGTCTGCAGGTTTGCCATTCCACATCTCCTCTGGAGTTTTAAAATTTAGTGGTGATGATGGACATCTGTTCATAAGAAATGCAGCAGTAGTAGCTAACTCCCCCCCAAAAACTCTTAGGAAAACCTCCACTGCTTATCATACATCTAACTCTTTCAAGAATGATCTAATTCATCCTCTCTGCTGTTCCATTTTGTTGTGGTGTTAATGGAACAGTCTTATGCCTTTTAACTCCTCTGTCCTTACAGAACTGATTGAACTCATCTGACAAATATTCCAAACCATTGTCAGTCCTTAAACACTTCAACTTCTTATCAGTTTGATTTTCAACCTCAACTAACCACTCTTTGAACTTGGTGAAGGCTTCATCCTTGGATTTCAATATATAAATCCATACCTT
Source organism: Pogostemon cablin (assembly GCA_023678885.1). NCBI lineage: Eukaryota > Viridiplantae > Streptophyta > Magnoliopsida > Lamiales > Lamiaceae > Pogostemon > Pogostemon cablin. Next base: position 18,381,922 of record CM043012.1, read on the forward strand.
CCTTGAATAATCATCTATGAAGGAGATGAAATATTTTCCACCCCCCTTTGTGATGTTCTTAGCAGGTCCCCATAAATCAGAATGAACATAATCCAACACAGATGAAGAGTTATGTTCACCAACACGAAATTTTAACCTCTTTGCCTTACCCATCACACAATGTTCACACTGACTTAAAGTAATTGAAGTGTGACCACATAATAGCTCTTGTTTAGCTAATTCTTGTAGACCCCTCTCACTTATATGACCTAATCTTCCATTTCATAGTATAGAATTGTCTATTTTACTAGTGCTACAAGCTTGAGCAGTGACAGTATTTCCACACAAGAAATATAGGTCATGTTTCTTGATACCTTTCAAGAATACATCATTCCCCTTTGTGACAGTCAAACAACCACCAGTTGACTGAAAACTATATCTTATGGAATCAAAATAGTGAAATTAGATTTCTTCTTAGATCAGGAACATACCTTACATCATGAAGCATTCTTGCTGTACCATCAGTCATTTCAAGCTTGACAGACCCTCTTCCTATGATCTTACATGTTTGATTGTTTCCAAGAAGTACATAGCCCTCATTCTGATGTTTAAATCCTATCAACCAATGCTTGACTGGTGTCATATGGAAAGTACAGCCAGAATCAATCACCCATTCAGAGGAGACTTCAGATGCAGTGACTGTCAACACTTCAACAAACTTTGTAGTATCTTCTTGTGCAGGGGCAGTTTGATTTACTTGGTTTTGTTGATCAATATCTTTCCCCTTCTCAATACCTTTCCCTTTGCTAGCTTTCCACTTGTAGCAATTCATTCTCATATGGCCAGGTTGATTACAATGATAACATTTTCTTACTTCACCTTCTTTGGCATGCTCTCCTTCCTTTCTGTCTTGTTTTTTTCCATCAGAACCCCTCTTCTTCTTGTTATTTCTCTTAGCTTGATTGTTCTTCTTGACAACCAAACCTTCTCCTCCAGAACTCTGAGTACTATCAGTTACTAATTGTAGTTCTCTAGACTTGAGTGCTAGTAACACATTATCAAACTTGATGGAACTCTGATTTCCATATAATAAGGTATCTTTGAAACTTTGAAAAGATCTTGGAAGGGATGTCATCAACATGAGAACTTTCTCTTCCTCTGATATCTTTGAGTCAACAGTTTCAAAATCATCCATGATCTTGACAAACTCATCAACTTGATCCAATATAGGCTTTTCATCAGTCATTTTGTATGCATTTAGTTTCTGCCTAATGTGAAGTCTATTTGCTAATGTCTTGATCATGAACATGGATTCTAACCTTTCCCAGACTCCAATTGCAGTAGTTTCCCTAACTACTTCCCTTACTGCCTTATCCCCCAAACATATAATAATAGTAGAATGAGCTTTTCTAAGTACCTCATCATCTACTTGTACTCTTGGAGGTCCAGCTGCTGATGGATCTTTTATTATCTCTGTCTTGACAGGTGGAGGTGGCTTCAATGCATCAATGAGCCCTTGCTGTGTCAAGATCGACTTCATCTTGAGTTTCCAGAGACTGAAATCCATTTTTTCAGTGAGCTTCTCAGTATCAAACCGTGTGGTGTTCATCTTCTCAGAATTCAGCAGCTGTTTGATGGTTTGCTTCCCACAGACGGCGCCACTTGTTGTGATACTTACCGGTTATCTTGATCTTCAAACAAGACACTTGATCATACACATGAACTTCTAGTCGTTGCTTCTTCGTAGGAGATTTGATCAACACACACACTCAATGAATAAAAACCAGCAAAAAACCCAAACACAAAGAATGAAAAGAAAGATTGCACAAGGGGATTATAGTGGTTCGATCTTCTTGATCTACGTCCACTGTGAGGGAAAGATAAACTTCTTATTGATGGATGTAATAAGAGAAGAACAACTGATTTCCAATCTACAGAACTAGCTTTACAACAGCTGTAAGTTGGATGAGGAAATATGAAGACTGATGATGATGATCTCTTCTGCAGGTGTAGTGTGTGAGCTTTATATATTGACTCCCTCCACATAACTGACTGCCATGTGCACCAATGGATGATCACAACTCACGTGCTTCTTGGCTATCCAACTGAAAAGGATCACATGCTCACAACTAACCAAGTAACCGCTTCAACAACCTAACAAACTGATGCATGCTCCACATGTGATCACAAGCTGGTGTGTTGTCTTGTAGCTGATCTATCCGACCCAATCATCACGTGTATAGCTCATGCACCACGTCCATTAAGTACTTCAGACCCTTAGCTCCATAGCAACATTCCAAACTCACATGATGGATCAAGATTTACACACCATTCTTCAACAGAGACCAATTCTTGTAATACTTACATATGCTGATTCAACGATTCAATCCTCTTTCACAGCCCAACAGCAATCCCTGCATGAGATTTTCCATAGAAAAGAGAATCAGAAAAGGAACTGATCAAGAAAAATCAGAACAAAAATTATTTCATAATTATTTTTAAAATATTTAAAGAAAAGTGTAAATCACCAACAGTGAAAAGAAGTCCCCTGTGCAATCTGATTCTGCAGATCTCACCCTAAAGGTAACCCCGATTCCAACACTATTTAACACCCCTGTATCACCAAGCAACCAATTTGATATCAAAACAGAAGTCGTTGACCAGGTAGGGAAGGAACTTGAATGCAGAAAAGATACCTGAAACTAAACAAAAACACTAGGCTTGTTAAATCTGAAGAGAAATTAGGGCTAATTAAAAGGAAGCCCTAAAAAATCCCAAAAAAAATAACATACCAATTTGGATTATAGAAAGAAGAAGGCACGATGAAGACGGCCAACGGAGAGAGGGAACAGATAAATGAGGATGAGAGATGGTCGGTGCGAGAGATAAACTTTGCCGAGGGAGAGGAGAAGAAGGGAAAGATTGCAGACGGTCGGCGCGGAAGATAAGAGAAGGCGTGTGAATTCCTATTCGTATACAAGGGGGAGGGAATTAGACACGTGGAAGGGGAGTAACCGGTAACGGGGAAGAAACAGGCCGTAATTCTATAATCCTATATGAGAATATTCTCGAAGAATAAAGTTTTTATAACTTCTTCTATTTACAATTATATACAAAAGCCACACTCATATGTAGTATGCATGGTAACAACTAACATGCATGCATTTCTTTTATTAATATAAAGATTATTTAAATGACTATTTAAGGATGTATACATTATTCTACATCAACATTGTAATTATATATGAAGACATGAAGACAATATTAGTTATTACATGTGATATATTACCCCTATATATATATATGTAAAATGTTCCTTTTTCTTTTAATTAATGCTTTCGGTCATCTTAAATTTTTTGTTTTGGTCTCTTAAGTCTTAATGAATAATGTTGAATCTTTTATGTTTTTTAGTCATCATGTTAATACGTTATCCTTTTACCGTTTTCATGGATAATTTATTTAAAATTAAATAATTTAACTCGAATTCATAGAGGGGTAATATGATAATATCAAAATTTTACATTACTTATATTTTACTTTTAGTATTTGTTCATCTTTTTAAAATTTAATTTATTTAAAATGAAATAACTCAATACAACCTCAAAATAAAATATAAATGGAGAGTAAACTTTGAGTTGATTAGACATATTGGCCACCATGTGCATGCATTCAAAATACACATAACTAATAATTAAATAAAACCAAACATTCTTCATTAATAATACTACAACCTCAACTTCTTTGCTAAGAAATACACCCCACATGCTCACACAATCCCTAATTCTTCAAATCTATTTTATTGACTATTACAAAATTGTGACTTATATTTAAATTTGTATGACTCACTCTTTAACTTTTCTCAATCCAAACTTAGGCCATGTTTGGATTTGTGGGCTTCAACAAATCCACGTTTATCCTTTATAAAGTAATTTAATATGAAAATAATCGATTCAATTCCAAATGAATCCACAATTTTAAATTAATTGATACACTATAATTAATTATGAGGTTCTTTCTACATTTAATAAAATTGTGCTAAATTTATTGAAAATTGTGAAGAAATTATTTGAAAAAGTCATCCAAAATTGATATGGCCTTATCTATACAAACATATTACATATATACATTTTTTTATTCAAGAAAATCAATAATAATAAATGAACAAAGTGACAACACAAAAAGGAACTTTAATAGATGAGGAAAATGAAAAGGTAAAGGGGATATAAACCATGTTTAAAGAAGAATGTGCATGGATTTATGTCTGGTAGCTTTTCAAGAATTAGGATAAACATAATGATGATCCAAACATGAACTAAGTGTAGGAAATAAATTCATAAATTCTAATGCTTTAATCTTATTATGATAAGCGAGATCTAACCATAACGTAAAGCGGAAGCGTACCTGATTTAATGAGTTCTCTAGGTGAAACACAAACTCGAGATCAGTGGTTATATGGTCTTCCTCAACTAAGCTTCATTATTCTTTATGGGGACCGTAGTAATCCCTCCCGATTGGGAGAAGGGAAGACCATGTGCGGCTTACCTAACCTGTGAGCCTTTATATACTACACAACTGGGTCACCCATAATCACCTAATCATGTAGTATTGGGTATCTACTCAATTGACCCATATCATTTATTATTATAGCCCATGAACTTTACACCTTAATTGAATCACTTAATTAAGTTCATAAAATAATTGAATAGTTAAAACAAATGAGAATAAAATGCAAAATTACTTTAATTACTCAATTATCGATGCACGTTTCCCAATAAAAAAATAGCGAAATTAATCCAAGTAAAATAAATTTTATTCCACCATTAGCATCACTTTATGATAATAAAGGTAATTAAATATAATATCAAATCAATAATGAAATAATGATTTGTATCAAGCACAATTTGCAAATCAGTGTAACTTATCGAATTGATATTCCAATTTTCTTATTAATGAAAAACTGAATCAATCAATAAGAATTATAAAGAAACAATATTAATGCGGGCATGCATATCTGAATTCTGATCTACCAAATAATTTCTTTCAAACTCTTAATTAGAATAGGAAATTACCATATATCATGACCAATTAAGCAAAATTAATCAGTCAACAAAAATGACAAACCACAAATTCAACAACCAAAATTAATATGTCATAATTAATTTCATGTATTGTTTCCCAATAATGCATATACTCCATTCACTAATCCTAAGTTGTGCTTTCAACTTTATAAATAAATACAACATTAACCAAATGTAAAAACAAAAAAAATTGCGGCCTGAAACACAATCAACTCATGTGTCTACTCATCACATGAGCAACATACTGAATCCAATTTTATTATAAACTGAAGTGGGGTAAAAAAAAAATCCACTATCAATAAGCAGAATTTATATTACCAAACTTGCTATATGGCATATGCATCGAAATCTTCCAACTAGGAATAGGATTACAAACATTAATCCATATCTTAATAGCACCAGTCAAAACGATTAAATCCAAAGTCAAGAAATCAACCCCATAAAGTATGGAAGGAATAATACTCTCACCATTAAATAAAATTAACACAATAACAGCAGAATGCAAGGATTACACCATGCCTAAATCAATATTTCTTTCATTGGGCGGTGGTGCAGAGTATAATACACTTTCATTAATATTGAAAATTTTATAATCAATGATGCCAAAGAAATTGTTACATCAATTATAATTCTATTTAATCCATAATCAAACGCAATATATCGAAATTAATCAAATCAATAGCCACAATATTAAATCAATTCAATGATCCACTAAAATTCACACAGTTCTCAGATAATCATAAATAGGGTGGCTCTGATACCACTTATTCAATGAGTCCTCTAGGTGGAACACGAACTTGGGATCAGTGATTATATGGCATTCCTCAACTAAGCCTCCTTAAGTTTCCCTATTCCTTATGGGGACCGTAGTAATCGGAATGAGTCTTCTAGGTGGAACACGAACTCGGTATCAGTGGTTATATGACCTTCCTCAACTAAGTCTCCTTATTTCTTATGGGGACCGTAGTAATCCCTCTCGATGGGGAGAAGGGAAGACCATGTGCGGCTTAGTATATTGGGGATCATAACCTGTGAGCCTTTATATACTACACAACTGAACCACCCATAATCACCTAATCATTTAGTATTGAGTATCCACTCAATTGGCTCATATCATTTATTATTATGGCTCATATCATTTATTATTATAGCTCATGAACTTTACACCTTAATTGGATCACTTAATTAAGTTAATAAAATAATTGAATAGATAATATAATTGCATAATAATATATTGCCCACAATTAGACTATATTGAAAATTAAAAATTTCCAACACTAAGATGCTATATATTATAAATTAATTGTTGCATGTATATATATAAGCTTGTAGGTATGAGTATGATATTAAGTAGAAGCAAGAAGAAGTAAGTTGTGATAATGGCAGAGCATCTCCAAATAGTTCCAGCAGGCAATAATGTGGAAGCACAGTATGTAGAAATGATGGTGCCTCTGGGGATGTGAGAGAAAAATTAGGAAAGCTTTAGCCAATCTCAAAGGTAACCCCGCCCCTCCCCCTCCCCCTCCCCCTCCCCCCCATTAATTAAAATTATCTTTAATTTAATACACTTGCTGTAATTTTTTTAGATTGGTCTAAATCATGAGTTTTGAAATATGGGATCTCCAATGTAGAGAAATTAAATGAATATTTATTATTTATTTAATAATCTCTCCCTCTTTCTTAATGTATTCTTATTACCCTTGTGGACTTTTTTGGGAACATTTATATCGTCTTATTATTTATTATAATTATTTTGTCATATATGTATGAGAAGGCCCAGATAATATCACATATTGGGCCAACTTCATTTTAGTTAGAGGTTATTTTAAAAGTGGGCTTTATTGCGTTATAAGCCTTTTATAGTAACGTAGCCCAATTAATAAGAAACTGGGCTCTATTATATTGGTTTTTGGTTTCTCATAAAAAAGTTAATCCTACTTTTATAATTGTACTAAAATTGCTATTATTTGCATATTGGGCCAACTCTTATTGTTTTGTGGCAACAATTAAGAATCTGGGCTTTATTCTCAAAAATAAAATTTGTATCCCTAATACTATCATTTTAAAAAATTTATTTCTACAAAATAATTATAAATTTTGCTATTTATTCTTATTAATTTTTTTATTATTATTACTTATTATAGTATATTAATAAGTCATACTTATTTTGTAGGTATATATTCGGTAAATGTAGATTTCGAGCAACAAAAGGTGATCGTTTGGGGAATTTGCGACAAAGATGATGTACTATCCATTGTACAAAAAAGAGGAAAAAAGTCGCGTTTTTGGGATACAGAAGACGTCATTCAACCACAAGAATCGCATTCGTAATCCACGCCTTCATCTCCTCAATCTAAATCCAACAACTCGATCTGCACTTTATTTGGCCATCATTAAAGGTCGATCTTTGAATTTAAAATTAAGTATGATTAAGAGTCCATCTTTAAATTGGAAGGCTCTAAAGAAAGAATTCAACAGATCCTATTCATTTTGATTTTGAAGTGTAATGAAGTTGGAGTTGTAATTATTGGGAGTAATAGTGTATAGTGTTGTATCCCACATCGGTTGTAGATAGCTTTACATACTCATACATTGTTGTATATTACACTTGTACATCATTAATACAATTATTCTTCTTCACAATCTCTATATGGTATCATAGCGCCTTTGGCTTAACGTCTTGTCCTCGATCCTCTTTCTTTTTTGTCACATTTCTCTTTTATTCCTCCATCTGTTTCACTAATCCCGCATCGTGATTCCCTTCTTTCGTTCCTTCCTTTTTTTTCCTTCTCTGGATCCTTCTCTTCATGGCTACCGAAACCACCGCTGCTGATCCCATCGCCTCTCCGGTGACTTTTAATGTTGCTTCACAGGCACCCTTGAAACTGACATCCACGAACTACGCTGCATGGAGCTTTCAACTTCGTACGCTTCTCACGGGGTATGATCTGTTCAAGTTTGTTGATGGCTCATACCCGTGTCCTGCCGCCACTCACACCGTTGTTGGCGCTTCTCGGCCAAACACGAATCACGCTTATTGGGTTCGTCAGGATCAAGTGATCCTCAGTACTCTCGTTGGTTCCATCACGCCAACGCTCATCCCCTCCATTGCGGCCACCAAAACCTCTGCTGATGCATGGAAAACCCTTGCTTCGATCTATGGTCTTCTTCCAGGGGCGCATTCTGGCCCTTAAAAATGGGCTGCACAACCCGATCAAAGGCAGTAGATCGATCACAGATTTTATGCTTGACATCAAGAGCATTGTTGATGAACTTGCTCTTCTTGGTGTCCCCACCGACATTGAGGATCTGGTCATCAAAATCTTGAATGGCTTGGACGACTCCTACAAGGAGTTGGGATTCGCTATACAGTCTCGTGACTCCGCTATATTGTTTGAGGAACTCCACGACAAGTTGCTTAGTACTGAATCCCAGCTTGCCCACAACACCCCCGCTGCCATTCCAACCAGCGCCTTTCAGGAGGGCCTTCCCGCTGCTGGACACCAGAACACTCGACGAGGTAGTGGTCGTCAAGGCTGGCGATCTGGTGGCAATCAGGCGCCACCCAGCAGTAGTCGGCCCTCCGTTGCTCAACAGTCCGCCGTGCCCGTGTCTCGGTCTGCTCCCGGCCGCGGTTACCAAGGCCGATGTCAATTTTGTGGCACCAGGGGCACTCGGCGAGGTGCTGTCTGGAGCTGCCCCAATCCTTCCAGCCTCCAGATGCTCTCCCACTCCCACATCAGCAGCTATATGCCCTCCTGATAGCACACTCGGCAGTCTCCAACCCCTCGTCGAGCGATTGGGTATTGGACTCAGGGGCGTCACATCACATAACCATCGACCTCTCCAACCTCTCCCTTCACTTTCCCTTTGATGGTCACGACAGTGTCATTGTTGGTGATGGTACATCCTTACCTATCACACACACCGGCTCCCTATCTTTCACTGTTTTACACTCTCTCTCCTTTTCTAACTCTCTTGTTGTGCCAAGCATTTCAAAAAATCTTATTTTCGTCTCACAGCTTTGTCAGCAAAATAATGTCTCTGTTGTTTTTTCTTCCACTTCGTTTTAGGTGAAGGATCGGGAGAGTGGAGTTGTCCTACTGGAGGGCCCAAGAGTTAGCGGACTTTACCTTTGGCCATTCACTCCTTCATTGTCTCCCTCAGCATCACATGCTCTCATTTCCTCTAACGAACAAGTTGTTTGTGGCATTCTCGATTAGGTCACCCCGCCCCTAAAATACTTCGTCATGTTTTAAACTGTCATAATTTACCCTTTTCACACACCACTGAAATAATCTGTGATGCATGTAAGACTATGAAGTTTCATAAACTGCTTTTTGGTAAATCTAGTTTACATGCTTCTTCACCACTTGAATTGTTGTTTTCTGATGTTTGGAGTTCTCCTATTACCTCATCTGATGGTTATAAGTACTATGTTATATTTGTTGATCACTTCACCAAGTATGTGTGGCTATACCCATTAAAACGTAAATCTGGTGTACTACCTACCTTTATTGCCTTTAAATCTCTTGTTGAAAACCAACGTCAGTGTCAAATTCGAACTCTCTATACAGATAATGGTGGCGAATTCATTGCCCTACGTTCATTTCTTGTCTCAAATGGCATTACTCACCTTACTAGTCCGCCACATACTCCGGAGCACAACGGAGCTGCTGAAAGACGGCATCGCCACATTGTTGATACTGCCCTCACCTTGTTACATCTGGCTTCAATGTCCCTTCACTTTTGGCCTTATGCTGTTTCCACTGCCACATATCTCATTAATCGTCTTCCCAAAGACAACCTTCAAATGGTATCCTCCTATGAAAAACTGTTTCACAAACAGCCACACATCACCAAACTTCAGTCTTCGGTTGTCTCTGTTATCCTTGGTTTCGTCCCTATACACCGCATAAACTTGCACCTCGCTCCAAACCCCGTGTCTTTCTTGGCTACTCGCTCACACAAAGTGCGTATCTGTGTCTTGATTATGTTACTAACAAGGTTTTCATATCACGCCATGTTGACTTTGTTGAAACCATCTTCCCATTCTCCGAACCCGGCAATCTCTCGCCAAATTCACCTCCATCACTCTCCGCTCCACTCGACTCCTCAATACCCACACCTCTACCCATACGGCACCCCACACCGATTACTACACCCTCTCCACCAGCCAGTCCTGCACTCTTGCCCCGTCAGCAGGAACCTCCGCTCCCGCCTTCACCGTCTGCTCCCACTCGACATCCTATGGTGACTCGGTCTAGAAACAACATTCTCAAACCTAATCTCAGGTACTGTCTTACTTCTTCGAGTTATACAGATATTGAACCCACTATTGTCTCTCAGGCTCTGTCTACTCCCTGTTGGCGTGATGCGATGTCCTCTGAATTTAATTCCTTGCAAAGGAATGACACTTGGGATCTGGTTCCTTCTTCCTTGGCTCAGAATATTGTTGGGTACAAATGGGTGTTCCGTATCAAACGGCTGTCGGATGGTTCAGTAGACAAATATAAAGCACGCCTTGTGGCGAAGGGGTTCCATCAACGTCCAGGCATTGACTTCACTGAAACCTTCAGCCCTGTTGTGAAGTCAGCCACAATTCGAATTGTTCTCAGCATTGCTGTCTCTCGACACTGGCCTCTTCATCAATTTGATGTGAACAATGCCTTCCTTCATGGCAATCTGTCTACTGACGTCTATATGCAGCAACCGCCGGGATTCATCTCTGTGGATCATCCTGGTTATGTTTGCAAACTCAAAAATCTATCTATGGTCTAAAGCAAGCACCGCGGACTTGGTATACTGCTTTTCAGAATTTCCTTGTCTCATATGGCTTCTCCTGTACGAAGTCAGACGAATCGCTTTTTATCTTTCACCAACAAGGTGTTCTGGCATACTTCTTTGTATATGTTGATGATCTTGTTCTCACAGGGAATGACACATGATTTCTCTCTCACTTTGAAGAAGCTTTGGCCTCACACTTCTCTGTTAAGAAACTGGGTGATTTATCTTACTTCTTGGGAATTGAAGTATATCGCTCAAACGACGGTTGTCACTTATCTCAGCAAAAGTACATCACTGATCTTTTGTCTAGCCTCAACATGCTCACTTCAAAACCAGTATCCACTCCTTTGGTTGTGGGCTCTAAACTCTCACGAATTGATGGGTCTGAAGCATTTGATGCCACACAGTATCGCAAAGTTCTTGGTCGTCTCTAGTATCTCCTCCACACTCGACCCGACATCGCCTACGCTGTCAACAAATTATCCCAATACATGCATGCACCCACCACTACACACGGGGATGCCGTGAAGAGACTCCTTCAATACCTAAATGGTACTCGACATCACTCTCTATTTCTTCGGAGTTCTTCTTCTTTATCTCTGCATTGCTTTGCTGATGCTGATTGGGGAGGTGACTGTGATGACCATTCTTCAACTGAGGCATATGTGGTGTTTCTTGGGTCCAATCCTATTTCCTGGAGGTCTCGTAAGCAACGGACGGTTGCTCGTTGTTCTATTGAAGCTGAGTACAGATCCATTGCTTCCGCTGCTGCAGAAGTTCAATGGACTCGCTCTATTCTTCAGGAACTTTGTCTTCCTTCGGTTGTTTATTGTGACAACATCAGTGCCACATACTTATGCTCAAATCCTGTGTTTCACTCACAAATGAAACACATTGCGATTGATTATCATTTTGTTCGAGATCTTGTGAAGTCTTCACAGATACGTGTTTCTCATGTATCCTCTTCTGAGCAGCTTGCTGATGCCCTCACGAAGCCACTTGCTCGGCCTCATCTCAATCTTCTTATGTCCAAGATTGGCGTTGTTTCCCCACCGCCATCTTGAGGGGGCGTATTGGGAGTAATAGTGTATAGTGTTGTATCCCACATCGGTTGTAGATAGTTTTATATACTCATACATTGTTGTATATTACACTTGTACATCATTAATACAAATATTCTTTTTCACAATCTCTATAGTAATAAATAATTAACATCATCGTGTGAGATGATGTAATATATATGATGTTGATCTTGAATTGATTATAAATTCAATTAAATGGAATTAATTATATATACAAAACACTAAAAAAAATTATTATTACAGAACCCTAAAATCATAATTTAACTTTAAAATGTTTGGCATCAAATCTAAAAAATGAAATTATCATATACACTTGTGTAAACGGGCTTGCAGGGTGTATGATGTAAACTCGATTTACAAGAGACTAACTTTATCTGAACTTACATTATTCCGGAAAGCATTATTACAATTTATCATTATGATTTAAAGTATATCATTTAATTCTCTATTTTATCCTTAATTAAATTAAGTCAATCCGAATATTATTAGTATTTTAGCCTTATGATTTAAGTTATATATTATTCTAAACTTTTATGCTAGATATTATATTTTCTATTTAGATTGGTCGATTGGAAAATACGAACCTATAATTCATATACATCGTAATATTATTTTTTTAAAAAAAAATCTCGCATACGAAAAATGATATAGGTAATCCGATTCAAGCATTATGTTTCATCCAAAATCTAAAGAAATTTGTCGCGTATATATATATATGATATAGTATACCATCAATTTCTTTTGTCAAATTCGCTCAAAGGGATTATGATGCAGGGCAAATACATGTGTGACATCGTTTCACGAGAATATTTCCGTAAGACGTATAAAATGTGTTAATATTTAATAAAAAATGATACTCAAATTAATAAAAAGTAATAGTGGTGCAGTATATAATTTCATGAACAATTTGTGGTATAAATTACAAATGATAATATTTTTTAAAAAAAAGTGATAACATATTTAATAAAAAGTTATACTATTAAACATAAAAAAAAAAATTTCATGTTATACGATTTTACACAAATGTTGCCCAAAATACTGATTTAGGGTCGTAATTCAAATTTAAATATCTCATGTCCGATACAACTGAATTTTACTCTCTGGAGAATGAAATATTGCGTCTTAAACTTATGATTTATTGTTCTTTCAAATCACAAACTATTACACATGAAATAAAAGAAATAAAAAAAAATAATTCACAAACATAATAAAATTTAAACCGAATTAATAGCTTTTATTTAAAAGAATTATACTCAATCAGTCTCATAACTATAACTATGGGACAGATAGAGTAATGTTTAATTATTTTGAGATAGAGTAATGTTTAATTATTTTGAGTACTTCACCACTAAAGAGTAAAATTCTTCAAGTTTGGTTTGTGTTTTTATTCTAAATACATACGCTGATTCAACGATTCAACCCTCTTTCACAGCCCAACAGCAATCCCTGCATGAGATTTTCCAAAGAAAAGAGAATCAGAAAAGAAACTGATCAATAAAAATCAGAAGAAAAATTATTTTATAATTATTTTTAAAATATTTAAAGAAAAGTGTAAATCACCAACAGTGAAAAGAAGTCCCCTGTGCAAACTGATTCTGCAGATCTCACTCTAAAGGTAACCCCGATTCCAACACTATTTAACACCCTTGTATCACCAAGCAACCAATTTGACCTCCCATCTGCACTAAATTCATCTGAATTAACAACTCATACGACATAGGTAAGCTCTCCTAGCCCTCAGGGCATAACTCAAGTGGTAGAGGGGAGGGTGAAAAGGTCTTCCAACTGAGCTTGGTTGCTGCAGGTTGGGGATTCGAATCCTGCCTTTGGCATGGATTTGGTCCCTTGCAAACACAAGTTAAACAGTGAACCCTCCCTATAAGTCACTTGAGGCACATCTGCGATTTACCTTCTCCATCAATCCCCAGGGTAGGGCCGGTGGGGACCCCTAATGGTGGGATACACCATTTTTAGGCAAGCTCTCCTCTATTGTACATAATGTTTTCTGCTTTTATTTTTCAAGTTAAAGAGAAACCCTATTTTTCCCTCTCCTTGTCTGATTGCTAGAATACTTATTATTTTTCATTGCATTAATTTATTTTACTGTATAAGTAACTCTCTTTCTCTCTCAACTGGAGTTCTCTTTCTTCTATTCTTTCTCCCTCCCTTTATACTCAAAATAAAACAATATGAAGAAATCATTTTATTTTCACATGCAATAATTAATGTAGTTGTTGCACCACATTATGGACCTTTAGCCAGATTTATGATAATCAAATAAGAGCTTATAGTTCACAGATAAATTTGGAATGCAGAAACCATAACCCTCCCAACTCTTAACACGCTGCACACCACACCCCCAAATTTCAGTTTAATAAATAATACAGTAACCATCATCAATTTAACCACACAGCACCAAAATATTACAACCTACCCTGCAAATGACACAGATTTAAAGGGAACAAAAAGAAACAGAAGGAAGTGAGTTGTAACAAAAAACCTGAAAGCTGGGGTGGGGGGTTGTTTATATTATTAAGTATTAACTCGAACAATGAAGTTGGTATGAAATGCAATTAAGATACATTCTGATATAAAGAAAGATTGCTTTCTTGCTTTAATAGTTAGGTCCTTCTATTTATTATTTTCACTCTTTGCAATTTTCTCTATTAAAAACCACTTATTTAATACATTAAAATATACATTTTTCTTAAATTTTCATTACCAAATTTGAATGTTCAATCTTTATGGAGGAGGGTGTATTTTTTTTTTTTTTATTTCTATCAAGAAAATGAGTTGAAATGTTTGATTCGGAGTTCAATTGATTGAAGGAATTCAATGTTTCTGAATTCTGACTCTGACATTAATCAAGAGATTCTATTGGTCAGCTCAGTTCCTTATAAATGTTTTATAATCTTTAGATATGAATATAAAATGCATTAACTGTATATGATTATTTATTTAATAAATGAAAGTGCACTTAGAATAGTGAAATAAAATATGAAATTAAACTATTTAATATGGTCTCAAAGTATATTAATTCTTATCAAATTGGGTAATTCATATTTTTGTATTGTATTCTAATGTTATTAGTATTATTATTATTATGTAAATTTGCATATAATACAAGATCAGTAAGATTCTTATAGCTAGGTGAAGGATCATATACAAATCTTAAATAATTTTAATGTTATTATTATTATTATTATTATTATGTAATTATGTATAAAATCGAATATAATACGAGATTGATGAGATTGAGATTTGATAAGAATATAGAATATAATTAATATAATAGAATTTTGATTTGTTACCTTTTATTCATATTTATTATTAATGTGAGTAGATCTTATAGTTTTAAGAAAATAAGACAAAGTTTTGCTTATTCATCCACTCTTTATAAAAATGAAAAAATATAAACATTTTCCTCTGACTTGGTACTCCTATAACTTTCTTTAATTTTCATAATATAAATCTTTTGAATGACCAACACTCATATGACTTTCTTTAATTTTCAATCTTTTCATTTTAGTTGGCCCACAAGAATTTTTACCTCTTAAAAATTCAAAAAAATAAGACAACTATTTCCACCCATAAATTTTATTTAAAAATAAATAAATTTGATATTCACACATTTATTTAGGGTAGGATTTTTTACTTTTTAAAATAGTTATCACTTTCGCTATAAAATGTTATCACTTTCACTATAAAATGTTATCACTTTTTATTTATACTATAAATTGTTCATGAAATAGCATCATCACTTTTCATTAATTTATTATCACTTTTCTATTAATTTATTATCACTTTTCTATATAAAAGTTATCACTTTCTGACCGTCTCACATAAACCCTTACATGAGACGGTCTCACACAAGTCTTTGCTATTATTTATTACTAAAATATAACATAATACATCTAAAAGTTATTACTTTTATTAATTGTCTGAAGAGGTAGGTGTGGATATTATTGAGATATTGGAGGAAGTAAAATGTAAACCTTGAAAGCTTTCAAGAGGGAGTAAATTTGTAAATATGAATACTATTTAGAAATACACCTACATTCATATATCCATATTGTGGGGTGTGGATTGGAATTCAAAATTTCAACAATTTATGGTAGAAGTATTATTTTTTCCCAATAAAGCTCACCATACTTGACTCACTAATTTACCTACCAGTGTGCATGATAACTCCCTCCTCCCTTTCAACAGTGTACATAAAAGTCATTAGACTCCAGATGGTTACTTAACTGCAACCCTTCGGGTTCTTTCATGAATTGTTTCGACTCGATGTAATTTTGAATCAACGTCTTCACCTTCTTCACATTGTTTCTCTGTGAATCAGAACCATACTCTTTCAACACATTGAGGAAATCGCATCCAATGATGATGAGTAACTTCACAAACTGGTTCTTATATGCTCGATACAGTGTGTATCCAGCCATCTAGCCAGTAAAATCAGTTGCATTGTTAGTATGTAAATGATGACTTTCAACAATACGAAACAATCGGATCTGCTCACCTCAAGAAACGAATAGAGTGCAACAGCAGTGTATAGGTCTGCCGGTAGAGCATTCAAGAATCTTGCAAGCCATGCCCAACCTTCTGCAAGTCCATGCAGGTTCTTAAAGCCTTGAACTTGGGTCTGCAATGACGGAAACTAGTTTATGGCCCCCATATACATCATGTAAATTGTAAAAGCTCGATTAGGGGGAATTTGATCGAACCTGCACTAGAGCTCCGTATAGTTTCATATAACATCTTAATCTTTCAACATAGGCATCCATGCCCTCAAGCTTTCCATCTTCTTCATTATATCCAATGGCTTTGTAATAAGCATCTTTCGTATTGAATACTTCCTGAATAAGCAAAGAAGCCATTTTTGGTATCAACGAGACAATTTCTAACAACACCGATGTATTAAAGAGATACTACTTAAAGATTCTGCAGAATGAGGTAATGTGAAGAAAGGAGCTGTATCCAGTGTTAAATCATCAACAAATTTGTACTAGAAAAGAAGTGGAAACTAAATAAGAGAAATCACCTCAGAGTAACTTATATGCTTTGGAACTGTGTAGATACAAACTCTGTTCAACTCAGCAATGAGAATATCCATGGCCATTGGGATCTGTCACCAACGAAATTAAAGATACAAACAATAAATTCGAGAGGAGATCAACAAAAGTAGTTTTAGGACCTGTAATTCCATCTATCTTGACAAATTATGTTCTTAGCGCGTACTACATGCAAACTCTTAATATCTGCGTTTGAATTTGAGTAATAAGCGGATCCTCTAGGGATCGTTTCAGGGTAATGAATAATGACGATTAAAGTACGTACTCCCTCCGTCCCGTTCTAATAGTTACGTTTGTTAAGGATTTACTGTAGTTCCATATAAAATGGATTTACTAATAACGGATATTTCAGAGTCTCTTTTGTTAAGGAAGTAAAGTAATGCTCAAGTTGAAGAATTTTGAAATAATAATATGATGAAAACAATGTCAGAACAATTTTCTATGATGTGGACGACAAACATGTTATGAAACTAAGTTATTGATGACAAACATATGCAATTATATTATGTTTCATCAGGGGTTTAGATCATTTAACACAATGCCGAACTTTTATATAAGAACCTTAGAGACACAACTCACATATAGTTTATTTTTTCTCTAAAAAAGAAAAATAAAAATAAGAAAGAAAAAGCATTTTGTAAAAGATGAACTTCAAGTATCTTAAGATCCTGCAGTAAAAAATTCAGATTTCATGTTACCTTAGATGTCACGACAACAATGACACGACTAGTAGCAAAGACGGCACTGGAACTCTTTGGGTTTGTGCAGTTGGAGACAATCTACAATCATCAAGTAAGAACATTAAGAACCAGCTTCTCCAAAGAAGGATAACATTTGTACACCTATTACGTTTTAGGAAAGAATAATAGTTTAAAGTAATTAAAGAAGACAAAAGAATGATTGATTCAAACAGGAAAAAAAACCTTTTCTGCAAATAATCGGATCTGGACTATTATTAATCAGCTTCACTAGTTCATCTGTCCGAATTATAAATCAAAAAAGAAGCAAATATATAAGAATTGGAAAAGAAAAATTATAAAAAGTAGTACAACATTTCAGAATAAGGTTAGCATGGAAACACCCAACTTACTTAACATTTTCTACGGAAGCTGAGATTGTTCTAATTTTCATACCAATATTCAATCCATGCTTCCTATAATCCTGCAAAGAACAAGCAGACAGTGATTTTTAGAAATGGAAAAGCATAATCGACTCACGAACAATGGATAATTCATATTTTGATGATGTGATTTTTTAAGCAGGTGTTTATAATCGTTTACCTGATTAGAATTGTTTTTTGCAGACAATTTTTCATAGACCTGTCTTCTTCTCTTCTCCAATTCAAGAGCATTTTCTGAAGCTTTAATCAGGTTACCCGCTGCCATAAAGATGCCAATAAAACAATTCAGAAAGTGATGCATTCGTTGCAAGCAAGTATACAGAAACCAAATGACTGAAGACCTTTCTTAGCATCATTCGAAGAGGACAGCCCAAGAGTTCATTTGGAATTTTCTACGGCAGTTTTTAAGGTTTCAGAAGCACGTTTTGAAACAACTTCTTCAGCAGCTTTCCTCGCAGCTTCTGCTGCTGCTTTAGCTCTCTCAGTCATTTCCGCTTCTTTTCTGGCCTGCCATTATATGCAACAAATCATTTATGAAAGGTAGAAAATACATAATGTTAATGCAAGATAAGATTCGGATGTACATTATCAAATATTCAGAAGCCATAAAGCCGTACATATAAAAAGAAAATAAATTAACACAAATCAAATGTATGAGGAGAGGACCTCTTCTTCTGCTTTAATCCTTTCTCGCTGCAATTTTTCTTCCATAATTGCCTTTTCCTTTCTTTTAGCTTCCTCACGAGCAGCAGCATCTCTTATTCTTCTTTCTTCTATTTGGGATATATGCTCATGGTCCCTCTGTACAGCTGTCAGGTGATTATCCAGTGCTTCTGCACTGACATGGTCAAGGAGAAATGTCAGACATATTTTCTTCATCAAATCCATATTAAGTCTACCATTATAATTATAATTATTTTATAAGCAGAAAGAAAAAACTGCAAAAAGTACGTGGCAGACATAGGAAATAACAGAAATCCTATATACTTATCATATCATTACAGCATACAAGTGGTAGAAAAATAATTATGATGTAGACATCAAGAATTGAAATCTTACACAGTGCGTCTATACTGCAAGTCAAATTTTCTATCCCTCTCCCGTTGTAATTTACTATTTTGTTGAATCTTGGTTGTTAATGAGGCAAATATCTCATTTTCATTGACCAGCTCAGTCTCCAAATCTGATATTTTGGATCTAACTTCCTCCTGTACACAAGGATAAAACAGATACCGTAAAACAACTATGGCAAACATCAAGCCAGGAAGTAGTACCAATAAGTCTTATTCATGAATTTTCTTGATTAACTTTAGATCATATTAATTAAGCGTGAGTGAGCAAATCATAATCGACATCTATCAAAAGCCCTTTTACAAAGTGATAACCAATAAGCTGTTGAAATCATAGAAGAGAACATGGTTGTTAAGCATTATTTCATTAATATTGATGGTTTTTTTATGAATTTCAACTCACTGAAACACTAAGCTGAAGTTCATGCGTTAGCTCAGTTAGTGCAACTTCTGCTAGTCCCGCTCTATCCATCAGGTGGTATTGTGACACAAGAGTCATATCATCATCAGTGTCATCGCTGCAGATAAAAAGAAGAGAGATGGAAGAAACCAGATGTGGAGTAAGCAACAATATTATTAAGTTCCAAGTTTCAAATCAAGTGATAATATAAAGAAACAAAGCTCAAGCAATTCTAAGAACATAAGCATAGTTGTTCATATTCTTTAGCTTATCCCCTAGTCTTGTACAATGACGTAAATTTTCTTGTTCTTATAAAACTATAGTCCAGAGATACAAGGGAATTGTTGAATGTTATCATGTGTGGACATTCAATAAAATAATGTCATGGGACGCAAATACTGTCAAAAAGATCATGCAGCTAACCATTTGCCAGTTTTAGGTTCCTATTCACAGTTAATGCTTGTTCATAAAATTAAGCAATTTAAAGCCAGTACTCAACTTCAGATAAAGCATTTTTCATTTGTCAAACCATTTTAAAGGTGATGACACAAAATTCAATTTTCTTATAATAGAATGTTACATAATAGAATGTTACATAATTTTTTTTACTATTAATCAATTGATATGTGACATAATGTTGCATAAATTTTTTACAATTACAAATGCAGAACACAACCCAAGAAACTCAGAAGGTGTTCCTTTCGTACATTATTTAGTTAAAGATCTTTTAGTTGAATTCTACTTGGCATAAAAATGATTTAGTTAATCAGAGATACCTATATATAAATTATTCTAGAATCATCACAATGTATCAACACAACTACTCGTAACAATAGGATATAACATTTCCAGGGAGAGGGCAAGAGGAAACATTCAGTATCCATAATCATATAAAGCTGATCTCCTATGTTGAAAACGGGAATTTCTATAGTCCTGCATCACATCCCAAGAAGTCATGAAACTTAATCCTTCCAACATTAAAATTATTACCTGATTATGTCCAAAATCAAGATTTTGTATTCTGCTGTTTGCATGTGTGTCACAGCTGTGATTAGTTTACAAGAGGATTCATTATTCAGTTTACATTTGGAAGTAATAATGTTTAACATGCAACATGGCACAATTTTTCCTACATAGAATATGAATGAAACTTTTAAAATAAAATAAGGCAATAGATATTACGTTGTAATAAGGACTTGCGAAAGAGAATGATTAATTGAACACATGTAAACCCCATTAAAATTTAAAATCAATTTTGGAACCTACTATTGCACGGAAGAAAGCACACCATACGCCAAATAGAAAAGGTGGTTAACCATAGGATCAAAGACAAACTAAACAATCAATATAAACAGCACATGTATTCATTCAGCTTCTCATAATTTTAATTTGAGCTATACTGATAATCACTCCAATTAATCTCCACCAATTACTTCTATCAAAACTGGAAAAAAAGCTCATATTCAAAGCAACAAGTTCTGCATATTTAAATGCTCAAGGGTGACTGGAAAATAAATGATCAAGATCATTACAAGGTCATGTTACTACAACCGAATGAGTGTATTAGATGCATTCAGAAATAGTGCAAGTCATATAATATAAGGCACCCAGGTTAATGAAAACACATCAGAAGTGAATTCATACAACCACCATCCAAGAGAAAAAGAAACCTAACTTGGTTACAGTTCATGGTGAAGTCCACCTAATAATAATCAAGAACAGGGGCAGAAATTAAACCTAGCCTTTGCAGTTGATAAGAAAGGACGAAACCATGAAATGATCACTGCATCCTGCTAAAGTCACTATTGATTTCAAACATTCTATGTTCTCCCTTTGATCATTTTATTTTTGCTAAACCATATATTTAAGGTCAAGAAAAGAAAATTACCCTACAAAGTTGCGTCCACAAACACTGCTGCATCTTTCAGAAATGACTACATTCAAATATAAATACTTGCCGAAGTTGAGAGGGAGTGATTTTCAGCGGCAGAGCAAATTGAGAGGGAGTGATTTTCAGCGTCGTAGAAGGGTTTATATATCAGACAACGAAAGTGCCAGTAGCGGGAGAGGGCAATGGAGATGAAGCTCGTTTGAATCGCGGAAGACGGTAGGAAGGGCCGGAATGGAAATGGGCCGGATGGTGTGGTCCGTCGTTAGAAAAGGAGACTCCCAAGTTATTTAAAATATTCCCTGAGCCCAAATTTGGATCCACGATTAATCACAAGTCCAATTGAAAGTGAACTTGGGCCCAGCGCAAAAGGGTCGATAATAGAGGGCAGTTTATGTTAAAAATTTATATTCTTGATATTCTGAATATATATATATATATATATATATATATATATATATATATATATATATATATATATATATATAATCTTACTTTTTTTAAATTTGTTATTAATTTATTATTGGCTGTAATTGTCAATTTTTTTTATTTCATTCCATTATAAAAAAGTGTACCTTACTCACTCCTATTTATTTATGCTTTAGATTGGATATTCAATTTTCATCTCCACATACAACTACATCGCTATGTTTAGAACGCAGTCATAGAAAAGTAAAATACAGGACATGTTACATATATTTAGGATAATGATTCGACGTATTACTTTGGGTAAGCAGAATGTATTGACAACACACCAATTTTAACAATTCATTACAAACTCATAATTGACTAGTGCCACTTGCTTTATTCCATATAAAATTTACTCAATTCATTGTAGGGAAGTGTCACAAAGGCAGTACATACAATTGGTGTTTCAGTCGTAATATAATCTTCAAACATACAATATTATTCGTGAGGGACAAAATACACACATCGTGTCCCCTATTGGAAACATCACAGCACTTCACCATCATTATAAGCAATTAAACCTTACAGATCTCAAGAGGGGATTAGAATACACATTTGGTACTTAAGGCAGCACAAGCAAGAGGGGCCTCAGGTTCGGGCGTGAGGAACTAGTGAAACAAGTCAAAATGAAACTGGCTTTGAGAAGACTTCTTAAATCTAAAAGCAATGTAGATTGCAACTCCCTTAAACATATACAAGTAAAAAACCTATAATACACCTGAAGCAATTCATAATTAATTTGACTAAAGTTTCCACTTTTAGGAAGTGTTTTGGTTCATATTGGGCCAATAATCTCCATGGGCCTTAAAAATTTACTTAAAATAAGAGAATTTACACACTAATTGTACTTATGCGGCTTCTAAGCTCATTAGTTAAAAGTAAAGGGTTAGGTGGATTACAATATCCATGAAATTAGTAAAGAATTAAGACAATTCCCATGATATTTTCAACTTTGTTAACCAATCTAATAATTAAAATGAACCAAACACTTTCTATAATTCAAAGAAAAGTATAATCGAAATAACAAGGATTAATAATGGGAGATACAAGAAGCAAACATGTTTTACTTCCCAAACTTCAATCAATATATAATGACTTAATTTTACATTCTAATAAAATTTTCCAAGTACATGATTCACCCAGCAGATTTCCCATTACATTCAAACGAATAAAAAAAATAATTACATAACATAATTAAAATTTAATATCATGTAATACAATCCAAGCAATTTAGCTGTGGAATCGAGAGCTACAGATCTCAATCACACACCATAATTCTACTAAAATCCGCATTCAACGTGGCCGACAAAATCTCACCTGCTAGTGGAGCTCTGCTCGCGGAGAGGAATCAGATTAAAGGAAGCGTTGTCGCCGTCCTCTTTGGAACAACCCATCACCGCCATACCCTAGGCGAAGCTCCACCCATTAATATGGAAGATGGGCAGCGCCCAGTCAATCAAGGAATCTATGAGTGTGTGTTTTGGGTAAATATATATTTGTGTGTTTTAGATGATGTGTATAATTTTTTTTTAATGGGTTAAGGTTTTTAAAATGGAGTAAGGATACAATTGACATTTTATCTATTTTTCGTCTTCAATACAATACGGGTGCTAAGCAAAGTTTCGGGTAGTAATAGTGCCGCCCATATTTATATTAAGTAAAGCCCAAGTGACATTTGGATTCAAGCCCAGCCCACAAAGGAACCTAGGCCCAAGACCCTTATTTCAGCAGGAGTTGCTAAAAAGGGGCGGGAGTATCTCAAAATCTTTCTAGGGTTTTTGCAGCAAGAGAAATAGGAAAATAGCAGTAGAATTCTCTGCAGCAGAGACCACAATCAGCAGCCATGGCGAGCACGAAAGTACAGAGGATTATGACCCAACCCATCAACCTGATTTTCAGGTATCTTCAAAGCAAAGCTCGCATTCAGATATGGCTTTTTGAGCAGAAGGATCTGAGGATTGAAGGCCGAATAATTGGGTTTGATGAGTACATGAATTTGGTACTGGATGATGCTGAGGAGGTCCATATCAAGAAGAACATCAGGAAGCAACTTGGTCGGATTTTGTTGAAAGGGGATAACATCACTCTGATGATGAATACGTCCAAGTGATGCTGGAAAACAGGTACTGACTTAAGGATGATGCTCTTCTTTTTCGTTTTTGTTGTTTCTTATGTCTTTTAATGGCGAATTGCTTTAGTTTATGATGGGTTTTTATGCTTTTGTTTGGTCTGTGGCAAAATGTTCGATGAAATGTGTAAATGAAATTTAGTGATGTTATCTGATGTATTAGAAGTTATCACAATGGACTACAGGAAATCCAAGAACTCTCCTTCCATTAATCTCTTTTCTTCCCCTTTCTCCTGTCCACTGGGTGTTTGTTGTTAGTAAATGGTGTGGTCTGGTGTGTTGGATGTGGTTGTAATGAAATGGTGTAATGTGATTTCTAGTTTGTACAGTCGAAGTTGAATTTGAAGCTGAAGTTAAATATCTAGATCATTGAATATGGACACAAACACAATCCTGTTCATCTCTCTGTAATTTACTCCATTTTGTTTGTCCAAACTTTAGACTTTGGTAGTGTCTCAAGTACATATGCAAACGACCCCTTTGCTTTCTGTTCACCCTTTTCTCAATCAAATCACATACATTAATGGACCGTGTACATCACCTAACATTTGCTGACTTTTTTTACCATGAATTAAAAAAATTAAAATAAAAAAGAGTGGAATTAAAAGCAAGAAAAGTCTTGCCCTGTAATAGTGGGCCACCAAATTTGATCTTCTTGTTCATATTATGTGTGGTGTGAGGGAACGCATTCTGTTATCAGTGTTGAATAATTTAGACATTATATTGTTTATTTATTTAATGGTATACTTTGGGGTTGCTGTCGTGATCGGTGGGAGTAAAAGGTTACGTTGTTGAATTAAAAATGGACTACAGATCATCAAGTGCTTAAAATAGTTTCTGGAAGTGTGATTATGCCCTTTGCTGCTTAAAAAATTTAGTATTAGAGGGTCCATTTAGAGCTGTGGGAGTACGGTGCTCCAAGAGTTGTATCGAAACGTTAATATAACACTAACTAAAATTTGAACACACTAGTTATCATGGATATCTACATTAGGCCTAAACACACTAATTTAGAGCTCTGGGAATACTGGCTTATTTATAAGTGGCTCATGGATATCTACAAACAATGACTTAAGTTTTCACTAAAGTTTGCAATCCACAATAGTTATCAGTAT
This sequence comes from Pogostemon cablin, assembly GCA_023678885.1. NCBI lineage: Eukaryota > Viridiplantae > Streptophyta > Magnoliopsida > Lamiales > Lamiaceae > Pogostemon > Pogostemon cablin. The sequence goes on from CM043012.1 coordinate 18,407,109, forward strand.
CCTTTCGATTAGTTTGTTTTAGGTCCAGAGTTTAATTGATAGAGATATAATTCTTGGTAAAACCTGTTTCACAACCTCTTCGTTACAATGTGGTTTGTCTTGGGTTTTGATTTTTTATTTTTGCATGTTATTTTGATGGCTGTAGTTGATGACCTTTTCAATTAATTTTGTAGCTGAGCCACCAGTTGTAAGACATTTTTTGATGGAAATATGATACATGCCTAAATCTGTCCTGTTTCCTCCCCCATGGTTGTATTTTGCTTTTACTTAGGTTTTGCTTTTGTTTGAGTTGCTGGCAAGAAAACTGTGATGACTGACTTATTCATTCATTGGTTTGTAGTTTTAGTGTTACTAGGTCCTGATTTTTCTTATGGAGATGTCTTGCATAAACCCCCCTTTGTTTCACCTCGTCATAGTGTGATGACTATTTTTTTTTATTTGTTTGTAATTCAGCTATTACTTGGTCCAGATTCTTATTGATGCTATCATTTCTTCCCCGTGGTTACATTACTCTTACGACTTGTGTTTTGCTGTTGTAATTTTTGCAGGTGAACAGTGATGACTGAATCGTAATTCGCAAGGATGCTAGCTGCTAGAGGTTTTTCTGACTGATTTGCATGGCTTTCTCTTTAGAATCTATTATCTGAACCTTTTGTCTTACTAATCTCTATCTCTCTCACTATCCTACCCTTTACATGTATGTCTTGCGAGAATTACTAGTACTCAGAATTCAATATCATGTAAAGATGTATGTGTGGCTGTTGCATACAGTTGGAAAAATCAACATATTGTGTCCTATGGCAATTCTTGATTCTTGAGAAATTTGCCTGGCTGGAATTAGTTTGGAATGGTTTTTGTTCTTGGTTTAGTTGTATGTGTGGAGCGTAAAAATTCTTCTTTAGTTGTGCAAGAAAAATATGATTTTAGGACACTACTTGAGTTGAATCTTTTCTAGCCCAAGAGTTTTCTCCCTTCCTTGACATCTTTATACTATTTGCCCTTTTCAATTATCTCCTACAAATACCATCAGCACTCAACTCTCAGCCCTTTACAGTAGCCTTTCCAGCATATCCAAACCGTTCCACTTGCACTTGTCATAAAGAAAATAGGCCCGCTCCATTCTAGCCCCGACCACCAAAACCCAGAAGAGCATATTGACTAAAACTTATTTCTTTTAGCTAGAGTGGTTCAATATGCAAGTTGGCAACAAAGAAAATTTTCTTTCACAAGTGACTAAAGTTGAGTGCACACTTTTGACATGGTTTTTATAATGCTGCCTAACTGCAGAAAAAGATTGGAATATGATATTTAGAAACGTGTTTGTGTAGCCTTTTTTCTTTATATTAACACCTCAGAATTAATGATCACACATTTCTGATTATAGCTTGATGAACAGGATTTTATAGCAGGATGAGTGTGGAATGTTTGTCTGTTAGTATACTTCATTGATTTGTTTTGAATGTTTCTACATAATCATAACATGTCACATTGCTGAAATAAATCTCAATTCTTACCCCTTCTTTTAGGTTTAGCATCACATGGCATGTTTGTTCATCCATACATAATGTGTTTCTTGACAGATCATTTTATTTATTCATTCTTGATTTCTTTGGATTTTTGTTGTCCATTATTCGATTTAAACTCCCTTGACACCCTTTCCTTATCTTTGTAAAATGAAATACCAGCATTTTTACATACAAAACACTTGGTTTTAAATAGTTTTAGTTTGAACATAAAAAGTGAATATACTGTAATATCATCATGAAATAGAAACAGTGAAAATGCTAAACTCTAATTGAGTGATTAATATGTATAATGTGTACGTACAAAGCTATGTATATGTATAACCATAAAAAAATTTGTACGTCGAATTAATTTATGCTAATATGTGTAGGTCAAAGTAATTTTTGTGATTGGTCATGTTTGACTTAATTACATGAGTTCAGTGATAATAAAGAGAAGTTTTGATTAACCCCTGCAGAGGAAGTCAGAATGGTCAATTATTGAAGAAAAGATATACTAAGATATTTATTCGTTCCATCTTTAAGATTATGCTAACTTATTTTCAAATTAATACATCTATCATTCCATGTCAGTTGTTGTCACCTTATTTGTATACGGATTAAGTTTGTCTGAAGTTTCATGAAAAAGACTTTTATATACTACTCCCTCCGTCTCATGTAATGAACATAAGATCTCTGATCATGTTAGCCTGGGACGGATGAAGTATTTTTTTAAATTAATGGTCACTTTTTATTAAAAATATTAATTTTTTTTTTACGCGGTGATTTTTTTTTTTGTGAAATTGTGTAATGAAACACTAATCACTTTTTATCAATTAAGTAGTTTTTTTTAAATTATTAGGGTCCGTCTACTTCAGAGGCTAGGGTCAGCAAAGCATGACTTAATTTGAACCTTGGCCAAGGGTTTTACCCTTCATATCCGTAACCCTGATATTATTTACTTTGCATGTTAAGAAAAAATGCTTTTACTAATATACCCTTCCATGTAGATTTTATCCTCGGGCAGGGATCTGCCCAATCGGTTATCCCTCCGTCTTAACTTGAAAAGTAAATAATAACATCCATGAGTTCAACGATGGTTAACCCTTGTTAACCTCAAATGTAAACGCAGCCTTAAAAATATCAATAAGTCTTTCTGTTTGTTTCACTTTCACGTAGAACGATAAATGTCTCATACCATAAGTTTTTGTCTGTTGTACACAATTCACTTTATATTTTTGCCTAGTACATGGGACTTATGAGTAAATTTTTTAAGATCGTCTCATGATAAAATAATTTTACGCTTTTGTATATAATATTTTATTATATATATTATTTTTTATATATACTATAAATAATTTATGGCACTATTATAACCTTTTATCAATTAATATCACTCTTTTTTTTTATAAAAGATTATTAATTCTCATCGGTCTGTGTATTTATTTTATACTATACTCCATGTATTAGAGTTTTCAAGAACTTTAAATTAGGATATACCGGGATAATTAATTTAAGAAAATTTGACTTTTAATATAATGATGATATAAGAGAAAATAAGTTTTTATTTCTTATTTTTGTAATATATTCTCCCAATTCCATAAAACATTTCTTTTTTTTTATTTTGTCCTACAAAGTATTTTCTCACTTTTCTATTTGATCTACAAAGTATTTCTCACTTTTCTATTTGATCTACAAAGTATTTCTCACTTTTTATACGTATTCCAACAATTTTACACATATTTTTTATTAAATTATTTAAAATATTTTTATTTTTCCTTACTTTATACATCAAAAGGTAAATTTTTTTAAAAGCTCCACGCACAAAAATACTTCAAATTTTTTTAGGATAGAGGGAATATATTGTAGTATTATAAGAATGAGAGTGTTAATATAGTAATCTCTTTGTCCATCCTTAATCTACCTTTTTTTTTTATATATATAAGTAAATGTTAATTGTTAGTAGCTACTTTATCAAACACCTTTACTTCTCCTATCTCCAAGCTTCCTTATAACTTCCCACCTATTTGTTTCCCATGGAATCGAACCTGGGTCGTTTCCTATGGAATCTAGGTCACTCACTTTTGTGAGGAGTCCAGTGACCAATTGAGCTAGTCCACCTGAATCTTAATCTATTTATTTACTCCTATTTTGGGCCGCTCACTTTTAATTTATTAATTTCTCTTTTTAGGCAACTCTCACCCTTCACTAATACAAATAAAATATGTGATTCATATCCTCTACTAGTACAACCACCTATTACACAAAAAATGCTCTCTCTGTCCAACGTATTTTTATCCACTTTTTATTTTGGGCTGTCCCACGTATTTTTACTCATTCTATTAATGGTAAAAATACATAATATTTTATTACCTGCTTTTATATTTTATTTTATTCATCAATCCCAACAACTTTACTTACTATTTTCACATTTTTTCATCATTCTTAATGACTTTATTTACTTTTTCTTTTTAAATTACTAATTTATTTCTATTTTTTTATATTAGTATTAAAAAAATAACACGTCTTAATCTATGTGCCCGTACAAATGGGTAAAAATACCCGGGACAGAGGGAGTAATACTTTTTATTCTAAAAAACAAATGAATACATTGATATTGGATCGAGGGTATACTTTTTTTCTATTTTATAGGGAAAAAAATAATAATAAAAGGGGGTGTTATAGATTACACGGATGAAATAATTTCAGACAGAGAGTACTAATTTATTACACAAACTTCCAAAAAAAAAATATTTTATTATACGTTATCTATGCGGTAGAGATTGTGGTGGATTACACAAGATGATGAGCTTTTATTACGTTTAACATTGAAATATTTGTAACCGTTTTTTAAAGTAGTTTTCTGCAAACTACACTATATTCATTCTTTGTGACGGATTCAACGAAGAACTTCATCTATGCATATGCGCTTTGTATATAATGCTAATTGCTATGGAAATGTTCTATCTGTGTAAAAAAAAAAAAGAAATCCTTCTTTTTTAGGTTTATGTCATATATTTTGTCATTTAATATTTACTCTAACTTTTAATACGGAGTATTAATTTAATTGGACTTGAAAAAATAAAAATAAAAATTTTAATAGTAATTTATCACCTACATACTGTATCAGTGTGCAATGATAAAAGTAAATGACATGAAACCAAAATTATTTCTTACTCCCTCCATTTCATAAACAAACTCACACTTTATATTTTTGTTCGTCCCATAAATAAATTTACACCCCCAAATAAGAAAATACACACAAATCAATAACCCCGCAGCACACTTTAATTTCAAAATTATCACCCTTTTACAACTCACATAACTTACTTTATAATTTATTTATTACCTAAAAATATCAAACTACCCATAAAAGTAAAACAAAAAGTAATTTTTTCTTAAACATTGTATTCACAGTAATCGAAAACTTATCTTTGGGACAGAGGGATTAGTACTTATGATGAAATGTTCCTCTACCGCATAAGAGGAGGTAACTCTTCGTCTCAAAAAATTCTTCACAATTTTTAATTTATTTGTCCTACAAAATTTTCTTTTCCAAAAAATTGTTGTCACTCCTTTTTTTCATACACATACTATTACTTCATATACTCCATCTATCCGCTTCTAAGGTATCAATTTTATTATTTTTGGCGTCCGCTTCAAAGGTATCAATTTCCCCTATTTAGTAAAAAAATACACAATATGGTCCACCACTTCCCTCTAATACAACTAACTACTTTACATATAATAATAATACTTATTAATCGACGTGCAAAAAAAATGGATACCTTAAAACCGAACGAAATGAGTATTTTTTATTATCTAAAAGTACTATAATATCCCCTAAAGTCAACAATGGTAAAAAAGAACATTTTCTTAAATAAAATGGAATAATAAACGGAAAACGTTCTCAAGGACAAAAGTAATATTACCATTAACAATTGTTAATGAACTCTTTCAAATAAATAATTTTTTTTTATGTATTTTAAGGAGTAACGTTGATATTTTAAAGAGTAACTGTTCCTGTTTAAGTATACACCAGGCCAATAGTAACTAGCACCTTAAAATAATAGAGAATGAGAAATTGAGGATCCTCCCCTTTTTTTGTGTGAAAATGGCAAAAAATAACCACTATTATTTAAAAGTAATTTTAAGTGGTCACATGTGTTATATACAATTTATTCTAGCCACTTTTAATGGAATTGGCCAAAATACCCTTGATAGGGACCCACTGATCACGTGTTTGAGGAATCAGATTCCTCACTTTTTTGACCAAGAAGTACCAAAAGTACAGTACAGGAATCCGATTTCTCTCTATTTCTGTAAAAAAATGTCAAAGTACAATACCTAGTACTATGTAGGCATGTGCTACCTCATATGCCCACAAAAAATGAGGTATATATATAACATATATTCATTTCATTTTTCAAGTTTTTGTTCGAGGTTTCTTCGGCACTTGGGGAGCAACAATTTTTTCTATTTCTTTAGAGGTGTGAGAAATTGGGGAGCAGCAAGGTATATTTTTAAACTTGTTTTAAAAGCTATGAATGCATTAATTCGATCATTTTTACATGTCTCAGAAGTGTATATTATTTATTCAACGTTTTATAATAGAAATAATAGATTCCCGAATAGAGTAAGTGGGAGTATAAAATGTTTCCACATTAAATTTTTTCATATTTTTAAATAAGCAACAAGTAGGCCGAATAGTACAGGATTTGTAGTCCGAATAGAACAACTATGTAGGCCGAATATCAGATACGTTGGCCGAATAGGCAAAAAAATTTCTCTTATTTAAAAAAAAAATAAGTTGGTCGAATAGAACAACTTTTGTAGGCCGAATAGACAAACTTTCTTGGCCGAATAGAAGAGACGTCGGCCGAATAAGGGAAATGTATCCAAATAAAATTTTGTCATTTTTTGAAAAAAGTATAAGTAGGCCGAATAGAACAAGAATTGTAGGTCGAATAGAACAGTCTTATTGGCCGAATACAAGAAACGTAGGCCGAAAAAAAGATCTAAAATTTTCCACATTAAATTTTTTTAAGAAACTTGTAGGCCGAATAGAATAATATTGTTAAACCGAATAGAGCAACCTCATAGGCCGAATACAATAATTTGTTGGCCGAATAGAGTAATTGCAATTAATTTTCTAATGTTTTAACATTTTCTTGAAAAAATATGCAGATGAGTTATAAAACAGCTGGGATGAGTTGGGGTGGATATTGGGATGGGTTACTATATAAAGGTGGATAAGTTCAATGGTTATACTTGTGGGAGGACAATCTGTATTATACTAGTTTGCTTTTAGAAATTCATAACATAGTACAAGTTGATTTGGATTATTGGGGTTATAAAGTTCATTCTCTGGTCTAGTACAATGGGCGTATGTCTAAATATAATATAAAGAATGATGCACATGTAGCAGAAGTTTTCAACTGTGTTGATGTAGTAATGATGTACGTGACACTCCTTCCTGTCGCTGGCAATGCAATCCTTCAACATTCTGCACAAGCTTCAGGGCATAGTTTGGATTTAGGGTTGGGTTTAGGGTTTAGTGCAGGTCCGAGCAATGATCCATGCATGAGGGCACAGTCTAGTGGTAGGCTTGATTTTGATTTGAATGTGGAGTACAGTCCGGCCTCAGAGATGCAGCGGTTTGGTTTTAGAGAATCTGTAGATGATGAAGCTGATGACAACGCTGGTGATTATGAGGATGATGTACATACATGCTTATAATGATGATGTTGAGCCGGGGAATATGACAATCGAAGAAGAATATAAAAACAATGAAGATGATATACAGCAGGGTTGTAATCAGTCTTCTAGCGAAAGTGATGATGACACTGAGGAGAGAAGAATCCAAATGTATGAAGAAGTCTCTGATTACATACGTCAGAGAGGCGGCCCTAACTTTCTTGAACCGATTAGTCGCGACTTGTCCCGTCCTGAAATGCAGCCATAAGATTTTCAAAGTATACGGCCCACCACCCGTCTTTGGTTGATTCCAGGTATGCATACTATGTTTAGATAGAATAGAACTAAAGTAAATTTTTACTTTAAACTAATGCACCTGATACGGTCATAGGCATTCCGGTTGAAGCTGACAGAGAAGATCAGATGACTTTCCCTGAGTTTGATGCGTCTGGGGTTCCTCATGATAAAAGTGTATTTGATACACAAAAGAAGTTGCAGATAGCTGTAGGGATGTATAACTTGCGGAATGGAGTGGAGACCATTGTTGAAAGATCTAACTCGACCAGATAATAACATGGAATGTAAGCTAAAGGGTAAAGCAGGTTGTCGATTTGTGATGCACGCAAGAATGAGCTATGGGTTGTGGGGTGGTTAAATTCTTTCAACATGACGGTTGTTTAAATAATTTAGACAGGCCCACTCCTACACAGGTGTCATCCAGTGTAATCAGTCAATATTTTGCTGCTAGGCAATTTGATAAGATTACTGGGCTCCGACCCCAGGCGATGAGAGAAGAGATTTTGAAGGATTTCAGGTTCGACATTAGCTATAACGTGGCGCTAAAGGCCAAACACCTAGCTGTTGGACACACGTACAGGGATCACGACAGCTCATTTTATATGCTCCCTGCATACATGTATCAGTTGGAGTTGGCAAACCCCGATACGCACACCTGTATCTCTGTTGATGAAGAGGACCGTTTAAGCAGGGACGGATCCAGAAATTAAAAATTGGGGTTACAAAATGTAATTATTAAAATAAATTTTATATTTATATTATTAAACAATTACTAATATTTATAAATTATAATTATAATTGCAAGCTATTTTTTACTTTTAGAAAACTATTTAAGACATTATCATTAAAAATATATATAAATAATAGTGTGTAAAGAGTGAATTTAGGATAATACTTTATAATTAGGGTACAAACTAATTTTTATTATTATTTTATATGGGTAATATGGTGAAAATTTTTGATTTTGGGGGTACAACTATACCCCCTTGGTCTGAAGTAGATCCGCCCCTGCGTTTAAGGTTTTCATTTTTCGCACTTGGAGCATCTAAGCGGGGATTTCTAGAATTTGATCATCCAGTTATTGTCATAGACGACACTCATATGAAGGAAAAGTACGAAGGCATTGTGTTTGCCGCAGTTACGAATGATTCAAACCGTCAGATATTTCCACTCGCATTAGGGGTTGGCGACGTCGAGAGCAACATGTCGAGGATATGGTTTTTAGAAAGGGTTCGAGAGGCATACGGATGTCCACGAGATCTTTTGATGTGTCAGACGGTCATCGCAGTATCGCACATGCTATATCTACTGTCTATCCTGAAGCACATCATGGTTTGTGTGGTTATCATTTAAAGAATAGGTTGGCAGGTTATGGAAAGAACATTTTGTATAGATTTAATAGTGCGATGGATGCATACCTATCGAGTGATTTTGATAGGTTAGTCTTCCAACATCCACTTCGTCATAATTTCACATTTACAAATGTCATCCATTCAATGAAATTCTTACCAATGTTTCCCTTTTCATTATTGTTATTTTCAGCTGCATGAACTCGTTGAGGGGCCACCGATCGTCGAACAAGTTAATGGAATTAGTTGGCTCGTGGGGATATGAGAGATGGTCAAGGGTCCACTATCATGAGAAACGGTACGAGTTTATGAACTCTACATAAGTTGAGTCGTATAATAATGCCTTATTCTGGGCGCGCACGCTACCTATATGCACACTCCTAGAGATTGCCCGCACAACTACCTTGAGGTGGTTTTACGAACGTCGAACTCAAGCTGAGCAAGAGAGTACCATTCTCTGCAAGCGTGTCCATGACGAGCTAGTTGAACTTTCTCTTGCTACCAAAAAGCTATCAGTATCGAGATTCCTGGGAAATAAATATGCAATCAAAGATGGAGATCAGTTATTCACTGTGGACTTGAACGAAAATAGCTGCACATGTGAGAAGTTCCAGAAAGAACTTGTTCCATGTATTCATGCGATGAAGGCAATCGAGTACGTAGTCATACATCTTATTTACTCGTATTGATCGTCTGAGTCTGTAATTATTATAGTATACGTTCTTCAGTACTTGCAAGTTGTCATCCAGTGGTTTCGTGTCTACCGTTTTCCATCGCACCAGTGTATTAGGGATGTGGGTCGGGCCAGTGATGCTGTACCTCATTACACTCAATGGGACACACCTGACAGTGTCATGTCACAAATTGTTAAACCTCCGCTACCACACAGGCTGGCCAGCCGACCACGAATGTCTCGGATAAGGTCAGGAATGGAGTCATCCAGGAGACGTCACAAAGAACATGTTTGATCGCGCTGTCGACAGCCATGTCACAATCGAGTAAATTGTACTAGAGCTTCAACGTCAACCAACGGTCCACCTCCTCCTCCAATGGCTGCTCCTAATCCCCGTTTACGAAGAGAGAAAAAATGTAGCATATATGGAGAAACTGGTTATACTCGTGGCCGATGTCCTTCGCATAACAACCAGTAGATTACACGTGCTATTATATTTAGAATGAGTATTAAATAAAGAAATTTTGAACATAATTACGCGGGTCCTATTTTTGAACGTTTTAAACAAATACACTGCATGTCAAAGTATTAATACTGCAGTTCATACTACGGAAATAATGGTACCAGCCTGAAAGATTAGAAAAGCAATATGCCTCCAGTAATGCAACATGTGATCGGGAGTGTTCCAGTTAAAGTCCCTCGTTAATAACCCGTCTATGGTCCTGAGAGACGCTTGGCCGCAACTGGAGTCGTCTTCCTGTCTGTAACAAACCTCTGCGCGAGCTGGAGTCAATGGGAGAGTGTGCAAAACCCCTCGAGGGTCAATCTCGCGCAGCAATGCTGGAATGACACGTCTAAATGGTAGAGTCTCTATCATCCAATGCTCCCTCATGTCGGGCTCATCATCCCATCTATGCCGGAATGAGTCAAAATACAAGAAGGTCATATTCTTCGTAATCAGGGCACATGGGTAGTAGTGCGCAAACGTGTGGACTATGAACATAATCTGTCAAAATAAGTAACGAGGAATGCATATATTAGATTTAGAACCCTTGGTCAAAGTATGAGATATAATTATATGATCACATCATGGGTTAAGATAAAATACCACGTCACACTCGATCCATGGCCTGGACCCCCTCCATACGGGTAAACTCTCTGCTGCGTACGCACAAAGATCTGTTAACAAGTCATCACTTATGTTGGCAAATGTCGTTCTGTTATCTGTGTACCGCCTCGTGTGATCTTAGAGGAAAATCATTGTATACGATTAGTCTCAAAATTACATGAAAAATTTATACATACATTGATAATGTGGTTGTTACTTACAGAGAATTGCATGTCCAGAATGCAGTACTTCCCAACTTCCTGAAGGACGTGAACGCCTATTGCCGCCGCTCACTCTGATAATATCCGAAGGTATGCATCCAGGTGCTGAAATATATAAAAATTTATTACAGAATATTGTGAATTAGTGTAGTTATTTACTTATTCAGTATACACATGAAGACTCTCTCAATTATTTGGTCGTCAAACCAAACACTGGGTTCCTCCATCCCAGTAAAAAAATCACTGCCCACTCCACGGCCGAATCCAACGTCAACCCTGAAATTCAAAATTCTTTAACAACAAGCACAAGTATTCAAAGTAATGTATGAAAACTTCTAAAATAGTATATTAACACTTACAGATCATTGCTTGTCTTAAATCATAGGTACAGTTGCCAGCGGCGCTCCCGGTCAGTCGTTGTGAATGGTGACTGTAACGCTGCACTTGGGTTTCTTGGCCGCTTAGCACGCATCAAACTATCTTGAGCGATACCAGGTGTGGGGGCCATCGGACTCACATGATCCACCACTCTAGAAGGAGAAGATCTAACCCCTGACCTTGAACTCGATGGCTCATGCTCAGACCCTCGGTTCTGTAAAATATCAGCTCGAATGCGCCTCAACTCCTGCGTAAGTGCAAGCCAAAATAAATGTTGTGTCTGATGCTCAGACACCATATGACATGCAAGCTGTGTTAACAACTCATCCTGCTGATCCAGCCTACGGAAGATTCTTTCTTTGAAATCCTGATCATATTCGTGCTCGTCCTGATCATATCCGTGGTCATCCTGATCATGTCCGTGGGCGTTACTCATCCCACTCCCATAAAATACTGGGGGCTCATCCACTCCAGCGTCATAGTGCTGCTGTCTATCATGCTCATTTATAGCTCGAGCATGCCAGCTACGAGCAGAGGACGGAGGAACATGATGCGTGGGATCATACGATCTCGGCTCAACATACCTCGTCTCTCCTGAATCATGTCCACTGTGGTCAGGAGTAGGAGTATAGGGAGGTCGGTAAGAATGCTCATCCCAATTTGACACCCAAGCTGAAGGATCATCCATGTGCTGGCCTGTCCACCGATCCTCATGAGTCACACCCGAATAATACTGCTGATCCCATGGATTACTAGTAAGATCGTATGCCTCTGCCGCGGTCTGCTGCTCCACATATGAGAAATCAGCCGAACGACCTTTCGTCTGGGGTTAGAAAATGCCTTGGTGTACAACCTCATGATCAACCCCTGCAAAGGATCATCATATATTCCAATTTAATAACCCTTTCTTTGCTCCTGAGGAAGCACCAATGGAAAATCCTCTACTACAAGATCCTGATTCAAAAAAATCAATACATTTAGGTACAATATCACTGATTTATCTGTACCGCAATGGATTGATGATTCATAAAAATTTTGATTTCATACTCGAGAAAATAGATTCCTATCAACCTTCTTCACCTTACGAAAAATCCATCGCAAGCAAAGTGGCCTAGTATTCTCCTTATTGGTAGGGACATGGTCATACGGTGCAGTAAGGGCAGGTAGACGCTCGTACGCCCAAACCTCTCACACGTAAACTACATATGTTAGATTATTACTGTTGCTGAAACTAGTAATACACTATAAGTTTAAGTGATCTACTACAACACGTACCAGCAGCGCAAATGTACAACCGTAAAAGTGGTATCTGTACTTATTGGGGTTAGCTCCATTAGGAAGTTCAGTCAAATGTGGTCCATAAAGTGCAGTAGAGTCATATAACTGACCTGGCCCCAAGGGAATAAATCTCATCTACGCTCGTCCTCTACTAGCACCCAAACCCAGTTGTCTACACTCACCTTGGTAACATCCGATCCAAGGAGAAAATAGTACAACAACAGCACCTTTGCAATTTTAACCGCGTTCTCGGGGCTAACACCACTAAATTTTGTACCTTCAAAGTAACGGGCAATCTCGCTTACTAATGGTCTTTCTCCCTGACCATAATACGTATCGTACACCCCACCAGGAAGAATATGATACGACACATTCGGATCAAACCTCACTCTGTCCCGAAAGCAGAGCCCCATTATCCGCATGAACTCTACCCTACTAAATGTAAGGCACTCGTTCCCAACCTAAAAATATCTAGCAGTTACATCATCCCCGCTAAGTATGATCTCCATTGTCATGAGACCGTGCAGATTAGCATGCGCGATCCGATCGTCGTGAAGATCCCAGTAATGACCAAAACAGGATCTCCTGAACATCTCATCCGCATTACCCCCAACCCTTTTCAACTGATTACAGACAATTGTCATAACAACCCCAGATTTGCAGTAATTATGTATACTGCAGTTCTGCCCCGGCATAATTGGACGCTTCCACTCATCCTGCACAAATTAAATTTTTTGCTAAATAATATGTAACACACATCAAATAGATGTACTCTGCTTCAATTCAACTAGCTTACCTAATAGGACAATAACAGATAATTATATTAAATAACAATAAGTTTACTGCAGCAACTGAACAAATATTCGCACACTCAATCATTTGTTCTATTCGGCCTACTTTTCCTTTTATTCGGCCTACACACTGTTCTATTCGGCCTACAAATATTTCTCTATTCGGCCAAGGTCAGTGCTATCACATTATTCAAATTACACTTTGTTCTATTCGGCCTACACTTGTTCTATTCGGCCTACAAATTTGTTATATTCGGTCTACAAAAAGCCTCTATTCGGCCAACCAACATTTCCAAATATTCTAAAAAATACACTCATACAATTTTTTTATTCGGCCTACACTTGTTCTATTCGGCCTACAGATTTGTTCTATTCGGCCTACAAAAAAGCTTTATTCGGCCAACCAACATTTCCAAAAAATTCAAAAAAAAAACTTATACACTTTGTTCTATTCGGCCTAAACTTGTTCTATTCGGCCTACACATTTGTTCTATTCGGCCTACCAAAAAAGTTCTATTCGGCCTACCAACATTTCCAAAAAAATTAAAAAAAAATACTCCTACACTTTGTTATATTCAGCCTACACTTGTTCTATTCGACCTATATATTTGTTATATTCGGTCTACAATAAAACCCTCTTCGACCAACCAACATTTCGAAAAAATTCAAAAAAAAAAAAATAATCACCCCCACTGCGGTCCTACATTCTAAACATGATGTATACACAATTAAGTCGCATTCAACACATTACATTTCCAAACCACATCTAACAAATAGTATATACAATGAATTCACATTTTACACATATGAACAAAACCACACAAAATGTACGTCGTATTCTCGAAAACAAGTACCACAAACTCAATGTAGGACACATTATAAACAAATAACTCACAATATAAAAATACAAATAAAACTGCTTTCATACATACCCCAAATTTTGCCATTTCAAAAATTCAGCAAATTTACCTCGTCGGAAACGCCTATTCGGCAGATGAAAAGGAGAGACTGAGAAAGGGGGTACTACAAATAGGTGGCACTGCTCTTTGTGCTTTGGGACGAAAGGGAGAGAGGATGTTGGACGAAAGGGAGAGAGGAAGAGAGAATATGTTGGATGAAAGGGAGAGAGGAAGAGAAAGGATGTTAGACGAAAGATGAGAGAGGAGAAAGATGGAGTAATTGGAATGAAAATGACGTTAATGATATGATATACCCCACCAACTCACATCCAAAATTTTAATTTGAAATTTTTAAAAACTTTAAATGTGGTCCACAAACCCACTAAGTACAATTTTAAATGTGGTTCACGTATCCCATTTACTGCAGTCAAAACTGACATGATATGTCCACTTTATTTTCGTTCTTTATCCGACAGTTTTTGGAGATAATTTGGGAAGTCCACTAAATAATGACTAGTAAAAATTATTCTTAACTTATATTACTATTTAAAATTGCACTTAACATATATTACTTTAAAATTGTACTTAATCAAAAATTACTATTAAAATTCGCTCAGTTTGACAAAACTAAAACACAATGAAACTTCATTGACATAAAGAAATACCTTTAACAAAGAGTTCTACTCTAGGAGACCTAGAATTGAAATGAAATAAATGTCAGATGTAGAATAAAAGAGACTGTGACGACGTGTACTTTGTATTTAATGATGCTACTCCCATGTCATGTTATTGGAGGGTAGAAAAATGTACTCCCGAGAGCTCTCACATTTATTTTTGTTATAAATAAATTACTTACTTTTCCCAATTTAATTACCACTTCATCCTTCCGATTAAGTTGTCGTTCTACAATAAGATTCACTATTTAAAAATAGAAATACTAACATCTCAATTCAAAGTGTAGTTACATTTTAATTTTAAAATTGTTATTATTTTTTAACACACATAATATATTTTATACATTATTTTTTAATTAAAAATATCATATTACCTTCAAAATCACTAAAACTAATCAAAAAGTAATTAAACTTAAATAACATGAAACAGTAAAAGTGAATCTACAGTTAGGATGAAGATGAAGGGAATATATTTTTATGCTCTCACATTCACTGTTATAAAACTTTTGTCAATGTTTAATTTTTTTTACAAACATTATTAATTGTGGGAGGATTACGTAGTATTTTTAGATATACTAGTTATTTAGTACGTGCACGGTGAACTACGTTACTTGAACGTTGAACTTAATAATATGTATTAACGTGAGTTACAATTTTAATTTTTTAAATTAAATTAAAACATGTTCCCTTCATCCTGTGTACTCGATCTTCATATATAAGAGTACGTAAAGGTTGAGAAAATATTCTATTAAGGTAGATGTTGTAAGGAAAAAATAATAATAATAAAAGTAATGAAAAGAAAAAAATGGATAAAATTATTAGGTTTCGGATAGTAAAAGGGAAAAAATGTGTTATTTTTTAGCATCTTGGTATTATAGTTGTTTGACACTTGCGTATAATTTTTCTTAATATAAATTTTCATGGGAAGTACTAAGTGAAAATATTTTATGAATTGATTTTTTGAAATAAATAAATTAGTAGGCATCTACGCACTACTATCACATCCATCATGCCCTTTCCATAAGTTGCATTGAACCGTGTTTACTTGATTACTTGGAGGTAGAAATGCACCTTTTACTGCATGTACACCAAAAGTATAAAAAATAAATAAAAAAAGAGGAAAAAGTAAGAAAAATAATTTTGCAGTCCAGTTAAATCCATGCGCATATAATCCATCTTAGAGCCATCTCATTAACCTCTAGAATAGGTTGTCAATTTTATCCGTCGAGTCGGATTACCTGCGGGGGTACCCGGGTGATTGAGTAAGGATAGGGCAGACAAAATCGGATAGAGGATCGGGTAACACCTGTACCCAAAAAAAAAATCATTGGGTAAGGGTAGGGTACGATTTCCCTTTTATATTCGCGTACCCGACCCGATTACCCGTTATATATATATATATATATATATATATATATATATATATATATATATATATATATATATATATATATATATATATATATATATATTATATTATTAAGGAGATCGTAGTTTTTGATTTACTTTAAGTGTTGGATTATGTTATTTCTTCTCATGTTATTATATTAACTACATTGATTTCTTGTTGTTGCACTTGGATTAAATATTATTCTCTGTTATGGACTTTATTTTTATGCTTTATGTTTTATTTTGATGTTTTTGTGTCGATTTTGAGGAAAAAATGATACGGGAAAGTGCGGGTCGGTGCGGGTAGGATTGGTTAGGTTCAAGTTATCCGTATTACACCTGTTTAAAATATTCGTTCATCATTTCTTGCGGGTATCCGTATATCCGCGGGTTACCCATTTACCCAAAGAATAAACCCATATCCTACCCGATTGTGCAATTGAGGGTAATAGGATAGAGTAGGGTATGGATAGGGTAATTGGGTAGCGGGTAGTATGTGGATTTGTTCAAACCGTACCCTACCCTACCCGTTTACATCCATACTCTAAAATTCAGCTTAGCATAAATGTATTGGACTATAGCTTATCACCACCAAATCAGTTTATCAAATGTATATAGACTTACCTCCCCTGTTAACACTGTGACCATATAAGGTGTAAAATCACCTCCAACAGAGTGCAAGAACATTTCACTTGCTGATGTAACAAAATGGAACTTTCCTACAATTCAAACCACTTTCTCTCTCTTAACCCATGATTAATTAGAATGTTCATTATCTTCCCCAACCATTGATTTTGCACTACTTTATAAAGTTTCTTTGTTTTGTGCTCTGGACTTGTGGCAGTTTTAACTCAACATATCTGTAAAATTTCCATAAGGTGAACATAAGAAAGGAATGGTGTGAAAGTCACAGGCTTTTAAAGAGCAACAGAGTACAAACCTATCAGTTTCCTTCCATTTGTCAACAATAAATAAGACCAAAATTACCTGGCTGATCTATTGGAACAATCGTAACCGCCGATGAAGTGGGAATGGGACGTAGCCATTGAACTCCTCCAGCTACTCCGGGGAAGAACTTGCCAATGCACAACAGAGAAATTGCAGATATTAGAGAAATGTACAGAGAGAACTCAAACGTCATTCAGTATCTCTCATAATCTATTCTCAGGCCCACACACCAATTGCGAACTCTCTCTCTCCTTTAACAATTGACAATAGACGTTTCAAATTAATGACAAGTTAACATTTGCCTCATACATAACTCTATAAAACATTTAATTAATAACTCTATAAAACATTATAATTTCAAAATGATCTTGAAAGTATTTTTCTTTTTCAGTATCAAGCTATTGATATCTATTTTACACGTACAACATAATATATAATTTATTTATTATTTTAAAATGATGAATATATATTATTATCTTTTTAAAAACAGTTTAAATTGATTTTTACAAAATATTCATGCAAATAATAAATACTATAACCATAAAATTAATTAATTAAAAAAAATATGAATAAAAAGAAAAAAATGAGATAAAGATGGGGGAAAATAATGTTTTCCTCCATTTATGGTGTAATAAAGAGGCACAATCTGTAATACTCTTTTTCATAAATTTGATTCTTTAAATCTAAACATGTCCCTAATATCAACTTTAAATTATGTGTATTTTGTATGTATGCTTCTTATCACTCTTGTGTCTTTCTGCTTTGCCTTTCTCTCTCTCTCTCTCCCCTTTCTCTCTCTATAAAGGCAAGTTCCTCCAGCCTACCATTTTCCCTTCCCACCTTTTTCACTATGACTGATCCCCACTCAAATCTCTATTCTCAATGGCTCTTCAAATACAATTCTCTCCACCATTTCTCCCCTTCCAATCCCAATCCCTACATCCAAAACTACTACTCCACCGCCGCCGCCGCCGCCGCCCATTTCAGCCAAACCCCACCACCCTCCCCTCCTCTGAGGGAAGCCCTCCCCCTCTTGACAAGATATGAAGAGCAACAGCAAGAGCCAGTTCATTCCTGTTCGAGTATGGATTTCGACAAGATTAATGTTGAAAACAACGGACAGACATCATCGTCCACAGGTGCTGGTGATGAAGAAGATGGTGTCACGGTTGCACTGCATATAGGCTTGCCAAACCCTAGTGCAGCTGATCTTGCTTCTATGTTGCTGTCCAATTCTTCTTCATCTAATGGTGATAAGGAAGAAGATGCTGATCTATCTCATGGGTACCCCATCAGTAGACTCAACAAGGGACAGTATTGGATTCCTACACCCTCCCAGATTCTTATTGGTCCAACACAGTTTTCTTGTCCTGTTTGCTGTAAAACCTTCAACAGATACAACAACATGCAGGTACAACAAATTAACAATCTCCCACATGCATATTCATTGCTAATAACCTTTTCTTGAAAAAAAAATTCTTGGGGGGTGGGGTGGGGTGGAGGAAGATTGTGTGTTTTGCATGAGGTGGGAATTCTGATTATTGAATCTGATTGCTGAATCTGAGCAGACTTTTAAACTGAGAGGGATCACTTCATTTATGTGATTGAACAACACAGGCAATGTTCCTTATGCTTTTATCTCTAATTGGTCTTTGAAATCTGTGCTAGCTCTTATGGAACTGACTCAACCTTCTTCAGATTGAACTTGATGAATTAATGACAGAATTTCTCACTCCCTCACACACACTTACTGTGTGTGAAAGAAAGTTTTCAGCCTGAAAAAGACTTGAAAAGCCCATACCTAAACTTTTATATCTCACTATCATCTCAAAACAAGACTTGTCTGTCTCTACACACCTCAATACTTTCACTTTGGAAATTGTTCCTACCCATGGTAGCACCATTTTTCTTGATTTATTTTTTTTCTTACATGAAAAAGATGAATAGTAACATCTGAAATCTGGGTTTTCATCCCAAGATTTCTGTCCATTACTCACTCTTATCCTTTAGTGAAGAATTAGTTACATAAATCTTATGAATATATAATTAATCCAAATCAAGAAAAGGGAGTTGTACTTTTGTTGAATGAAATATGAATCCAATTCAATCAACCCCAATTTGCAACACTAAATTAATCTTTATGGGTAACCTCACATTCAAGATTCATCTTTCTCTCTCCTCTTTCTCTCTCCAGATGCATATGTGGGGGCATGGTTCACAATACAGAAGAGGACCAGAATCCCTGAGAGGGACTCAACCAACAGGAATGCTGAGGCTTCCCTGCTACTGCTGTGCACCAGGTTGTAGGAACAACATAGATCATCCAAGAGCAAAGCCATTGAAGGATTTCAGAACCCTTCAAACACATTACAAGAGAAAGCATGGGATCAAGCCATTCATGTGCAGAAAGTGTGGGAAAGCTTTTGCAGTGAGGGGGGATTGGAGAACACATGAGAAGAATTGTGGTAAGCTTTGGTACTGCATTTGTGGTTCTGATTTTAAGCACAAAAGATCTCTCAAAGATCATATTAAGGCTTTTGGACATGGCCATGGAGCTTATGGAGCTGATGGCTTTGAAGAGGAAGATGAACCAGCTTCTGAAGTTGAACAAGATGATGATTAAAATAAATTAACAACATAGTTTAATTTATCAGCTTAATTTTAGGTTTATATTTTCTTGGATTTTTAAGTAATCATGATAAGAATTAGCGTGCTTTTTTTTTTCAGACTTTTTTCTTGATTAATTAGGATTTTTCTTGCATGTGTTGGATGAATTAAGCTCAGTTTACACATCACATTTAAACCTTCTCTGATTTTCTTCTTTAAAAAAAATAAAAAAAATGGAACTCTACTTCCTGTGATCTAGCAGAGCAAATGAGGTACAAAATATTGGGGTTAATTGATCTTGGCTTTTATCTCTTAGTTTATTAACCTGCCTTTATTTAATTATTACAAGAACTCAAACCTTTTGAACTAAATTAGTTTGATGATTTTCCATGATAATTAAGAAACAATTAATTAAGATAACATTTGATTGCTTATATCCAGGTATTACAGCAATCAACAAACATTTAGGGACAGTGGGCATGGGAAACATAGCCCCATAAAGTGCGGGAAAGCATGCAAACCCATCTCCTAGTTAAATTTCTTCTAAACATTTCAAATAATTGGGAGTCATGAGAACTAATATAATAATATTTCAATATAATCTTTATTTACACATTGGTGTTGGGGGTGGGGTTGGGGGGGGGGGTGGATGTTCAGATTTATGTTCATGTAGTGAATTATTGTGCAATTATTCTCATCACCTTCTCACTTAAGTTTCTGATCATTCAAGAGTATGATCAGTAGTTTTGCCACTAGCCCATATATATAGTATAACATTCTTTTAATAATTTTCTGTCAAAAAGCTCTTTTTTTGCATACTAGCTAGTGAAACTTTTACGTGTACATAGCCACTGGATAGTATATGGTTTGTGAATCTTAGATTTGAGAATATATATATAGTGATGATGTTGAGAATCATGATGGCTCTCTTTCCTCCTGGAAAAAAGAAAGTCATGAGATAATGAAATCCAATCCAACATGAATGGATATATATACATTCCATTCATGTGTGTGTGAGTGTGTGAGTGGTCCAAGCTTAGTGGGATACACATTGAACTTTTCCAGGTGTTTTTGTCTTTGAGTTGTTGTGGTTGAGAGGGTTCATTCACTAATCCAAAAGAATCAAGAAAACAGGAGAGTGAAGTGAGAGATGAGAGTAGTGTACTATATAGAGAGAGAGAGTATATTTGGGGCCTAATGTAGGATAAATTTCCATATTATATATAGGCTAGAACTAGAACTAGAACTAGAACTAGAAGAGAGTAATGTACATGTACATATAGGCTTTTGGTGCTGCAAATACACCAGCTTTTAGGGTGTATATGATGCCCTTTTGCTTTGGCTAGTGGGAGATATAGGTCTGGTCTTGGATGGAACATATACCATATCAGATTCACTACCTTTAAATAATTCAAAGCAAATGATTAGCCAACTCTCTATTCCTTTATGAGTGTGTGAGAGAGAGAGAATGTAATAATAATAGTCATACTATAAATAATGTTCTACCCTTTTTCAAATGATTTTTTTTTATCAGGCAAAGTTAGTTATTAGTATAATTAGTTTACTAAGTCTTCGTACATCCTTTTTCATTTTCAAAGGATTAAATTAATGATCAAGATTCTTGACAATTCTATTCCATAGCACCAACTCAAGCTGTTAATTCCAACTCGGATTCTCTTCACACTAGTATGTTTGCTTCAAATCAAGAATTCTACCTTGATTATGGAGAGTGTAAAATTAGGTGGAGGTGTGTTGATTTAGAACCTATTAATGTTGGTGGAAAATATTGTGATTGTTTTAATTTGGAAGCTAGTTAAATGTGGCTTGGACGTTCAATTACATATTAAACAAAATATGAGAAAATATAAATTTCTTAGGCAAAGTATGCAAAGGCCATATTTTGAGTTTGAATGTTTATTTATCTTAAGAACAATGGTGTAGATCTTCATCCTACCACTAGTACCGTCCCATGAAGATCACAATACATAAAACTTGCATGCCCCCAAATCCGGTATTTTTCGAAATGTATACTACTATTTAATATTAAATGGTATACTCTTTAGTATATAAGAACGCGTACCCTTTATTTCTTAAAAAAAATTATTTTTTAATTAAATATTTATACTATTAATATTTCAGCTGATCTTTTCAATAAAAAAATTACCCCTTATTAATTAAAGTATATATTTTTAGAACAAAATATTATATTCTTACCTACCTTATGCAACCTGACACAAGAGACCAACTCATACACTTCATAAATTTCACTCACACACAACATTAATATAATTATATACTCTATATTAAAATATGATATCTCAATCAATTGCACATTAAAATAGAAAATTTATTAATTTCCATATTAATAGTAAATATAACATCATTCATGAGATAGAGGGAGTATGATTTAGTAGATCTATATCCTATGACTTATCATTTAGTCAATAAGTAAATACTCCTTATTACACTTAAATATCACAAAAAGTAAATATTTTATATTTTTTTATTAACTTAAAAAACAAAACTATCTTGTACAATTAATAAAATTGATAAAAAAAAATGCATTTTCTCAATATCCATGCAAATTAAGTCAATTAGTTACAATTGAGAGGGAGTACTGCATTAAAGCATGGGAATTATTAAGTCTATGAAGAAACACACACATGTATGATTTATATATATCGGGGTCGAGGGAGGTGGGGTGGGGTAGTTGAGAGAAGATGTAGATGTAGGCAAAAGTTTGTATTTGTTGAGGTTATATGATATTAATATCTCCCAACAAAAACCTTGTTGCCTCCAATAGATTGCCCATGCAATATAATCCCTTCTCATAAAAAAAAACTGTAGATTGAAACGACATCTCAATGACCATTTTGACTAGATGTAGGCAAAAGTTTGTATTTGTTGAGGTTATATGATATTAATATCTCCCAACAAAAACCTTGTTGCCTCCAATAGATTGCCCATGCAATATAATCCCTTCTGATAAAAAAAAAACTGTAGATTGAAACGACATCTCAATGACCATTTTGACTGCCTCTCTCTCTCACACACTTAGACCGGAAATAGTGTTGGTGGGGAATACTATGAAAGCACTTAGGTTGTTTTTTGTTAGACAAGAGGAGCTCATCTGTTGTGCAAACCCCTTTCACCCTTTTATCCTCTGGATTCTGAACACACTGCCTACCATACACCTGCTGTAACATACACCCTCCATCTACCCACATATGTATTTTTATACATTTATCTTTATACATATGGGTAGGTATTATACGCAACCTTTTTCAAGGTACCAACCAGGGTCACTTCACCATTGTTTTCACTTCAATTTCATGTCGGCTTATATGTGTTCCATTTTGTGATATCTAATGTCAATATTTTCACCTAAGTTAGAAACGCCACTAATTTTTTGATTAATTGAATTCTCTCCCTTTAAAATCCATATTGATGTCAATCATCCACATGCATGTATGTAATATGTACACATCCCCGTCGCAAACTCTATACTAATAATTAATATTTGACTTTTTGATATTTTGATTTATTCTCTGTCTTAAAATACGAAGCCCATATTGCCCTCCTAATTTTATGTATTCCCCTTGTTTCAAAATTAAGTTCACTCTTTCTTCAATCCATTCGTTTTAATTTTATTAAGATTAAATCTACTCTTTCCTCATTTATTCGTTTCTATTTTTATTAAAATTAAATTCACTTTTTACTTATTCATTCGTCCCACAAAAAGTTTAACCATTTAAAAAATAAATTCTCAATCCAAAATCTCAAAAATAAACTTTAATTTCAAAATTATAATTACTTTTTAACACAAACAACATACTTTATACTATATTAATTATTTATTATCTAAAAATTATACTCCTATATTACCCTTTAATTCAATAAAGCTTGTCAAAATTATTCTTCTTTTAAACAATGTAGAACATGAAGGATGAACTTATACGTAGAGATGAACTTATACATGGGACAGGGGCATATATATACTATCTCGTAATTGGATAATTTATAGTATAATGTGTGTATATTTATTTATATATACATGGAAAATAATGCAGTGCATGGTATTGCATGGGTGTTGTCAGGGAGACCAAGAATCCGAACAAGAAGGATTTATGCGTATATGTTTTATCCTTTCTTTGTATTCATATTCCTCTACAAAGGAGACAGCTTTGTCCCCCCACCCTCAATTTTTTAATTAATTCATTCTCTAATTTTTTATTATTAATTTTACCCTTGCATTTTCTCAATCCCAACGAATTTTAAAATATTACCCATATTACATGGAGTGTTGTATTGTATATGGATATATATCATATAGACACACACGTGTGTGTACGTAGCTATAGGTTTGCCTTAATAGACACAAGACAACAGTGTGCATGTTGTAGCTTTGCAGTTCAATTCTTTTGTCCTACTTTTTTATTTATTACTCGTATGACGTCATAAATAGGATAATTGATGAAATATATATAGCATAAATATGATTTATATGATTGATCTTAAGTGAATTTAGGCCCAACAAATATGTAAAAAACTAAAGAAACTATAGTTCAACAATTTGAGATGCATTAATTAATTATTTTTTTATGGAGGTCGGAAATTGACATCGTTGATAAATAGTTATAGATACTAAAATTAAAGTTTTAAATATTTAGGAAATGTCAGAAATGCCCCTTGATTTAGTATATTATTGTATAATTCATGAGAGACAACTTTAGTTCATACATAGGCCCCTTTGGGGATAAAGATAAAGAGGTAAAGGGCAAAAACCATTTTTTGACTCATGATAACCTTTGAAAAAGAGTTATAGTAATTTAATCAATTTTAATTTTAATTACGATCAATATACGTAAATAATAATTAAAAATAAAAACTCTTGTTTAAAAAAAAAGAAAAGGATTTTTATATATCCTGGGTATATAAGATCTCCTTTTGCAGTTATGATTATCCATGAAATATGCTTGTTTTGATTGATTGATAAAGCTATCGATCTTTGATGTTAATTTTTGGTAGATTCCAATTTGAATTCATACATTATCTTTGCTATTTGGAATATTTATGTAGATAAAATCTTCATGCTGAAGATACAAACACACTTTGTGGGTGAGAGAAGAGATGCAAATTAAATCGAGGTTAATCTTTCTGCATATCAAATCAGTACTTATATGTTCATTGCATAATAACCCAGTCTAATATTCTTATGGGAGACTAACTATTCGGTGTCATTCATTTCTTATAATTACTACTAGATACATAGCACTTAAATTATTACTATAAAATACAAATTTATATTGTGCAGTTTCAATATTACCCTTTTATTTCATTTTATCATTAATAAAGATATTTTAATTACTATCACAAAAAATCATTTACCAAATTTGTTATTTTTTAAATTCTTTATTAGAAACATTGGGAAACTGTTATCTAACACAATTGATAAACGACGAATTTCAAACTTAATTAAATCTCATTCCAGCGATTAATACTGCACAATTAGTAAATAATTTTGAACAACTAGTGAATAATTTTGCACAATAATTTATGTATATATTTTTCCGACGAATAATACTGCACAATTAGTAATTAATGTTGAACAACTATTGAATAATTTTGCACAACATAATTTAACTAGTTATTGTTCAATTAATATTTCATTCTCCCACTATTACAAACAATTTTTCATCATGAATTTTCAATCTCCCTTTTTTCTACACCCATTAATATTTTGAGATTAGTATCCAAAATTTCCCAAATTCTAAGGTTTTGTCTATCCGTATGTTGAAGAAGACTACCTATAGCATTCAGACCAAGCCTCCTCGCACATGCGTGCCATAGCTCAGAGTCCAAGCCATCTCCTTCATATCTCTCTCTATCTTATTGATTCAAAATGAAATTTATAACTCCAATAAATGCTGCAAATAATTCAACAACACAAAATCAATATCCAAATCTTTGTACTACTATTCCATCAAAAATCAAAGATCTAAAGAAATTACCTCTCAGAAACAGCAATAGTTCACCATTCCACCGCACCTGAAAAATCTTAACAAGAACAGAACCGTTTAAGAACAACGAAACGCTCAAAAAATCAATCCATCGCCGGCAAAACCCGTATGAACACGCACATAAAATTCGACTGCAGCTTGATTGAAACAATGGTTGGAGGAGCTTCTTAAATTGATGTTGTTCCTATTAATAAGCTTGTAAATAGGAGGGATTGTGTTGGTTACAGATTAAAAATTTAATTTTTAAATATTTTATTAATATTAGGGATATATTAGACATATCATTTTAAATTTTTGTATCTAATAATAAATTTGAATGCGTGTATCTCATCGTAATAATACTTAATCCTTTGTATTAGAGAGTAATTAATCCTATTCTTATTTATTTATTTATTATTCAATAAGTAACTAATTAGGAATGGACTAATTAATTGGCCAGCGTTTTTATTTATTATTTTTATTTTAAACTTGCAGCGAGGTTTAAACTTTTAACGCTCCTATAATTTTTTTGGTAACACAAAACTATCTAAATTATTTTTCTATCAATTTAAAGCTTAAAATATGTAAAACTATCAATTCATGACCTAAATTTATCAAATATCTCCTATGTTATCAATTTAGATCCTAAATTCAGGTCCTCAATTGATAGTTTTACATATTTTAGGTCCCGAATTGATAATTTACCCATTTTTTCAGGTTTTGTATTGATAAAATTACTAATTTTTTATACTCTCTCCGTCCCCATTGTATTTCACACTTTCTTTTTTAATTAATCCCTCAAAGTATTTCACACTTTACTTTTACTAAAAATATAAAAAAATACATTATAATAATACTAACTTTTTACACAATTTCCCAACCTAATATTTACTTTTTTCACACATTCTAACAACTTTACACACATTTTTCATTAAATTAACTAAAATACATTTTTTCTTTCTCACTTTATACATTAAATAATACTCCATCCATCTGCTTCTAAGGTGTCCATTTTACTATTTTTGCCTTCCGGTTCAAAGGTATCCATTTCCCCAATTTAGTAAAAAAATACAAAATATGACCCACTGTTTCCTCTAATACAACTATCCATTTTACATATAATAATAATACTCATTAATCCACATGCAAAAAGAAAATGGACACCTTAGAACCGAACAGAGGGAGTAATAAATTTTTCTTAAACACTGCGCACAAGAATACATGCAGTACATCAAGGGACGGAGGAAGTAAATAATAATAATAATAATAATAATAAAACAATACTTTTTATATTTATAATTTATAATTTTCATTGTTTAATTTCTCAATATATATTTTGTTAATTGATTTTTTCCTTTCTTTCAAAAATTAGGCAAAATTTGTGTGTGATATGAATAAAAAGTAATACTGAAAATTATAAAAAAGTGATAATCCTATTCATGAATAATTTATATTTTAAATAAATAATAATAAAAAGTGATAATCCTATTCATAAATAATTTATATTTTAAATAAATAATAATAATATTTTTTAATGAACGTAATAACTAATTTATAAAGTTTAAAATCTTCACGTGTAATAGTGTCACGCAGTAGTTACCGATATATGGAGTAAATTAGATCGATGTAATACATGGTGCTCACATAAAATTTGGAAATATTTTTAGAACCCAACTTCGACGGTACGGGATGTCCTGTGACACTTTGAATGATATATAATGATTGTAAAATTAGTAATTCGATCGAAAGCTACATATCATTATTTGATATAATAAATTATTATTCTTATAAAATGAAATATATATTATATGCTAGTATGTTATATACTGAATTTCGAAAAATAATAACTTAATTTGATTTTAAGTATAATCAATTTCATGTAAATATATGCATTCTATTTATGCTGTACTCTGAAAAAAAAAAATCAATTTTATCTTAATATTAGCCTATTAGGATGTACTAGTATTATGAAAATTAAAAAATATGGGTCAACATAATTTATTGACAGCTTTGATAAGTAGTACTCCCTCCATCCCAACTTCAACTTCACACTTTTTTTTTTACGTTCCAAATTCAATTTCAAACTTTTATAAAAGGAAAAAGTAACAAACTAATATCCCTCTAACATACCTTAATTTTAAATTTGTTATCACATTTTTAACACACATAACATATTTTATCATTTATTTATTATCTAAAATTACCATACTACCCTTAAAAGTAAGTCAAAAAGTGAAATTTCTTAAACTCCGTATCTGCAGTAAATGTGAATTTGAATTTGTGAAGGACGGAGTATTATATAGTAAGTATATTTCTTTTAAATAAATAAATACTAGTAGAGTTAACATAATGCACTAATTATGAATTTTGTTTGAATTAGTTTGCTCAATCAAATCAAGACCACTCCATACACTTTATCTTCCAAGGCTGATCGACTAATCATTCATGCAATTAAATATAATTGTGCAACTTTTCGTGGCCCACGAAACTAGTAGAATATTAAAATGCTTTTCTTTAAAATACTTTTCTATTAATTTCTAATTTAAATTACGATTTTTAAAAAAAAAAATTAAACAAAGGAGAAATATTTCCTTTTCGAAAAAGAGCACTTTCACCATCTTCTGAGTAGGATCTCCTTTTTCCCCCTTAGGTTTATTTAGGGTGATGCCAGATATATGCTGAAACAAAAGTTTGATTTTAACCATTTTTCATCCATATATATACCTCTCTCTAAATGTCAAATTTAAGTTTTTATAAAATTTCCAAATTAATTTTTATAAAAGAATAAATCCAAGTCTATATATATATATATATATATATATATATATATATATATATATATATATATATATATATATATATATATATAGCAATGCTAACAATTTTTATTTTCATTCATCTCAATACATTGAAAAAAAAAGACAAAATCATTCAAACTCAATAATCTAAGAATTT
The DNA here is from genome assembly GCA_023678885.1 of Pogostemon cablin. Classification (NCBI taxonomy): domain Eukaryota; kingdom Viridiplantae; phylum Streptophyta; class Magnoliopsida; order Lamiales; family Lamiaceae; genus Pogostemon; species Pogostemon cablin. Next base: position 18,435,874 of record CM043012.1, read on the forward strand.
ACGTTTACTTAAAAAAAAAATATATCCATACATAACTCACATAACATATATACTTTACATTCTTTTAAAAAAAAATCTAAAAGGACTCATTTACCCTTAATAAGTCAATTAAGTTAGCTACAAAAGTGCTCTTATTTTTTTTTTTTTAAAATTTACTTGAAAAAAACAACCTTAGCATTTCATCGGAGGAGGGAGTAATTAATTTCATCACTCGAAAATATAAATTTTTTTCTCATAATTACTATCTCTAACTTTTATAAGTTATATTTTATTTGCAGTGATCAGGAAAGCAAGGTAATTATCATTGCTTCAAACTCTTACACAATTATTTAATTTATTACATAAGGACGTTAACTTTTATAGTTCTACATGACTGCATGCACTTCTATATTTTGTTTTACCAATGTCTTCAAAATTTCAAATTCTAGTTATAACTTTTGATTTAATCAAATTGCACAATGTGAAAAATAATCGAACCATATATGTTAAATAAATAAAATCAAATTAAAAGAAACATATAGTATAGAAGAACGTACGTAAGTGATTTTTATTTTTTTTGCAACTTTACAAGTTTAATGAGACTAAATGGAATAAATAATTAAAGTTTATACAAGTTTCATTAAAATTGTATAGTATGAACCCAAATTCAACATGAAAAATTGTATATATGAAAACAACTTTTTATTTGAAATTGAATTAGAAGCTATATAAATTGAAAAAATAAAGTTTTTCAAGCTATTTACATTTTTAGAGTATACCTAGTTAATAATGGTGTGGTAAATAGTTATTTTTTTTTAATTATTTTATTTATTTAAATTAAATTTATATTAAAAAGTGTGACATCTAATACTATATTATACAACTTTTTGAGGTCTGAGCACACGGTGCGCCCAGAGTCACACAAGTTTTACATGTTAATAATATAATTTTAGATCCACAGAGTTCAGAATTCACCATGGGGTGAAAAAAATAAAGAAGGTGGTAATAGATTGGTGAAACATATATAACAGTGATTGTTGGAAAAGAGAGTGAATTGGAAGTAGAATTAATCGATTGAGTTGAAACACATAATTCCCACGCAATGTGCCCATACTTGAAATTGAGAGAAATGGTTTCACTTTTCTGCACATAATCCCCTTTGTCAGTTTCTTATGCTCACCCATTTTCAGATACCATTTTTAATGCTAACATTCACACCCTCAGAATCTTGACCATTTGCTCCCCCCTCCTTCATTTATTTTTACAATTTTAAAAATGAGTATTCCAGAGAGACCCTTATCCACCTTGCCCCAGAGGTCCCTACTCCTTCACACACATATAGACCTTAATTATAATGATGATATATCAGATATATAGTGGAAAATAATGTGTAAGTTTACATTTAGGGCTGAAAGATAAAGATAATATTTATATGTTGTTTTTGATTGAAAGAAAAAAAAAAACATCAATGAGGGATCAAAATTAGAGGGGGGAAAAACACTACTCAAATTCATGGATATTGGTTATGTAATTATGATAATAGAGGGGCTTCGTGTGTTTGAAAAGAAATATAATAATAAAAGAAATAAAGAATAAATATTAATATATAGTTCTAATTAAAATATTTCGTGGAGTGGGGGCCCCTAAGATGATTTTTTTTTCAAATGTGAATAAATTTATAATAAAGTTATGAAATATAGCAACATGTCAATAAAAATCTTGAAATAAAGTGGGAATTAATTGAGTGGATTCATCCTTCCTTCATGCACGTCCTAAAATTGATAGCTCTATATACCTAATTTTTTTTAATTATGGTTTTATAATTATTAACTTGTCTTTTAGATTATAATAATTGATAGAAACTAAATAAGAAAATAAAAACAAATTTGTTGAAATTGTTATTTCATGCATGGAGTACTATTAATGCACATTGCTTTCTATATAAAACTTTAATTAAGGTAATTAGTTGCTTTTATTTCTTTCTTTTGTTAAATAGCTTTCAATAAAGTTGACAAAATGCAATTATATATATCACTAACTTCTCTTTTCTCACTAAAGGCAAAATGATTGTTAGTACAAGGTAGACACCTTTTCTTCCCATAATGTCTTGTTTGTTTTCCTCTCTTTACAACAATTTTAGTACTTACACGTATAATATGTTGGGATCAATTGTGCATACACTCAATTAGAAGGGTGGTTTAAAGTGGGGTTTATTAATTACACATTATTTGAATTTTTATGAAAATCTTTTCTTTAATGAAATTTATCTGCAAGAATTGAGTGAATCATGTATTATAAAAAAAGAATTTGGTCACAATGGATTCTTATTATGACACAATGTTGTTCATTGAGTTTATTTATTTATTTTTTTACACAACAACTACCACAAAATAGAACGATTTGATCACTGATTTGTGATCGATTCGGTGAAATTCATGACCCAAAAAATAAAAATTTAAATTTAAATAATGTGTTTTTTCTCATTGTTTTGGTTTGAATATGCTTAATTTGTTATTCATGCTAATAATTATCTAGAGAAAAAAAGTGAGAGGGAGAGAAAAGTATCTGTTGAGAAGCCCAATTATGGCCTTTTATCTATAATTGCATCTTGGGCCTGTCGGCCCACATTCTAACTACTCAAGTTCAACATCATTTAGTTGGGCCGAGATTTATTTACTGCGGGACTGGCAAGTAGCAATATCGATTTTATTATTCAGATTTACGGAAAAGTAAACAAAATATAATTCAAAGTCGTTTTTGTTTAAATAAATAAGATTCAGAATGTATCAGAATTTATAAAATATTTTCTACAAAATAGTCAATAATCCCACACTTATTTTTTTTACTTTTAATTTTCATTTGTCTCACATTTAATTTTGTTAAAAAAAATTACATCAACCAATAACCTAAAAAATAAACTTAATTTAAAAAATATCACTCTCACAAAACACACAAAACATTTTTTTTACTTTGTTTATTAACTAAAAATACCATCATATCCCTAAAGATCAATAAAATACACAAACATGTGCAAATTGGATTTACATAGTTACTCTTTTAGACATGAAAAATTACTTTTTAAACACATAAATTATTATTCATTTGAATTAAAAAATAACTCTGCAAGTTTTTGTAAACCTTGATTTATCTGTTTCTCTTTATTCCTTAAAAAAATTACTCTTTCATTATTTCACATGATACTACTAAAAATTTTTTTACTTAAACCAGGAGTAATTAGTAAGAATCTATATTACGAGTATGACTAACAATTTTGCACTTTTCGTCTCACAGGACACATAACCTCTTCAAAATAGTTCCAATACTTTCACTTTTAGTACCAAATAATTATTTCTTTGCAAACTTGGTCCCATAATACTTCAACCTAGGAGAATTTTGCAGTTTTGGTCCCGCAGGACACATAATCTCTTCAATATAGTCTCAATACTTTCACTTTTAGTCCTAATCAATTATTTCTTTGCTGACTTGGTCCCATAAGACTTCAACCTAGCATATTTAGTCTCATTCAATTACATTATTGATCCAAAGAAATTAAATTCATATTTTATTTTATTTTATGTTTATTTATTTATTTATTTATTTATTTAATAATAATAATAATAATTATTATTATTTTAACATGTTTAAAAAAATAAAACCCTAACATTAAATAAAATAATAATAAGTTAATAATAAGTTATTATTAAAATATTTATTGTTTTCAAAAAAGACATGTTAAATAAATAAATAATAATAATCATGATAGTAATAATAAATAAATAAATAAATAAATATGATATAAAGTTACATTTATAAGAATTTAGATTCATATTTTATTTTATTTATTTATTTACTCATTTATTATTTTATTTAATATTATACTTTTATTTTTTTAAAACATGTTCAAAATAATAATAATAATAATAAATTTTATTATTATTAAATAAAGAAATAAATAAACATAAAATAAAATAAAATATGAATTTAATTTCTTGGGATCAATAATGTAATTGAATGAGACTAAATATTCTAGGTGAAGTTTTATGTGATCAAATCTGAAAAAAATAATTGTTTGTGACTAAAAGTAAAAATATTAAAATTATATTAAAGAGATTACTATATGAGTATATATACTATAGTTTTCCAAAGGTTATGTTATGTCCACTTGTATGAATGGGAAAGGAGCCCCAAGATTCATTCTCAGTTCTCCCACAAAGATACTCTCGCATACGCAACCGATTTAACAGCCACAAAGCTAGAAGATTCATGTGGACCACCCCCCACCCCAATCCTCCAACCCCAGTCAACAAACGTTAACTGTCCAGAGACTCCCACGAAAATGGAGGCCACGCCATTCTTTTTATACTAAGAACTTCTTACAAATAACATAGATGAAAATGGAGGCCACCCTGAATTCAAATCTTGATTGTACCTCGTACACTTCGAAAATTTCATCAAAACCCACCTCGAAATTGTTCTGTTCTTTCCGATTTCCTCCGAGGTTGAGCAGTTGGAGAAACAAGAAAGTGAAGACTGTACATTGTTTGGACAAGAGAAAGAGCACGGAGAATCGATGTTTTGTAAACGAAGATTTGGTTAAGAATGTCGGGAGAGGAGTGATTGGTTTGGCTGCTGCGATCTCCCTTTCCTGTGATTCATCGGCTATGGCGGAATCTCTAACAGTGGCATTTCCTGTTTCTCATACGCGTGAGGTGATCATCAAGTTGTTGAATCTAATGTGTTGTTCATGGTTAGAGAGAGATAGATTTTTTTTTTTGTAAAAAATGTTGGATTAATTTGATTCTTACTTTGTTTGTCAGGTGAATACTGTTCAAAGAACACTTGTGGAGGCATGGGGCTTGATTAGGGAGACCTTCGTTGACCCTACTTTCAATCATCAAGGTAACAAGGCAAAAACCCTTGGCCAATTTCATGTTTTTTTTGGAGATAATATGGTTTCAATTTGTTTTCTTGAATCGAAAGATGAGACATTGGTTAATTTGAAATTAAGAGGTCTAAATCTTGATTATTTGTTTAGTTAACTCTTTATGTGCTCTGCTTTGGATTTGTAATAGGGTATTGTATGAGTTGAGAAGGTAATAATGTTGTAGATGAATCCTAGAAAGGTGAAAGGTGTTGAATTCTTGCTGTGGGGCTTCATATTTAGGAGCTAATGTAATATAATCTAATCATTCATACAGATTGGGACTTAAAACTGCAACAAACAATGGTGGAAATGTTTCCACTAAGATCAGAAGATGCTGCTTATAACAAACTCAAGGGGATGCTTTCCACTCTCGGGGATCCGTTTACACGTATCATTAGTCCTAAGGTATCCATAGTTTTCCATGTTGTAATATTGCGAATTCTTCCTAAACAATATTTGTCATCAGATGTGTCTGTCTAAGCACGATTTAATCGAAAGCTTTTATGAATGCAGGAATATCAGAGTTTTAGAATAGGAAGTGATGGGAATTTGCAGGGTGTTGGCTTATTCGTCAATGCTGAACCGAAGACGGGGCACCTGGTGGGTTGGTGCTGACACTAGTCGACTGATTTTGCATTTATTCATTTGCTTTTCATTTTGTTATATAATAGGAATGTGTATACTCATGCGTCCGTATATGCGATTCTCCCTCGTTCTTTATTCTGTTATACTGAATACTCTTTTTCTTGAATCTAAAATTTAAATTTTGACACAATTTGGCTTATCAAGTTAAAAGCAGCTGTTATTTTATTTCAGGTAGTTTTGTCATGCATAGAAAATGGTCCAGCTGCACGCGCTGGTATACACGAAGGAGACGAACTAATGGAAATAAACGGTACTTTTCTCGACTGCTTAACTTCTCAAATGCTCACTCTGAAGAGAAAATTCTCATTTACTTTGGAGAAACTTTCAAGGGAAAAAAATAATTTGAACATGTGAAACTCGAACCTCATGTTTATATGCATTAAAGCTCTAAATTTTACGGAGGTCGTCTTGTTTAACATGGCTTGCAATATAGACTTGTTTTTCTTTAAAGCGGAATAATCGAGCTCTTAAATGCCAATTTAGATTACATGTATAAGTTGCTACTACTTAAGATCTTCTCAGTACAGTGAAGTACTTATGTACTGAATCATCATTGTATGAATTCTGATGTGGCACATCAGGTGAAAGACTCGACGGAGTAGCCAGCGAAGCAGCCGCCCAAAAGCTCAGGGGACGAGTAGGAACGACCGTTACAGTAAAAGTTCACACTGTTAGCATTCCACACTTGATCTTTTTGAGTACTTAACAGCATCATATAAACCCTATATTTATCTTAAAGTCTTGTCTTGCCGACTTTGTATTGTAATATCCAGGTTGATGAGGTGGGGAGTCCTTGTGTGAGAGAGGTATAGATCCACTACATGTGTTTCTTAGGTACTCTGAAATGCAATTCTAGAGTCACCATTTTTCCGAATGCAGTGAGCTAATACATTCTATTTCTTAAGGTTAAGATACCTCGTGAAGTGATAAACCTTTCACCTCTCTCTAGTGCCATCATCCTCCATAAATCGCCCGATGGACATCTATCAAAGACTGGTTATGTTAAGCTCTCATCTTTTTCTCAGGTATGTACATTTACTTGCATATGTTATTTGTTCAAGATTTCGATTGAATTATGTTAAGTAAAGATTTGAATGGATGGAAGACTGCTGCGTTCGAGATGGAAAACACGGTACACGATATGGAGGATCAAGGTGTTCAATCATACATACTGGATCTAAGGAACAACCCGGTAAGTGTACTCATTAAGGATGGTGTTTTTTGGTCGTTTTTGCTTTGTATTCGGCTATTTTTAGTGATTTTTTGCCGTCTCCAGGGTGGTCTGGTTAAAGCAGGACTCGACGTTGCTCAGATTTGGCTCGATGGAACAGAGACACTAGTCAACACCATTGATAGAGATGGAAATATGTTTCCTATCAACATGATAGATGGGCATGCATTAACACACGATCCACTTGTTGTCCTTGTAAGCTCAAGCCTTGATCATTGTTTTTATTACCACATCAACCAAAATCTAATTCAAATCAACATCACCAAACAACAACAACCAGTAAAATCCTACAATGCTGTGTTTCTTATGGAACAGGTGAATGAGGGGAGTGCTAGTGCCAGCGAGATTCTTGCAGGGGCGCTCCACGACAATGGTCGAGCTATCCTCATTGGACATAGAACGTTTGGCAAGGGGAAAATACAGGTATCATCAGAAACATCAAAAGAGTTCTTTCATTCTTTGAGCTTCTTTTACTCAACTCCATTCATTGAGTGCAGAGTGTGACTGAATTACAAGACGGATCAGCCCTTTTCATTACGGTTGCTAAGTATCTGTCGCCGTCCCTTCATGACATTGACGAGGTTGGCATCACTCCAGATGTGCAGTGCACAACTGACATTCTTAATTCTCCCAAAGATTTGTTCAAGGATGGAAACTCATCTGTTTCATCTTTAGAGAAAGATTCTTGTATCTTGGTTGCTGAGCATCAACTTGATATTCAAGAATCCAAAGGATCAGCTTCTTGATCATGCAAGAAACAGCTTGATTGATATCCTTAAATTGTGTAAAAATTTGTTATTAACTCATTATGATTATTACAGTGGTCGTTTTCAAGTAGTATGTACTACGTGTTAGTGTGTGTATTTTTGGGTTAATATGAAAGTGATACTTCTTGTGGAATGATGTGTAGATGTGCTGTGAAGTGGAATTACGTATTTGACCTTCGCAAATATACATCTATACTGATAAAATCAGGATAGTGTCGCCAAAAATTCACACCAGATGTTGATAACTTTATACTTTCAGTCAAAACCTGTTTTACCTTTATTGACATCAAAATAATGAGGAAGACTCGTTTGTGAGTTCGTCTCACACGAGGACTTCTATGAAACCATAAAAATTAGTAACATTATTAATAATAAGTGATACTCAATCGATAAAAATTATTTGTGTCAAAACTAATACTCCCTTCGTCCCTTTAATTAGTGTCCGTTTATTTTTTACACGTAGATTAAGGAGTATAATATTTTAAAATGTAATAAGGTGAAAAAAAAATAATTTTAATGTGTAATGAATAGTGTTATTAGATAAAAGACCAAGCTTTTTCGTGTCCATAAACTATGGGTAGCCTATCACTTGAGAGCGTGGAGTAATATATTATGTGTGATACATTAACCCAAAAAAGAAATAAATATTTTATGTTGGGAATGAATGAAATGGTAAAATGAACGCTATGAGGAGGGAGTATTAATAGGCAGATTCTTTTTACATTTTTATTTTAATATCTTTTGTCATTGGTGGTTCAATTTATTCTCTAAAATAGGTTTACTTATATAGTGGGGTTAAGTTAACATAGGTTAATTTATCCCCAAAAACATGTTAAATTTGTTTACTTTAATTTTTAACTATTCCTTGGTGGTTGTTGACTTGTTGTTCTCCATTTACAATGAAGGTTAATTTTTTAACATTTACAATTTTGCCCATACTTAACTAAATTACATATATTACTCTTTTCTAATTATAATTTGATTAATATTTTTTCTCATTTTATTCTTATTTAATTTTTTTATAACATTATTAATCATTTATATTAATAACATAATATTGATATAATTAACTTTTGAAATGGAGTAAAAAAATTGATCAATTTTTTATTTTTTTAAAACATTATGGAATAAAAAAAAAGCATAATATTTAACGAGAAAAACATACTTTTATAACTACTCAACTAAAATATTAGTTTTGAAACTACTATTAATTTATAATTTAATGGTAATTTTCTTATAATATAAACATAGTTTATTATATTAAATATTAAATTATATAATTTTTAAATTTCAAGATAGATGTTATATAACTACTACTAATTTTGAATTTACGGATATAGTATACTTTAATTTTTATTCATACTAAATTTTAATTAATTATATTTTTAAAAAATAAAAATATACAAATAAATATCCGAAGTTTATAAAATGTTTAAAATGTGAAATTTGAACAAAAAAATAAAAAATTGGAGTATTAAATATTTATTATTACACCAGTAAAGTTAAATTTTTTTTTTCTTTTAAATAACTTTTGAATTTGAACCATGAGTCCATGACTAACACGTTTGCTTGCAACTTTGTCATAAATTAAACAAAATTCAAGCTTAACAAATTTAAGGGTAAGAAAGTAAATTCAGTTCGTAAACACACAAGGTCACAATAAACCCACCATCTCTTTTTTGGGTTATCGTGAATAGTGTTTTTTGTACAAGTTAACCAGGGCCTTGCACATTTACTTATGCTTACAATCAAACAATACTACTCTAATATTACATGGTAGTTGGATTCCAATAATGTTATATTTTGATTTGGCGCCTCCTTCGTCCATAAGCTCCACTGAACCCTCTCCTTACCTTTCTCCTCCCCGATCCCCTTACCGGACCTCTGTCCTCCAACGGAACGATGTCGGAAATAAATCAACTGTGTGATTCGTTGCTTATTCACATACTTTCTTTCCTGACGGAGCCAGTAGGCTTAACCAAATACCCATATTTGAGAAGTGAAAGAGCGGCCGCTGTAAAGCAAACTGCGATCACGAGTGTGTTGTCCAAAATGTTAGGCGGATACGGTCGTCATCGTCGTCCGTGTTCATCGTCTACACCGGAGAAGGTGGTCGAGGGAAGAACTCCACAGTGCTCAGATTCCCGTTGAACTCACACAAGAATTCAAATTCACGTTCTACCCGTAAGAGTCACAACTGGGCGATTAAATAGGACCAAAAGTGTAAGGCTATGGGCCAAGTGTGTCTTGGCCCAATACTTTTGAGAGAAGAAGACCAGCATTTGGGCAAAATACCCAACGGGCCCAACAAATCTCCACATTGGCCCAAATCATCTACCCTTGTGTATAACTAAATGGGAATTCATCATTGCACTTTTCCTCGGACACCTGCAAAACGAAAAGACACAAAGTCAAATGCAAGATCCAGAAATTTGACACAAAGTCAAGATATCACAAAAGATACTCAAATCTAAGCCGAAGCAAAGATCACGGACACACAGTCACAAAATATTTAAAATATCCCAAGGGCAAAATAAACGGAGCACACAAGCTCAAGAGTGGACACAACATCCACGGAAAAGAATTGCATACAGCATGCTTCAATCAAGAGAGTCGACATGCAAGACCTAAATTTTTCAACAGATAAGCATTTAGTACCCATATCAGCAGGATTAAACTCAGATGCAATCTTTTACAGGTTAACAATACCTTTTTCCACAATATCACGAATGAAATGATACTTAACATCTATATGTTTGGTTCTATCATGGAAAACATGATTTTTACATAACTAATCGCAAACATACTATCAGAAAACACAGTGGCACATTTGTCAAGAAAACCTATTTCATTCAGAAGGCCTTGCAGCAAAATAGCTTCCTTTAAAGCATCAGTAATAGCCACGTATTCAGATTCAGTTGTAGATAAAGCAACCACATGCTGTAACTGAGACTTCCAACTTATGCAAGAGCCACACAAAGTAAACACATAAGAAGTTGTAGACTTCCTATTATCCCTATCATTTGCATAATTGGAATCAACATAGCCAACAAGGCTCACACCATTTGCAGATTTGGAAAAGCGCAAACTTACCTCCATGGAGCCCTTGAGGTATCTCAAGAGCCATTTCAAAGCCTCCCAATGAGGCGCACCTGGATTAGTCATATACCTACTCAAGCAACTAACAGAATATGCAATATTTGGTCTAATGCTAACCATAAGATACATAACAGACCCAGTGACATTGGAATAAGGAACCTTTTCCATTTCAGCAATTTCAGAATCAGTCTTTGGAGACTGATCCTTACTTAACACAAAGTGAGCAACAAGAGGCACATTCACAGTTTTAGCAGACATCATAGAGAATTTACTCAAAATCTTTTCAACATATGAAATCTGATTAAGCAAGAGAACATTGTTCTTCCTATCTCTATATCAAAATTATCACATAGACTCTTTTGAACAAGCTCAACATATTCAAGATTAGGGCTAACAATTAGCATATCATCCACATATATGAGCAGAAAAACAGGAACAGAAGTATCAATCTTGAAGTAAAGACAATTATCATGCAAGCTTCTCTTAAACTTCAACGATGTCATGCATTGATCAAATTTCTTATTCCACTGTCTAGGAGATTGTTTCAAGCCATACAAGGATTTCTTCAAAAGACATACATGATCAGGATTTTTGGGGTCCACAAAACCCTCAGGTTGTTTCATGAAAATCTTTTTGTCCAAATCACCATTAAGAAAAGCCGTTTTGACATCCATTTGCTTCAATTCCCAATCAAAATGAGCAACTAATGCAAACATTATACGAATAGTGGTGAATTTAACAACAGGAGCAAAGATTTCATTATAATCAACCCCTTCCTTTTGAGTAAAACCTTTTGCTACCAATCTAGCTTTAAATCTAACATTTTCAGGCTCATGTTTCACTTTGAAAAGCCACTTGCAATCAACAACAGAGCAATGAGCAGGTTTTGGAACCAGAGTCCAAGTATGATTAACATGCAACGATTTCATTTCATCTTTCATAGCATTTAACCATTTCACAGAGTTGTCAGATTTTAAAGCCTCTTGATAGGTCTTAGGTTCATTATCAACACTTTCAAACGCATTACAAGCATGAGTATCAATATGAAAATCATCATACCTAGCAGGTGGCCTAATATTCCTTCTAGGTCTATCCCTAGGCAACACATAGTCATCATCTTCAGGAATATCATGCACATTTTCATCATTGATAGCAGGTTCATTGGCAACAAGTTCTTGATCAACAACAGTGTCAGACAAGTTTTCAACATCAGATAACAAAGGAGACAACTCCACCTCACTCGAAGAAGTGGTAGGATCATGTAAAGGCACAACATCAGGCAAATGAGCAGATAAGCAAGGAAATTCAGATTCATTGAAGATCACATCCCTACTAATCACAATTTTGAAACCCGATTCAGAAAAATCCCACAGCCTATAACCTTTAACACCCTCAGGATAACCAAGAAAAACACATTTTCTACTCCTAGGCTCCAATTTGTCATGTTTCTGACGCACAAACGTAGCACAGCCAAATACACGTAGCACAGAATAATCAATACTTTTACCAAAAAACACATAGTCAGGGCACTTACCCTTTAAAGGCACAGAGGGGGATTTGTTTATTAAAAATGCTGCGGTAATAAGCGCCTCACCCCAAAACTTTTTAGAAAGTCCAGAAGACACCAACATGCTCCTCACCCTTTCTAACAAAGTCCTATTCATCCTCTCAGTAACCCCATTCTGTTGGGGAGTGTAAGGAGCAGACTTATGTCTCACAATTCCAGATTTGACACATAAATCATCAATGACATTATTGCAAAATTCCAATCCATTATCAGTTCTAAGATACTTAATCTTTTTACCCATTTGATTTTCAATCAAAGTTTTTCAATTTTTGAACTTTTCAAAAACATCAGATTTGTTTTTAAGCAAAATCACCCACACTTTTCTTGAAAAATCATCAATAATGGACAGAAAATACACATTGCCAACTTGATTTGGCTCACTAGAAGGTCCCCACACATCAGCATGCAAGTACTCAAGTATATCACTACACGAAGAAGTCTTAGGGTATGGGGAAACAGGGAATTTCACCTTCGCATATTTGCCTTGCACACAAGAATCACAGAAAGGAATGCATGTAAGCTTATCATTACCAAAAGAACCAGCTTTATGCAATATTTCAAGACCTTTTCCACTCATGTGACCTAATCTACCTTGCCAAATATTTGTTTTATCTTCTTTAACCGCGTTAGCAGACATAACAACAGATTTAGCACAACAAACATACAAGTTATTCCTTTTTTCAGCATTAAAGATGGGCACAGAACCCTTTACAATAGACATGCAACCCTTTCCCCACCTACCCTCAAGCCCCTCATCTTCAAGTGCAGCACAAGAAATCAAGTTGTTACACAAATCAGACACATGTCGTACATTTTTCAAAGTGAATACAGATTTATCTTCAAAACGCAAGCAAATGTCACCAACACCAAGCACATCACATCTTCTTTCAATAGCCATAGACACAGATCCATGAGAAACATTTTTATATGAAGAGAAAAGATGTTTAAAAGGTGTCATATGAAATGTGCAACCGGAATCCACAAGCCATTCACTATCACACAGAGATGAATGCACAGAATTCACACAATTATCAGAAATAGCAAACACATCACCATAATTCACAGATTCAGAGGCAACATTAGCATGATCATTAGAATTATTCCTCTTAGGATGAAGACACTTGTTTGCAAAATGTCCCCTTTCATGGCAATTAAAACATTTCTTCTTTTTCTTGTCCCCATTCTGATTATTCTGGGATTTCACATCAGAATTTTTGTCCTTGTTCTTATTCTTGTTCTTGTTCTTGTTACGATTGTTAGGTTTCCCCTTAACATGCATAACCTCCCCAGAATTCTTAACACCCCCATTTTGTTTTAAATTATGCTCTTTGCTTTTTAAGGCATTCACCACAATATCAAGAGTAACGTCATCACGACCATACTTTATAGCAGACTTGACATCATTGTAAGAATCAGGTATAGCATTTAAAAGCACAATAGGAGTGTATTCATCAATATGCTTGTCACCAGTTAGCTTAATATCTTGAATCAACTTCGTGAACACATCCAAATTTTCTTCAACATCTTTGTTTAAATCAAGTTTAAAACGAAAGAATTTTTCCAGAAGAAACATTTTACTAGGCAAAGATGTTTCAGTGTACAGCTTATCCAACGTTTCCCACAAAACTTTTGCAGACTCATGCACACCAACTTTTCTAAGCACATGATCAGAAAGATTCAAGATAATCGTAGATAAAGCAAGCTCATTCATCTCAGCATTTTTAGCAGGTGTATCATCCTTATCATACGAGTGATCTACAGCTTTGAATACCCTTTGTTGAATGAGTATGCACTTCATTTTCTGTTTCCAGATTCTGAAGTCTCGCTTACCATCAAACGGTGCTTGTCCAAATGAAGACGAAGCCATGAGTATTTAAAGTTGAGCAGAACACACTTTGAACGGAGAAAATACAGAATTACAGAGCAACAATCTGTCACACACCAGGTTGACACTACTCTAATCACACATAAAGCGAGAAACGGAGCAGTATAACACACAAGGACAGATTTTCAGCAGCGGAAATTGAAAGACTAAGATGACAGTTTCACAAAAGAAACAAACAAGAACAGTAATAAGAGGGGCAGCCGCCTCAGGGCATCACACAAGAGCAAATAAGAGGGCCAGCCGCCTCAGGGCATCAGACAAGAAAAATAAATAAGAAATACTAAAGCTATTTCACCAGAGCGGTGTCTCCGACGAGAACACCGTACCACCTCTACGAGCCACCAGCCCGTTACTTAACGGGGGCAGATCCCTCGTAGTCTTGTTCACGTAGCAAACACGAACGGGGCAGCCTTCACTCCAAGTTTCAACCTACACACAAAGTGAGAAACATTGGAGTTTAGTAAAGGCACAATCTGAAAAATAACTATCCGGAAAACTAACAAAACAAATTTGAAAATTTTCTGGACAATATAAAATGAGAGGAGAGACACTTCCCTTCCACAAAATGGAGAGCCCAATCTGACCGGAACCCTAACTCCGGCGGTCAACGGCGGCGGTGGCCGGAACTCAGCGGCGGCGGTGGCCGACAGTCAGCGGCGGCGGCCAACTGGATTCTCCCACCGGTAGCGGCTTCGTGACGCCCGGAGACGGCAGGTCCGGCGGCGCCTGGAAACCCTAGCGACCAGCGTCGCGTTCCGAGCGGTGGCGGCGCGAGCTCCTTCCTGTCGCTCCGGCGAGCAGCGGTTGAGCGCGCACGGCCTTGGGCAGCGACGACGCAGCGACGTTCGCGAACGGTGGCAGGCAGCGGAGCCCGTCGCGCGATTCAGGTCAGCTCGCGATTCCGTGCAGGCGACGGATGCTGAGCGCGGACGGCGGTGAACGAGCGACGTGCGCAAACTGGAACAGCGGCGGAGCCCGTCGCGCGATTCCGGTCTTCCGTACGGCGGAGCCCTAGCGGCGGCGCGGCAGCTTCGGGCAGTTCGGGAATGACGGCGCGGCGGCAGTTCCAAGCAGATCCCAGTCGCAATTCCGACGGAGCGACGTCGTACAGGTTGCGACTAAGCACGGCGGCGTTGCGTTTCCGAAGGCTGGAAGCGGTGGCAGCTCCGATCCTTCAGATCCCGGCGGCTGGAAGCGGTGGCTGCTCTGATCCGGTCAAATCGCGACTCAGATCGCGATTCCGGCGAGGAAATCCGGCGGCGACCGGACGGCGGCGATCTCCCACCGGCGGCTGACGGTCAGCAGCTTCGGGAGACGGACGGACGACGAAACCCGCTCTGATACCACTGTTAGGCGGATACGGTCGTCATCGTCGTCCGTGTTCGTCATCTACGCCGGAGAAGGTGGTCGAGGGAAGAACTCCACAGTGCTCAGATTCCCGTTGAACTCACACAAAAATTCAAATTCACGTTCTACCCGTAAGGGTCACAAATGGGCGATTAAATAGGACCAAAAGTGTAAGACTATGGGCCAAGTGTGTCTTAGCCCAATACTTTTGAGAGAAGAAGACCAGCATTTGGGCCAAATACCCAACGGGCCCAACACAAAAGATGGCGCTATGTTTGGGCCGAATTGCCGGTGCTTAGTTTTAACAGATATAGAAAACATGAGTAAGTTTGTGGCTATGGTTAGCAGGACTCTGGCCATCCGCAATGCAGACTATTTAGAGAAATTTCTATCTTGATTTCACGTTTTCACGATTCTTGGCTGTTTTTGTTGATGGGAAGGCCAAGGTACTTTTTCCTAACACTGAGGGTTATGCTGATGTTCTATCGCAATTCATCCTTAGAAGAGTTGGAATATGCATATTGCAGAGTCTCCCCTCAGGGAAGAATAGAGTGGAGGGGATTGACTAGGCTAGAGTTTCTTTGGATGGAGTTGGGGAGGATGTAATTGAGAATATATTATCGGGATGTCCACTTCTGTATAAATTGGGTCTACAACAGTGTTGGGGAACTCTCCCAGTGTTAGTAAACTCTACCTTGGCTGGAGATTTCAGCACCCTACTTACACTATCTGGAAATTAAATCAGAAGGAGACAGAGAAATTCTGGTGAGAAACATTCCATGTGTGGTGAAAGCTTTGATTGATATTACTGGAGTGATTCCGAGGAATGGATTGAAGCAACCCGCCATATCCCGGAACTCCACCTCACAGATAACTTAATTAGGGCACTGCTTCTTCTTCTTATTCTTCTTTTGATCCATTATAGAACAGAACACATTCTCATCTCTGTTTTGTGTGTTTGCAGTTAATATCACAGATGGTGAAGAATGGATGGCAGATTCCATTATCTTATAACCGAGTATCTTTGATCCTGCGTCTGTTGGTTGATGGTTTGTGCAAGTACACCATTTTCGGACTGATAAGTCTGCTCGAGTCTTCTCCCCAACTCGAGAGATTGGAGGTATTCACCCTTCTAATGCCAAATTACGTAAGTATTCATACACATTTTTAAGCATTAGTAAATTTGTTCAAAAGAAAATGAGATAGTATTGGTTCAAATATGTTGAAGTGGTCAATTTGTTTCATTTAGGATTATATCACGAATGATGATTTCAGTTCCTGCGACTATTTGCATTTAAAGACCGTTAAAATTGAATGCACATAGGCATTAGGTCTCCAGTGTATGAAGATATGATTCTATTATTGGCCCGGATTCTGCTTCGGAGGGCGAAGGCGTTGGAGAAGATGGTGATCCTCGTCAACTATATACCTGCGTTCACGAAAATAGTTGAAGGAGTGAATTCTTATCCCAGATCATCTGAACAAGCACAAGTCCTCATCCTCCCCTTCTATTGATGTATGTTAATTTCATGATGCTATATATCACAGACTTTTTAAGATGACTTGGCTCTATCTGTTGACCTGAACTTGGTGTTATTCTAGTGTATTCTTGATGTTATTATTTCTTTGTTAGACCTATAACAACTTTTGAGAATGAATGTACCATTTGCCGCTACTTATAACCTCTTTCTTTGAGTTCCATGGAAATGATGATTGCTTCCTTCTCCTCTTTGCTTCTTAACATCTTCGGCTAGCTAAAAGTAGCATGGATGTTAATAAGCAATTAAGGTGCAATAATTTCTGGTAAACAAGAGTATTTATACGAAGACGATGACCCTAAGTCGTGTTTTCAATTCTGATAGGAAGTTTATAAGCGCGTTTGTAAGGAATGGCATTTTTAAGCATGTGTTATATTTTTACTGTAATCCTTTTAAATATGAACTTATAGAATCTTAAGATATACCCTAATTCTAATTCTAATTTATAGGTAGAATATATCATCAATTAATCACAAATGTGAAACTATAGTTATACTGTGTTGTAAACCTTATTACTTTGCTGGTTTAACATTGATTAAGGGTAGCTTAATTAGTGTCTTAACATGATTGTGAATGTGTTGCATGAGTAAAACGGGTGCAGCGTGGTGTATGCAATCAGTTATAACAAGATCATGCCACTTGGGGACAGTTTGAATAGGGTATGTTGCAGCTTGCATTGTGGTTATTTAGATGAGTTAGGAGCAGTTCTTGATATGGTTGCTTAGCATGATACATAAGCTTTTAAATGGGATTAGTTTAAGCCATTTTCATAACCATTTAACAGCTCAATCTAAGGCTAGAAGTTGGCATCAGCAAGTTGGTTCTTATTTGGCAGATTCTGATTTTTTTGTGTATATAAGCCATTTCATTGGCTTTAATCACTTGTAATCAATTCATACTCTCATAAGCAATAAAAGATCTCTCTCCATTGTGGATGTAGGCTCGGTTGAGAGCCGAATCACTCTAAAAATCCGTGCATTCTCGTTTCTTCTTCATCCATGGAATCAGTTCCATAACTTTCATTTCTTCAATTAATTTTTTCTTGATTTTCAATCTAGTTTTTGATTCGATCTTCTATCGGTGATAAATCCACGACATATACTTTTAAAATTAACATTTAACCCTAGAGATAAGCATTAATAAAATAGCAAATGAATCTAAACAAGCCATAATCTCTTAACATTGTAGTGACAACCACCTTTGTTATTGTTTCCTCAGTTCAGGGGTGCGTAGCGTAGAACCTCCCCATCAGTCGCCTTTTCGTTCTCCCTAGCTCCCAGTTTTACCTGACTTTACAATATTCTCAAGAGACTGCACTTCCCAAAATTGCACCTGATGGAGAGTCAAATTTGTTATTGCTAGCTAGCAGTTGTCTCACATGTGTCTCAACTCTTGGAATCTTCATTGTCGTTAGAGATTTTTTCAGAATAGCTCGTGGGATCGACCCTCTTGGTCTCAAGTAGATCTTCTATCAAAGCATCACCATACAGTAAATTCGGCTACTCCATGTTAGTACTTTCTTCAAACAACGGAAGTAGCTCCCTAAGTTTCAGTTTCGCATTGCCTTCTCTGTGGTCTTTCTGTCACTGCTTGGAGATGATTATTTCACCTCCTCCTTACTACTGTTGGGGGAGGGAAACTTAAGGAGAAACACAGTAGATGGGTTGTGGCAAAGGGAAAAACGGTTGCAAATGTGGATGTCTTAAAAGCTTTGCAGCCTATGATATTCACATACAAAAAAGATTACAGAGACAAGTTCATAACTTCGTTGTCCCACGTTACTTTGCACCGTTACTATATATACGAAGTTTTTAAAAAAAAAATTTTATGATCAACTTTATCAATTTTTGGAGAATAATGAGTAATATATTTAGATTATAAATAAATTATAAAGTATATTATGTCTGTCAGGTGTGAGTGATTAATTTGTAATTAAGAGTATTTTTAATGTTAAAGATTGATATGATGTTCTTTTTTGGAAAAATTTCAAATAAAAGCCTAATTTTTTTATTTATGTCTCAAATTTGGACTCCATTTTAGAGGTGTCTTATTTGAGTGCTTGAATTTTTTTTCCTCAAAATAAGACTTATCGTAATTTTTTTTCCCGAATTCAATATATATTATAGTAGGGGACACGATGTGTGTTTAACTGTAAGGTTAACTGCTTATAAGGATGGTGAAATGTTGTGACGTTTCTAATAGGGGACACGATGTGTATATTTTGTCCTCACGAATAGTATTGCATGTTTATTTAAAGATTATATTACGACTGGAACACCGATTATATGTATGCCTTTGTGACACTTCCCTACAAATGAATTGAGCAATTTTATATGGAATAAAGCAAGTGGCACTAGTCGATTATGAGTTTGTAAAGAATTGTTAAAATGGGTGTGTTGTCAATACAATTTGTTTGCCCAAAGCAATACGTTGAATCATTACCCTGAATATGTAACAGGCCTGTATTTTACACTGCTTTTTTTAAAATCGGACAAAGTTAATTGCTAGTATAGTTAGTAGTTAATTCACCAACCACCAACCACCCTTCTATCTCAAAACCTCCCTATTACTCCTCACATATTCGTTCCCAACGATAATTGAATCTTTATTACACTGCGTTCTAAACATAGCAGTGTAGTTGTATAAGGAGAGCCAGAGTAAGGTACACTTTTATAATGGAATGAAATTAAAAAAATAATTTTGACAATTACAGCTAATAATAAATTAATAACAAATAAAAAAATAGTACCCTTATATTAATGTAAATACAAATTAATTTAACAAAATAGTGATTTTTGTCTCTCGATACACTATATATATAATGATATAATATTTTATTTTAAAGAATATCTCCATTTTACTTATGAACATAAATTTTTCATCGACTGAAACATAAATAGTAAAAATATTTAAATTTAAATACATTGTATAATTTTTTTTTAGAATATCAAAAGTAAATATTTTTATATTAAAAAATATAACATTTAATATTAAAAGTAAAACTTAAAAAAAACATAGTATTTGAGGCACGTGTCCACACTACCAATAGTGAAATACACATGGAAATTCCCTCTACAACAGAAACTGCCCTCTATTATCGACCTTTTGAGTAATCTGAAATTGAATCGTGGATCCAAATTTGGGGTCAGGGAATATTTTAAATAACTTCGGCCTCTCCTTTTCCAACGACGGCCCATTTCCATCACAGTCCTTCCCACCCTCTTCCGCGATTCAAACAGTGCAGTTAATTGGCAAAGCTTCTTTGGTAATCTTTACATCTCCAGTTCTCCAAATACTCCTTCCGTCCCAATTATATATTTTCCTTTCCTTAAAAATAAGAATATGAGATCCACACAAAAATAATTTATTTATTTATATGGGCATAATAATCTTTACATCACACTCGCCACTAATACAATTATTCACTATGTATTACTTATTTCTCCCATCATGTTACGTTAAATTATTATTATACTCCTTAATTTTCGTTTAAAAAAAAAGCTTCGGTATCTCCAGGACGACTGACGAGGGAGTACTCTTCTTACGTGTTCTTCCATTGCCAACTTTGCTGAAATACCCTCTTTACCTTGTGTTTCAGAGGTTAGTTTGCTGCTTTTCCGTTCGAGTTGGGGTTTAATGGCCTTTCTTTAAAATCTTCTCTTTCTATCTTATGATCTTAATAATATGGTGTGATCGGTAGAATTTTTCTGTTTCCAACATCAATTATTCGGTGTGATTATATTTCTTGAAAAGGAGATATATCTGCCTTAATGCACATCTTACATGTGTTGTTTTCTTTTGGTTTATTATCATCAATTCCGAAATTGCTATGAAATAAGGGGTGCGATTATTTAACCAAACTTAATTTACGGATTCTTTAATGAACTCATTGTTATTAACCGGTAATCTGAATCATGGCCAGACAAATTTATACTTACCCTACCTGAATCCAATTAGAAAAGTTAAAGGATTTGGTGAGCTGAGATTCTAAGGCTGAAAGATTTTCAGGAACAAAGGAAGAAGCAATGCTGGAGAGGAAAATGTAAGTTCAGTTTTTCTATTTCAATATAATGATAGAGGAATTGTACTTCAGTTCTTGATTTACTTTCACATTTGCTGCATCAAAGTGTGTTGTGACTTGTGAGTGAATCTGGTGTTTTTGAAGCTGGGAAAGTTTAATTATTTCGTTGTTAATATCAGGGGAGCCATTGAATTGGGGCTCCGTTGTCCGGAGAATGTTAATGGCATTTTAGTTGATCCACAACCTGACTGGACTTTCGAAAACTTGCTCTCGGAGCTGGATTCTATAGACAAGAAGCTGAATTTAGGTTTAGATTTTCCCACACCTTTTACTAAATCTCAAATTCGGTATGTCCTAAACATTTCTTTACTGTTTTTTTTTAAAATATTTTTTAAATTATGTGATCTTTTATGATCTTCATAAATCTTACAGAGATATAAGTCCTTTAAAGGACAATAATTCTTGTGGGCGGGGCTTTGTGATGCATGTATCTGATGATGAGAGTGATAGTGACGAGGCTGATATTAAACCCTTGGTGTCTGGTGGTAGAAGATTCACATGTGATGATCTCTATCTGAGGTTTGTTGTACTCGACTGCATTAGTGTTTTGAGACTCTAGCACAAGTAAATTGTTGGAAACCTCAAGGTAAATCAAATTCAATATATAGTTAAAATAAATATTGTTACATGGTTATGCCTAGTGTCACTTCACCACCTAAATGAGTTTTCCGCAAATGACAGATAATAATAAAAAAATTTATTTTGATGTCATAGCAATTAGCACAGTACCATGATTTCAAGTTTTCATAGGAATAAATATGAGGAAGACTAAAATTATTCTCTGTATAAGGAAATTGAATTTTGTGTCATCACCTTTAAAATGGTTTGACAAATGAAAAATGCTTTATCTGAAGTTGAGTACTGGCTTTAAATTGCTTAATTTTATGAACAAGCATTAACTGTGAATAGGAACCTAAAACTGGCAAATGGTTAGCTGCATGATCTTTTTGACAGTATTTGCGTCGCATAACATTATTATATCGAATGTCGACACATGTTAACATTCAACAATTCCCTTGTATCTCAGGACTATAGTTTTATAAGAACAAGAAAATTTACGTCATTGTACAAGACTAGGGGATAAGCTAAAGAATATGAACAACTATGCTTATGTTCTTAGAATTGCTTGAGCTTTGTTTCTTTATATTATCACTTGATTTGAAACTTGGAACTTAATAATATTGTTTCTTACTCCACATCTGGTTTCTTCCATCTCTCTTCTTTTTATCTGCAGTGATGACTCTGATGATGATATGACTCTTGTGTCACAATACTACCTGATGGATAGAGCGGGACTAGCAGAAGTTGCACTAACTGAGCTAACACATGAACTTCAGCTTAGTGTTTCAGTGAGTTGAAATACTTAAAAAAACCATGTTCTGTGCTACGGTTTCAACAGCTTATTGGTTATCACTTTTTAAAAGGGCTTTTGCTAGATGTCGATTATGAT
The DNA here is from genome assembly GCA_023678885.1 of Pogostemon cablin. Classification (NCBI taxonomy): domain Eukaryota; kingdom Viridiplantae; phylum Streptophyta; class Magnoliopsida; order Lamiales; family Lamiaceae; genus Pogostemon; species Pogostemon cablin. Next base: position 18,458,387 of record CM043012.1, read on the forward strand.
TTGCTCACTCACGCTTAATTAATATGATCTAAAGTTAATCAAGAAAAATCATGAATAAAACTTATTGTTACTACCACTTGGCTTGATGTTTGCCATAGTTGTTTTATGGTATCTGTTTTATCCTTGTGTACAGGAGGAAGTTATATCCAAAATATCAGATTTGGACACTGAGCTGGTCAATAAAAATGAGAGATTTGCCTCTTTAACAACCAAGATTCAACAAAATAGAAAATTACAACAGGAGAGGGATAGAAAATTTGACTTGCAGTATAGACGCGCCGTGTAAGATTTCAATTCTTGATGTCTATATCATAATTATTTTTCTCCCACTTGCATGATGTAATGATATGATAAGTTTATAGGATTGCTGTTATTTCCAATGTTTTCCACGTACTTTTTGCAGTTTTTTCTTTCTGCTTATAAAATAATTATAATTATAATGGTAGACTTAATATGGATTTTATGAAGAAAATATGTCTGACATTTTTCCTTGACCATGTCAGTGCAGAAGCACTGGATAATCACCTGACAGCTGTACAGAGGGACCATGAGCACATATCCCAAATAGAAGAAAGAAGAATAAGAGATGATGCTGCTCGTGAAGAAGCTGCTTCAAAATTTGCTTCTGAAACCTTAAAAACTGCCGTAGAAAATTCCAAAGGAACTCTTGGGCTGTCCTCATCAAATGATGTTAAGAAAGGTTTTTAGCCATTTGGTTTCTGTATACTTGCTTGCAACAAATGCATCACTTTCTGAATTGGTTCTCATGTTTTATTGGCATCTTTATAGTAGCAGGTAACCTGATTAAAGCTTCAGAAAATGCTCTTGAGTTGGAGAAGAGAAGAAGACAGGTCTATGAAGAATTGTCTGCAAAAAACTATTCTAATCAGATAATGTTTATAAACACCTGCTTAAAACATCAACATCATCAAATGCTAAATATCAAAAATATGAATTATTCATTATTCATGAGTCGAATATACTTTTCCACTTCTAAAAATCAGTGTCCACTTGTTCTTTGCAGGATTATAGACAGCATGGATTGAATATTGGTAGGAGATTTAGAACAATCTCAGATTCCGTAAAAAATGTTAAGTAATTTGAGTGTTTCCATGCTAACCTTATTCTGACATGTTGTACTTTTTATAATTTTTCTTTTCCAATTCTTATATATTTGCTTCTATTTTAATTTAGAATACGGGCAGAAGAACTAGTGAAGCTGATTAATAATAGTCCAGAATGTCCACAGTTCATCAGTATCCGATTATTTGCAGAAAAGGTTTTTTTTTTCCTGTTTGAATCAATCATTCTTTTGTCTTCTTTATTTACTTTAAACTGTTATTCTTTCCTAAAATGTAATAGGTGTACAAATAATATCCTTCTTTGGAGAAGCTGATTCTTAATGTTCTTACTTGATGATTGTAGATTGTCTCCAACTGCACAAACCAAAAGAGTTCCGATGCCGTCTTTGCTACTAGTCGTGTCATTGTTCCCGTGACATCTAAGGTAACATGGAATCTGAATTTTTTACTGCAGTATCTTAAGATACTTGAACTTCATCTTTTACAAAATGCTTTTTCTTTCTTATTTTTATTTTTCTTTTTGAGAGAAAAGAAAAACTATATTTTGAGTTGGGTGTCTAAGGTTCTTATATAAAAGTTCAGCATTGTGTTAAATGATCTAAACCCCTGATGAAACATAATATAATTGCATATGTTTGTCATCAATAACTTAGTTTCATGACATGTTTGTCGTCCACATCATAGAAAATTGTTCTGAAATTGTTTTCATCATGTTATTATTTCGAAATTCTTCAACTTGAGCATTACTTTACTTCCTTAGCAAAAGAGACTGAAATATCCGTTATTAGTAAATCCATTTTATATGGAACTATTTCATCAATTCACTATGTAATATTGAAAAGTTTATACGTACTTTAATCATCATTATTCATTATCCTGAAACCATCCCTGGAGGATCCCCTTATTACTCAAATTCAAACGCAGATATTGAGAGTTTGCATGTAGTACGCACTAAGAACATAATTTGTCAAGATAGATGGAATTACAGGTCTTTAAAACTACTTTTGTTGATCTCTTGAATTTATTGTTTGTATCTTTAATTTCGTTGGTGACAGATCCCAATGGCCATGGATATTCTCATTGCTGAGTTGAACAGAGTTTGTATCTACACAGTTCCAAAGCATATAAGTTACTCTAAGGTGATTTCTCTTATTTAGTTTCCGCATGACTTCTTTTCTAGTACAAATTTGTTGATGATTTAACATTGGATACCACTCCTTTCTTCACATTACCTCATTCTTCAGAATCTTTAAGCAGCGTCTCTTTAATACATCGGTGTTGTTAGAAATTGTCTCATTGATACCAAAAAACGGCTTCTTCGCTTATTCAGGAAGTATTCAATACAAAAGATGCTTATTACAAGCCATTGGATATAATGAAGAAGATGGAAAGCTTGAGGGCATGGATGCCTATGTTGAAAGATTGAGATGTTATATGAAACTATATGGAGCTCTAGTGCAGGTTTGATCAAATTCCCCCTAATTGAGCTTTTACAATTTACATGACGTATATGGGGGCCATAAACTAGTTTCCGTCATTGCAGACCCAAGTTGAAGGCTTTAAGAATGTGCATGGACTTGCAGAAGGTTGGGCATGGCTTGCAAGATTCTTGAATGCTCTACCAGCAGACCTATACACTGCTGTTGCACTTTATTCGTTTCTTGAGGTGAGCAGATCCGATTGTTTCGTATGTGTTGAAAGTCATCATTTACATACTAACAATGCAACTGATTTTACTGGCTAGATGGCTGGATACACACTGTATCAAGCATATAAAAACCAGTTTGTGAAGTTACTCGGCATCATTGGATGCGATTTCCTCAATGCGTTGAAAGAGGATGGTTCTGATTCACAGAGAGACAAGGTGGTGAATGTGAAGACGTCGATTCAAAATTACATCAAGATGAAAGAGTTCATGAAAGAACCCGAAGGGTTGCAGTTAATTAACCATCTGAAGTCTAATGACACTTTTATGTACACTGTTGAAAGGGAGGGGGAGTTATCATGCATACTGGTTAGACATATGTAATTTAGTGAGTTAAGTATGGTGAGCTTTGTTGGGAAAAAATAATACTTCTACTTGAAATTTTGAATTCCAACCCACATGTGTGAAATAAACTTAATGTAGGTTTACATTTTATTTCCTCCAATATCTCAATAATTTCCACACCGATTAATAAAAGTAATAACTTTTAGATGTATTATGTCATAATAATTTAGTAATAAATAAATGTGTTAAATATCAAATTTATTTATTTTTAAATAAAATTTATGGGTGTAAATAGTTGTCTTATTTTTTTGCATTTTTAAGAGGTAAAAATTCTTGTGGGCCAACTAAAATGAAAAGATTGAAATTAAAGGAAGTCATACGATTGCTGGTCATTTAAAAGATTTATATTATGAAAATTAAAGAAGATTTATATTATGAAAATTAAAGAAAGTTGAAGGAATACTAAGTCAGATGAGTGATTCAGTTAAAAGTCATCTTTATAAAGAAGTGGATGAATGAGCAAAACTTTCTGTCCTTCCATGGCGGATCAGTGTAGAAGAGAAGATGGAGATGATGATGATAGAGAAAGGAATGATGCCAAGAGGTTAAGGAAGAACACAAACACATGAACAAAGGTAAATACTAACTATGCATGGAAACTCATAGATGGATACATAAAATCTTTTTTTTTTCTTATAATTGTGCACCATGTATTCATGCTCATGATATTCACTCCATTCTATGTATAAATGGTACTATTATTCTAATCGTTATACCTCTACGCTAAAAAGTTTGATGAAATGACTCAATGAATCTATATGTATCATTGTGTTGACATGAAAAAATTCGAAAAAACTTGATGTATCATTGTGTTTGACATGAAAAAACACGAAAAAAAAAACTTTCACAAACCATAAAATGTTATTCAACCTCTATAAGACCCAAGTTCACATGCCTAGGTTCTTCAACATTACCAAAGAATTTTGTATCTAAATAACCTGGCTATACGTGACATCTTGATCTAGAACAAAGATCAATTTTACACCTGCAGTTGATATTTTTCTTTATTACAACTTTTGCCAATTAAAACTCTCTATAAATACATATTCCATACAAAAACACATTGGATTTAGTGTGCTTTGTAAGGAGGGAGTATTTGCCTCAAAAATATCATTAGCATAGATACGAATTATATATTACAAGAGATCCACAATCAAAGCAAATAAAGTCAATATTCAAAGATATGCTAAATCACTAATTATGCAAATAAAGTCAATATTCAAATATACGCTAAATCACTAATTATGCTAATTTGTCGCTAATACCCTCGCAAGCGCAACGCGAAGCTTGGTCCTAAATAGTTCAAACAACGGGCGAGACAAACTTTTAGTGAAGATGTCGGCCAACTGAAGAGATGACGGAACGAAGCGAGTAGATAAGCGACCAGCCTCAACAAGTTCTCTTACGAAATGACAATCAATGTCTATGCGTTTTGCATGTTTGTGTGAAATGGGGTTCTGAGTGAGGAAAAGAGCACTCTTATTGTCACTTAGCAAAATCGGTGGGTCGGACGGAAGAGCATGGAGATCATGAAGAACATTGCAAACCCAAACAAGTTTTGAAGAGGTGTTAGCTAAGGCACAGTACTCGGACTCACAGCTAGATCGAGATACAGTCGGTTGTTTCTTTGCACTCCAAGACACGAGATTCGGACCCAGAAAGATAGTGTAGCCATATGTTGAGTGTCTGGTATCCAAACAACGTGCCCAGTCGGCATCTGAATAACTAAGAAGTCTAGGTGGCCAGGAGAAAATGTCTAACCATAACCGAGAGTGTCTTTCACATAATGCAAGATCCGTTTCACTGCCTGAAAATCTTCTATAGTAGGATGCTGCTGAAATTGGCTGACAGTGTTGACGGAATAGGAAAGATCAGGGAGAGTAATGGCTAAATATTGCAAAGCACCCACCAATGAGCGATAAAGAGTAGTGTCTGAAAAAGCAGGCCCTTTAGATGTGAATGAAGCCCCTGGCGCAAGCGGAGTAGACACGGGCTTAGAATCTAGAAGACCAGCACGGGCGAGAATATCTCGAGCATACTTAGACTGACTAAGAAACAAGTCATTTGATGGGTAAGAAACTTCTAGACCAAGAAAATAACCAAGGCGGCCGAGATCCTTGATGACAAATTTTTTACTCAACCTGAATAGCAAAGCTTGAAGTGAAGCTGGGTTGTTGCTAGTAACAATAATGTCGTCAACATAGACAAGCAGATATATAAGAACTTGTTTACGGTGGAAGACAAAAAGAGAAGTGTCAGCATGGCTGCATAGAATACCAAGATGTAGTAAAAATGCGCGACAGCGCTGGTACCAAGCTGGTGGAGCTTGACGGAGTCCATATAAAGCCTTTCGAAGTTGACACACATGATTATGATACAATTGATCAACGTACCCAGGTGATTGTTCCATGTACACTGGTTTATCAAGAAACCCATTTAGGAACGCATTCTTGACGTCTAGCTGATGCAATGGCCAAGAGTGCATAACAGCAAGTGATAATATAATCCAAACCGTAGAGGCTTTCACCACAGGGCTAAAGGTGTGAGTAAATCAGATCCAGGAACTTGGCTGAAACCCTGAGCGACGAGACAGGCTTTATAACGGTCTACCGATCCATCAGAAAGAAATTTAATCTGGTAAACCCACTTTGAACCAACAATATTAGTATTCGAGTGTCGTGGAATGAGTTCCCATGTCTGATTGCAATGAAGATCGTCTATTTCTTCATTCATTGCTTGAACCCACTCAGAGGGCTTTAGAGCAGATTTAATGCCCTTAGGTTCAGAAACGGCAACGAGAGCAGAATATAAACATCGTGACTTTAGAAGAGCAACATCTGCTGGATAGCGGGGTTTGAAAATACCTGATTGTGAACGAGTGAGCATGGAATGAGTATGCACGGCAGGTGGCGATGGATCTTCATTTGGAGAAGGTGGCTGGTGTTCAATGTGTATTTGAGCAGGAGGTAGATGCAAGTCCCCATTTGGAGGAAGTGTTGGGGGTAGGCAATCATCAGAGGGACAAACAAGATAAGGCGGCGTCTGATGATGATTGTCTTTTGCAAGTGTAGAAGTTGCATGTGAACCACTAGGTGATTTAATGGTTGGCAAGCCAGATTCATCCAAGAATTCAGAAACAGTGAGGATTGAACTTGGACACGAGATAGAAGACCTTTTGAATAGAAAATTTTCTTCATCAAATCTGGCGTGTCGAGTAATATAGACATGACCTGTAGAAGCATCCAAATACTGAAAACCCTTATGATGAGTGCTATAACCCAAAAAGATACATGGCAGGCTTCGAAGGTCGAATTTTTTCTTAGTGTAGTCACGTAGGCATGGAAAAACCTTGCAACCAAACACATGAAAGTTGTCATAGGCAGGAGTCCGCCCAAAAATGATATCAAATGGAGATTTATTGCTAAGAATTTCGGTAGGCAATCGATTTATTGTGTAAACGGCTGTGCTAAAAGCATCGACCCAGTAAGACAGAGGAACCGATGAGTGGAACATAAGAGCAAGACCCATTTCAATTATGTGCCGATGCTTTCTTTCTGCACGATCATTTTGAGCTGGAGTATAGGACAAGACATTGAATGATGTACGCCGCACGCCATAAAATGTTGTTGCAACCGATTATCAGTAAACTCTGTACCCCCATCACTTTGAAACTATTTGATTCGTCTAGAAAACTGAGTTTCAACAAACTTTTGAAAATTCATAAATACATCCACAAAGGCAGACTTTGAATGCAGTGGATAAAACCAGCAAAAGCGGGAGTGATTATCTATGAAAATGGAATGGTGGCGATGATCGGAAACAACTGTAACAGGCGCAGGACCCCACAAATCACAATGAATTAAATCTAAAATTTTAGCAGCCCTTTTGATATTTGCAATGTAAGGCAAACGAGTACTTTTGGCTAATTGACAAGACTTGCAAATTGTAAGTGAAGGAAGTAAAGACGTAACATGTAATAAACCAAGTTTATTCAACATAGAAACAATAGAGGGGGCAACATGCCCAAGTCTAGAATGCCATAAATTAAATGAAGCTTTCAAGCCATTATTTTTAAGTACCGCCGCAAGAGCATAAGCTGTAGAGTCCAACATATAAAGTCCTCGATCACGTATGCCTGTTGCGAGAACCTATTTGGTAACCAGGTGCTGAATACAAAACTTTGAGTCAGAAAAAACCACTTGAACTGGATAATCTTGAGTTAGCTTACTCACGAATAATAAGTTTTTAGTCAATCCAGGTACAACAAAAATATCTCTTAAACGAAGACCATGCAAAAGAGAAAGAGAACCAGTGTGAGAGATAGACAAATTCGCACCGTAGTCGACCGTGACATGATCGGTGCCAGAATATGTAGAAACATTGTCAAGGTGAGTAGAATCTATAGCCATGTGAGCAGAGGCCCTGGTATCTAAATACCAATCAGACGGAGTAGATGGCGAGATATTGTAACCCGCAGAAAATGCTTCTGCAAGATTCACCGTGGTAGATGGGCGACAAGTGCGATCAAAACTACGATCAAATCTTTTAAGGTAATTAAACACGTCATGGTCTGTCTCTCGACAGAAAAAACAGCGTGGAGTGAAATTGCGTCGATTGCCACCACGGCTGTTACCGCCACGGCCTCTGTTGTAATGAAATCCATGGCACGATGACCTCCATAAGTTCTGCCACGGCCTCGAGAAATTACGGTGAATGCAGCCTGTGAAACAACTTGAGATTGATTAGTTTGATCAAGGGATTTTTGAAATAATTCATGACTTTGTGCCCGGGAACAAAGAGTGGAGAAGTCTGGCAATGGATCCTGGGCCATTTGTGCTGCAGTAAAACTTGAGAACTCGGGATCGAGACCCCGAAGAAACCAGTGAGATTTATCTGATTCATCAATCGGTCTACCAATGGCGGTTAATTGATCAGTCAGCGATTTGAAAAGGCTTGCATATTCAGCGATAGATTTATCGCCACGCTTTGCAGAGAGCAAATCATCCTTCAAACTAAGTTCGCGGGCCTTAGAACGATGACTGTAGGCGTGCGAGAGGGCACATACATCTTTCGATATCTTGCTAACAATAGCCATGGACTCCTCTGTAAGTGTGGAAACAAGGAAAAGTTTGACCGTTTGATCACGTTTCTGCCACTTAGTAAATTCAGGATTGGTGACTGAATTGCCAGCGGCGTTGCGAGTGGTCGCTGCCAGTGCGGGAGAGGTGCCGTCAAGTAAGGTCATAAACTGTTGGTTTTTCAAGAGAGGCTCAATTTGAGCGTGCCATAAGAAGTAAGTTTAATATTCACCGTGTGGATCATGGTGGAAAGAGGAAGGATGGGTATGTCTGTAGCAGCCATGGCAGATGAGAAGGACGAAGAAAAAGAGAATAAGAGATTGAGGGTTTCAGAGTAGGCTTATACCATGTAAGGAGGGAGTATTTGCCTCAAAAATATCATTAGCATATATACAAATTATATATTATAAGAGATCCACAATCAAAGCAAATAAAGTCAATATTCAAAGATATACTAAATCACTAATTATGCAAATAAAGTCAATATTCAAAGATATGCTAAATCACTAATTATGCTAATTTGTCGCTAATATGCTTCACACATCTTTTGGTAAACAGGAGTATTTATATGAAGTGACCTTTACTCGTATTTTCGATTCAATAGGGAGTTTATAAAGGAGTTTGCTAGAATATTGGTATTTTTAAGCATGTGTTACGTGTTTATTGTTTATTGTGATCCTTTTAAATATGAATTTATAAAATCTTAAGATATACCCTAATTCTAATTCTAATTCTAATTTTTAGGGTAAAATACATCATCAATTAATCACACACACAAGTATAAAACTATAATTATACGTTTAAAATTAACACTTTAATTTTAGAGATAAACATTAATAAAATAGAAAATGAATCTAAACAATCCATAATCTCTTAACATTGTACTGACAATCACAATCGATTGCAAGCAATATATTGATGTAATTATTATCATACTTCATCTTCAACAGCATTTCCTGATGCTATGTTGATTCTGTTTGAAGAAATATTTATCACCTTTGAAGTCACAATAAGAAGTACTCCCTCCATTCGCTTTTAAGGTGTCCATTTTACTATTTTGTAGTCCAGTTCAAAGGTATTAATTTCCCTTATTTAGTACAAAAATACAGGGTTAATTGCGATAAAATACATGACATTTTTCTCTTTTCTCAATTTAATCACGAACTATTTTTTTTATCAAAAAAATACGTGGCCTTTTTTTTTTAATTTAATCACGAACTTTCTTTTTATCAATTAAATACACCATCTTATTTCATTTTCTAAATTCTATCACAACCTTTTCCTTTTATTAATTAAATATGTAATATTTTATGTTTTACAATTTAATTAAAATTCTTCTATTATTAAAATTCTATACACATTTAATATTTAAATATAATTTAGTAAAAATTACATATTAAATATTAAAAAATTATAAAAATATACATAAAATTTTATATAAATTAACTCGATTTGAAATTAATTAGTTTTTTTAATAATTAAAGAATTAATAATTTAAATAAAAAAAGAAATATTTTCATTAGACAGGTATATACGTTTGCGTCCAGAATATAATTACGGATGTAATTTAGAGATTTTTTATTCTTTTAATTCCTGAATAATCTAGAGATGTTACTTTAGATACACTATACATGTAAAATTAACTATTAGGTGCACACTCCACAAAACATTACTCCTAACTACAATATTTAATTATTGATTAACAAAATTACCCTTATTTTGAGTAAATGCATGAATATTTTTTTCTAATTCGATTTCTCTCCCAATTCTCGTAATTAATGGCATTTTTCCCACAAATCCCGCAACTCCACGAAATTACATGATATCAAACTTTTTTTTTTGCACGAAATGCAGATTCTAGTTAAGAAATGCATTATTATTATTATTTGTTTGGTGTTTTAGTCTGCATGAAATGCAGATTCTAGTTACGAAATGCATATTTTATTTTTTTGGGAGTGTAGTTGATTTTTCTGCACGACATGCAAATTTTTCTGCACGAAATGCAGATTTTTCATGTGAATTAAAATTATTGCATGAAGTCAATTAAAATTTCTGCAAATCCAATTTCAATAAATTATAAAAATATGAGCAGTTAACAACGATATGAATCTAATTATTTACATAAAGAATTTACAATCATCCACGGAATTTATCAAAGATAAATCTAAAGGGAACAAAAATTTAAAAAAAACTTATAGGTTTGCAAGATCTCAATGCTCAATATTAGATCTGAATTCCAACCATAATGTTCAATTTCTACTCCCAGAAGTTATCTATTGATACTAGAAACACTTGAATTCAATTATAGTGATTTGAAAAACTTAAAATAACTGCAGAAACAAGAGGAAGAGTATGATTGGACCACGGAGAACATATGAGAGTTTGCAAAACTACATCTTATCCCTGCAAGAAACAAGTGGCAGATCTTCGTCGACCATATTGACGCTCATAAACAAGGAGTTGCACCCTCAGTTGATTACACTAACTTGCTTATGTTCTAAATCTTAGGGCTGCTCTTTCAGAAAAAAATATTCACCCTCACCTTCTCTCTCCCAATCATCAATCATGGCTTATACGATCGATTTTCGGCGGCTAACTGAGGGGTTCATCGGAAAAATTTTGAAGCGCAAGAGAGTCGAGCAGGAAGCCAAAAAGCTGCAAATCCTCATCCATTGACATCGACGTCTTCTATCAACAGCTTCCATTGAAGCACAACATCGTCGATTCATCCACCGAAACAACCAAACCATACACCGACGTAATTGCTCGAAGATTGTCGGGCTGGAAGTGGAAGGAGATCCGAACACATCTGGTGTTGGCGGTTCAGTTGAGCAAGAAACGATCGATCGGAGGAGCAGCGGCGAAGGGCAAGGAGAGAAAGAAGGCGTACCTGAGAGGATGAACAAGCTGGAGAAGCGGAGGCAATAAATTGGAAGGGGGATACAAAGAAGATTTGAGGGTATCAGGTTAGGCCAAGAACAAGTAGGGTTACCGAGGATCTATTGGGTAATTTATATTATCATTTTGTATCTAGGAGTAATTGTTTTAAAAGATTGTATCTTATAATAATTATGTGTATTAACCATGTATTGGAAAGTAATTATTTCAATAATGAGATAATCTAAAAATATAATTAATTTTAAGGTTGAGATATATGAATTAATTTTAAAATTTTTCATATATTTTTCATATTTAACATGTAACTTTTACATTATATTTTAAGTATTTATTGTGTATTAATTTTTATTAATAGAAGAATTTTTATTAAATAAATTGTAAAACATAAAAGATCACATGGGAGTATTTAATTAAAAGAAAGTTTGTGATAAAATTGAGTAAATGAAATAAGATCGTTTATTTAATTGATAAAAAAAAGTTCATGATTAAATTGAAAAAAAAGAAAAAGATCGTGTATTTTTTTGATAAAAAAATTAATTCGTAATTAAATTGAGGAAAGAGAGAAAAATCATGTATTTTATTGTAATTAACCCAAAAGTACACAATATGACCTACCACTTCTCTCTAATACAACTACCCACTTTATATATAATAATAATACTCTTTAATCCACGTGCAAAAAATAAACGGACACCTTAAAACCGGATGGAGGAAATATTAGAAAATCAGAGTTCATCCAAAAAGTCAAAGTAGCTCAAGGCCCACCATGGAGGAAGAATTGGGCTTTTTAAGGCGAATGGCCCAATAGTTTAGGTTGGGTAACAAAGGAGGGATGAGCCCAACATTGCCGGCCCATCATGGAGAAAGCATAGGCGAAGGGCCCAATAAAATTAAGTTTGGTATCAAAGGAAAGCAGAGCCCTATATTTTGGGCTCATGTTCTTTTTTAACAAAACTAAAGTCAACAAAACATTGTCTTGTGATTATATGGGATTTTTTGCGTTTCTTTTTATTCAATCTTGACGTCTGAAATGGGATATCCAAGTTAAAACAATGACTGAAATATTACAGTATTATAGAAAAACTGAAATCTTATTATTCACATATCAACATAATATTCAAACAACATAAACCACACACACAGAGTAAAAATAAACTACTCCATATTACAATATTTTTAATCACTTACCTTATAACTCACTCGATCAAAACAATACAGTTATATAATAAAATAAAAATGAAAAAAATAAAAGAAATTTAAAAATTGATATATGAAAGCCATTTCCGGCAACCTCCGCCGGCTGAGGTGCCATTGCATCTTGAGCCACCGTTTCCGTCGACAGAAAGACAGCCACCATTGCCAAAATTATAGAAATGTAAAAGATGGTAGATTTACCAAAATGTGACATCTTTAAAGTGATGTGCTACAGTATTAATATTGCTAGGTAAAAATGTAGTAAATTTTCTTTGTAATGTGTTGAATTGTGTAAAATTGCCCCAATTTATATACTCGTTTGGTTTGTGCGTCTTAATCGAAAATATATATTTTTTTTCAATAAATTATTTTCCACCATATTATTTGCCTTTTATTCAAAGGTTTATGTGATCCACTAATTTGTGAAAAATAAATGGTAGGTTATGCATGTCAATCAAATGTATGATTCTATCTTGTAATGTTAATAGAATTTTTTTTATTGATTTTATATAATGAAATAATATACATTAAATTTTGTTTATTTTATTCACTAATATTTCATAATTTTATTCAATTAATTAATTTTGAAATCTTACATTTCGTAAATATTACTCCAATTAATATGATGCAATCAGTCATTGAGATTACAATGCGTTATTAAGTAAATAGTGAGAATAGGGTGGGACTACATTGTATGTGGTAGGATAGGATGGGACTTCGTTCCTTATAAAATTCATGTTTTTTAAGATTGGCAATTAATTTTTGACACATCAAGATTTTTTATTTTTTATTTTATTAATGATGTTAAATTGTTAATGGTTCATCTAAAGGAATATATCTCATAAATTTTGATATATCTTATAAATCATGATCATAACTCTTGTACTAATGTGGAATTTAAATTAATCAAAATTTACAATTTGACATTTAAGACTTTCATATTTACTTTATTGATACACACACGATCAATAAAAAAGAGTAGATTTCAAATATAATAATAAAGGGACATAATTTATATCGTGCACGTTTGAATGTTAAACTCCTTTTCTACCCACACTCTTGCCCACCTTTGAATGTTAAATTCCTTTTCTACTCGCAGTCTTTTAAAATCTAATTTTTTTTCTCAATATTAATATTGTACGTTACCAATTATGCTCTCAATGAAAAATATTTTAAATTAAATATCGTATCACATTATTTACTCTAGACACATTGTCCTTTTAAATAAGATTATTTCGTCCCTTGAATGCTACTTATAATTTTTTTTTGTTTAAATAACTTTAGATGCACGAGCCCTTCTCGTGTGCCACAAATGACCTACAAAGATGAAGAATCCTAGAACAAAATGAGGTAGCTAACCAACTTCTAGGAAAGACATAATTGACTGCATTAATCTCGGTAGCTACGGCACCCACAGAATTTAAAGAACCTAAAGGAGCATGAGTCATATATTCTGCGTAACGCCGTTCTTGCCTAAGTAGTATGTCTTTTTTCAACCTACTCAAGTCCAATCCATTTGGACCTCTTGGCAGATTACATTGGGTCTGTTGGGATCTAGAAATATCTTTTGATGAACGTAAAACCTTCTTTAGATTTGCCTAAGATCTTTGGAATTCATTCATTTACAAGTATGTTTTTTATAAACACAGCGAAATTAAACAACATATCATAGTAGCAAGCAACATTAATAAAACAAAGCAAAGAAAAACATTGTTCTCAAGAGCAACTAAGACAACACACATAACAGCTAAACAAACACCAAGTATTCCTTGCCCTCATCATCCTCCCTCTTTAGCAGACTCAGCACCAAGTCCTCCCTAGCCTCTGAGAACTCTCATTCTTCCATATCTCGCCCACGTACCAGTGCACGAACGAACACAAAGTGAAAAAGTTCATGGCCAAACTCATATATTAAAGAGTAAAAGTAAAGTCGTATGACATGGCAGTGTTATATCAAAAAAGTAACACAGACGTGGCATTTACATCAAACAAACAAGCCTTGTATTTGCCATGGTGAGGGTAGCATTTGACAATGTCACCTCGATATATTCTCTGTTTGACTCATACTCGCAATCACACCATGTACATCTCCTCCCAACATTCAAAATCATAATAAAATTTAAAATCAAGACTCAAAACAGATAATCGAGATGAATATAACTTGGATCAATAAGACACTAAAGTTGCTGCATCAAGAAAGTAACATATAATGAAAGAAACCCCACCTTATGAACTAATCTATATTCATAGGTTATCTTAGCAGAAAAGCAATTTAACAAGGTCACTGCTGGTAGAAGATCCACTCCTAGTATGTTCACAAATCACAACCGTTTTAAAGCCACTAAAACCTCAGACATCATTAATTGGTCTTGATTTCAGATATTGTCCACTAGTATATAAACTTGTGACATGAGAACAAAAGATATAATTTTATAAAAAAAATATACTACTATACAACATAAGTGAAAAACCTCTCTATTAGACCAGAGAAAAGGGCAAGTATGTAATGATAGGGAAAGTTAAATCCAAACCCGTTGCTTCAAATAATCATCTCTAGGTTTGAAACTTAAATTGGTTTATAGCTTGTTTAAATTGCTTCAGGACAATCTGCAAGAAAAAATGTGTTTTGACTAATAGAATACATTCCACAGGTTCTCCAAATAATCAAAACAATGACAAAATTACCTTTAAAGCAGCAAAGAAAAAATCAAAAGCATTAGGTACTCAATCCTCTTTAGCAAGAATATCCAACAAAAATTAAGCACTGCAAAGCCCTTTCTCTCATCGCCACCATTGGTTGTATCAAATTCCGGCAAATTATTAGGGCATTTGTAGATCAAGAATATCCTAGAGAGATGTGAAGTGGAAGAGAACGAATGGAATATGATTATATGAAGACGGCTTCTCCAATGAAATCGCCAAACAAAACACCTTTCTCCAACCCAAATAAATCAAAGAAACGAAGAAATGAAAGATGAACCAATTTTGGGGAAAGATGGAGAAGGGAAAAAATGAACGAAATTTTTTTAATTTATATCTTCGGGTCAAATTGGCGGGTCGGTTATACCAGTATCCACCCACAAACACACATTTTAACGGAAGAATTTCTTGCATCTTTTATTACTCCTCTATAGTTAGTTGTAAATTTCGTCAATTAGTTATACATTTAATCTTCTATTAATTTTAGTTTTTTTACGCGTTTGTGCCATGTCACTTTTTTTTTTTAATTAATTATTCTTGATTTTAGATCAGTTTTCTTTTTTTCCTTTTTGTTATTTATTTATTTATTATTATTAATTATATTTTTAATAATCAGTATTTTACTATATTATTTCATAATATATCCTATCCTCAATTTATGAAATTTTATGATTTAGGGTTTATTTTGATCCTAGGGTTTTATATTTATTTTTAGAGTTTATAGTTAATTTGAAAATATAATTATAATTTTATTTTGTGGTTTATGGTTTATTTTGCTCTAAAATTTAATATTTATGTTTAGGGTTTAGGATTTAGGGTTTTATGATTTTAGGGGTTTAGGGTTTAGAATTTTAGGATTTAGGGTTAATGTTTAATGTTAATTTTAAGAGTATAATTGTAATTTTATTTTGTGATTTATGGTATATTTTGTCTAGAGGATTTAATATTTATTTTTAAGGTTTAGGGTTTAATGTTAATTCCAATGGTATAATTATAATTACTAGTAATTAATTAATAAAATAATTTACAAGAAAAAGAAAGAATGAGTTTCATAAAAAATTAAAATTAGAGAGGTGATGAGACAAATACGTTAGATTTAATTAACGTTTTTTTAAAAAGAAATATATTGAAAATTTAAAGATAATTAGAAATTTAATTAGTTAGTGGATGAGGTTGCTTAGCATTAGATTAAATGAATGGTGCAGATTTAAAGAATGGAGGAAATTGACCATTCTCTCAAATGGAGAGATCCGGTCCTATATCCTAGATTTTCGAAATTTGCGTTGCTTGCATATTATACATTGTACTAATACATCTTAAAATGAAAGGTCATTCTGGGGTGCACCTAATGTACCGATGCACCCCCAAATTTATACTCCCTCCATCTCAAGTAATGAAGGCCAGAGACCTTATGTTTAACATAAGGTCTCTGACCCTCTTAGCCTGGTACGGAGGGAGTAGCTATAATGGGTAGTGGGGTGGTTTTTTTATTTTAAAAAAAATAATTATTTTATATTATTTAGTGGTGGAGATTGATTTGAAAACTAATCTAACGGTTACGATTATCCAGGTGCACTGGTGTATCAGGTGCACCCTAGTTGGACTCTAAAATGAATTGTATTTTTATATTTGATATAAAATTAAAGTGTGATTTTGAATATTTCTTCACATGTATGAGTGTGGAGATTTTAAATAATGCATTTTTTAGTTATAGATTATTGCTTGTTAACAATTGTGTATGTGACCTCAAATGTAGGGAATCAGTTGTAGTTCCACATGTGACCAAGTAAAAATAATATTGTACAAGGGATAACTATAGATCTATTATTTAATCTAATTATGACTATTTTAATTTAAGACAAATATGAATTTTTAAAGAGAGAATTACCTAAATTAACTATGCAGAAAATAATTACTAAAAGTAATAAGATAGCAAATAATTAAATATGGAAATTATTCAAGAGAGAAGACAGACAGCACTAATAAATTCAGTTAAATCGGTCAAATCGAATCACTAGACAATTAGTAAGAATCCCTGCAGTTCTTATGAAAGCAATCACTTAATTATGTTAAATCTCTTTTCTAAAGTAAACTTAACACATAAATCTGGTTTAACTCCTCAGATGCAGAAGAATAATCTCTACTCCCTTTCTAGGTACTTCATGCAAAATTCCATTAAAGGCTATGTCACTAGACTTCCCTTTGTAGGTACTTAAAAATTAATCTTCAATTCCTACCTAACAATCTAAGAAACCAAATCCTCTAGAATGGTAATTAATAAATATATTAGGTGTTCAGTATTAAGATTCTAATGAATAAAGGTTATATGTTTAGATCTCATTAACCCATAATAAGTTGACAAATATAATTCTTATATAACGCAAGCAATAAGCATAAGCATGCAAAAGACATTCACATACGCATGAATAAGGACAGATCATATAAGACAAAATATAAGTCTCAAATCAAAGCATTAATAAAGGAATAAGTATACTGCAGATATCCAACTCTAAATCTAGATCATCAATTCAAAACAACTTAACCTTCAAACCTAGCGCTATCCAAGAAGTACTAGCTCATGATGTTACAGGCAACACACATGATTATGTATGAAAGCATATCATCCAAAATTAAGAAAGAAAGAATAAGAATATCCCTAAATATGGTGCGATTCTCCACTCTCTCCTCAGTGATTCTGAACCTCCTCGTTCTTCTTCTCAAGTAAGCAAAACTGATGAACTCTTCGGATGTGTGGATGGGATGGTGAATTATGAAAAGATGTGAAGAGTTAGGGTTTGGAACACCCCAAGAACTCCTTTTATAGTTCAGTACTGATCCTTCACGAATTCTGACTTAAAAGTGGGCTTTTTCACATTAAAAATACGAACGGGCCAAAAAAATGACGAAATGACGAATCTGGGCTCCCTGGGATGCCTCACGAGTCGTGCCAGGTGTGGCACGAGTCGTGCGGGCGCAGGATGGCGGCATTCCACGGCAATAGCTATGCGGCACGACACGTGCATCTCGGTAGCACCCAGCGCTCGTGCTCCGCAGCACTCGACGGCATGTGCGGGTGCCTCTCGGCAACGCTGTGGCACGACCTGGCGACGCCTGCGGCACGACCTCTTCGTTCTGGCCGGCACGAGTCGTGTCGGCTCTTCCTTATCCCGACTTCACTCCGACTTCCGTTTTTGCTCTTTTCACCTCGTTTTTCACCTAAAAACACGAAATAACACCTCACGTGCATCTGAAACATAAATTTATACAATTCTACCACAAGATGCTCAAATATGGATATAAATCCCACAAAATGGTGCTAAATCGGACTCTAAAGTACGCAGATTTTCACACTAAACAATTATGTAAGATAGTGAAGGAGTATTCTGAATTATTCAAATAGAAAAGGTGAATATTAAAATGTACGTGTGCTTTTGTGGCATTTGTGCTTGTGATTTTAATAAAGCACTTCATCTGTCAAGAAGAGCCTTCATATTTTATTATTATTATTTTTTTATTTTTAATTTATGTAGATCAAGGAAAGTGTTACTTGTAGGGTTGTTTTTTTAATTATTATTATTTAACTTAACTTTTAAGTTAGTAATCATATACTAGTAAAATAATTTTCAATATTTATTATTTGTATTTATAATACTTTCTCCATCTCGGGTATTTTAACTCATTTGTACGGGCACGAAAATTAAGAAGTATTTTTTTAAAATATATAATTTAAGAAAAAGTAGGGATAAATTGGTAATATTAAGAGAAAAAGTTGTTGAAAATAATGAATAAAGTGTAAAAAGTAAATAAAGTTGTTGGAATTAATGAATAAAGTGTAAAAAGTAGATAAGATGTTAGTGTATTTTTAACATTAATGGAATATGCAATAATACGTGGGATACCCCAATATGAAAAAAGTGGGTAAAAATTGAGTAATTTAAAGTATATTAAAAATTAATTATTACTCTATTAAATTAAAAAATAAATATCAAACATGTATAGGATACTTTCTTATGAGATGGGTATATGTAAGACGCATTTTGAAACGGATCGATTCGTCGTTAAAGTATAAATAGTTGTTATATATATGAGTGAGGCTTGCGTGCGCCCGGGCGCACGGGAACACATTCCGTGCGCCTTTAAAAATTTAATATTATGGGTAGGGTACATTGTTTTGGTCTAAAGGGTATAAACTTTAATTAATAAAATGTACATCATTCTATTCTAAAGGGTATACAATTTTCATTAATATTTTTTGTTCTTTAGAAAATAAAGGGTACACATTTTTATACTAAAAGATATACAATTTAACACAAAATTCCAAAGGCGCACGGAGTGTTGTCCATGCGCCCAGATACACACAATAATTTTCTTTAGAAAATAAAAGGTACACATCTTTATACTAAAGAGTATACAATTTAACACAAAATTCTAAAGGCGCACGGAATGTGGTCCGTGCTCCCGGGTGCACAGAAATTTTTGTCTATATATATATATATAGGTAAAGTATGCTTATTTTTTGAAAGCATCTTTATTGATAGTTAAAATATTTTAATAGTAAATTATATTATAACACTTTAAAAATATATTTTATTTCATTATTCATCATCTTTCAATAAAAGATACTTGTACTACAAATTACTCCATATATAAAAACCATACTTTAACGGTTGTAATATGGAGTAATAAGTAGTGACTAATTAACCACGTTCTCCCACGCCAAAAAGAACGTAATACCACTCGAATTAACACATCCAATCTCCCTCAAAATCACATTAATCAGATATAACACAACCAAACTAAATCTGATTCTCATTGATTTTTCAAATGTCAAATGGAATACCACCCAAATGCTTCTCTTTGGAGATTAAATATCAAGGATTTTTATTGCATCCGATACAAATTTTCAAAAAAACAGTGCCAACCTGCATCATTATCTATTTGGTATTTGTAAGTCCATAAACTAATCTTATCTGCAAGGCAAAAAAAAAGATCAGATTCTAACAAATAAATATGAGATTATCCTCCATTATTTTATTTTCATTTTTTTATCGAGCAAAGATTAATCACCATATATTCTTCACTTTCAAACTTAATTCAATGAGTAGAGCAGAGCATTGATAAGAGAATGTCTCAAGTAATTCACATCTTGGGGTTGAATAGCCAATTTAATCTCAATCAGATTATTCTACTCTCCTTCATCATCTAATACACATCTCCTCGAAAGTGTTTCTAAATTATGGATTCTTGGGACAGTTTACTGCAACTTGAAATTTGTCTTCCTCCAGACACGAATTTCCCATGAGAATGATTTTGTTCGATTTTCTCCGGCAATCATGCCATCCCCAACATTTGAAAGGTTTCTAGAAACTTGCTGCTGTTGGAATCAACCGTTTGACCTATTTTTGCACCCGAGTCCTCGAGTAGTTATTTATTTCGTTGTCCGTCCTCCCTTGCAAATGTTTTGCAATTTTCGACCGCTTAAATTTATTACAAAAACAAAGTATACGGGCTAGCTGTTAATTAATCCCTCCCAACTGGATGTAGTTCGACGTCAAAGCTGCTGATGTGGGTTAAATTCGCACATTTTTGATATCACCCATACATGCAAATTTTCCTTATTCTTTCAGAGCAACTCCAAAAACTAATGTAAAATACATAATATTCATTTATATTATAAAGAAGATTTCAATAAAATTAAACTCCAACACACTCTCTATTTTAACATTTAAATTTACATAACCATTTTCACTCTTTAAATTTGAAGAGCCAAATCCACTCTTCAAACTTAAATAGCATTAAATATTATTGACTTCTTTGTGTGTTTTTGCTTGAGAGAAATAATTTTTAATAAATTAAAAGAGAAAATATATTATAAATGTACATTGAAAATGATAATATAAAGAGCTTGTTGGAACATAAAAAAATATATAATTCTTTAAAATTAAAAATCCTCTTTATTTTGTGGAAATACTCTCTAAAATTTAAAGAATCGGTTGGAGATGCTTTTAAACCCTCATCATTAAGATCATCATCCAATATGCATTAAGATCATCATCCAATATGAAGATGCAAAAGAGGAAAGAAGAGACTATTATACCTGAAAGAGCGATGATATATTCACATAAAATAAAGACTTACGCTAGCACTTTAATCCTCCTACTCCAAATGAATAGTGAACTAATTAGCATCAACAAACAATACCGTAAAGAAAAACAAACTTAAACACCTTAAACATTATCACACTTGTAAATATATATTGTAATAAATAGAAACCAAAACCATGAGTAGCCACACTAGGAAAAGACAAAATTTTAAATTCATTGATTGTACAAGCTCAAAAGTCATTTTTGTTTTTATAGGATGTAATGATAATGATTATTAATTGATAATTATTATTATAATAATAACATATAGGCATACATGTAATAAAAAAATAGATGAGGATATATTTATAAAAATTGTTATATGACACTTTTAATATATTAAGATAGGATATAAATATATAATAATATTTATAAATAAAAATATTTATGATTAATTTATATAGAAAATTCTAAAATTGACAATATTCAAGAAATTTGATAAAAATAAATAATGATATTTTACATATTTTTTCTTTTTTTAAAAAAAAATTTAAGCGGATTATATTTTATTTTAAAATGTATATATTTTAATTAATAAAGATATTATTTTATGTATCATTAAGTTTTAACTTAACTATAATTAAAAGGGAAGGGAAAATATCAGCATCTCCTTCTCATCATTGATCAGTTGATGATCATCATTCATAGCATCATTCATAGCATCTACTCCTCATCACTTGTTGCTCCTGCATTACAAGTTTTTGCCCTTTTAGGATTAAACCCTCGCAATCTTCTTCAAATATTTATCCTTTTATTATATTTTTATTTTTATAAGAATCGGAACTCTCATCTTTTTTAAACTTCTATCTTTTTTTTATATATTATTTCTCGAGTGTATATTGGGTACACCCGTATATGTATGACTTTTTATTCTATTTTGTATACATATTATTCTATTTATTCTATTTTGTATACATTTTATTCTATTTTGTATACGTGTTTTGTAAACTTTTTTCACACTAAATTTTTCATTAAAAAAACTAACATTCATATGTGTAAAACTTTTTATTCAATAACATGTTTTTTTAATAATTGTATATTTTTTACATTCAATTTTTCATTAAAAAACTAACAATTAAATTGTATACATTATTGCTCGTATATATTTTTGGTTATATTTGTATATGGGTGCACCCTATCTTAGGGTGCACCCGAGTGCACACTATAATTAGCCTTATTTCTCTATACTTATCTTTTTCAAAATTTCTATCCTTTTCTTTATATATATATATATATATATATATATATATATATATATATATATATATATATATATATATATATATATATATATAATTTCTCTATATCTTTTTAAAATTTCTATATTTTTTTTATATTTTTTATTGGCTAATTATAGTGTGCACCCATATACAAATATAAACAAAAATATATACAATTATGAGCAAAAATGTATACAATTTAAATGTTAGTTTTTTTAATGAAAAATTGAGTGTAAAAAATATACAATTATTAAAAAACATGTATACACTATTGAATAAAAAATTATACACATATAGATATTAATTTTTTAATGAAAAAATTAGTGTGAAAAAAATATACAATTATTACAAAACACGTATACAAAATAGAATAAAAAGTCATACACATATGAGTACATATAGGTGCACCTTGCACCCGCGTACACCCAATATACACTCTTTTTTATTTTTCTTTTATCATTATTTTGTTTTGGAGTATATCAAAACATCGAAAATATACTACACCACTTCTTTTAATTTTTTTTTCCTTTCATTTAAACTTTGTATATTTAAATAAACACGGAAATTTATAACATTATAATTTTTATAAACTTAAATAATTATTTTTTATTAAATATTTATATCATAAAATAACTTATTTTTATTTTTAAAAAGTTATCATTAATTATTCGAATTCTTTATGTTGCTACAATATAACTTTTATCTAATCTAATGAGTTTTATTTCTTGCTACGTTACTTTATACACATATTTTTTTTTTTTAAGAAAAAGTTTTATTATTGAGCTCCCATTTTTATTTTTAGTACATCTAATTATCTAAATCCTTTTCTTTTTATTATGGATGAAATCTACCCTTTTATCTTTTATGATTTAAACAAAATGACATTTAATCAGTTAAACAAGCTATAGAGAAACAAACCAAAATCCAACAAATGGGCTCTGGTTAAGACTTCGAAAAAGATGACAGAGAAATCTTTTGGGATTTTCCTTAAGAATTGAGGAGTAATATTGTTGTTAATTGAAGTAACGGTGGAACAGTAGCACAATTATTAGCCATAGTCTGAGTATAAATATGAGTTTAATTGATAAAAGTGATAATAATATCATAATACATACTGTATATGAGTTTAATTGATGAAAGTAATGATATTGGGAATGAATCTTTTAACATGAACATGGATGGGTTTTTATTGGAATTTATAATGGATTGAATGGCTTGATCTAATAATTTCTTGTTAAAGAGCTCAAGAGTTTGCTATGGTGTGATTGTTCACTTTTTCTTTATTTGTTCATCCCTCATAATTGTTCGTTGTTCAATAAAAAAAATATATATCATTCTAATTTAACATTTTAAAAGTATACATTAACTTAAAAAATGTAATAATTTCTTTTAACAAATAACATACTTTATATCTTAGAGTACCACATTATCCCTGAAAATTAATAAAGTTCATTAAAAAAATCTTAATTTTTTTTATATATTAAGATGAACAACAAAAAATATCTGAAATATTATTATAGACAAACTGAAATCTTATTATTCATACATCAAATAGTATTCAAACAACATAAACCATACGCATAGTAAAAAAAAAGTATATATTACAATCTTTATAATCACTCACTTTTAATATAATAAAAAAGAATAGGAAAAAGTAAAAGAAATTTAGAAATTGATATCTGAAAGCCATTTCCGGCAACCTCTGCCGGTTGCGGAGCCATTGCATCTTGAGCCTCCGCCGTCGACAGAAAGACAGCAACCAAAACTATAGAAATGTAGAAGATGGCAGATTTAAAATGTGACATCTTTAAACTGATGTGCTATAGTATTAATATTGCTAGGTAAAAATGTAGTAAATTTTATTTTTATTGTGTTGAATTGTGTTAAATTGCCCCAATTTATATAGTCGTTTGGTTTGTGTGTCTTAATCGAAAATAATTTTTTTCTTTCATAAAAATTCTTTCCCACCATATTATTTGCCTTTTATTCGAAGATTTATGGGATCCACTAATTCTTGAAAAATAAATTTTAGGTTATGTATGTCAATCAAATGTATGATTCTATTATTTAATTCTTTTTCTGAATGTTATAAATTTTTTAGTGATTTTGTTTTATATAATGATACGTGCATTAAATTTTATTTATTTATTCACTAATATTTCGTAAGTTTTATTTGTTTTTTTATTTAATTAATTAATTTTGAAATCTTACATTTCTTAACTATTACTCCAATTAATATGATGCAATCAATCATTGAGATTACAATGCTTTATTAAGTAATTGTGAGAAAATGATATAGACGTAGATACATTGTTTGTGGCAGGATGGGACTTCGTTCCTTATTCATTTTAAATTCCTGTTATTTAAGATTGACAATTAATTGGTGACACATCAAGATTTATTTATTTATTTATTTATTATTATTTTTAATGATGTTAATGTTTCTTGTAATGGAATATAATCTCATAAATTATATCTTATATGTTATGGTTATAAGACTCATAACTCTTTAATGTGGAATTTAAAATTTATCAGAAATTCATGTTAATTTTACGGCCAGATTTTCATAGTTAACGTGAACCGGTTCTAATTCTCTATACAATTTTGATACATCATTAATACATCATTACATCATTAATACATCATTTCATATGTCATATCGTTGAATAAATGATACGTAGGAAAGAGAGAAACTATACTAGGTTTAAAAAACTTAAACCCCTATGAACAATAGTTGAATTTCTTTACGTCTTAAGTAAGAAAGAGCGGGAAACTATACCTTAAAAGAAAAAACTTAAATCCTAGAAGCAATGATAAGAGTGTCAATTATATAATACGTGACACATAAAATGACGATCCATTGTCCATATTTACTTAATATCAATAACACACACACAAACACAAATAGCAAAGGTAAGTAGATTTCATTGAGTTGGACAGTAAGTAAATAAACTTCAAAACTGGCTGCCTTAACAAGATTCAAACAATCTTTGTTTTCTCAATCCTCAAAATCACATCCAACATTGCACTCTTTCTGACAAATATTTTATACAACCAAACCAAGAAAACACAACCCTTCTTTACAACAATTTCTTTAGAATCAAAAGCTATGATCATCTGCAATTTAAGAAAAACTAGGAATCTTTGGAGAGTTTCTGAGCATTCATTAGGCTTTTTGTAAGCCAGATGGCCGTCTCTCTAGACGAGACGCCGTCTTCCCCGAACGCTTTTAGCACACCCGACAGCTCAGCAAATTTATCCTGCTTGAGCAATCTTGCACACAGTTCAAGCAAAGACTCTAAAGCTTCAGCTCTATGTTGTCCAGGATTTTCCTTGTCGTTGCTGTTGATTGCTGCTTGAGTATTTAACAACAGATTCTTGATGGTATCATTCTCGTTTTGCTTCGAGTTACTTGAGGGGTCATCTTCGACTTTCACTGGATCCTTATCCGAACAGCTTTCAGTGTCTTTGGTTTGCATGGTATCTGGTGGCAGTCCTGAAAATGTTGCGTCCTTATTTTCTTCAATACTGGAAGATCTTCTTGATTCCAGTTCTCCATCAACTTCGGAGCTTGTGTTGTCCTTGGTCAATGAAATGTTTTCCTCGAACTGAGAGACAATGTTGTCACCACAAGCTTTATCCTCCAGAATCATTGTACTGCACCTCTCAAGAATAGTATCCTCCACCTTTGTTATTGTTTCCTCAGTTGAATCAGGCTCATTCTCCCTCCCCGTTTTTCCTGAATTTGTAGTGTTTTCAAGAGATTTCACTTCTTGCACTTCCAAAATTGCACTTGATGGTCTTTCCACAGCATCCACAGTGTAGATGCTCTCTTGAAGCGATGGAGATTCGAAATTTTTATGCTCGTCTCCATTGCTAGCAGTTGTCTCACATGTACCTCCACTCTTGGAATCTTCACTGTCATTAGAGATTTTTCCAGAATAGCTCGTGGGATCGACTCTCTTGGTCTCAAGTAAATCTTCTATCAAGGCATCACCATCCAGTAAATTCGGATACTGTGTGTTAATACTTTCTTCGAACAATGGAAGCAGCTCCTTCTGTTTCAGTTTCGCTTCGCCTTCTCTGTGGTCTTTCCTGTCATTGGCACTGCTCGGAGATGATTTTTTCGCATTCTCCTTACTACTGTTGGGGGAGGGAGACTTAACAGGGAGAAACACAGTAGATGGGTTGTGGCAACGGAGGAGAAACGGTTGCAAATGTGGATGTCTTAACAGCTCTGCAGCCTATGATATTCACATATACAAAAGATTACAGTGACAAGCTTATTACAACATATCAAGCAAAATAAATTAGGTTAAAAGTTAAAAAATTTACCGTTGGCCTGTGTTCTGGACTCTTCCTCAGCATGCTCTTTATAATCTGTTTTCTGAGACCATTAAAGTCATTGCATGAGTCATAACAATGGAACTTCTACAGCTAATGTACGTGTTTCCAAATCTCGAGAAGACTTACAGAGTGGAAGAGTATACAATAGGCATTGGAGAGATCAAAGATCTGTTTATCTTGTTGATCAATGCAGTCATATCCTATTTTATTCAAAATGATACAATTTCAGCTTCATAGCATTCAAATTAATACTATCATACACTTCTAAGGAAAGTGATAGATTGAACTTACGGGCGCTCTAAATGCTTGTTGGTGTGCAGCAATCTCAAACATACAACAACCTGGTTATAGGCAACACGGCACTTAAGATGCAAGAACATGTAGCTACGAACTTAACGATTCTCACAACAAAACTCATTACCTAGAGACCATATGTCTGATTTATAGCCATAAGGTATATTTTCAAGAAGCTCTGGACACATATAGTTGGGAGTTCCAGCAACCTAGTATCACGAAGCGAAGTTATTCACCGGTTATTATAAATGGAACATCATGCCCGTGAAATTTAAAAGTATAAAATCATGTATTGTCTTACTGATGAAGCAAGGCCTTCCTCGTTGAGAAGTTTTGCCAATCCAAAATCACCTGTAAAGTTTACAGTATTGAACAACTGATAAAAATAATGGGATTCGTGCAGTTAGTAGCAAGAACTGGATTTCGTATTCTTACCTAGAAGGGCGTTGTTCTCCTTTGTGACGAATATGTTAGATAGCTGGAATTGCCAAAAAAATTCATGTAAGAAACAATTAAATTAATATGTGGGTACTACACATGGTATGATTACTGTACATGACTTCAAACCTTGAGATCCCGGTGAAGGACACGATTGGAATGAAGATAGTCGATAGCTAATAACAACTGAGTCAACCATTTGCATATTTTCTGGGGCAAGAAAATCAAAACACTAAGTTTGAGTTATCTAAAGTCAAACACTCAGTTCGAGTTAGCTAAAGAATTTTTTACCTCCTCTGAAAAATATGCTCCTCTTGCCTTTCTTATAAGATCAGATCTGCATATTAATTATTAATAAGGAAAATCAAACAGGGTGCATACTAAATCCAAGCTTTTCTAATGACTAATCCTAATTACTACCTCTGTTTATCCGTTAACTCGTTAAAGAATACTCCCTCCATCCCACACTTAACTGCACCGGCACCGTAGATTCGTAGTTTAAGAAAAGTTGTTTTTTAACCAAACTTTATTGACTTTTTAGGGGTTTTGTGGTATTTTTAGGTAATAAAAAAAGTATAAAGTATGTTATGCTAGTTATGTGAGAGTGTTATTTTTTAAATTAAGATAACTTTTGAGGTTATTGATTGATATGTTTCCTCTTTTAGGTGGTGAAGATAAGTGTGGGGCGAGGGAATATAATGTAAGTGGATGATATTGTCTACATGACCATTAATGAACCCATTTAAGATCATCCCTAAAACTAATTGAGAAGTAAACGATGTAAGATTTTATCATGCAAAAGTTCATCAGTGTCCAAATAAATGTGATGTTCATTCAACAGAGATATATACAATTTAACAGAAAGCATCACAAGAAATATTGATGCACCCATCACAATTAAAATTTGGAGAAGAATAAAATCAGAGTACAGGATTGTACTTACATGTTTCCAACTTCACAATAATTGGTTAGAACGCATATACAGTTTCCCTGTCGAAAAGTGGAATTTCTTTAGAATCAGTTTCAAGCTCACTAAATCACATTTAATAAACCTAGAAAAATAGAGGAAGCTGTCATCACCAAATTCAAGAAAAACCAGAAACTGATATACCTTCTCCACCCAAGCATCTTTACATTCTAATATATAAGGATGTCGTAGTTTCGCAATTATATTCATCTGTTGCAGATACAATCACAAGTTATAAATATGTGACTAAAATGCTGAAGGCATTTGTGCATTCATGGTCATAGTCAATACTGGAGCCAGAACCAACGAAAGAAAACTTCCCTTGTAATATTACTGAATCACTTTCCAGATAAATAAAATAAAATACAAATTATGTTGCTAAGATGTTTAATATCGCATATTCCGGAGGGAAGAGTTTTGGCTCCATATAATAAGTATATATGCCTCTTCTTTAGTATGAAGACATTTACCATCTAATCAAAGTAAATATATTCTCAGTGATCATGCTTTTTCTTTTGATTGAATGTGATGTCTAAAACCAGGGTATCAGTTTCGGGGAAATTTTCTTTTGCTGCTAGATAGGAATAAGCCGGGCAAAAACAGAAAAATTTTATCGAAATTATTGCATATTCTAATGAGGTGCTCCTCCCAACCAGTAACCAGCTGGTGCAATGATTTGAAAAACAAGGGAACACGGGAATGAATTAGAATAAGACAAAAGGGTTCTAAACTGAAAAAAAATGACAAGGAAAAAGTCTCAATACCAGCATTAAGTTAACTTTGTTGTAAAAAAAAACTAGTATAATATACTCAAGATACCTCCTGGAATGCTTTGCTCTTGAACTTCTCTGTCTGCTTGGAAAGACGAATTTTCTTTAAAACGTATCTGTAAGAGATAAAAGAACCAATTACAAGCCCCCTCTTGAAGTTCAAGGACATGACAATATCCCCATATGCCTACTTATATTTGCAGCTTCTTTAGAATTGCTCCGCTCCAAAATGCTTTAGAAGGATCAATAACAGACTACTTATATGCACTAATATGCTGTAGTTTTAGCTATCTGCTGTTTCGACCAGTTGGTCAAATTGCACAATCTACTACAAACAACACATGACTTATGTATTTCGTAGCTTCCTCTCCTAAATTTCAAGGACTAACTAGTGAATTCTGCGCAATAAAACACTATATCCTTACAGAAGCATTGAGCTTATTATGAACTCACCAACTAAAGATGAATCCCTGCTAAGTGCAAATCATATTGCTTTCTCCAAGAATAAGAAACACTACTTCTTATTCCCTTCAACAAATTCATGAGTTGAAGTTCTAAAGCCAATTTTTCAATACATTACACAGATTATTCCAAGTTATGCTAGCAGTTCTTCATCAAAAGTCAATGCCTAAAATAACCTCTAGCAAGAGAAGGGCCAAACAATCACAAACAAGAACATAAGGTGAAGAGTAATTTTCTACGCATGCAAAGAATTAAAATTGGTTGAAAAACAAAAAATTCTCACTTCTTATTCTCAGTTTTATGGAGCACAAGAAATGCAGCTCCAAAAGCACCTCTTCCAATCTGCTCTATTGCCTCATAAGCTTCCATCTTGGACTTAGAATCATCCTTTTCTGTCTCCATCAAGCCCTTAAACCCCAGAATCTTCAGATGGGTCAACTTATTCTCAACCAAAGATTCAATATTTAAGCAATAATAATGAGTTATTGAGCTCACCTACCTCCAATTGAGCAAGAAAGTTGAGCTCCCACAGAGTAAATAGCCTCAACAAGCAACCAGTTAAAAGTAAATCATGGAACAGCAGCTTCAAGCAGAAGCCCCTCCGCAAAGTTAGTTCTTGAATTTATTGGAAATAATAATAATAAGAGAGCTTCAAAGATGAAGGTGTAGACAATTATAACACCACGCAGCGCTACACCATAGAATGCGTGCGTGTGTGTGGTGTCCCGTGGTGGGGTGGGGGGTGGGTGGGTGGGGGAGGAAGATAGATAGTCAAGGAAGTTAGGAAGGAGTTAGTGGAACAGAAAAGATAATGAAGTGTTTGATTATCATATAAATCAGGCTTAATTAAAGGTGAAAAGGTTACCATGGTTATGGAGAAAGTTAACCTGTGTGGTTAAAGACGACATTACAAAAGAAGAAATGATCGGTCGTAGTTTGAAATTCACCAAGGAAAATAGATAAGGAGAGAGAGAAAAAAGATTCTTTAAATTGAACTCTTTGTATGGGAGTTTCTTATATTCAATTTATTTATTTATTTCTTTCTTTTTATATTCTGATTTTTTCGTAATTATACGATTATAATGATTTTTTTAAAAAGAAGGCAAAAAATAATTAAATAAAGTTATGTGACTCCTGATCTAATATTACTACATCTTTATTCTTCGTTGGAGACACAGAATGATAAGTAAATGCCACTTAATTTTATTTAATTTTAAATAAATAGAGAAAAAAAATTCAAAATTATCCAATAATAATATCCGCGAAACACCACAATATTACGGGATAAAAACAGCACTTTATATTTTATTTTATTATCTAAAATTCAACAACTTTATTCATCATGTTCTTATAGAGAGTATTTTATTTTATTTTAAATTATAAATTTTAAATTATTAATATTTTTTAATCCACAAACACACCTATAAAAATTTTCGAAAGTAATTTATATTAGACCATAACTAGTATAAGGCAGATTGAATCCTAAATTTTAAGGCAATCATCCTCGGATTATTTTATATTTTTTAAATTAGTTAATATTTTGGTATTTTCACTATAAAATGTTATCATTTTCGCTTATAAAATATTATCATTTTTCATTTGTTCAATATTCAATAAAATAATATTATTTTTCATTAATTGAATATCACTTTTTATTATAGAAATTATCAATTTTTATCCAGTTTTACAATTTCATAGAGGTCTTTTCCAAATTTAAAATCTATACTTTAGATTTTTTTTAAAAAAAATAAATGAGGAATCATTATTAGGTATAACAAAAACAAAAGCTATCGAGAGGTCATCCACAAAAGTAGGAAGTTCAACCCAACAATGGGAATTAACAATTGATCGTGAAGTCCGAGCAATACAATCTACCAATGTATTGATAGTACGAGGGATAAGATAAACCAAATAAAATATGTTTGCTAAGAGAAATTTTTTTCATTTTAATATATAGTTTCCGAATCTCCTCTTGTGATTTTGAGATAGCATCATAAATGAATTTAACATCTACTTTAAAAGGTAACACGTTAAAGTTCTAGATCCCCTTTATCCATGACATCGTCTTGAGGAGTTCATGTATACTTTAGTTATACTCATGTCATGGCCGTTAATTAATAATTCTAGCCAATTATTATTCAATTTTATTATTTTTTTCACGCGTCCACAATAATATACAAATTTTGATCAAAATACACGTGTATATACACATTTATGCATGAATATATTGAACAATAAATACAAAAATTGAAATACACAATAGTATTTCTTGGAGTTGTATTTAACTTGTAATCACACGAGTGTCAACATAAAATATAGATCTCTAGAGAGAGAGAGAGGATGAGTGAGAAGGATGGGAGATGGGGTTCAACAAACTTGGAATCTTTATAACAAGGATAATCTAATCTAATCTAATCTAATATTGCAAATGAAAATCTATGGAAGGCTGAATACATGCAGTTATGATATCAATTGTCACCATCAACACCTATATTTCAGACAAACAAATTTTTAGGTACTTAATCTCATTCCAAGTCATTCTCCATTTATGCCATCATGGGATTTCCATTTTGAATATGATTTTGATTGCCAAAGGTTTTTCTTTTCTTTTTTTTAACCAATTTGGGTTTTAACTTCAATGATTAATGTGGGAGAACGCCTTAATCTTGTTTATCAGTATTATTACAATTTTAGGAAGTTTTCAATCACATTGGAATATTTTTCTTTTTTTAATCTCCAATTATATAGCATCTCTCTTCTTCATGTCATTTATGTAGTGATTTTGAGCATGATATATAAGTTAACACTCATTTTATTTGCTACTAAGCTATTCATTTTGTTCATCTATTATAAAATATTAGTATTCTTTTTATAACAAAAGGGCTTTGCACACTACCAACATTCATCCATACAAACAATTGAATATAAAATAGTAATATTCATTAATTCACATAAAATAACATATGGATACGTTGTTGATTATAGTAGGAGGAATATTTTATATAAGTAGTTTTTAAGTTATAATACAAAATATCACAACTTAGTTTTATAAATATTAACATCAATTGGGCATGATTAAAGATATTCATTTGTTTTTTTTTATCGGAAGATATTCATTTGCTTTGATTAGATCGTTGAATTTAAAGGTTCATTTCACTAAAATAAATTACTCATTTAAGAATTAATCAATTAGTCTTAGATATATTAAAATTTTGAATGTATATATTTACGATTGGTGTAAAAATATGTTGTGCTATGTATGAGTGCATGCCACACAAATTAAATGGTCAATAAAGAAAAGGGTGGCATATCAAATAGTCTTTAATTGCACATTTAATTATTAAAAATTTCCCTAAAGAATAAGTAATTATGATATTGCTGAAAGTATGGTGTAGAATAATTTTGGTTGCAAAAGAGGCCCACATAATAAATAGGATAAAATTCTGTGTGGAAATAATAGAAATTAGATGCCACAAATTTGTTGACTGCACGTCTCACCTACCCAATATGCACCTCTCTATAAATGCAATTGACATTTGTACTCTCAACTTTTGACTATCTACCCACTTCTATTCTAAGAGCCAAGAAAAATCAATTCCAAACCTATTAGGTTGTTCCATTTTCTTTTATTATTTTATGAGCAAATTTTATTATCACAAGAATATAGGTAAGAGATTTATCTCGTATCCAAAATACAAAGTATCATACAAATAAAATATGCTCACTCCTTCCTATAATAATATTTATATCTACTTTTTGTATGAATATTAAAGAATATCTTTAATTGAAGAGTATCATATTTTTATGTGAAGTGAAAAAAAGAGAAATAATAATATTTTAATATAAAGTGTGTAGTTGTATCATTTGTTGTGAGTGGACCCATAAAGATAAAGTACTCCTAATCATTTTATGTGCTTACCCAAAACATACTAAAGTATGATTGTAATATGTAAAGTTTTCTTATTGGTAGTTAAGATATGTTTTTTTTTAAATATGATAATTAAGATATTAAAGTATGATAATATGATTCACTATAAGTCTATAAATATACTCTAAGTATCAATAATAATATTTTACCTATATAATAAGCATATTTTAAAAATGACTCAACCCGTCTCACATATATTTTTGTCACGATGGGTGTCCTTTTCTTGTATTATGTTTGTATAAAACTAATAGTAAATTAATTTTCGTCTATATTATAGACCAATGCACATAATAATCAAAATCCATTATAGTCGTTCTTTTTAAAGAGTAGGAGACACCTTTTCTCGCACGCGAGAAAGTGAGACATATAAGATTTTTCAATTTTAATATTAAATAAGTGAAAATCAATAAGTTGTGTAGTGTGTGTTTGATTTAATTTTGTCTTACAAAATCTTGCATAAATTAGTTGTCATGTCGTTTGTAATTGTTTAATTTCTTGAAATATTATATATATATATATATATATATATATATATATATATATATATATATATATATATATATATATATATATTTATTTATTTATTTATTTGAATATGGCATCAATGGTAATAGCCTAAGAAAGAATTTATGTACTTTTGAAAAAAAATACGTAGACTTAATCATGGAGAAAATAATCGAAATATTTATAAATGTAATGCACCTTTAATTTAATGTTCGACTACTATTTAAATTTAAATATATAAATTCCTATACATATAAAATTAGGTTCTTAATATTGTAATTTGTTCAAGTTAAATTGATTAATTGGAAACTTAAGGCTGATGGGAAACTATATTGATCACATTTGACACGTCTCTAACGCTCCTAAATTCAGAGGCGGATCCAGAAATTCTTTTATGGGGATACGATATATAATTACAAAAATATATTTTATATTTGAAATCATACCGTAAATAAATTTAAATTAAAAAATTATAATTATTATTAACATTGTTGAATTTTTATTTATACAGAGTAATTTAAAACATTACTATCATGAATTTATAACATAAATTTAGAAAAATAAAATAAATTCATTTTAAATTTATGTTGTAATTAATAATTTGTGATATATGAATGATTTTATGAAATAAGAATATTAATATATTGAGTGAATTATATACAAAGAAATAGGTAACCAAAATTTAAATTAAAAGACAAAAAAAAAAGTGTACTATAACATTATAAAACAATTTAGAAAAAAATATAGTAATATGTAATTATTATTTTTTTATAGAAAAGAAGGATAAAAATTTAATACTCCAGTATAATAAGCAAAGTAGCAAACAGGAAAAAAATATGTATTAAAAAGAAAAAGGGATAAAATCTAATGGAAGCAGAGGATCGAACCCTAACGCAGAGGTCAAAAATAAGAGGCTAAACCACTAAGCTATTAAAAGACTTGATATACCAAATCCTATATCTATGTTTATATTATTTCATTTTGGGGGTACGGCTGTACCCTTTGTCCCATGCTGCATCCGCCCCTGCCTAAATTCCTTCCACATTAATTGGTGTAGGACTATATGTTCCATTACATGTTAATGAATGTTAGTATTACATTATTCATTTAATAATTTAAAATAAAAAATTTAACATTAAAATGTAACTAATACGAGGAGTTGTGTTCCGCATAGCTTAGTACTATTATTATTAGCCAATTAATTCAATCAGTATGCTTTTTTCGAACGGTGAGTTTCCTTCGTGTAACAAAATTCATATAAAGATATGAAGATGGGTTACTCTTGCATGATATTGTCTCAAATGAGATGAGTAAACTTTATGAATATACAAATTAATAGACTATATTAAATTAAATTTAAACACTACATGTCATTATATGAAATCGTTTTAGAATGAATGGAGCAAGGAGTGCAGGTGTGATGTGGTGTCGTATTTTTAAGGTAAATTGTCGTAATCAGGTGAAAACAACAGTTGATTTAATTTTTGGTGGTGGGGTACAACCCCTTTTAGCACAACTCATTCAAAGCTTCTTGGTGTACCACCCTATTAATGTTTTCACACCTCTTATTTTTATTTTAATAATTTAAATCGAGAATTGTCGGTGGACACGGTTTATTATTATTATTTTAAATTTAGAAGTTTTTTTTTTAATAAAAAAATATAATTGATCAAATCATCATTAAAAGAACCTCTTCTAATTGGTTGCAGAATTTCTTGGAATATTAATCATTTGAAAGTAAGGTTGGATGTGAATCTCTTTTTTAAACTATTAATCTAGTTGTAAAGCAGTGGATGATGATAATTACACATTTATAAAGGAATTCTAATCCTTTTCTTAGAATTCATGATTTGATCCAACCTGTTTCAAGTAATATAACCATTTTAATTATTTTTAAAAAGCATTCAAGAAAATCAACCGTATTTAAGAAGTACATCTGAGTACAATTTAGTGGTGGATGGTCTAATTCCTTTATCCAAATGTGTCCAAATTCATAATTGGCTTGTTTCTAAGGTCCTATTCAACTTCTGAATTGGTACAGCTTGAAGGGGTCCAAACGATGTTACATATCATCTTTAATTTGTCAAATACTTATAATGTAAAATTGGAATATAGGGTCACAAGATCCACGTGCAACAAATGCTTTCATTGACATTTTGATAAGAAAAGGAGCACAAATATTTTTTCAACATTCATTCATAAACACACAAGAAATTCATGAGAGAGAACTGAAAATTCTACATATATCATACAAATGGAAATGAGGGGATTAATTTAGGAGTTGGGAGTACAAGAGAATAAAAGGTCAAGAACTAACTGCATTTACTTTCTTTTGGAAGTTCTTTGGCGTTCAAGTTTTCTTTGAACAGCTTCGAATTCCTCTTCGCTTGGCTCGGGGGCTGGTTGGCCTCCACCGTATTTTTGAACAAGGGACGAGAACATTGAATCAATCTTGCCTTTCCTCTCGCTCTGTCGTTGAGCTATTACTGCATACAAGTCATCTGAGTTTTTCTTAGATCTGCAAGGAGTAATTCATAAGAATTGTTCATTTGGCCTCCATATTAGAACTTGATGACTTAATGAAAGGCTCTTGAAAGAAAAGGAACATGACTCACTTCTTTCTCTGCCTCAATGGACTAGTGGGGGGTTTTGTTTTCGACACTTTCTTGGACCATTTCTCATAAGATTTGGTCGACTTCAAGTCACCTACATATGCAGGGAAAATATTAAAAATTAACATGGGAGTTTACAAAGCTATACAACTTTGGAGAGTAAACTTCTGTACATAGAAATGAGATCTAACCAGCAGAAATTGCCGCATCAATGACATCCTTGAAGCGATGGGAATCAAGCAAAGGATCAGAGCAAAGCATGCAGCAGAAAAGCCTGAAAACAAACCCAAACAGATAATGATAATGCATGTGTTGAAAAGAAAGAATTAGTTGCCACATAATATGTTAAAGAGTAATAAGGAATACTTCTCCATATTGCCCTTCACTTTTTTGAATAGTTCAAGCAAGTCTTTTTTCTCTGAATCAGACCCTCTGTAGTTTGCTTCAAACTCTTCAATATCAGCCTCAGTGACCTGCATGTGGTATACAAGCACTGGATATGTTCATTAAAGAGCATTCAACTAGTAAAAGAGAAAACTACATCAGACGACAGAACAACCTTTTTATACATGGCTTGGAAAAATGTCTGCAAGTTCTGGATGACATCTCCCGCAAGATCCTGTAATCAGAAAAGAAGAATGAGCAATGAGAAGATTAATGGGTGCTTAACATTTTAAACACTGTAGTTAACCCTTCCCTCAGCTGAAAACCCCCCAGGAGTATAATCTCAGTCTAAATGCAACTTTAACAAGCCCAGACTAATGCAGGTTGGGTACAATAATCTTTGCAGAAACTAAGGCGCAGAAAGTGATTGATAAGAAGTTCCCCATTAAATCTTTTAGTAAATATGCAGTTTAAAATACTACTTAGTAGGGTTGGATAGTGGTAAGTAAAACCCATTTGGTCAATATCTTTGATTTCAGCCTTTCAACTAGAACTAATCTTGAAGGTAGATTTCAATTTCATAACTCAACAATCAAATTTTAAAAAAATGAAATATTGTTGATTTATGAAATACAATGTCTAAGAATTTCACATGTGCAGGACACAATTAGCTCAGTAGGAAAATCCCAACATCAAGAACAGGGACAATCATCACTTACAGCATCATCAACGCAACCAGTCTGATCGTACACAGCACGTTTCTCTTCATCACCCAAAATAGAAATAACCTTTTGCAACTGCTGAAACTTTTCCTTGGCTTCCTACAGAAAGAAGTTAAACAATCAAAACCTTGCTCAGCTACAGGAGTTTGTTAGTGAGGGAACCTTACATAAAATGCCTAAAATTACCTCATCATCAGGATTCTTATCCGGATGCAAGCGCAGAGCCAACTTGTAATAAGCTTTCTTAATTTCCTGCTGAGACGCAGCTCTATCTACACCAAGAATCTAGGAAAGGTAGAAATAAAATTAGTAAATGATACATATATTTGGGGTTGGAATCTTCCACTTCAATGTAAATAAGTATGCATCAACAAGAAAATTAAGTTCAACACCAATCAGCCTCGACTGTGTTCTCCCAACTTAACTACTGATGTCAATCGTAAAATTAAGTTCGTATTCCCGCATTTCAATATCACACCAGTTTGTTCATACAACATAATTTCACACAGGCAACTTAGGGCAAAAAAGGGAACATCATTTCGATGAACTACAGCATATTTAGTCGAGTATAAAATACAAGAAAATTGAAAATCGTAGATGATATACCTCGTACAAGCTTTTTTTGTTGGATGAAGACGACCCGTCAAGGCATTCCTTTTCTTCCTTCATCTCTTCATCTTCTTCCTCAATACGCTCCTCAGTAACCCTAGATTTACTTCTCTTCCCCATTTCGAAAAACCTAATTTCGAGCTTCAGATTTCTACAACTGCGCGAGGAATATGGGAAAATCAAATTATAAAAATTGAGTTAATATTTATAGGTCTGATTCTTTCCCGCCACATCGCGCCTAATTTTTGCGTCTCTTCCCGGTGCGATGAACAAAATGGGTAGCGCTGTAAAGACAAAAATAACCCTAATTTAAATAGTTCAGAATTAATTATCTCAAAAATACGAGATATAACGTAAAAGATTTTGACTAAAATATCCCTTGTTAATAACCCCTTAACCCTAATTGTTGTTTATTCAAAACTCATGGATTGGGAGACAAATACGTGACACGTAGCATTCTCCGATTTCCTCTTCTTCGTTGGAATGGTCGTGATGTTGCTTAATTTGCAGGTTTAATTTTTGAAAAATTTCCTCTTCTTCGTTGGAATGATCATGAATAAATAAGGACACTGGAAATTTCTAAATGTATCAGGAAATTTTCAGATTATTCATCTAACTACTGTAATAAAAATCGTATTTACGATTTAAATAGAGAAAACCTCATTAAAATAGGGTCCAAAAGAGTGATAACACACCTAAGCAATTTTCTCAGCAAAACAAAGGATATTGTGATGCTTCTTTTTCCTTAATTCATGAGGGATTGGTCCTTGAACACGATTTCGATTAGCACACCTTATTTATGGATGAAATAGCAGCATTGCAGCGAGCTTAGATTGAGAGGGTAAAATGAGTTAAAAGTTTGATTAAAAAATTAAAAGGATATAATTGTCATTAATGAGGTGTATATAGTAATTTTATTATTTTTATAATAATAATTATTAGAGTTTAATTAGTAAATGAAGTATGTCTAAGTATTTTTTGTGTCTGCCAATAGTCACACATTTTCCTAAAAATAATTCATTCTTTACATCCAAATCTTAGTTACAATTTTTGATAGTTCCGTTTATACTTCATAGATATTAAAATGTCTCCTAAGTTAATAATTAAAACAATTGGGCTTTTCTTGAGATTAAATATCTTTCATAAACAATTGGGCCAAATGTATGATTGGGCTTTTCTCGTTAAAAAGAACACCTCACTTACAAATTAGAATTTCGACTATTGGGACTTAATAACAAAATTTAAGAAACTAGTTGATAGGAAAGCAAATCTAAATTTTTTTTTTGTCATAAATTTTTCTACATCTTTTCAATTTTATTGTACTTAAAAATCATTTAATTTTAATCTTAATTATATATTCAATACTTTCGTCCTCAACTTAAATTTTTAGTATTAATAAAATGTTGCCGAATAATAAATTTGAAATCAAAGAATTTGCAAATTCATTTAAAAAAAATCCATAGTACATCCAAACAAAAAATTTGAAATCTAAGTAATTCTAAATTCATTCATTTTCAAGTCCCTTGAATTTCAGAACCCCAATCCAAACACAACCTTAGAGTGCTTTTTAAATGCAAACTTTGTTCAATAGGAATGAGTTTCAGATGTGAATCCATTGGCTGGTCAGTTGGGGCAAAGCTGCTGTACGAGAAACAAGTGTAATGATTAGTCTGTATTATAGACATTGAAATGTTTATGAGACATGATAGAGATTGTGGATTATAGATGTAGTTATTATATGTTAATAGTAAAATTGTTACAAATAGAAGTTTATTTTCCTTTTGAGATTTTATGCCATAAATGAAAAATTTTTTAATAGTCCAATTATATTTTATTTGTTATTTCTTCTTTAATGCAAATTTTTAATTATTTATAATAATTTTAATTAATTTGCTATATATGAAAAGTTTTTAAGAGTCCAATTATATTTTTATTTGTCATCTTCTCTTTTTACTAAAGTTTTAATTATTTATAATCATTTTAATTTTACACTATTTAAGAGTGAAAATTAAATTTAATAACCAATTTTTACTAATGATAATATATTTTATCCTCGAGAATAATGAAATGTGTAAATATGATCAAATAAAAGTAAGAAATATAAAATAAATTAAACTACTATAAAAATACGGTTTCTAAAATAAAGAGAGAAAAAAAAAACCAATAAAAGATTGAGAATATGAGTTGGGGAGAAAAGGTTTAAATAAATAAATTTGAAAGAATGAATGGTAATGATTGAAAGCAATTAACGATATTGAAAAAGAATGTGACTGTTTACACCTTCGAAACTACTTAACGCACCCTAAAAGTATTTAAATTATAATAATCTTTAGCGCACCCCAAAAGTATTAAAAGTATTTTTATGAGATGTAGGGAGTATTATACTTTTTGCAACTCTAAATAAATAAGATTTTTTTATCAACTTTATTGACCTTTTAGTATTTTTTGGTTATAAAAAAATATAAAATAAGGTATGAGTGTGAAAAATGAGTGTCAAATTATAAATTTAAGTAATTTTTTGAGATTTTTGGATAAAGTGATGTTCTTTTTTAGAGATTTGAATAATTTTATTAGACAAACAAACGAAGATAGTATAATTAGTTTTGTGCAACATGGAGAGTATTTTTTATTAAAATATTATATTATAATCAATTATCATTAAATCTTTACACACATACAATAATGAAAAAGGGGGCGCTATTTGCACCCTCAGATTTACTAAACGAACCCCATTAATTCAGATATTTAAAATATATTAATGTTAGAAGACGTAAATACCCTTATATAAATAATAAAATAAGATTAGTTATGATAAATTGATATATATACCCCATTAAATTTCTAAATGCACCCCAATTATATTTCTAAATGCACCTCATTGTTATAATCAATAAACCACGATAAACTCTAATATCTATGAATTTTGCATCACCGTATGTAGTATCACGAAACAAGCAAAAATAATGAAAATTGAAAATGATGATCATTCATCGGAAACAAGCTATAATCATTATAAGCATAAGCAAACACAGGCAAATGAAATTCATCATCACTTTCCACATGGCCGTGAGTGATGGCAAATTCTAACAGCAGACTCAATAATTAATCCTACAACAATATAATTGGTAATTAATTTACAATTTACTGAAGAATAATTTCATGAACACAAGCAATCGCCAAGGACAGAAAATAATCAAGAAGAAAACAAGCCAACTAAACCTAATTAAAAAAAAAAAAAAAAAGGAACCAGCATCAATGATCAAAGTAAAAGTATTGTTCGCAACTATTCATTAATGAAAGAGG
Organism: Pogostemon cablin; assembly: GCA_023678885.1. NCBI lineage: Eukaryota > Viridiplantae > Streptophyta > Magnoliopsida > Lamiales > Lamiaceae > Pogostemon > Pogostemon cablin. The sequence continues at coordinate 18,500,092 of CM043012.1, forward strand.
CAACCTAAATTCACGTGCATCAAAATCACGGACAAGTAAAAGTGTTATCATAGCAGCAATAGCGAGGAAGGTCAATAGAACAGTGAAAATGGCGGAGAAATCGCCTCCTCCGCCTCCGCCTCCGGCTGCTGATGGTCGTGGCCGTGGAACCCCTGTTAACTTTGGCCTCTACTTCTTGAAAATAATCAATGAACATGTAAAAAAATTCCAAGAAAACAATATAATTTCCAGCATCATGAGTTTTCTTTCTGTAAAGGTTTAAGGGTTTGTGGGCAGAAACCCTAGAGTCCCTTTCATTAGCAATATTCCTCTCCAAGAAATTGCCCTTTTCATGACACATGATGATAAAGGCATTCGGTTTCCAACCTTAAGCTCTTCTGGTTCTGGTTCACAATTGTTTGGGTACCGAGGTCACCATTTTTGGAGTGTTCGGTTATACCAACCGAACAATAGATATTGTTCGGTTGGTACAAGCGAACAGATTCGGTGCAAGTCCGATTCAAATAGTTTGTTTTGCATTAAGAGGGGAAAATAAATTATTTAATTAAGAGGGTAATATGGTCCATAACGGGGTACATTTAGTAAAATATATATACAGCAAAACCTCTATAAATTAATATATTCGGGACTGAAGAATTTTATTAATTTAGAGAGATATTATATAATCGATAAATTAATAATTTATTAATTTAAAGAGGTTATATTAAAAAACTATAATTTTCATAACTTATTTGTACATATTAAGAATATACTCCCTCCGTCCCATAAAAAGAGTTACGTTTACTGTTTGCACGGAGATTAAGAAATATAATATTTAGATGTGTAGTAGGTTGAGAGATATAATAATTTAATGAAAAGTGGGTAGTTGTATTAGTGATGTGTGAGAGCCCCATAAAGATAAAGTGATTGATTTATGTGGGTCTCATTTACTAAAAAATGAAATGTAACTCTTGTAGGGGGATGCCCAAATTAATAAAATGTAACTCTTGTGGCCGGACGGAGGGAGTATTAATTAGAATATATAATGATATGGATTCACAATTATATATTACTTGTAAATCAAATTAATTATGTGAGTATGATATCTCATGAATTGTGTAATAATATCTCCTTCCGTTGGTAAGAGTCTCATTTGCTTTTTGGCACGTGGATTATGGAGTATTATTATTTAATGTGTAGTGGGTAGTTGTATTAGTGGGTGTATGAGCCCCATGTTTTAATTGTATTAGTGTGTGTGGGTGGGTCTCATACGTCAAAAAAATGGGATCCTTTGGGTGGGGAAACCAAAATGGTAAAATGAGACTCTTACCTAGGGACGGATGGAGTAACATTCATCTATATTTTATAGGAGAAGATCAATATAAAATTAATATTGATTTATTTTATTTGTTTTTAACTTAGGTGCAACCGAGAGATTTAAAGATGGGATTAATGCAGATATTAAATTCAATAAAAAGCAAATAATAGTAGATTCATATTTTACTATATTGTCTTAGAATGTTGAAGTATATATATATATGATTTTTTAATAATTATTAATTTATAGTTTCATTGGGACCTTAAGTATTCTTTAGAATTTCTTAAAAAAGTATTATCTTATTATTTAATTGATTGATATCCAAATTTGAACTGGTCCTAAGTTGGGACCGGACAAATTATTAATTTATCGAGTATTAATTTATCGAGGTATTAATTTATAGAGGTTATTAATTTATCGAGTATTAATTTATAGAGGTTTTACAGTATATCTTTAATTTTAATGGGGTACATTTAGTAATTAAGATATGTTATAAAATTGGGGGTAAAAATAGTCATGACCAATGAAAAAATATAAACCTTTTAACTGAATCACTCCTCTGACTTAGTACTCCTTTAACTTTCTTTAGTTTTCACAATATAAATCTTTTGAATGACCTCTGACTTAGTACTCCTTTAACTTTCTTTAGTTTTCGCAATATAAATCTTTTGAATGACCAGCACTCGTATGACTTCCTTTAATTTCAATCTTTACATTTTAGTTGGCCCACAAGAATTTTTACCTCTTAAAATTGCAAAAACATAAGACAACTATTTCCACCTATAAATTTTATTTAAAAATAAATAAATTTGATATTTAACACATATTTATTTATTACTAAAATATAACATAATTCATCTAAAAGTTATTACTTCTATTAATCGCCTGAAGAGGTAGGTGTGGATATTATTGAGATATTGGACGAAGTAAAATGTAAATCCAAGGGGAATGTATATTTGTAAATATGAATACTATCTAGTGAAGAATGTAATCAGGATTTCTCAATGTGAAATACAACTATTTAAAAATACACCTGCATTAAGTCTATTTCACACATATATCCATATTGTGGGGTGTGGTTTGGAATTCAAAATTTCAACAATTTATGGTAGAAGTACTATTTTTTCCCAACAAAGTCACCATACTTGACTCACTAAATTACCTGTGTCTAACCAGTGTGCACGATAACTCCCTCCTCCCTTTCAACAGTGTACATAAAAGTCATTAGACTTCAGATGGTTGCTTAACTGCAACCCTTCGGGTTCTTCCATGAACTGTTTCGACTCGATGTAATTTTGAATCGACATCTTCACCTTCACCACCTTGTCTCTCTGTGAATCAGAACCATACTCTTTCAATGCATTGAGGAAATCGCGTCCAATGATGCTGAGTAACTTCACAAACTGGTTCTTATATGCTCGATACAGTGTGTATCCAGCCATCTAGCCATAAAAATCAGTTGCATTGTTAGTATGACTTTCAACACATACGAAACAATCGGATCTGCTCACCTCAAGAAACGAATAGAGTTCTGCTCACCTCAACGAATAGAGTGCAACAGCAGTGTATAGGTCTGCCAGTAGAGCATTCAAGAATCTTGCAAGCCATGCCCAACCTTCTGCAAGTCTATGCAGGTTCTTAAAGCCTTGAACTTGGGTCTGCAATGACGGAAACTAGTTTATGGCCCCCATATACGTCATGTAAATTGTAAAAGCTCAATTAGGGGGGAATTTGATCAAACCTGCACTAGAGCTCCATATAGTTTCATATAACATCTCAATCTTTCAACATAGGCATCCATGCCCTCAAGCTTTCCATCTTCTTCATTATATCCAATGCCTTAGTAATAAGCATCTTTCGTATTGAATACTTCCTGAATAAGCAAGAAGCCTTTTTTGGTATCAACGAGACAATTTCTAACAACACCGGTGTATTAAAGAGACACTGCTTAAAGATTCTGAAGAATGAGGTAATGTGAAGAAAGGAGCGGTATCCAGTGTCAAATCATCAACAAAATTGTACTAGAAAAGAAGTCATGTGGAAACTAAATAAGAGAAATCACCTTAAGAGTAACTTATATGCTTTGGAACCGTGTAGATACAAACTCTGTTCAACTCAGCAATGAGAATATTCCTAGCCATTGGGATCTGTCACCAACGAAATTAAAGATACAAACAAAAGTAGTATTAAAGACCAGTAATTCCATCTATCTTGACAAATTATGTTGTAACAACCCATACAATTTTATACGTGAATCCAATTAAGGCCCAATTCTTAGAGGCCCAATACAAGCATAAATCTTAATCCAGCCCAATTGTTTGTAAAATCTTGTTAATAAAGAAGAAGCCAACAGATCTTATTTTCTTCCCTCATTAAAAAGAAAAATATCTTCTGTCCAAAAGATCATCAAATCACGTTCATTATGCAAGGGAGTTATTTCCCTGCAATCATTCGCAAGATTTATTCTCAAAACTAAGGAAAGTTTGACTAGTCTCAGCATCAATTTCTGGAACTTAAATTCAGCCGTTCAGCGCATAAGTTAGATCTTTCTTGTCCTTCTCACACACCATCTGCAATTCTTCATCGCTGCTGCACTTGCTCCAAGAGAGAAGGGTTTCGAGGGATCTTGATCGCGACGTTCATTACTCGAATCCAAGGTTTTTACGTGATTGAAAGGTGGGGATTTCTCTCATCTTGTATATGTAAAATATTTCATGTGTGATAGTTTATTGTAACTGAAATATTATCATCATCTTGTTGTGATCTGGAATTGGATTATGTGAATCATATGTGCAATACGAGTTGGGACTATTGTGGTGCCTTGCTATTATCACGGGTAACGAATCGATGTCGTATCTTATAAGTCATGGATAAAGGACAAAAAAATGTGTCTTATCAACATGTCAGGAATATTTCGTAAGTAAGTTTAAATTATCATATATGGATTATTCTTACACGTATAAGTATGATGAAAGTTTTCACTGAGCTTGTGGTTGCTCACCCCAACAAATTACCTTCCTTTCAGATTAAAGCGAGGCGTTAGCGTATGAGCGGGGATGTGTGGAGCAAGAGGAGACTACATGAAAAATTTTAATAAGTTTGCAGTCTCTGTGCTACTTTCAATTTATTCATGGCTTGACAACTTTAATTTGAGATTTTGTTGGTTTTCTTATTACATACTACAAGTTTAGTGTTGGTATCGTATGATGGGAACTTGCAATCATTTGGATTATTTACAATAAATTAGTACCATATATATGTTATTGATTGTCAAATTCTCATATTTGTTTACTGTTGGGTTTGCAAAGTGGGACGGAATTTTGGGTTGCCTCATTTTCTAAAAAAAAAAATGGATTTCCAAAGTATTAGGATGTGGAAACAATTTGATGAAATATATGATTTGTTTGTCGGTTTCTTCTTTGTGATTTTTGCCGAAGGGAATAAATTGGTTGAAGTCGAGTTTCGGATGCAAGACTTTTGTGTTGTATTTTTGGAGTCGGTTGTATATCGTTATGTGGTTGAATTATTTTCTTCGTAAATTTGTCTGGGAACGGCGCGTGAAGAAGATCGCTTACGTTAGAGGTGTCCTTTTATTTTTAAAATAAGATATTCACACATCATATACGTATTTAGGGAGATCTAGCAGTTATTATTTTAAATTTTCTTTATTATAGTTTATACGGCAGATTGTGTGTGTATGTAGTATAGCGGATGCACTATTTCTTTTTAGTTAAGTTTAAATGGTTTTTCCTTACATTAAAACTAGATGGGTATTTTTATTTAAATAATTAAAATTTACAATTGATTTGTGGGCCAAGTTGAGTTTTTATTATTATGAAAATTTGCTTAGAGTTACAGAATCAATTTTTATAAAATTATCCTTCATTCTGCTAAAAACTTCATGGTTATTATTTTATCTGCATGATAGGTTTTATTTTATCTTTTTTTTTTATAAAATAGATTAGTCCCGTATGTTTATAAGTTATGAATTTATTCGTTATGAATTTGGAAATAAACTTGTAGTCCTTTTCCGTAAAGGTTTTTTGTTAATTATTCTTCTTAAAATAAAATAGCAAGAACTTATAGGAGCATTAATCGTTTAAAGTTTAATGAAACTTATGGGGATTGTCCCCTATTTTAAATCCTTTGTCTTTAAATTGCATATTTATTTATTTATTTATTTAATAAATAAAGTATTTTTATCACGCCCTATTTAATGCTCTATTTATGAAATAAAATGGTAATTTTCTTTATTAAGAAAATTGGGGTGTGACATATGTTCTTAGTGCGTACTACATGCAAACTCTCAATATCTGCGTTTGAATTTGAGTAATAAGGGGATCCTCCAGGATGGTTTCAGGGTAATGAATAATAATGATGATTAAAGTACGTATAAAATTTTCAATATTACATAGTGAATTGATGAAATAGTTCCATATAAAATGGATTTACTAATAACGGAAATTTCAGTCTCTTTTGTTAAGGAATTAAAGTAACGCTCAAGTTGAAGAATTTTGAATAATAATATGCTGAAAACAATGTCAGAACAATCTTCTATGATGTGGACGACAAACTTGTTATGAAACTAAGTTATTGATGACAAACATATGCAATTATATTATGTTTCATGAGGGGTTTAGATCAGTCACACAATGCTGAACTTTTATATAAGAACCTTAGGCACCCAACTCAAAATATAGTTTTTTTTTTTTTTCTCTCAAAAAGAAAAATAAAAATAAGAAAGAAAAAGCATTTTGTAAAAGATGAACTTTAAGTATCTTAAGATCCTGCAGTAAAAAATTCAGATTCCATGTTACCTTAGATGTCACGGGAACAATGACACGACTAGTAGCAAAGATGGCATCGGAATTCTTTTGGTTTGTGCAGTTGGAGACAATCTACAATCATCAAGTAAGAACATTAAGAATTAGCTTCTCCAAAGAAGGATATTAGGAAAGAATAATAGTTTAAAGTAAATAGAGAAGACAAAAGAATGATTGATTCAAACAGGAAAAAAAAACCTTTTCTGCAAATAATCGGATACCGATGAACTGTGGACATCCTGGACTGTTATTAATCAGCTTCACTAGTTTTTCTGACCGTATTCTAAATTAAAATAGAAGCAAATATATAAGAATTAGAAAAAAAAAATTATAAAAAGTACAACATGTCAAGAATAAGGTTAGCATGGAAACACCCAACTTACTTAAACATTTTCTACGGAAGCTGAGATTGTTCTAAATCTCCTACCAATATTCAATCCATGCTTTCTATAATCCTGCAAAGAACAAGTGGACAGTGATTTTTAGAAGTGGAAAAGAATATTCGACTCATGAATAATGAATAATTCATATTTTGATATTTTAACATTTGATGATGTTGATGTTTTAAGCAGGTGTCTATAATCATTTACCTGATTAGAATAGTTTTTTTGCAGACAATTCTTCATAGACCTGCCTTCTTCTCTTCTCCAATTCAAGAGAAGCTTTAATCAGGTTACCCGCTACTATAAAGACGCCAATAAAACATGAGAACCAATTCAGAAAGTTATGCATTCGTTGCAAGCAAGTATACAGAAACCAAATGGCTAAAAACCTTTCTTAACATCATTTGATGAGGATCCGCTTTTTGTCTGGCCTGCCATTATATGCAACAAATCGTTTATGAAAGGTAGAAAATACATTACGTTAATGCAAGATAAGATTCTGATGTACATTATCAATAATTAAGAAGCCACAAAGCCGTACTGATAGAGTTAAGAATGATATAGAAAACGGAGAGAATAAATCCTCAACTGAGGCCACGGAATAATCCGCCACAACTAACGTTGCTGTAGAATAATGATCAAAGATGATCTGCTAGGTTTAACATCAAGTATAAATACTAATAGGTCTAATTAAGGCCCATGAACAAGGCCCTTATTACTCTAAATCATTAATTAAGAAATAATATAAATAAATCAGGTCCCCAGGCCCGTTGCTGTCTTCTTTCTGCGGGTATACACGAATCGGGTATCTCTATCACGTACACATAAAAAGAAAATAAATTAACACAAATCAATATGCAGCATGCAAGTGGGAGAAAAATAATTATGATATAGACATCAAGAATTGAAATCTTACACAGTGCGTCTATACTGCAAGTCACATTCTCTATCCCTCTCCTGTTGTAATTTTCTATTTTGTTGAATCTTGGTTGTTAAAGACGCAAATCTCTCATTTTCATTGACCAGCTCAGTCTCCAAATCTGATATTTTGGATCTAACTTCCTCCTGTACACAAGGATAAAACAGATACCATAAAACAACTATGGCAAACATCAAGTCAAGTGGTAGTAACAATAAGTTTTATTCATGAATTTTCTTGATTAACTTTAGATCATATTAATTAAGCGTAAGTGAGTAGATCATAATCGACATCTAGCAAAAGCCCTTTTACAAAGTGATAACCAATAAGCTGTTGAAATCGTAGTAGAGAACATGGTTGTTAAGCATTATTTCATTAAAATTGATGATTTTTTTTTTAAGAATTTCAACTCACTGAAACACTAAGCTGAAGTTCATGTGTTCGCTCAATTAGTGCAACTTCTGCTAGTATCGCTCTATCCATCAGGTGGTATAGTGACACATGAGTCATATCATCATCAGAGTCATCGCTGCAGATAAAAAGAAGAGAGATGGAAAAAACCAGATGTGGAGCAAACAACAATATTATTAAGTTCCAAGTTTCAAATCAAGTGATAATATAAAGAAACAAAGCTCAAGCAATTCTAAGAACATAAGAGTTCCTATTCTTTAGCTTATCCCCTAGTCTTGAACAATGACGTAAATTTTCTTGTTCTTATAAACTATAGCCGTAAGATACAAGGGACGCAAATACTGTCAAAAAGATCATGCAGCTAACCATTTGACGGTTTTAGGTTCCTATTCACAGTTAATGCTTGTTCATAAAATTAAGCAATTTAAAGCCAATACTCAACTTCAGATAAAGCACTTTTCATTGATGACACAAAATTCAATTTTCTTATACAGAGAATAATTTTAGTCTTCCTCGTATTTATTCCTATGAAATCTTGAAATCGCTATGACATCAAAATAATTTTTTTATTATTATTATTCATTTGCGGAAAACTCATTTATGAAGATCTTAAATATTACATAATTAAAAAAAAAACAGTAAAGAAATGTTTAGGACATACCGAGTTGTAAAAGGAGTGGGAAAATCTAAACCTAAATTCAGCTTCTTGTCTATAGAATCCAGCTCCGAGAGCAAGTTGTCGAAAGTCCAATCAGGTTGTGGATCATCTGAAATGCCATTAACATTCACCGAACAACGGAGCCCCAATTCAATAGCTCCCCTGATATTAACAACGAAATAATTAAACTTTCACAGCTTCACAAACACCAGATTCACTCACAACACATTTGGATGCAGCTTATGTGAAAGTAATTCAAAAACTGAAGTACAATTCCTCTATCATTATATTGAAATAGAAAAAATTAAACTTACATTTTCCTCTCCAGCATTGCTCTTTCCTTTGTTCCTGAAAATCCTTCTGCCCTAGAATCTCAGCTCACCAAATCCTTTAATTGGATTTAGGTCGGGTAATTTTATCTGGCCATGATTCGGATTACTGGTTAATAACAACGAGTTCTTTAAAGAATGCGTAAATTAAGTTTGGTTAATAACAAAATATATACTCTTATATACCTCATGCATCGGGGCACAAAATTCACTATTTTGTTAAATCAATCTATATTTACATTAATAAAAGAGGGGGGTTGTTTAAGGTTAGGCTTCAATTCCACTATATTCCACCATTTTGTTAAATCACACTATATCATTAATGTTATTTAAAATGTAAAAGTTAATCTTACTATTTTTTTTGTTATTGATTTATTATTAGATGTAACTGTCAAAATTATTTTTTTAATTTCATTCCGTTATAAAAGTGTACCTTACTAACTCTTATTTATGTTTTAGATTGGATATTTAATTTTCTTCTCTGGCTCTCTTTATACAACTACATTGTTATGTTTAGAGCGCAACCATAGATAAGTAAAATACAGGGCATGTTATATATTCAGGGTAATGATTCAACGCATTGCTTTGGGTAAGCAGACTGTATTGACAAACACACCAATTTTAACAATTCATAACAAACACATAATTGACTAGTGCCACTTGTTTTATTCCATGTAAAATTTCTCACGCAAACAACGAAATTCATCTAAGGGAAGTGTCACAAAGGCAGTACATACAATCGGTATTTCAGTCGTAATATGATCTTCAAACATACAATACTATTCGTGAGTGACAAAACACACATTGTGCCCCCCCTATTAGAAACATCACAGCATTTCACCATCATTATAAGCAGTTAAACCTTATAGATCTCCAATGAGGGGATTAGCATACACATTTGGTACTTAAGGCAACACAAGCAAGAGGGACCTCAGGTTCGGGTGTGAGGAACTAGTGAAACAAATTAAAATGAAACTGGCTTTGAGTAGACTTCCTAAATCTAGAAGCAATGTAGATTGCAACTCCCTTAAACATATAAAAGTAAAAAGTACCATAAGCTACAATTCACCTCAACCAATTCATAATTAATTTGACTAAAGTTTCCACTTTCGGAAAGTGTTTGGTTCATATTGAGCTAATAATCTCCATGGGCCTTCTTAAAATAAGATAATTTACACACTAATTGCACGCACTTAAGCGGCTTATTTCCTTCTAAGCTTGTTAGTTAAAAGTAAATGGGTCAGTGGATTACAATATCCATGGAATTAGTAAAGAATCAAGGCAATTTTTCAACTTTGTTAACCCACCTAATAATTTAAATGAACCAAACACTCTATAATTCAAACAGAAGTCAATAATGGGAGATACGTTTTACTTCCCAAACTTCAATCAATATAGCAGGCAACACAAATACGACTTAATTTTACATTCTAATATCCAACTAGGGTAAAATTTGTTAGATTTTTGTCAAGAATAAAAGGAGGAATTTTTCCTTTGCTTTTGTCCCACATCGGAAAGGAGAGCAAAGGGGGAGGGACTCCTGGTGATATATAAGGAGGCTCTTGGACCTGATGTCAAACGCACCAATCAAGTACGCTTTATATTTGGTCCTTACTGCTTTAATCACCAATAATTCTCACTTTTTCAAAAATAAAAAAATAAAAAAAGGAAAAAATAAAGTGACAATAGTGTACATGGGTCTGAAGAAAAGCTGGTTAAGAATATTTGAATGGGTGAAATATGTGAACACGGTGATTAAAAACACAAGGGTGATTTTTTTTTAATTCTTTTTAAGTTTAATTATAATTAAAAAGATAGCATTAAACTTTAAGATAAAACATATAAACAATAAAAATATAATTTAGAATAAATTATAAGGGTGAAATTATAATATATAAATACTAAAATTTAAAGATGTAGTACTAAATAAGAATATGATTAAGCAAAGTAGAAAGAACACAAGACTTAAAAAATTAAGAAGACTTAAAAAATTAAGGGGGTGTTTAGTTAAAATTTGAATATGGGAATAAATTTTACCTTAATACTAGTATATATAAAAGTGAATTTCATTACTCTCAATTTTGACTACATTAATTGAATCATACAAAATCAAATCACTATTTTTATACCATTCCTCATTAACAAGCATATTTATTAATTTCATTCCAATTCTTTCACTTCAATACCTTTCAATCAAACACTAGATATATCATTAACCATAGCCACATGAGGTGAAAAATTACCTTTGAGCCTATATGGAGTATTCTATTTTATTTTTATAGTTTATAGTTTATTTTTTCTTTATTATATAATCTTTGAATGGTTAATGTCTATTCAATCAAATTAAATATTTCTTGGATTCTCGGTTGTGAGAATGGGGAGAAAGATGTGAATTAGTCAAAGATTTTTATGAGTATAGGGATTGGGGTCGGGAGAGAAAAATTCTGTGTGATTGTAAAAAATTTTCACATAGTGGTATTTTCTCGATCCATGGTTTTTCTCCGATTTTAGAGTTTTCCACGTAAATTCTTGTGTTATGCTTTTTATGTTCTTCTTTATTTGTCCCTTAGGAATGAATGTGGATATGTTTATCCCAACAAGTGGTGTCAGAGCCCGGTTCGGGTACTTATAAAGTTCTTTGTATGCTCTGTGGTTGCAACATAGTCTGACATTCCATATCAGAAAAGACTTTATGAGAGGAAGAGGGTTTTTCATTAGGCTAAGGGTGGCATGAAAGAAGTGGGAAAAATTAGTGGCACAAAGGGGTCAGAAGATCAGCCGGATGCGGTGGTATCTCCTTTCTTGCGGTAAAATGCTCCGGACTATGGCGACAGTGGCGTGGCAAAGGGTAGGATTTGCGGGACAGCAGTTTTTGGCGGAGTTCTTGGACCTACAGCAATGTGAATTGCTGGGACTCCCGTTTGTGGAGTTGGCTTAACAGCGGCATGGGATTTTCCATGGATGTCGGCTCAAGAAAGTTTGAAAGGAACGGGTTTTCCGGTAATGATTGGTGGCTTGGGGAAGCGACAATTCAACGGGGAAGATGGCAATGTAGTGGCTTGGTATCGGCTGGCGCTAGATTGGTAAAGAATAGCGTTTTGGAATAAGCTTGTGCAAGGCTTCTACAAAAAGTTTGGTGCAAATTTTTCATGGGAAACTTGTGACATATATATATATATATAGGCTACTAATGATAGAAAATTATATACAAAAATATCCGACTATAATAGGCAGTTGAATGGACGTGGCAGAGGATTGGTCGAGTGGACATGGCAAAGGAGTAGTCGATTGAAGTAGCAGAGGAGCTTCTATAGTCACGCAGAATATGTGATCCCAAAAGAACACTTCATTGGCTATGGGATACATTTGGGATTCTTTGTAAAAAGAAAATAAAGAAGTTCTCATCCTCATCCGATGCATGCATAGTCTTTGATGAGTAAGATTATTTTTTATTAATTTAACTTTTTAATAAATGAAAAATTATTTAACGAGATAGTTTTTTCATCATCAAACTCATCTTTAATTTTTTTGTACTATTCATAATTGTCGATAGAATTGTAGATATTTTCTTTATTTATTACATTGAAGAAATTAATTCATTTCATATGTATAATTTTGACATGAAAATGAAGGAAAAAGAAAGAGTTGGTAGGAATTGTAAGAGATGGAAGATTAAATTAAATAAGATTAATGAAATAAGAGATGTTGATCGAGATAGAGAAATAAAATGGCGCATCATGAAGAGTGAAGTGAGTGTAAGGATAAAGAAATGATGTGCTGTACAAGTATCGAATAGATGTTCCTCAAAATAAAATTATTCGAAATAATCTTTTTAATTAGTTATATCAATTAAATATTAGACTATCTATTGAATGTGAATTCAAAATATAAGCATTTGATCATGGTTGGAAAAAAAATTATATGACTAGATATTTGAAATATTAGTACTTTTATATATATAGTTTTAAATATATAAATTAGTAATCTACAAATTATTCGAATAGATGTTCCTCAAAATAATTTTTTAATTAGTTATATTAATTAAATATTAAAATATCTATTGAATGTGGATTCAAAATATAAGCATTTGATTATGATTGGAGAAAAATTGTATGACTAGAAGTTTGAAACTTTAGTGCTTTTTTAGTATATCTTTATAATTTTAAAGATATAAATGAGTAATCTACAAATGTAATGTATTATTAATTTATTAAATTAAATTAAATTAGAAAGGATTGAGAAATACTATGTCAACTCATTAACTTAGAAGAGAAAATAAATTGTTCAAAAATTGCATCGATCATTCACATTATGGTAAAAATTGCATAGATCATTTACATATGGTAAAATGCATAGAGAATTATGATGAATATATGTAGTTTAGATATTTAGAAGTGATAAAAATTTAGATTTTTTTTATCTAACTATGAATATCGTTGAAATAATACGATATATATATGGATATAAAAATATTATTATTATTTTAACTTACATGTGAGAAATAAGTTTCTAAATAATTTTATAAAATATTAGTAAAGTTTACAAATAAATAATAGTGTTGAAATCGAAGAAAAATAATTATAACTAATAGAGTTCATTAAAATTATATACCCCAGTAAAATAGAAGACATAAAATTAGGAAGAAATGAAAGAAATATGCTATTAATTATTTTGATGGAGAATATGGTAAAAATAGTGTAATATTGTTAAAATATATATCTTTTTAATACAATGATTAAATTATAATTGTACATTATATATTCATTTGAAAAAGTATAAACTCTTCATGTTTGCTTTGGGTATAAGTAAGAGTAATTAAAATTATATACCCCAGTAAAATAGAAGACATAAAATTAGGAAGAAATGAAAGAAATATGCTATTAATTATTTTGATGGAGAAAATGGTAAGAATAGTGTAATATTGTTAAAATATACTCCCTCCGTCCCGTCCTAGTAGTTACGCTTATTAGGACGGGACGGAGGGAGTATATCTTTTGAATACAGTGATTAAATTATAGTTATACATTACATATTCATTTGAAAAAGTATAAACTCTTCATGTTTGCTTTGGGTATAAGTAAGAGTAAGAAAGTTAAATTTATGATTGGGTGAATTTAGAAAATCCAACAAATAAATAATTTAAGTTTATTTTGGGATTTAAATAGGAGTGACAAATTTAAAAATATAGTGAATTTTGAGGTTATTATTAGATAAAGGTGTGTTTTTTTTCCTTACCTCTCCCTACTAAGGTGAGTGATTCAGGTTCGATTCCATTTGGGAACGAATTGGAGTAGAGAGTTATAAGGAGATTAGGAGAATAATCTTGAAGAATGCAGTGTAAACTAATTTCTAACCACTAACATACTAACTTTGTCTGATAAAAAAGAAAAAAATATATAAAGGTGTGTTATTTATTTATTTATGTATTGGGGTGTGAAGGTTATTGTTAGAAAGACGAATGAGAAAGTGTGAAATATTTTTTAGGGTCAAAGGAGTACTAATTACTATATGATTATTATTTTTATAAATAATATAAAAGTTATTTAAATATGTTACTTATTATATTATTGTTGATAAAACTGTAATAATATATTTAATAAAAAATAGTAATTGATTTTGTGTCTTTTACTATTTTAGTTTTATTATTTATTTTGTAATTGAGTTAATAGTTGCATTTTGTATTTATCATGCATTGTGTAAGATAATAAATTGGCAACTTTTTAGAAAAGAGTGATTATAAATTATCATAAAGATAACTTTATGTTAATATGATGGAGTTTAAGATAAACTAAACTGTACTTTTTCTTCTAAAAAACTCTAAATAGTTATGATAATTATAATCCTAAACTTTTCAATTTTATTTCGATTTTGTCCCAACATATTAATTTTCACATATTTTTTCTCAGAACTTTGATAAAGCATCAATTCAATCCCATAATTTAGTCATACTATGAAATAAGAAAAATTGAACATTTTAAGTGAAAATCGTCATTTAGGTGAAAATTTAAAAATTATGAGATTATTTTGAATAATTAAGTTTCTTAAGCCTATTTTTAATACAAAATTAACCGTATATTACTCTTCAATATTACATTTTATTCTCAATTGATTATTGATGAATGCTATAATTTATTTATTAGGTATATTTTATAATCATTGTCACATTTTAATTTCTATTTTAAATTTATATATTTATATTTTAACTTTACTTTATTTATTTATGATACTTTTATATAATGATTTAGTTTAATTTTTATTTTTCCCGTGCGTTGCACGGGTGTACTACTAGTTTATTAGAAATAAATACTTATCACAGAAGTCATATTTTTAGTTTTTATTTTTGAATCAAAATTAAACTTTAATTGAATTTACTCCTGGGAAAATATGATAAAAACCTAAATTTTCTTAATAAATGGATTGAAGATAAGATTTAATAGTTATTATATTAATCTTATATAGTAAGTTATATTTATTGCGTAAAAAAAATGGAGTGTATTTGTATCATTTCCAATGGCATCTCATTTCCTCTTTGCATCGAACCAAAATTTGAAGTTAGACAAAAACAAATTTTCACTTAGATTTGCTTTCGTATTCACTTTTATATTTAATTAAGGAAAATTTAATTATTTGAGTGTTATAATGACTGATCACAACTATAAAGCATTTGTTTTCTTATATACCTGCTTATACATTTAAGAGGCTCACTTATGTGACCCGGGGTCACCCATGACCCTCTCACGTAAGGAGGTAGGTGTCCACATGTCAGGGGGTGGGCACCCACCCCGTCATTTGAAAGGGTCATGAGTAACCCCGAGTCACACAAGAATCACCCTACATTTAATTAATATAAATTTAATTATTTAAATTTTATAAAGAGTTTTTACTATTATAAAGCATGATTTATTTATTTTACTACAGTAATATTTGACATTGAGAATCATCTATACAATTATCAAATATAAAATTCACATTCAATAATACAATATTAATATGTGCCCACCAACGATATGATAAATTTATCCACAAGATATACATTTAATTGTGGATAGAATTTGACACTAGTAAACTCATATGTATATCCCTATTTTACTATTTAGTTTATGAAAAATTCGAAATAGATTATTACTTTTCTTTAAATTTTTTATTTTAATAGAAATGTAAAAAAAATTACTAGCTACAACATAATCAAATTTGATTATGAGTAATATTTTTCATTTAGAAATGTAATAGTTAATCATTCTAAAAAGTTTTTTTTTTTCATGTTTAAAGAGCAAAATTAGAGTGTGTTGGATACACGAGTGTAAGGAATAATTTATAATCCCTTCGTCCCATTTCAAATGACACAATTTCCATTTTGGATTGTCCCACAAAAGTATGCACATTTCTAAAAAAGCAAAAAGTCAAACACAATCACCCTTCCCCCATACACTTTAGTTACATAAAAATCACTCTTACCTAACACACCTAACATATTTTATCATTTATTTATTACAAAAAAATACCATTATACCCCTAAAAATGATCACTTTTCTTAATCTCCGTGCCGGAAGAGGCATGCAAACTTTTGTGGGACGGAGGGAGTATATTGTTAACATTAACAAATATAGCGTGCAACTAAGACTCAGAATGAGTCATCTCTTCCGTAAATTTGGTGAGCCTTTTGCCACAGCCTTCATATTCTGCGAGTCACGGAAGCAAACAAAGTGAACAATTGTCTTTCCATTGGGATAAACTGCAAACACACTTGTCCCTATCTTTTTGTTGCAAAGTGAGCATATGCTCTCCCCTGTAATCTTCACCACTTCTTTCCTCTGATTATAAACCTCATCTTTCACCTGTTTTGTTGCATACCCCATCATGATAAAACTCAGGCCACAATTAAAATTACTAAACAAAAGTATATCATGCAATACCTTCTAGAGGATAGAAATTTAAATAATCACGCGAATTCAAGCTTAGATTGGTCAAAGACCAGTTTTCATGTTTACAATAACGTATGTGTTTGATTCACATTGAGTTACTATGTGGGTTAATAAAATTATAAAGCTTGAGCATGTTATTAATAAGGTGTGTGAGCCTGAAAATTCTCTTAATTTTTTAATAGTTTCAAGAGATATATGGTAACCCAACTCCCCCTAGGTTTCATTCCATTAGGCCCCTTGTAAACCCCAACTCCCCTAGGTTTCATTCCATTAGGCCCCTTGTTTTTTAATTTACAGACTCAGAAGATATATAAGCCCATATAAATGCAATTAGTATTAAAACTCCCTTATTTTTAGCAATTTTTTTAAACCCGTTGAGTATAATATTAACTCAATGGGAACCAAAAGAACAAGCTGAACATATAATACAATATCAAAGACCTACTAGTTGTTTACTCATGAGTTTTGAGATCCGCAATTTTTTTTTAATTCAATATTAGATACAGCAGATTATAGATATGATGTTAATGTGGAGCCCATGAATTTGAGCCGACCATACTTCTCAGGACTCATCCATCGTGAGAAACTAAAATAACAGTAAGGATGTTATATGCAAAACAAATGCTAGATATGAAAATAACAGACATTTCAGATTGATGACATGCTTTTCGATTTTCAAGACAGATAAGAACATATTTCACACGACAATGTTTTCAAGTTGGCAAAAAAGTGCATTTCCTGCAGTTTGTTTACAGATTCTGGAAGAACATACCTGCAGGTTTTCACTCTCTCTCAAACTCTTTATCACTGAGAAGTTTCGGTGTCCTTCACTAGATTTTCTTAAAAGAGGTCCAAGAAAAGGAAGCAGATTCTGCAGTGAGCCCAAAATATAATTGTTAAAGACAGAGAGCATTCAACACTAACAGGTGTATATCCTATTTAAACTAAAATTGAAAATAATCAAGCAAGCAAGACCATGCATTGATGTCTTATTTAACAAGTACATAAAGAAACTAACCTTCAGCTTAGTATCCCTAGGAAGCAGTCTTAAGGCCTGTGCTCCATTTATTCGATCCCATCTTCGGCTCAACAAATCAAGGACCTTATCAAGCATAATGGTGGAAGTTCCTTCCTCAATGGCATCATCAGTATCACCATCACTCTTTCCACTATCAGTACCACTTTGGCTGAAGCGTGTCTCCTCAGCACCCTCGATTTCTGCAATTTTCTTAGCTAAGCGTACTTTACTTTTAAAAGTTCCAGGACCAACCTTGGGAATCCCAGGGATTTGAGTAGATATCAAGCTAGTGATTCTCTTTCTGAAATTTTTTGTCGTCTTCTGGGGGTTTAGATATATTTGCAGTAGGGTAAGATAAATGCTGCCATAAGATTTTGCTGAATTCTGAAGTCCAGATTGATATATTCGATCACAATAGGACAGTGCCAGTTCAGGAACATTTAACTATATGACATAATAAGAGGGAAATTAGGAGAATTGAAATAATTGGCTATTGCAATGGGAAAAAGGACATGACTGTGACTGGATTATTTTTCCTTGGTCTAATTAAGTACTCATCAGCATATCACTTCTTAAATATACAAATTATATCTAAAGGTAATGCATACTACAGCTTGAGATATTATCGTTCCATCTAAAGCGAGCATTAAACACATCAATGGTCATTAACAAATTTTAGTGATGAGACTGAATGCAATTAAACACATCAAAGTGAGCATTAAACACATCAATGGTCATTAACAAACTATTTCATGAACAATCCGTAGGATAGATGAAAGTGATTACATCTTTAATGAAAAGTGATAACTAATCATGTAAAATGGTCTCACACAAGACTTGCTCCTTATTAATTAATTATGTTTCTACTGCATTACAAACTTAATGATTTATTTACACCTATATAAATTTTAATCATGCCCTAATGTTTTCATATATTTCAAATTTTAGGACGTGCACAAATAAAGTACCTTATGAACGTATATGGAAAGAGCAAGCTCATGTTGATGCATCTTTCCCAACAAAATTGCACGTTCTTCATACAAGGAATCTGGTGGAAGACGTTTCAACAAAACCTCAGGATTGTACCCAGAGATACTCTCCAAAGCGGACAATAGCTTCTTCCTCGTAGGAGAATAAGTTTTCTCGTCCCACTCTTGTTGAGAATTAAGATCATTGTACCAATCAAGCACTTCTGACAGGTAAATTTGCACCTAATATGAGCGATTAAACAAACAAAGATATTTTCGATCATCAATTTATACATAGTACACCAAAACATGTAGCACAGTGTCAGAAATACCAAAAATTATGCACCAAAAATTATGCACCAACATGACTGAGTTATAAAAATGAAAAGAATCCTTCAGAAGATCATTTAAACCTCGTACATCAAAACACTTAGTACAGTGCCAGTTATACCAATTTACACCTAACATGAGGGATTTGAAAAACAATGATACTTCAGAATATGAATTCATACATAGTACATGAAAACACCTAGCAGGTACTGGTAGCACAGTTATCATAAACATTAACAAATAAAAGTTTCACCAAATTTGTTACAACACCATCTATGCATTAAGAAAGACATAAAATGAAGTTTTATGCCAACACAAGTTCTCAAGCATCAGATAACTGAATAACTACACTGACTACAGCAATGGAGGATATTTAATAACCGGACCATGACCTAAACTTCTTGACTAACTTCTACAGATGCTAAAGAAGGTGGAATACCCTTACCATTTCATTCTGGAGATTCCCAGAAACACTGCCTTCATTCATGGCAAGCATAAATTCCAAATATGAAGTCTGCATACTTGGAGCATGCTGTTTTAGATATGAGTTCACCAGGTCAGCTGGAATGTTTCCTGAAAAGAAGAGCTCAATAGTTTGTGTGGGACAGGTTTCAAGAACAGGCAAAGAGAACTCCAGAACAAGCATCGGATCTGTGCCACAGATAGGCTGAAAAAGGCACCGATACTCAGAATGTCAGTAAATATGGAACTCATTGTCCCGAGGCAAGACTAATATAAACTGATACTTCAGCAGCAGCAGCAACCAAGATGATTCAGCCTCCGCTATAACTGTCTATGGTGCAAATTGTTGTACTTCTTAGAGAGGGAGCCTTACATCTCACATGAAGTTCTCACTAAAGCCATAGTTGTTAAAGGCACGCCGCTCAGGCTCAAGGGTCTGCGCCTAGATTGTTGATTTTTTGCTATTCCAGGCTCCTGTATCAAAGGCGCGCGCCTAGGAGCGCTTCTTCAACATCCTTTTTTTTTTTTTTTTAAGTTTTTTGAAGTTGCTACTCAATCATTAAAGTGTTTACACGTTTTTAAGATAAAAATGGATAGCCCACTTATAAAATGAAATAAATAAAGAATTAGGGTTAGGGTTTTAGTACTTGAACTTTCAAAACAAAGACAAAAAGGTGGGCTGCCTTCACCTCCACCGCCTACTTGAACTTTATTTGTGTGTATGTTTATGTGTTATAATGCTATTATGAGTTATTATGTATCATTATGTGATTTTTACCTTAGTTTAGTTAGGTAATATGATTGTAAGTAGAATATATTTGTGTATATACATTGTAAATTCAGTTTTGGGCAAAATGTAGCTCAGAGGGGTCCGTACTCCTAGGTGTGCCTCTCGCTTTTAACAACTATGACTAAAGCAAGTAAAGAATGATCAACAAATTTCACTTCTCAAGAGAAGTGATTATTCAACTCTAAGCAAGAAGACCTATCTAAATGCAATTGCACACTAACATGTTGGAAATGGATTGTTAACATTAAAAAAAAAAATTGAATTTACTGAATTTTTATGTGCATGTAGAGGCCACTGAATTATGAAGAAAGAACTGTGTGTGTGCATACATACTTTTTTTTTCCAGTAACCATAGAAGTTTTACAGAAAAGATATAACACAATGTAATGAGAAATCACTCAAGTACTTTAAGGCACAACTTCAATCTCTAATCAAGTCAGATACATACAAAAAAAAAAAGTTTTAAATACATATGACACCCACCACACAATGCTACAATCAAGTCTATCCTACTCCAAGTAAAAGTGATCCTTTGAATTCAAATGCTTATATTAAGGATTTCATTAAGAGATAGAGGTGAAAAAACTTAAAATGGCAAAGTGAAACAGCACCCAAGAGTCTCAGTGAGTTCTATATAAAAAATTACAGCAGATAATGGGAAGGCCACATTGGGGAATTCTTAAAAAATTGAGTCTCTCCAGGTATTGCACTAGAATTTATATTCAGATATCAATATAATACCATAAAGAGTATCTTCAAATGAAGACTTACTTTCAGATAATCTATAATCATTTCTGGCTTGAACTTTTGGGTAAGCTCAGCAGGTGTTTTGTCTGAGTTTGACTCTTCAACTAATTTGTAGAGTAGCTCTAGTGCTTGACGATGCATGGCATTGCATTTATACAATTCCACCAAACAAACATACTGTTTTCTTTCTTGCAAAAACTCCTCGCATATTCTTACATCACAATAGTTCAGACCTTTAAGTAGTTCCAGAGCAGCTGAAGGTTGTCCTGTCAATAGGAGAGCCTGAAGTAATGCCGTGTCAAGTATTGCTGCAGTTTCCCTAGCAACTGAGCTGATGGAAGAATTAACTCGACCCTATATTGCCCAAGGATGATCATCAAATATTAATTTTTAAGAAAAATATCTTGGACACTAAAACATAGAAAATATTTAAAAGAATTAAGAACACTGTATTCACCTCTCATTGCGTCATAATCACGATAGCACACATTCAAATATAGAAGAAAGGTGTTACACAGGTGAACAAAAATAATACATTTTTGGTTATATACAATATCCTATTTGCACACAGATAACATGTAAATGTGTATTCTGCATGCACACCCCCATGAATGGAGCAATATAATAGGCAGATTGCAGAAAGTTTATTAAATATAAACCAGATCATGAAATAGGATTGGCATTTCCAGCGGGACTTAATGATTTCAATAACCCAGTTAATAACATGGAATGGAAAATATGGTATGTTAGGTGATAATAAAAGCAGAAAGGCCTCAGAAAAGAATGACCCTCATGACAGCAAAAAAATAGAGGTATAATCATTCTTGTAAACTGTTAAAGATATCAATTACATGTTCAAATTACACTCTTCTCTACCAGCTTAAACTTGTAGATGAGGTCATCACTCAAGATAGCATCATATTCATGAACAAATGAAAGGGATGGGGGTTATTTCAGGTGTCTCTCGAAGACAGTCACAAACTAAATTTCGGCAAACTGTTCCAGAATTAGATCCTTTCAGTATGAGGGTTGAATTTGCTGCTTTGCATCTCATTTTTCATTCACAATTATTATCTCAAAATTGAAGCCAAATACACCTCATGTACCATACCTTATATTCTACATACATTTTTCTTTTCTTTTTCCTTTTTTTTTTAGACAAAAGAGAAATATTTATTAATAATTTCATTAGGGATGAGAATTCCCAGAAAAAGTACAATCCCTACATATTATATAACAATACTCCAATCACTTGCCAAGTCAGAAACAAAGAAGTTTTTGAATAATTTGTGATTAGTACCTAAAGACTAGCTCTGTAGATTCAAACATCCTCTATAGATTCAAAACAGTCATTGAAGATTCCCCTATTTCTTTCAAGCTAAATAGACTATAGAACAGCCGGAACTATAATTCTCTACAAAATTTTACGTTTTTTGCTAAGATGTCTTCTGAGATCCACTTGTAAAAGATTGGAGCTCTCCAAAGGTGGATCCGAATACAGCCCAACTCTCCCACCACCCTACTCCATAATTGGTGAGAAAAGGGACAGTGAATGTATAAGCGATTAGAATCCTCCTAGTTGCTCCTGCATTAAATAAAACGCACCAATTTGGAAGTAGGGAGATATACGAGAAACGTTTCTGTAACAGGTATGTAACTTTCCCAAAACTACCAACCACATAGACTTTCTTAGGAACCGTAGTTTTCCAAATAAATTTAGACCAAGGGAAAGAAAAAGGATTGAAAGTAGTGCTTAAAAAGGCTACGGAGGATTTGACTGTAAAAGACTTTGAAGAGTAAGCTAATTTACAATCATACCCTTCCCCATTGAGAACCACAACGTCCAGACTCACTTAAATGCCTTTTCCTTTCTTCAGCAATCTCTTCTGTTCATGCTTCTGATCTTTCCAAAGAATCAATCTGCTGAAGTCTCCTTTATACATTGCCCTCTTCATTTCTAGGTCCCTAAACTTATCTCGTCTACATGTTTTCAACTTCTGTTATGCTGCTTTCAGTTTGACCATACAAGTATATCCTCGCCATCTTTCCTTTCTCTCATTGATCCGCCGATCACTGAAATCTTTCTTGAAATCCTTGTGCCATATCCGTTCATTTTCAAATTTGAAAGGAGTTGGACCCCATTTATGAGAATTAGTATCTATAAAAATCAGCAAGTTAACTGAGGTCACTCTTGGTAGAGTTTCATGTCTAATTGTTGGAAAAAGTTCCATCCAATCTGAAGAAGCCAAAAATATGTCCAAATGGCAACAAGTAGGATTTGTTCTCATATTAGACCAAGTGAATTTTGAGTTGTAGGGAAGACTTTTGCAATTCCAAGTCTTAAATTAGTGCATCAAAATTCCTCATGCTAGATGTGAGATTTTGTGTAGAAATTTATTTTATTTCTCATTGCATATTCCAAACTTTCATCATCATAGCAGATTAGTAAGTGTGTACTGACATGTATGTTGTTTTCGATCAAAAAAAGTAATATGCTTATGACTCTATGAAAAGAAATATCTCCAACTCCTTATGTCTTGTATTCTTGGTTTACAGGTTCAGCACTTGCGGTCAAAATGTACATAATTTGTTGTGCTCAGTTTTGAGCACATTGAACTGTAATGATGAATTAAGATGCTTAGAAATGTCTTAGATGATCATTGACATGAAATGTGCACAAAATTCCAAAACTGCAGCAAACAGACAATAAAAAACTAAAGCAAACCCTTTACCTTGACTGGTTTTCTTTGCCGACTGTTACCATAAGAGGCAAAATTATGTCCTACAGCATCTGAAACAGCCTCCTCAGTTCCCTCTGCAGCAGCCTTTTCAACAATACCAAATCTCTTTCTCTGCAAGAATTTAATTAGAGCCATTAGAGTATTGTGGTTCATTTTCCTGGACTCGAGATCTGCACCTTCCTCAGAATCCAAGGCAAGTGGAAGTGATGATTCCATATCATCTGAAATGCCTGAGGAACCTCTTGATAGATCTGGATCATCTCCACCAATATCCATATATTTCTCGGGATCAGGTATAACGGATGATTTGGGAAGAATGATAGATGGATACAAGGAAAGCACATAACTGATTTCCACTTGAGATGACCAAAAATGTTCCATGGCCTCCTCATAGTTTCCATTTTCAAATAAATAGTGAGCATATCTGAATACATAATGTCAACATCAAGTTTTTGGACATTTGGATAGCAGTATAAACAGCAGTCGGAAGTAAGTTATGGTTTAATGATGTACATAGCACATGAGCTTAAATATTTTCTCTGCTGTCAAGTAGCTTCTGTCAATTTAGCTTCACTCTAACAGTCAAAATAGTAAATTTCTAAAATGCATAAACCAATTCACAGAATAACACAGATCTGTAAGAACTTCCACCTTTAGCTATATTGCTAGCAGTTACATGCCAATTTTTAATCAAAGCAATGAATATCAGCAGGATCTACTTTTTATTCTAACAAAAAAATAATGTGGTTGCATTCTTATTTCATTACATCCAATTTGGTACATGTATATCATATTGTCTACTTGTTCCAATCAGAGGATAATCTCCTTCAACTGCAATTACTATGTCATTGCAGAAAGTGCACAATGCAGTTAATAAAAATAAATGTTACAATAGACTGAAGCTAAGTCATGTTAGCTGAAGAACCTACTACAATTTGAAAGGGGGAAGACATCTACCACTAGTAACATGAGAACAGTTTGCATGTCCAATTTATTTTCACACTGTAGAACAATGATAAGGTGCTTTGACATCTTCGTTCCTTCAGATTCATGTTCTATACTCATAACAGAAGCCTAAGGTTTCTGAAATTGGATAGCAGCAGGAAACTCAAACATTTTTATTCAAGATTGGTTGACTCTGCTTCTCTAGGTGGTTATATCCTAACTTTATGTCACGATCTGAAGTTAGTTCAGAGTCAGTACCTGGGCACAAATTCTATGTAGACACCAGGACCAAATTACAGATGTCAGCCCATGAAGAACTTAAAGGAACTCCTAGCCTCAATTTTTAGCATAAAAAAGGGAAATTTAACTATGTAATTTTTTGTGCTAATTCTTTTCTACAGTTAATCATTTTATATCAGTTTGGAGCCACAGTATAAATTTCTGAAAGTGGGTGCACAGAATAATTTGTCACACAAATAACATACTTTACACTCTATTTATCACCCAATAAAACCAATTTATCTATAGCAAGTCAAAAGGTGAGTTTTTTAATGTCCGTGTCTACAGAAAGTGTGAACTTGTTTTCTGATTGAAGGAGTACCTATTATCTTCTCATATATTTTATCTACATACTTTTAATTTAAGCACACACTCCCATATACTTTTCATCTTCTTTTCTCATACTTTCCCTTCTTTTTCCCATACAGCCAAACTTTTTATCTTCTATCACATACTTCCACTCAATCCTTATCACACTACTTATACAATATAATGAAATATTCTTATTATCAAGTATCAACTACTGTGCTAAAACCCAATATATAAAAAAAAATGCTTTCCAAGCCAAATCACCCTTTTTTCTATTCACGCCTTTCAAAAAAACTATTTTAAAGCTTCCAAGCTTGAAACAGACACACCCTTACAAAATCTAGCCTCAATCATCTCATTGCATCATCCTTGCTAGCATTTTTATATTCATGTTATCTATTTATTGAAGAGAGCAGAGAAGAAAAAATACATTGGAACAGGAAATTAACGTACCTAACATGAATTGATTGTTCCTTTGCAGCTCGAAGATTTGACTCTTCTGGAGGAAGTAACTTGCACAAAGCAAGCGCTTCCTCAAAGTTACCTGAAGCTGTTAGTTGCACGATCTGGAATAAAGGAAAAAAATAGCCATCTCAAAATTTTGGGTGGTGTGCATCAATCTCTTCCCTAGGTTAAATTTATGCCGAAAATTTAGCTTATCAACTAGCTATTCCAATCAAAGAATTCATTTTTCATTTATTATCAGTACTTGCTCATTGTCTTCTGTATCTATTTTTATTTCATAAAGTTTTTTTAGATACAAGATTTCTGAAAAAGAATTGCACTTACTCTATGATAAACCACCCAATCTATCTTCGAAAAAAATATGTAAAGATTTGAGAAGATCAATAAAACGAGATATATATAAACTCGGTTAAGCGACAATGATTAGTCAGAGAAAACACCTGCGCCCCAACAGGTACAGGAAACAATCCATAAACAGTATTCTCTAGTGCAATGATAATAACACGAGCACTCTGAAGAAGCCGGCGAACATTGCGGAGCACAACTGTTTGGATCAATGGATAAGGATCACGAAGAGACCGTATCTGCAGATTCAATACATTAGAACTACAAAGAAGCCTGAAGCCGTTAAAAATGGTAAAAAGAAGTAAATGGTCATATATAGTCAAGAAACCTCAACATGTCTTGGTAGGAGACCAACTGCATATGGCTTCTCTATAACAACTGCTGCAGGGGCATCTGACCAGCAAATCCTGCCTTCCTGAAGAAGCTTCCCATTTTGGTCGACAAACACTCCAATATTATCCTAAAGAAAATAGAAACAAGAAGATTTCTTTTCAATTTCGAAGGTAGGATGATGAAGAGCATTACTTTTTTGTTAAAAAAAGGACACATGAATAGATTTTAATCACAGGTATAACAGTTCATATTGATTGAAAAGAAAAGAATAATACATGAAATTAATTAATGGATCTAATGGAACTAAGAAGAAAAACTGGTTAATACAATGTCTTAAATAAGCTGAATTATTTTCCCTTCACTCTGATAATTTCCTAATTTTTTATATTACCAGACAATTCTGCAGTCACACCAAAGAGAATAGTTTGTATTATATATCACAACATTTAATGTTTGAATTCCCCCACAGATATGTCAACCAGATCAAGTTATAACGAAGAAATTCATCAATGTTTCCTTTACTTGATCTCCAACATCATAAAGCAAAAAAAGGATATCAAAGAAATCCATCAAAGATTCTTTTAGTTGATCCCCAACAGCCCAACTAAATGTTGATTATAACACAAATACAGGACGTATATCTGCATTTTATGAAGACTTGTTTAAATATTAGCAAGCTCAACCTTATTTTTAATCCGATCCTCACCAATATTTCATTTTTAGTATATGCAATCCTTATTTTATCTTATTCCTAAACTCTAGCCTCTATGAAAGTCTTAAGTTAATGTATTCACTTAGAGCTTATATTGGGATTTGAGATATCAAGATCTATTATATATTTCTCAATAAAATTATTCAAAATATTTTGATATTTAAGAGAACTTTTTTTTTCTTGATGTGTCTCAAAAAGTATATATCATTTCATTATTTTTTTCAAATATCAACCCAAAATATACTTCTCAAGCGTATTGCGACCCAAATTTGCGTACCAAGCCTATACCTTCTTTATATTGTGTACAGGCCAAACTGCCAATGCGCACACCCATACCCATACCATTCTCTGACCCAAGTCATAATGCAAAGCAGATGACTGTATTCTAGTCTTTCTGTCAGCTAAAAGTAATGAAAAGCATAAAATTAAAATGATATCAAGTTGAATCTAAAAGTTTAAAAAGATAAGTACTTTAGTCATGTAACCAGTGATCCAATTGAATTATATTACCTTCCCTAGAAGAAGCTCTCCTGATGGAAGGGACACAACTAAAGGCGGAGCAATTCTTCCAGAAGGAAACACCTCAGACAATGCACCATTTGTTGAATTCAATATTACATACTCCCTTCGGATTCCCAAACAAATATTATCTCCACACCATGACAATGATTTGACTGTATCTGGAACTCCAAAATCTTTGACATCTACAAATCCCCGTCCCCCTGGACAAGCAGGAAAACTGATGACAATCATACATACATCAATATAAAAGAATCAATATTTCCAATATGCAAGGCAATAATATAACACAAGTTCTAAAACATGACCAAGTAATATCTGCAAACAATAATTGAGTCGTTTATTGATTTAATAGAGGGAAAAAAAAATGAGGCATAGTAAATCAAAACTGACATCTCCAAACCATGGTCATGAAAGGCAGAACCAAATCAAGATACTATTATAATTTTTTGGCAAGAAATAAAAAGGAGAAAAAGGTGGTAGGAAGCTATTCAACAAAATCAAGAGATCTACATCATACAGATTTACTTTTCATCTGTTCATTTTTATGGTAAAACTCATTTAATCT
Organism: Pogostemon cablin; assembly: GCA_023678885.1. Classification (NCBI taxonomy): domain Eukaryota; kingdom Viridiplantae; phylum Streptophyta; class Magnoliopsida; order Lamiales; family Lamiaceae; genus Pogostemon; species Pogostemon cablin. Next base: position 18,528,365 of record CM043012.1, read on the forward strand.
AAGTTAAGCTGATCACAAATACTTCATCATGGTATTCCTAGCCACACACGCGCCTCTATATCAATTCATCATGATATTCGTAGCCCCACTCTATGGCCATGATACCAACTTATCATTGTATTCTCAGCTGAACACTGAAAACATAATTACTATAGATGACTAACCTATATTCAAGAAGTTAAAAAATGCAACAAAGGTAAAATTGTATAAACATATTCTAAAATTCAATAACACTATAGTCGTCACTTCTGTGATCATACTTGATCAAGATGGCACCAGATTACATAGACAAGTGACACGTGTCAGGAGGAGAAATCAAACTCTGCCCATAGGGTTTAAGCTTTGATTTAGGGCATACACTCCCTTATCTCTCCTACATGTCTCATAGTAGTTGAACACGAGATTATATACAAAATTTAATCTTGACCCACCCAAGATATCCCCCAACCCTTGAGCAACTGCAATTCTGATCAATAAGCATCTAATTTTAGAAATAAGCCCCATAAACGATAAGATATAACCAGCTGAAATTCACATTGATGACATACCGTCGTGTCTGAATATGCAAACCCTTTTCTGCCGGGAGAAGCAGAGAAATCCTCGCTTCTCATCCCATGAGTAGACGGTTGCGCCCTTAGCTTTGGTAATAACAGCCAAAGTCTCAAAATTGGGGAGCCTGTGAAAGGCTATGGAGTCGGAGAGCGAGAGGAGGAGCTCCCGCGACTTGAGGACCTCCATTGCCAGTATCGGCTTCTTAGAGAAGCCATTGATTGTCTTTTCGAGAACGTAGGGCTCCTTCTTCAGCTCTAGGGACTGCAAATAGAAATCAGAAGAAGCAGGTGGCGTGTCGCCAGCGAAGGATTCGGGACAGTAAATACGGAGGGAACCGTCGGAGCAGGAGAGAAGTAGTTTGTGAGAGTAAGATTCGATGGCGTCGATTTTAATGGAGGAATTGGTGACGAGCTGGAAGGAATCATAGGCGCTGTGCACCATCTTCTACTTGAGACTCAGAAATGAAAAGGAAAAACTTCTTCATAGAAAAACTCCACGACGTCGTTTGGATCATTATTTAGTCTGGGCCAGGTTACTCGTACTTTGTAGCGTCACTTTCTAAATATGTTAGAAATCATATTTTTGGCCTCGCTAATCGCTAAGGCCAAACACCGACGCGAAAAGATAAAGAAGAATCGCGGAGTAGGAGACGATGATTTTTTAGAGCCGTGGTCCGTGGATTGGGCTTCTGATTGATTATGTTGGGCATTATTTATTTATATATTATTATTATTATTATTAATAATTAAGAAAGGGTTACGTACCCTCTTTAAATTATTTGGGCTATTTGAATTTTATCATTGTCAATATTGAATAATTAAGAATGAACCATGTAGTTTTGTATAGTGATATAAGTAAGATTCTATTATAAAAATAATAAGAAAAGTGTGGTATGATAATTTATTTCATGATATAATTAAAAAAAATAAATTGCTATACCCAAATAACAATTTAAATTTCAAAATTTAAGAAACCATAAAAAAAAAATGTCACTTACTAGGAGGTACATAAAATAATGCATAATTGTTGTAAACTACATGACTCAAAGTACTATTATATATAACTACACAATTATGATTGTGATACCATAAATACCCCTATGTATTTGCACAATTTGTTTGCATAATTTGGTTTTGCGCAATTTGGTTTTGCACAATTTTATTTTTGCACATTTTAAATTCCGGCAGCAGGCGGCGCCGATCAACGGCTGTCCAGCCGCCGATCAACGCCGGTCCGGCGGGTGGGTGGGTGAGGGGTAGGGTTGATGGTTTAAAAGTGTATGGGATTATAAGGTTATATTTGGTATTTTACTTTAATATTTTGTATGTGAGAGTAATTATTTAAATTCCTTGTATCTAATAGTAATTTAGGTTAAAAATGTGTATCTATTTGTGATTTTCCCAAAAAAAAAATCGCTTCAATTTTCCCAAAACATAAATTGTGCACATTCTAAAACATTTTACCATTTCACTCACCAAAATTTATAATAAATCCCTATCCCACAATAAGTAGTTAACTGATTTTTACCGGACACTCTTCGCCGTGCAACACCATATCGTAATATTCACTAGAATCTCTACACTAGCAATTATACATTTTAATTGTGCCCATTCAATCTTATATCACCACATAACAACAAGAAGATGAGGAGAAAAAAAAGGGCATGGTTGTAGCGATTAGATGAGATTGCAATGGCATAGGAGTGAATATCTTTATTTCATTTATTCACTAGTTTTAATTTGTTTTTAGTTTCACATAGGAAAGAATTAAGAACATTTAAAATCAACTGAAGTAAATTACTCCCTCCATCCTACTTTCATCTCACCGAAAGGTTCCTATTTTACTATATTGTGTGTCTCATTTAAGGTTTTAATTTTCTTTTTTTAGTAAAAGAATTCTACACTCACTACTAATACAACTATCCACTATATATAAAATAATAATACTCTTTAATCCACGTGCAAAAAAACAAACGGTGTCCTTTCACCGGAACAGAGGTAATATTAAACGGTGGGTTGTCCGGTGTTAGGGACCAAATCCCATGCATGATTCCTCATTAGAGCATGATATTCTTCGTCCATGGCATCTTGCCAACGAGAATCTTTCAAGGCAACAGTAACGGTTGATGGTTCAATGGCTTGGGGAATAGGATGTAGGGTGGTTATGTTTACGAAGTTAGAATTGAAGTATTTGGTGTTAAGCCGTCTTTCTCTAGATGGTCGATGGGGAAGAAGAGGTTCAGGAGATGTTGGGGGAGGAACATCCACGTTATTTGGTGGAGGTGGAGCAGGGGATCAGGCGGGAGAACTGGTTCTACAGGGGGATCAGATGGCGGGGCTGGGTTGATGTGGTAGGGATAGGATGATATGTATGTAGTGTGGAGTCTTTAGTAGGCAATGAGGAGGAGTATAGGGTAGGATAGGATAGGGAAAGATATCATCAACGAAACAGACGTGTCGAGAGAAATATAATTTATTACTTGTATGCAGAGCGAGCCATTGAGTAGCCTAAGAATACACACGGGGAGAAACATGGCTCAAGTTTAGTGGAGCGGTAAGGACATAACTATGGGAAACAGAGACAACCAAAAGGTTTCAACTTATTATAGTTGGGTATGGTGTTGTAAAGAATTTGATAAGGTGAGCGATCGGAAAAGACAGGTGTGGGAAGGCGATTGATGAGGTATACTGCAGTTTGAAATGCATATGACCAATATGTGACAGGAATGGATGCATGATGTAGTAAAGAGACACTAGTTTCTACTATGCGACGATGACGACGTTCAGAAGTGTCATTATGCTCTGGAGTATGTGGTGGGGTGGTGAAGTGGAAAATTCCAGAGGCATTTAGTATGGGTATAATGGCGTGATTGGTACGAATGAATTAGATAGGAATGAAATTACCATTCCATACTGTATTCCTATTTTAATGATTGGTAAGTTTTTTTAATAGAAGGAATGTGTATTCCTTTAAATATGGGAATTGTGATTCCTCCTAATTAGGTGAGTTTAGCTATTCCATACATGTAGGAATCAAATTAAAATTTTCATCTTAATAAAAATAATGTATATTCATTTATTTTTTTATTTTATAATATTATCTTTTATTTCAAATATACATAAATATATTAAAATAATATTTTAATTATTTTTTAAAATCTTATTTAATTATCCAGTTAATATTTAAAATTTATGAAATAAACAATAAAAAAATAAATCTTATTTAATATAAAATGAAGTATCATGTAATAAATTTAAAACATAGAGCATATGTTATTATAATATGTCTTGTGAATTTTTGAATTGATATATTTTTTTAATATTTGAAATTTTTTATTATTATATAAATATTAACAAATAAAAATAAATAAATATTTCTTATGTTAAAAATATAATTTAATTATTTAATATAAATAATACAATAATTACACTATATTATAGAATATTAACAATGAAATTGGAATTAATTAAAAAAAATGTATATTTCATTACTTAAGTTATTCCCAAGTAATATCAATCATGAGAATTTTAATTTTTAATCATTCATTTCTCATTTTTATTCCATTCATAAGTTCATTCCATTCCAACATAATTTCATTCAATCATGCCGTAAGTTTCTGGAAATCTCCACCATTATCATAGAAAAGTGATTTGATGGAGAAGCCAAAAAACTTTTCAACCAGTGTATAGAATTGAGGAAAAACATCAGACTTACGTTTTAAAGGGTATAGCCAGATGTATTTGAAAAAGTGATCAACAAAGATTATGTAATATGCAAAACCATCAATAGACTTGGTAGAAGTACTCCACACATCAGTGTATATCAATTCAAGAGGTCTTGCACTAGAAAGGGAATTAACATAAAACTACAATTTATGACTCTTATTTATCAAACAAGAATTACAATAAAAATTTGACGGAAAGGAAATATCATAATTAAATCTAGAAGCTAAAGACTTTGATAGACACAGAGAGGGATGACCAAGACGATGACGCCAGTCAGATGAGGCAAGAGAGGCAGCATGGGCGGCTGGAAATGGCTGATTGGGAAGTTTGTAAAGATTATTTTCATTCCGCCTCCGTAAAATGAGACTCCCCATATTGAGATCCTTAACAAGAAAATGAGAAGGAAAGAATTCAACGAAAACATTGTTAGTAGAACACAGTTTAGAAATGGAAATCAAATTGCAATAAAGTTGAGGGCACATAAAATATGGGAAAGTGAAAGAGGGCGAGATGTCGTAGGAATATTTATATAACCAATATGGGAGATAGGGAGAGTGTTACCGTTGCCAAGTTGGAACTCGTAGGGACCTCCATAATCGGAGAATGACTGGAAATTCTGTGGAGTATGAGTGATATGATAGGTGGCTCCACTGTCAAAAATCCAAGAGGAAGCAGCAGTTGCTGTAGAAGATGGGCCATCAATGGTACTGTTTACATGAGAAGAAAACCCAGACATTGGAGAATTAGCCTGAACAGTGATATTCTGCTCCTAAAGAAAAGCTGCAAGTTTCATGCACATCTTTGCAGTGTGGCCTTGGTAAAACCAGAACTGACAAATAGTAGTGTTGGATCCTTGAGAATACGTGTTCGAACCACCATAAGAAGTACGCCCACCTGAGCGGCCTCCAAGACCGCCACGTGAGCCTCGACCTCACCTAGATCGATCAAACTGCTGGGACTATGAGGATGAGTCAGATCTAGTGTAGTTTGCTGTCGGAAGAAGTAGCGGCAGATCAGAGGGCGCAACCAATCGTTCGATGTCCTGTAGAATGTCGGACAAATCAGCTATAGTAACTGATGTCTCGCGGACTCGAAGGGCTGAGTACACGGAGCAATACTCATCGCCAAGCTGCATTATAACAAATGTGACTAGATATGTATCTGAAACTTGTTGACCAGCAAAGGCCAAAGCGTCGGCTATGTCCCCCCATATCCTTAAGATATTCGGCGATAGTCCTTGTTCCTTAGGATTTTAGGCTAATTTATTTTTTAGAAAAGAACACGGCTAGGAGTAGTGCTGGCGCAGTCGAATCCAGGCTTCACGAGAAGAAGTGGCAGTAGATATCAGAGGTTTAATAGAGTCAACACAACTGTCGAGTAGCGCAGCGACTATGACTTGGTCTTGGCGATACCAAGCGAGATACGAAGGATTTGGTACAGATGATCCTTTTTTAGATTTGGATGGCGTAGCAGTCGAGCCATCTATGTAGCCAAGGAGATCGAGGTCAATCAAAGTTGATTGTACTTGGCGACTCCATACGGAGAAATTTATATGAGTAAGTTTGATGGGGAAGTGTATCGGCGCATTAAGCTGCACGACAGTAGTGATGGTATCGGTGGAAGCCATGAAAAGAGATCTGATAGTAGAGAAGAAGATGAAGGTCGAGGAAGGCGACAGTGTCTCTATATGAGAAGTAGGGTTGCAGAAAAAAACTAGGCATCGGTTAGGCTCTTGATACAATGTGAGGGAATATTGTATTGATCATTGATGGATTACAAGATGTACAATTGAGAGTATAAATAGTTACAAAGTGTGCCCTAGTCTATGGCCCATAATAAAAAGGCCCAATGTTATTTATTGTTAGTGTGACTGGACGATGTTGCTACACTTGAAGTCACACTCTGAATTTCATCTCTCCATGCCACGTGTTCAATTAATTGTGTTGTGTTGTCTTGGTTGTTATTGTCTTGATTTTTCAGACTGTAATAGTACATGGGAAAAAGAGTTTCTGGATATTTGAAGGGAGATCATGATAAGCACATAGAAGAGAGAGGTTATAAGTTTCCTATTTTTAAGGAAGTGATGGAGATTGCCTTTGAGATATTGGTGCTCAAGATAAATAAACTGCAGAAGGCACGTCTCTCAAAATGGAAGCATGCATGATCTTTCACTGATATATAACGTCAAAAGCCTTCATTCCAGAGTTGATAACGTCTGATATATATATATATATACACACATTAAAGGTGTTCTTGGTATTCTGGTTCAAGTGTTACACTTAGAGCCACACTTGTCTATTCTCTTTTGAGCGTTGAAGGAAAGTGAGGTTTCTTCTTATATGCTAGAAGATTGTAATTGTCTTTTTACAATCTTTGTTTTGAGAGTAGTTTTGTGATTTCATATCACATTTTTAGATCTTGTAATAGGTCTACCTTTGTGAGTTAGATAGAGTATATTCTAGAGAGTTAGAGAGTATCCTTGAAAACTTTTGTATTCACTATTTTTCCAAATTTAGTGAAGTTTTAGCCATGGGGCCGCCACAAACGTAAGTTTGTGGAAGAGTTATTTTTTGTCTCATTATATTTTTTGCTGCTGTATATGTGTTCTGCTCTCAGTGTCATTCGGAGTGTTGCAGCGCTTGGAACAACACCTGTCTAATATACTTGTTTTTCATCCATGCACACTTTCATTTATCTTTAACAATTTTGATAGAAACTCTTAGTACATTATCCACTATGAAAACCGTGTCCATCTCCCATCACAAACCACTTCACATCCTTCATTCCCAATCCGAAACCACCCTAGAGATCCTCAGTGATGATCTCTTTCCCTGTTTGTTTGTGTAGTCGAATTTGGATGTGTTCACCAAAATCCGTATCTCCAGCAGGTTCTTCTGCTCATCCGCGGAAACCTTGACATTGTTGTCCAACCACACCACCCCCTGGTCTCATTCAGTCTCCACCACAACTTGATATATTCATTCCTTTTATCCCACAGACTGGACGACGCAGCAATGCCAAACACCACGTGCTTCAACTTTATCTTCGGTCATGTGGGGGAGACGAGTGTAGAGCTGCAGTCGCAGGTAGAAATGTTTGGCGATGGGGAAGGAGGCGGCGTCGAAGAAGAAATGGTGGAGGTGTCATCATCTTCGATTTTGAGATTCTGTTTGGTGGTGACTTCGGTGGAAAGTAGAGAACATGTGAGATCGTTTTGTTTGGTGAGGATGATCTTGAATGAGTAGAGGGAGTAGAGGAGGAGGACTGTCTTAGCCTCAACTAGAATTTTTTTTAGCCCAAAATTTATTTATTTTTGTGGCCCAAAGGCCAGCCCACTTAAATGACATATATATTACTATTAAGGCTACATCATATTTCATAAAAAAAAAGTGAGCGTGAGAAGAAAAAACATAAGAGGGGAAATAGAGAATGAAGAGGAGAAACCCTTGCTGATCAAATTCTCTCTTACAACTCTCATTCTAGGTGGTGTCTAAGTTACGTTGAGGTAGTAATGTGTAAATCAAGCTTCCTTTTTCCATGATTTTGTAATTTTGTTGGGTATTTCTTTCTGGTATTGGGGTAATACGCAACTACTGTTCGAACTAATTTTGACATAGCTATTACTCTTAGAAATTTGTAAACTCAATTTCTGTACGTAGCTAAATTCGTTAACTTTCCGTACCCATTTAAAACGCCTCAATCCGATTTTTCTACAATTAGTTATAATTTTTCTCTTAAACTGCCGCTAACTAGAAAATTTCAGAATTTTATGTCGAATTCAAATTTATTTCCTATCGTTTCGTTTAAGAAATGATCTGAAACGGGTTATGTGAGATTGGGAGAAGATGTTGAGGAGTTACGGGCTATTTTTATTTAATATCGACTCGTTCGAGCTCGATTAAGATTTTTTTACGATGAAAGGCGATGTTATCGCCTAATAGTTATGTATATTGATTTGTATTTATTTGCTTATCTCATTTTTAGGTAAAGAACCATCGACGAAGGGTAAGGGACTGACTTCAGAATCCGGAGAGAGTTAGTCATTTTCTCGTGAGTTGATAATTTTGGAACGCCTTCTCTTGTGGGAAATGTGGGTCGACAAGTTTGCATTCAATTTTTTAGTTAATTGATAAGAAAATTATTTGGTAATGTTTTATGTGGTAAAGAGCCTGATTGACTCGATTGTTTTGGTTTGAGCATGATTGGCCTAATATGGTCCATTGATTATCTTGTATTATTTTATACAGAGTCCTGTCGGCCATATGTTATGGCTATTGTTGATTTTAACTTATGTTGTAGAGACTTATCGGCTCGATATCTGATATCATTTATTGTGAATTATTTGAGGATTGATCTCTTGTAATTCTTGTGACTTGTGTGCTAATTACGACTATAACTTGAGTTGTTATGCATTTGATGATGCATATACCGAGGTTAAGTAGCCCGAACTGGTCACGGTTCGGGTGAGTTGGAGCGACATTGATTAAGTAGCATGAATTATCGCGGTTCGGGTGAGTTAGAGTGACAAACAAGTCGCCCGTGGCTTGGCAAACCCGGGTGAGTTAGATCTAACGGGGCACTTATCCATTTGCCAAATACTGATACTCTGAAAGGTGATCGTTAGATGAATCAGTCTATTATAGGCTCAGTCAACGTAACCGGTGTGGGACATGCATGTCATATATGTTTAATCATTTCAGGTATCACATCGATATTGAATTGTGCACTTTAGCACTTGGAGTGGGTTGAGAAAGAACATTAACATGCATTTTGTCTAGAGTAACAATGACGGGCTCGGACTGACTCTCGATGGAGAGCTCAGTTCGAGGAAAATATTGGCTACCCACGCATCTTTTATGTGATAACATGTTGTTTGAACGAATTATGTTATTCGTAAATGCCTACATAGGTTTTATTTTCGTTAATTTGTATATTGAGTAAGAAATAATTGATGTGGAACGAAATATTGAATTTTATGTTATGAGCCTCGAGCGTGAGTACATGCTTCGTATAAGGGTGGGGTGATTTGCTTATCATCTCACTGCGCTAGTGGTTTTGCTCACCCCCATCATTTCTTTCCTTTTCAGGCTGTTGATATCTTTTTGGTTGGAGGTTTGCCTATCGTTTGCTCGTCATCCGATCAGTGCTTTGGGTACTTTTCTTTTTGTGTAAAAATTGGAGGATCCATAGGCGAGGTTGTATAGTTTATATTTGGTAACCCCCCTTGATGTATTTTTTTGACTTTCGTGATGTTATATCGCTTGTGTATATTTTCTTCCGACTGAGTTACATCGTTGTATTTTATACCTTTGTAAATCCTCGTTGATACGTTATGAAAGTGATATCCTCGGGTGGTACCCGTTGTTATCAGTTGTTCAGTCCTACAGGTACTTGATAGCAAGCCTTACGTTTTCTATAAATTTTCTTGGAGTGGAGTGCACCCATTCCGCGAAATTTATAGTTAACATGGCGGTTGTCGCGTTCCGTCTGCGGTCGGGGCTTGACAACGGCGATAACAAGGCGGTGATGGCGATCTGAAATAGAATTCAATGGTACTTTTTAATCCTATGTGCGGGTTGAAAAGGAGAAGACAACATCACGTTAAGATCAATGTTGGAGGTATATTTAATAAAAATGAAACATATTTATTGGTATATTTAGTGATAATGGTATTTAAGTCATATTAATTAAAAAATATTATAATTTAAATACTTTTGGGGTGCGATAACTAGTTTTAGGAGTGTAAATAGCCGCATCCTTTTTCAATACCATTAATTGCTTTCAATCATTACCATTCATTCATTCATTCAAACTTATTTATTTAAACATTTCTCCCCAACTCATATTCTCAATCTTTTATTGGTTTTTTCTCTCTTCATTTTAGAAACCGTACTTTTATAGTATTTTAATTTCTTTTATGTTTATTAATAATAGATTTTTTTAATTTTTAATTAATAATATAAATTTAATAAATATTAAAAATATATTTGGCATATTTGACTAATTATCAATTAATATATTAATTTTTACTCAATATTTAATTAATTTAATTTATACAAAATTTATATTGATAATTTATTTTTTCTTAATATTTAAGCAATCTATTTAAATTAAGACAAATTCTCTTGTGAGACATTATATATGTGAGACGTGTTTAAGTATGTCTAATATATACATAAAATATGCTTAATGTTGTTAAAATATGTTTTCTAAAATATGATAAATGATGAATTAAAGTATGATTTTAGGGTGTTATAATATGATTCATTATTGACATACTTTAACTATAAATAAACATATTATACCTATATAATAAGCATACTTTAGTAATGGGTCAATCCGTCTCACAATCGTCTCACAAAAAACATGTCTCACAAGATAGTTTCTCTTAAATTAATTAATGTTAATACAAATTTAGAGATCATTTTTTTTATTAAATTCATTTTAATTTGGATATATATTTTTAATTTAATATGGGGGTGTTTGGATAAAAGTGTGGAATGAGAATAGGAATTCCTTTGACAGTGAGGTGAAATCACTTTGATTCATCCCAACTTTGAGGGGTATGGTTCATTCCCACAAACTTGGAAATCAAGTCACTTTTCCATACCCATTCCTTAACGCCAAATAATATTTTTTCATTCCATTCCCATCTCTTCATCTCCAATCCCTTCAAACAAACACTTCCTCTCTAGAGTGTTTGAATCGCACGGTTAATAGTTAAAAATCGTAAACTATTTTCACCCAACATCCTTACATTTTGGTTGGCCGAGATTTACTTCTCTCTATTTTGGGAGATCAAAATTGTTCACTTGCGAAACGACGTCGGACAGCCTCCCATCCCAAAGTCTGATCGAAAACAACCCAAGGACAATCTCTCTGCCGAAATGCCGCCGTTGAAGCAATTCGCCACCGCCGCGAACACAATCCGAGCCCGCATCAGCCCGTCTCTTCGAACCCGTGGAGGCGGAGGACACGGCCCGAGTCGTTGGACCAGTCCTGGTCACGAGGAGCGACCTAAAGGCTTTGCCTTCAGCCGTACGCCACCGCCGCCTGGACAGTCACGGAAGTGGGAAGATTGGGAGCTTCCCTGCTATCTCACTAGCTTCCTCACTATCGTTATCCTTGGGGTGGGTCTCAGTGCGAAGCCCGATCTCACGATTGAGACATGGGCCCACCAGAAAGCCCTAGAACGTCTCGCAGAGGAATCCGCCCATCCTGTCGAGTCTGACTGAAGAAGGTATCTATCTTCTGTTTGCCGATTTGTGGTTTTACCTTTCTCGCGGCAGAAGATTTTCTTCCAGAATTATGACTACTTGTGCAGTGGCCGGTGAACTGTTTGGATGAATAATTGGTTTTTGTATTTGGAATTTTAAACATGCTTTTGATGCTATTAATCTAAAGTTTACTGTGGGTTAATTCAGCTGCAAGTTTTATGCGTTAGAACTGATGCTACAGAATTAGGAATAATTGGTTTTATTTGCTTTCCTAATGGATGAACTTTTGTGCAACTCCTGCATTTTTGAGTTTGTTATTTAAATTCTCAAGAACTTGAAGTCATTATCCTACTGAATTTTGAGGTGCTTGTTTTCTGTTGATGTTTATTCAAGGGATATTACAATTGTTTATGCTGAAGATTGAAAATTTTCCAACTCCTCATTATCGAATGCTTATGGTGAATTTGAAGATTTCATTTCAATTCATTCTTTGTAGTTCTCTGTGTTCTAGTTATAATGCATATCCTGTTGTTTCAGTTCTTTCATTCTATTTTTCCAACAAAGTATTTCTTCTGTGTACTATGTAGTGAAGGTTTTATTAGAACCATGAACCATGACCTTATTTCCGCTGTCGATCACGATAACAAATAGAACCTTAGCACTTGGGATGAATTCATCAAATTATTATGCGTTGTATGAGTCATCTGATGGGCATAATTTGTTGATGAAAAGCTCTCTATTTGGGTGAATGATATTTACCATATGTTTTCAGGCGTTTGCATTCACAAGCTTGCTATGGCATGACGACATACGGGGGATAGTTGTTAGTTTCTGATAGGAAAAATACATATGAAATAGGTTTATCTGGAGTCATACTTCTTAAATGCGTCTAATCCCATAGTTGAATTTCGATCAATTGAATTATCTACGCTAGTGTAGCTATGTTTCTGTTGATTTAGAATTTGAATAGAGCTACATTTGGGGAATCTGACATTTGTTTGCAGAGTTTTATTATCAACCTTGTTCTGTGATATTTTGGCTTTGAGGTAAAGAAGATGTATAACCATGTCTTTCTGCTGGTTCGATTAGATTAAAATTCTTGACACTAGAAATTCTATGTGATAACAATGTTTATCATAATGTTGTGTGGCTGTCTTTAAGAAGACAGATTGCTTGCATTGATGCATTCATAATTGATGCTGTGTTTGCATGGAATGATGTAAATTCGTAACAAAGATTGAAGCCTATTCTTTGTGGGGAAGTTGGTTGTGTTCCTATCTGCTCTAGGTCTAGGTTGATGTCAACTTTAGAATCAATAGACTCGGATGTGTTAGCAGTTAAGGTTTCGAAAGATCTATCCTTAACTGTGTACTATGACTTCCTTTATGTGCAACAAGGGATAGAAATGTTCTGAGATTTTGGATATAGTCAGATTCAGGAAAGTTGAACTGTAAACTGTAGTTGTGTTTGGCCATTACTCTTTTCCCTCCTAAATTTCATAACCATTATAGTTAATAAATAGTGTTCATTGATCTTTCACTAATAAGACACTTGAATGTTATTTACTTCAACTCAAGCAAATCGGTGAATAACTAGATGCTGCATTGATCGTGCATTTGTAAATACACGCGGGTGTTTTTGAAATGGACACTGCATGTCGTATGTTTCACCGATATATCTTCGACACATGACCAGTGGGAATGTTACTAGTTAGATGCTAAGAAACAAGTTCTCATAATATAAATTATTAAAGCTTGTGGAAAAAGAGAAATCTGAAGTTAAAGGTGAGCTAGGAAGCATGTAGATATTGGACTTTGTTATCTTGAAGGCCCAAAGTGGCAAACCTTTATTGGGCTATTCACAATATTATCAAACTCTTGGGTACATAAATCTGATCCAATGAACTTGATTCGAGTGTACAAGTTCAGACATTTCATTATGGTAGCGATCATTCAAGTTACTTTGGATGTTTCTCAAGTTATTTTAAATTACTGATAAAAGTAACTTGAACAAGATTTCTTAGAGCGTTTCACGATTATTTTGAACAGCATTGTGTTTGATATGATTGAAATTCCCTAGCTTGTTGATTATAAAAGAAAGAGACACGTTTCGTGCTTCCCATATTCATGACAAATAAATTACTAGTACATGTTTTTAATTAAGATGATTCCAAAACAATATGATATTTTAGTGAAATTCAACGCATTTGAGACTTGCTTGAATAATAAGAGAAATAATTGGGGAGCAGATCTTAGAAATTGATGAATATATACATAATGAATAGTTGTCAGATTTTAATTATAACAAGTCCTATAAAATATAGTTTGGCATGTTCTGAAGAATCAAGTGGCACCAGTGTTGGTGGTATGTAAGCCAGCATGGTGAAGATTCACTCACATTCATCATTCGAGTAACACCCACTCACCCTAGCACCACGCCATTGATGATCTGGACCTCACAATATCAAGTCCACGCACACCTCGCACTGAGTTTTTTTTTTTTAAATTAAAATTTGCCATATTAATCAAATGGCTAAAGAAAGAAAAAAATTCTGATTAAATTCATCGACGAATCCAAATGAAATAGCCTTTTCATTGAAAAAAAGGTGCAATGGATAATTATTTTTAGAATATAATTATTGGTGGTCTCTCTTGGAGTTACATGAGAAATATGGGCCATGGAAATGAAAAGATTTGAGGGTCTATATCAATTATTTAAACTTGAAATTAAAAATAAAATAATTAGGTTGCTGGTGCCAAGTTGGATAAAATATCGCTGTCGGCGATGATGTTTTGGTGATAGACACCGACGGTTCCCAGGTGATGCTTGCATTGTTGACTACCTACACTCACTCACCATCTTTTTCTTGCGTCATTTTCATTACATTTATTACTTATTTCTCACTTTTACGTCATTTAATAAGAATTACTTTTCAAATATTTTTAGAAAATGTATAGAGGAAATAGTTTATAATGAAAATTGATAATTTAAAACTGAACATAAAACACCAAATTTTGAAATAAGGACTAAAATTGAAAAAAAAAAATAAAATTGGACAAAAAATATCAAAATTGAGAATTGTAAAAAAAAAAACTAAAGTTTGAATTGATCATAATTACAAGATTAATTATGATTTTTTTTTTGTTATTAGTAATGTATATGATTATAATTTGACAAAAAGTAATAATTCCTTAAAAAAAGTCTAAAATAATTTCATATACAATATCAATCAAGTGTGACAATCTTTTCCGATCGTAGAATACGAAGCTTAACGTAACGGGGATCTCCCGGTCAGTTTTCTCCACCGACACCCTCGCCGGTCGCCACCGCTATCATTTCTGATTTAAAAAAAAACAATAAAATAAAAAGATATTAAAAATTAAAAAAGTAATTATAAAATCCTTTTAAAATGGATCCCTCTCCCGCACTCTTCCACCACCACTTTCCATAACTGCTGCTGCAGTGCCAGCAGAGTGTGTGTGTTTAATCACATGATGATCCATATGAAGCTACTGGTTTCCAGCTTTTAGAGGAGAGATAGAATTTGTAATTTTGTCTGTGGAAGATTAATTTTCTTCAATATCTGCAATTCAACCTCAATGCAGCTCTTCGAAAAAGCTTCGGTAAAATTCTGAAACACCTTTTTACTGATTCCTTTTCTGGTATTAAACTAGTATTAAAATTCGCTTTCACAACTTTCGATGCACTTTTTGTTCGCTCTTTTTCTTCTTTGTGCTTTGTTATCCGTCCTTAGATCTTGTAGTTTGGGAAAATGATCATTTTTACTCGTTCATAGTTCGATTTAATTTACTGTGGCGTCTAGTTCTAGATTATGAAATTATAAACATTTAAGTTGTTTTTATTGTGGCGGTTGAATTTACATGCGGAAATCATGCTCCTCCGAGTTGCGGTTGAGTTTACACACGGAAATCGTGCACCTCCGAGTCACGGTTAGTCGGTTATCAGCCATACTTCTGTAAGACTAAGTCTGTAACCGTCGACATTCATCGCTCATTTACGCTCCTTAGTTTCTGGTTTATATATATTTTTACTCGTTTGCTGATTTCCAATGCGTGGAGAAAATATAGTCGAAGATAAACGTTTATTTATTTGTTGATTTGCTGGCATGTTTTGTGAAGAAAGTTAATTGTGATCTGCTGAATTGAATCGAGCAGGCAAATTTGTAATTTTTGTTACTTCATTTACCCGTGTTTCTCCCCATTTTCCCTTTTTCTTTTTCATCTTCTTTATATTTGTGCAGCATGAAATTCTTCTCCTTATCTCTTGACGTCTTGTAGTTGTTGTGTTACATATCATTAAGTAGTTACCTTCATTCATAATCTTGTTAGTTTGATTTTTGTTCTTAATGAATTTTGTTGCGTTCAATTAAGTAATTTTCTCAATTTCTGCTGTTTAAGCTGGAATGCAGCTATGCTATTTCTTCATATTTATGAGTTAAAAATATCTCCTGATAAATTTCGTCTTGGATTAAAACGTACAAGTATGTAGGGTAGTAGACCTAAAAACTGCAGAATTTAGTGATGGATCTAACTGTAAATATCTGCAATATCTCAGTTATGTGAAAAAATATGTAAGTGATGTATTTAAGCCGTGTTCGGTTTCCTTGAGAGGAATGATTTTTTTGTGGTAAAAACTTCTTACCTGGTAGTCAAGAGTTGTGCCTCTCTCACTTGTTCTTTCATTCTTGTTAGGGATAAGGAGGGGACTAATTCAGTATGAAGGAGGTTGACAATAGAAGGGGCACAAACAACAAAGATAAAAACCGTTCTGCAGGACCCAATACAAGAGATCGTAAGCTGCAAGAGAAGAAAGCTGTTAAATTGAAGAAAAAAGATATTGATGCCAAAGCTTCAAATGATAAACTGAACAGCAATACTGAAGTGGGTGAATTGAAAAACAGTGCAGAGCCCTCAGAGGCTTTTGAAAATGTCGTCATAGATTATGTGGATGATATCTGTAAGTCCGAGGAAGCAGTAAATATCACTAATACACTTAAAATGGATGAGAAACAAGGCAATGAAAAATTGAGTGATAATTGTGATGATATGGAGATCGTGGATGAATCTGATACTGAGACAGCTAACGATTCAGTTTCTTCTCAAGGGGATTCACAAATGGCTGATGAGGATAAAATAGAAAAAGTTACCAGGATCAGGATCAATTCTGGCTCTGATGGCTCTCAATCACAAAGATCAAAATCTGATAGGAAAACAAAAAATTTACAGAGCAAAACACTTAGTCAGACACCCAAAAAGGGACTTGATAGGGGGCTTACTAAGTCAACAGGCAAGAGTTCAGCTGATAATTTGAAAAATATGAAAGTTCATCCAAAACCTGTATCAAACTCCTCAGAAGAGGCTGATGGTCAGTTGCTTGAACTGGAGAACGGAGTAGAGTTCTTGGATGAGGCTTGTAATGTTGCTCATAACGTCTGTAGTGATGCTGAAGCTGTCAATACTGAAGAATATGGCAAGGGGAAAGATAAGGCTGCAATCGATGAAAAGATTGAGGAAATGGAAACCAAAATCAAGAATCTTCAAAGTGAACTTAGAGAAGTTGCAGCTCTTGAAATATCCTTATACTCTGTAGTTCCTGAACATGGAAGCTCTGCACACAAGGTGCATACACCTGCTAGGCGCCTTTCAAGACTTTATATTTATGCTTGTAAGTACTGGACTCAAGAAAAGCGGGCAACTGTTGCTAGAAACACTGTGTCTGGGCTTGTTTTAGTTTCTAAGTCCTGTGGCAATGATGTTTCCAGGTCAGTATAATATCAGCTTATTCTGGTTGGTAGGCACATTTTTTTTGTAGTGGAAAATCCTAAATTTCATGTATTGTTTTTATTAAGGTTGACCTTCTGGTTATCTAATACTGTTGTTCTGCGGGAAATTATATCTCAAGCATTTGGGAGTTCATGTCACTCCAGTAATCTAGCAAAAGTATTTGAGGTCAGTGGAGGAGAAGTGAAACCTTCTGCGCCTAAATCGAGGAATAGTAGTGAAAGTAAACAATTAAATAAGCAGGGTTTCTTACAGTTTGTTGATGATTGGCAAGAAACAAGAACCTTCACTGCTGCCTTGGAGAAAGTCGAGTCCTGGATATTCTCAAGGATTGTTGAGTCAATATGGTGGCAGGTTATTCCTTTACCACATACAACATTATGATATCATACTAATTCATGAATCCTTGAGATATTCAATCAAGTCATGTCTAGCATGTTAATCATCTCAAATGAAGTTAGTTAATTGCCATCATATTCCATTTTAAGTATGGATCTCTTTCTAAAGTGATATGTTGATACATTAACTAGGTCTAACATCCTAATTCAATTGTCATATATTCCTGTGCAACTAAACTTCTTTTGTACAATTATGAAGACCATATAAACCTTTATTCTAAATTACTATTTCTTTTGGTTCAGACTCTGATATGAAGCAAAATTAGGGTTCACGGTCGACAGGGGCGGGCTTGGGTCCACTTCCGTGGGCTGCTCTTATTTATTTTAATTATAATAATGTTTAGGGCTTGAGCCCATTTTTCGTGGGCTAGGTTTTAGGCCCTTAGGGTTTAGTTTATTTTCTTTTTGGTATTAGTGAGTAATATTATTTAAGGTGTGATTAGGGTTCATGTATTGTTATGAAATTATTATTGGATCAAGGAGCCTGGAGGCATTTGGGCAAACGGAGTTTTTCCGTTTGATTGGGCAAACGGTATCTACCATTTGATTTTCTTTTCTTTTCTTTTTCTTTCTTATTTTTCCATCCTAACAATTGGTCCGACCTGCCGGATCCGGACGGGTCACGGGAAGGGGCTACCCGATGTGTGGGCCCAGGTTTGCCACCCCAGATGTGGGCCCAGGGGGGTTGCCACCCGAAGTGTGCCGTCTGTTGACGTCCGGTTCGAAGGGGGATGGATTGTTATGATGTCCCACATCGGTTCCACACGAAAGTGTGGAAGGGCATATAAATGGGGGTCAACCCTTCACCTTCAGCCATGGTTTTAGGTGAAGTTAGGGCGCTCCCTAGCTTATGTGCCTAACAATTTGGTCCGACCTGCCGGATCCCGTTCCTGTCGACATGGAAACAACACGTTCCACTGGGGAGAGATTGGATAAACTCGAGCCTGATCAGGCGGAGATGAAGAAGACGATGGATAAACTCGAGGCTGATCAGGCGGAGATGAAGAAGACGATGGCTGAAATTTCGGCTACTATGGGTGAACTTTCGAAGGTGATTTTGAAACTCTCGGGATCGCAACAATCAGTTGCAGATCTGCATCGCAAGGATGTCACCACTACGGAGACCGAAACGGTGACTCACCACTGGCGATTCACCCTCAACTGCAAATATGTTCGGTGCAACTTCCGTCCTTCAATGGATCTAACTCTATTGGTTGTTCAAGGCTGCCTGTGGTAAGTAATATGGCAGTAGGGGGCAGCAGTGTGCAGGTTGGGTCAACCTGCAGTTTCTCTAAGCTGACTGCAGATCCCTCGGGGATGAATTCAGGGCTGTCCGGGACGAATATGGGCAGTCCGGGCAGTTTACTGCTCATTCCAGATTTACTCATCTTCCACCGAGAGCCTTGGAGGACTTTAGAGCGAAAGAGTTGTGCTTTAGGGGTAAGAAACCCTTTACACCTTGGCATGACTGCCCTTTAAAACAATTGAGAATGTTGTTGGCTGAGGAGGACGAGGAGTTGGGCCTCAAACAGTACAAATATTGCAAGGTGACAGGGAAAGAGTTAATGGATGGAGAGGAAGAGCTTTTTGAGGAGAGGCGTGGGTTTCATGTTTACTCTATGACGGTTACCTGATTGCAACCTTGAGGACAAGGTTGTTTCGAAGGAGGATGGAATTGATATGAAGCAAAATTTGGGTTCACGGTCGACAGGGGCGGACTTGGGTCCACTTCCGTGGGCTGCTCTTATTTATTTTAATTATAATAATGTTTAGGGCTTGAGCCCATTTTTCGTGGGCTAGGTTTTAGGCCCTTAGGGTTTGGTTTATTTCCTTTTTGGTATTAGTGAGTAATATTATTTAAGGTGTGATTAGGGTTTATGTATTCATATCAAATTATTATTGGATTAAGAAGCCTGTAGGCTTTTGGGCAAACGGAGTCTTTCGTTTGATTGGACAAACAGTATTACCGTTTGATTTTCTTTTCTTTTCTTTTTCTTTCTTATTTTTCCATCCTAACAGACTCTGACACCTAATATGCAATCACCTGTTGGTGATTCTAGAACGAGTAAAGGTTCTGAAAGGTTACTGGGCCCGGCCCTTGGTGACCAAAAGCAAGGAGACCTTTCCATTAAGCTATGGAAGAATGCCTTCCATGATGCTCTAAAAAGACTTTGTCCTGTTCGAGCTGGGGGCCATGAGTGTGGCTGCTTGCCAGTTTTGGCTAGAAAGGTGAGTGGCCATGATGCTGTTAATCTCCTTTTTACCATCTTTCAATCCACACGTGTTCCTGTCCAGGAAAATGTATTGTAATGATTAATTTTTAGCTGGTGTATCAGCTTTTGTTTTTAACAATTTTGTTTTTGGGCCGTACATGAAATAGCAATCTGATTGGATTTACATGTTTAATTAGGTGATGGAACAATGTATTGGCAGGCTAGATGTGGCCATGTTCAATGCTATACTCCGTGAATCAGCTCATGAGATTCCCACTGATCCAGTATCAGATCCAATTGTGGACTCCAAGGTTTTGCCTATACCTGCTGGAGATTTGAGTTTTGGCTCTGGTGCTCAACTAAAAAATTCAGTAAGTATTATAAGCCCACTTCAGTCTCACTTACATTATACAATTGCCTGAATCGGGCCAAGCCCTCTTATCACTTAAAATATTGAAGTATTTAGTGAAGTAAATTGCATGCCTACGAATTTTCCTATGATTTAGTCGAAGGCAAAGCACTCGTTTGTTGTTCTTGTATCAACCAAGTTATGAAGTAGTTTGTGGTACCTCGTATTTAAGAGATTGGATAACTAAGATAATTTTTTAACACTCGTAATAATTCCTCAATGCCTTCTTATGCATGATTTGTAACTGCATTAACTCAGGTTGGAAATTGGGCAAGATGGTTATCTGGTTTTCTTGGCATGGATGCTGATAGTTCTGCAAGCTATGCAAATAAAACCATGGATGGTGATGATAATAAGGGTATTGAGGAACTAAAAAGCTTCCCTCTTCTTAATGCCTTGAGTGATCTTCTAATGCTTCCAAAAGATATGCTTACGGACCGAACAGTAAGAATGGAGGTCAGTGATTTCTTTATTTTTGTATATTTTCTCACATCTAGTTTAAGGTATGCATATCTGTGTACATGTTATTGATTCAATGTGTTGCGTTGTAGGTCTGTCCATCAATCAGTCTTCCATTGGTTAAACGAGTACTCTGCAACTTCTCCCCCGACGAATTCTGTCCCGATCCTGTACCTGGTTCTGTGCTAGAGGCACTAAATGCTGAGGTATGAGTATTGTCTACTTTCCTGCATAAGGAAAAAAGTGAAGGTGCTGTGTATAATTTTTTTTATGATGAGAACTGAAATAATAGTTGAGACCTATAATATTTATGGACCTCCTCTTGCATTCACAGTGCATCATAGAGCGTAGATTATCGGGAGACTCCCTCAGTAGCTTTCCTTACACTGCAGCTCCGACCTTGTACACTCCTCCTACCTCTTCTGAGGTGGCAGAGAAGGTTGCAGAGGCCGGTGGAGTTTCTAAGCTATTGAGAAGTGCATCTGCTGTGCAAAGGAAGGGGTACACCAGTGATGAAGAGTTGGATGAGCTAGAGTCTTGTCTCACCTCTGTCATCAATAAAATGCCGTCGTCTCCAAGTGCTATTGCAAGTGGTGGTGATCGAGAAGTAGGGTGCGATGGAGCTAATGCTAGGTGCGACGGAGCTAATGCTAGGTACGACCTTCTCCGTGAGGTGTGGCAATCCACATAAGCAAGAACTGTGTATGTTATTCTTGTGTAATTTTCTGTGAAATCTAGGTATATTTGTATCCAAAAGAAAACTGAGTGAAATTATAGAAAACAGTTAAGTTCGTTTGTACATTAGGCTCGATCGTGCTTCTTTAGGCTAGTATATGAGAACAGAAACAAATATTTAGTAATCATACTTATTATGTCAATGTTATTCGACTGATCTCACTTGTTATCCACCTCCATTTGGTTTTGTTTTGTTTTCTAAATTTATTTAATTACTTGCAAGTCATTTTATTCATGAGATGTCCAACTACTTTCAATACTTATTTTTCACTTGATCTTGATTCCATGGGTTTTGATCTATGGAAAATTCACCAACGCTATAGATTCACAAAGACTTCGATAAACATGGACATGAAACGTATTACACCATTACGAAAAACATATAATTAAAAAAAAAAAAAAAAACTCTTTCTGATGTAGAGAAACAGAGAATCATGATGATCATGTTCAGACAGAAACTGAACTCCCTACATTAGCAGACATCTCCAAGCCTTGGAAACTAGTTTCCAACGACTGAAGTGTTTTAACAACCTCACACATCGACGGCCTCTTTTCCAGCATAACAGAAGTACAACGTACTCCGATCTCCAGAGCTTCCACCATCTGCTTTTGGGAGGAGCTTGAAATCTGTGGATCAAGAACTTGCAGAGCTCCATTTGTGATGTTAATCTTTCTTCTGACCCACTTCACAACATCAACAGAAGCCTCCCCCGATTCGTTTCCCTCTGCTTTTCGACCCGTTATGAGCTCCAAAAGGACCACTCCAAAGCTGTAAACATCGTTTTGCTCTGTTGCCTTCTTCATGTGACCATATTCTGAAATGATGCAAGAAATTGGTCATATGTAAGACACTATTACAATTAGCATTAGGCAGTGTAATATGAACCAAGACTCATACCTGGTGCTAAGTAGCATGATGATGCAGATTCTGAAGCAATGACTGATTGAAATGCATTTTCTCCAATGATATGATCTAAAGCAAAGTCTGTGATCTTTGGTTGAAAATCAGCATCAAGAAGTACATTGTTCGACTTCAAGTTTCTGTGCAGCAGATGTGGGGTGTAATCTTTATGAAGATAGGCGAGCGCTTGAGCAATGCCGATGGCAATCTTCAACCTGACATTCCACGGCAAGTTGCAATGGTTTTCGTTTATAACATCTCCGAGGCTCCCCAACGGAAGGTACTCATATATCAAGAATATGGTGTCATCTGAATGGCAAAAACCAAGGATCTTCACAATGTTCTTGTGTCTTATCTTCGCCAACGTCTTCACCTCGTTTTTCAGAGCCTTTGAAGATTGGCTGGAGAAGTTCAAGATCTTCTTCACCACCACAAGCTCACCACTAGGTAAATTCACCACATAAATTCTACCAAAACTACCCCCACCTCCTCTAGCTGTCTTTTCATCCATTGCCATCATCAAATCATGTTCCGTAACTCTAAGAGGATAGAAGAACACTGATAGCCATAACCCTAACTGAGATCTTTGCTTGTAAGATCGAAACACGTAGAATCCAAAAGCAAATAACACAAGTGCAAAAGCTAGAGTAATAAAGACAAAGGCACAGGTTAGTTTAGCTATGCCGCGTGTTTCGTGTATGGCATTGTCGTCCAGACAAGCACGGGGCAATCCTGGACCACATAAGCTCGGATTACCTTGCAGGAACGAAGCTGGAAGGCCGGAGATCAGTGAGAATGGAACTCTACCAGATAGTTGATTGAATGAAACATTAAAGAGAGCAAGTTTCAGTTTTTCAAGCTCTAGTGGGATTGAACCAGTGAGATTGTTCTGAGAAAGATCAAGATACGTCAACACTGGAAGATCAGCTAGAGATTTGGGTATTTCGCCAACAAAACTGTTATTCGCCAAAGATAACGACACTAGCTTTCGACATTTCCTCACCTCTGGAACCCTCCCAGACAGGAAATTATTGGACAAGTTGATGATACTCATCACAGGTGAATCACAGAAATTCGGAGGAAGTTCGCCATACAGACGATTCAACGACGCAGAGAATCGATACAAACTTGCTACTTTACCAACACCCTGAGGAAATCTACTGGTGAAACTGTTGTTATCAATCTGAACATGCTCTAGTTGAGCAGCTTCTGATATTGAATCTGGTATTTCACCACTAAACATGTTGTTCTCAGCTCTGATGAGCTTGATTTTAGGCAATGACCATATCCATGAAGGAAAGTTTCCACTGAATCCATTGTTTTGAACCTCAAACCTCTCAAGATTTAAGCATTTACTAACAGAACCATTCCAAATCAAGCCTTTAAAGAAATTTGTATGCAAACTTAAGCTCACAAGACCATTAGCTTCACAAATTCCATCAGGGAATGCCCCAGAAATCTTGTTTTGTGAAACATCAAAAGAAACTAAATTTGGGAGAAACAACTTAATCTGAGGTAAATTACCAGTAAGATTATTCTGAGACAAGTCCAAAATTTTCAAACTGTTCAAACCATTAAAGAAATCTGGAATTTCTCCATAAAAACCAGAGCTTTGCAACAATAGCTGTTCAAGTTCACCAATAATAACAGGAATCTCACTAACCAAGAATGGATTATGGGACAAATCAAGAACCTTAAGCTGAGTAAAATTACCAAAAACCCCAGGAACACTACCTGAGAGCAAGTTGCTTCCCAAGTTAAGAACTTGAAGTTGCATCAATGAGCCAATGGCGTCTGGAATTTTCCCCTCAATGTGATTCCTGCTAAAATCAAGAACTTCCAACAGCTTGAATAGAGAGATTTGTTCAGGTATTGTGCCCCAAATGAGGTTATTACTGAGATTCAAAGTCACCAAAGATTCACATTGAGAGAGGTGAAGTGGAATAGGCTGGTTAAAGAGATTATCAGCAAGATTAATATGAGCAAGATTAGTAAGCTTGCATATTGAAGCAGAGATTTCACCAGAAAGATTCAAGCTTTGAAGAGTGAGAGAAGAAACCAAAACTGGAGCTTCATCTGAGCAAGACACTCCAGTCCAGTTACAATGGTGGATAAATGTGGTGTTAGACCAACCAGAGAGAATGTTCATGGGGTCATCAATGGAGTTCTTGAATTGGAGCAAGATTTCTGCTTCAGAAAACGCATAGTTCACAAGAAAGAGAGAGAAAACAAGTGAGAGAAAGAGTGTGTTTTTCCAAGTTGTGGCCATTGGAGGACAGAGTGAGGTTGTTTTTTGGTGGCAGCTAATTGAGTTTCAGAGATTTCTTTACAGTTAAGGGGAAGTGGGAATGTTGGTTTTACAAATTTGAGGAGGAATATAACAAGTGAGAATGAATGAATTAGATTAGGATATTCATGAATTGTTATTTTCACTTATTCTTTGAGACAAAATCTATCAATAGTTTGGACTTTAGAAGGGCTGAATTGCGATTTAGCTAGTCTTAGATCAGTCAGAAAGTCAATGATAACAAGAAATAAAGATTAGGACAAACTCAATGCTAAAACTAAAACCAGGAATGCCATTTTAATGTGTACTAATATATAAATCAATTAAGTTATTTATCATTAGTAAAAATATTTTTATTCAAGGCAATTATGTTTTTAACTCAATAATAAAGTAAAATGTATGTGCTGTATTTTTAATAGGGTGAAATAAGAAAAACAGTACGAAAATTACAATTCTATTGACATCAAACTAATTTGTGTAAAAATTGCTGTACAATTTTATCTTATAGGAATATAAGAAGAATATTTTTTGATGACATATACAGACTTATAATATATATATATATATATATATATATATATATATATATATATATATATATATAAATAGTATAATTACATTAAAAAATTATGTACAACTTATAATTTTTATTTAGAGCAACCTTAAAAATGTTAGAGAATCCAAGAATAATCAGATAGTCTTGAGTTTCATAATCATAGCATGACATGAATTTCACAAAGGGATATGTGCTTCCAGTTGTGAGGAGAAAATTGTGTTTCAGTTAACTTTCACATTTTAAGACAATGAGGGAATCCTATGTGGCATCGAATACTGGGAAAAAAAAATTACAATAAATAAATTTAAAGAAATAGTAAAATGTAGTAATAGAAGGATTTGACCTACCACCAACCTATCATATTGTGATATTGAAATTTCACGAAATTATCAATGATTTCTTTGACTTAAATATGTTGTGTTCATCCACTTTTGTTAACACAAATGAGCATTTAATATGAAATGTGTATATAAGACGGATAGTATTATTGATTATTTGAAAATAGTTAAAATATGTGGGGTAATCACACTGCATCATATAATTATATTTTAATGTATCACTAATCACACTTAAAAAAAACATATATATAGTGTACTAAATATGTATTTTTTTCGTTACACCAAATACTAATCTCATCTCATAAACAAATTCACACTTTCTATTTTTATTCGTCACATAAACAAGTTCACACCCCCAAATAAAAAATATATACAAATCAATAACCCCACAATATATTTAAATTTCAAAATTATCACCCCTCTACAGCTCACATAACTTACTTTATAATATATTTATTACCCAAAAATATCAAACTACCCTTAAAGAAAAACAAAAAATAATTTTTTTCTTAAACTTCATATCTACATGCGTGAACTTCTCTTTGGGACGGATTGAGTATGTATTATCTTCGCTCCCCATAACGTTTACGCATTTCTATTTTGAGCGTCTCATTTTAAAGTTTACATTTTTCTTTATAGTAATATTATGTATCCCACACACAACAATTACATTTCTATGGGGTTCACACAATACTAATACAACTACTCACTATATATTAAAATATTATATATTTTACCTTATTATATATTAAAATACTGTATTTCTTAATTCCCACACAAGAAGCAAATATAAATCTTCAAACAAAATGAAGAAAACATATTTTACACATATAACAATTATATTTTAATAATAAACCGTTAATATCACATAAATATCCTATCATGTTACAAGACACTTTTCTTACATTTAATATCATGCTCTCTATCTTTCTACGCTACTCAAATTCGTTGATCTAGATTTAGAGTTTTGAGAAAAAAAAATTTTAACCAATGTGTAGTGTGATATTTTCTAATAAATAAAATTGTAAGTAGTAAATTATATTATTTATATTAAAGTGATATAATGATTTTAAAATTAAAATGTAGAGTATGAAGCTTATTGTTTTACACAAACATTCCTGTTAACGAAGGAAATATCATATTTTCAAAAATTAATACATGGGAAATTAATTCTGAAATTTAAATATTTTAAACGTAAGGATAAAATTATGTCTAAGTTGATAAAGTTACCTACAGATCACACATTAACACAAAAATATACGTACTAAGATAACATTATATTTTAATATTAAATTTATGAGATTTTATCAATACAGGACCTGAAAAATGGGTAATCTATCAATTCGGGCTTGAATTATGTATATTATCGATTAGGGGCCTGAATTATGTAAAATTATCAATTCAGGGCCTGAACTTAGGCCCTAAACTGATAAAATAGGTGAAAATATTTGACAAATTCAGGCCTTGGATTGATAGTTTTACATATTTCAGGTCTTGGATTGATAGAAAAAATAATCCAAGCCCCTAATTGATAGTTTATCCATAATTTGGACCTTGAATTGATAAAAGCCCTAAATTTATTTACCCAACAAGTGCTTTTTTACATTTCGAAAACTTGTATCGTGACAAAATAAGAATAAATTGACATGCTATGTATGGTTATCCACAATATGAATTATATGGAGCACACGAAACAGAATTTTGTTTTAAGGAGATTTTTGGTACACTGAGAAGATGATGAACGAGATAAAATCATAAACATGAAGCTGGTGAGCTTGAAAGAAGAACCGTTTAAAAAGTGAGATTAATTTTTTTTTATTGAATTAAAAACCCTTGTTATTGTAATCATTAACTATGCTTTCATTCATACTAGTTGGAAGACTTTTATGAGGTACCGTAACCTATTGGTTATTTGTAAACTAATTATTGGATAAAACTCTTACCCATCAAATACTCCCCTTTCGTTGTTTTTACTTTTTGCACGTGAATGAATAGTTGTATTAGTGAGTGTGTGAATCCTATATTTTAATTATATTAATGGGTGTGTGTGGGTTATAAATGTGTAGAAAAAGAAAGTAACTCTTTGGATGGAACACCCAAAATGGAAAAAATGAATTTTTTGGATGGAACGGATGGTGTATAATTTTCCTTTTAAAAAATAATACTCCATTTGTCTGCTTCTACGGTATCCATTTCACTATTCTTGGCGTCCGCTTCAAAGATATCAATTTCCTCTATTTAGTAAAAAAAAGTACACGACCCACCACTTCTCTCTAATACAACTATCCACTTTATCTATAATAATAATAATATTTCTTAATCCACGTGCAAAAATCAAATAAAGACCTTAGAATTGTCCACGTGCAAAAACAAATGATTACCTTAGAAGCGGATGGAGGGAGTATTAGATTTATTTATAGTAATTTGACCCTTTTTGTTGACTGTTTTGATATGTAGACAAATTTTAATTTAGGGCAACCCCAATGGGATGCTTACCCAAATCACCAAATCACCAATTTTTTTGTGATTTGGTGCATATATCCTCCAATAGTTTTGACCCAAAATTTGGTGCAAAAGATAATATTTTATAGAATCTTATTAAAAATATAATTTTATTAAATTAAAATAATTATAATATTCTAAATCGATTATTTATCTCTCTAATTTTAAATTATTAATTAAATAATATATTTCTATTTTGTATTAATTAATTTATATTTAAATTTTAAATTTAATTTCTGAATTTTAATGTTGTATAAATTTTACAAATTACATCAAAATAAATACCAACATGAAATTAAAGAAATATATAAACAACACATATTTTATTCAACACAATATTATTGTGCAAAGAATGAGTTTAAACCAGTCAATGAATCAAGACAATATTTACGGGGATTACTTTCCCACTGATCTTGGAGGTTCGGGGAGTGATTTACCCCCATTTTAATTGTGAGCATAAAAATTATATTGTTTTATTTTTTAAGTATTTGTGTTTGCATTTGTATTTTTATTTATTGTAATAGTATTTAAATTTTAGGATATTTATTTATATGTCTAGTGTCTAATGTATATGTATGTCTATTTTTTTAATATTCAATGTAATTTTTTTAATATAATATGTAATTTTAATTGTGCAAGAAGTAATTTTTTAAATTATTTTAATGACACATAATTTATTATATATTAATTATATAAAATATAAAAAATATAAAAATATATTTAACAATTAAAAATAATTATTAAGAATGGTTAAAAATATATATATAAATAATTATTTTTAAATTGAGCATTAAAAATAATTGTAAAAGAAAAAAATTAGGATAATGAATTTGGATAATACCCAAATTTGGGTCACGTCCTCCTTTTACACAAATTTTTTGGCTAAAAGGGTTAATCATGGGAGGAAGGGGACACATTTTACCCAAAAATTTAGGTAAAAAGTGCTACCATTGGAGATGGACTAGAAACCAAAATATGACTTTGAAAATAACAATGAATGATTAAAGATAGATATATAGTTAATTACTATAAATAAAACCTAGAAAAACAGTGTTGTTACACTGATATGATTTAGATATATTCATTGGTTGCCCGTGACTTCTTTCAGTCTTGGACTCTCAAATCATGACAAACATAATTTTGTGTGTGTACATTTCCTTTGACCTCATTCAAAAATTTAAGAAAAATACATTTTTATGTGATGATAAAAGAAAAAATATATATTGATAAAATATTGTATGATAATATTGATTTTGATTGAATCATATATATATATATATATATATATATATATATATATATATATATATATAAATACATTGAAATTTTTTAATATTATAATATTTTTATTGTGGATATATATATTTTAAATAGGTATGTTATTTTTTAAGTGGGTTATAAAGAAAAGTGTGTAAATTTAAATAAGATGGTGTTTTATGCATGTACATGAATGAATGTCCTCAATTGAAGATTCAGAGGCATAACACCCCCAGTTTAGATGAATATATACGTACTGTGATGAAAAGAAAACAAAAATATTTAAATAAACAAATAAACTACCTATAGTTGCAGTATTCATGTTCGTGAGTTTTTAATTGAGATTTCCATGCGTTATACAATAATGAAATAATTGTATGTAGGACACTGCAAATTATAATATATGTTACAAAAAGCAAGAATTCCAATAATTACTAATTAAGTGAGGTGCAGTGAATTTTATGATGCTTTTATTTTATAATATTCATTCTTTTAGCCATCATAATTTACTATAGTAAAGTAGCATATGATTGGCTGCACATGATTTAATATACTATAAATTCTTCAAATATGCTGGTTTTATCTCTTCATTCTTTCATTCGAAGACATATTTATTAATTAGGTTCGTCGTTCGGCGAACATTTTCGATTACAAGCTAGCTAAATTTATTTTCAATAAATTTTTAACCAGTTATTTTGATGTTAATATTCTCTGCATATTTTGTCATGCGTTAATGCCATTCTCTCGTCAAATGATTAATCTTACTTTTCTTAAAAAAAAAGGTCTTTTCTTTTTTAATCTCATTTAAGAATAATCTAGTTTTTTATAATAAATAAATTATTGAATATATCGTGCATTAAGGAAATATAATAATTTTAAAATTAAATTGTATTTTGAGAATGGGTTGATTTCATTCCATTTAATAACGTTTTGAATTAGAGATGAGAACTGATAAATCGAACAAAGGGTACTTAAAATGAACAATGAATAGAGTTGAAGACCCACACTAATATTACTTCAAAAGTTTTATAAATTGACAAACTTACCATTTACTTATTTTAAAAAATAAAAATAATTTAGTAAATCTATACAATAATTATTCATTGCATATAAAATAGTAATACTTCATTTATTTTTTTATTTATTTTTACTTTTTTTTTGTCTGTTTTACAAAAAAATTCAGCTTTTTCAAAAAGGTAAAAAAAAATTTGTCCTCTTCATACGGAGTATATTTTAGGAGTATATTTATTAAAAAAACCAATCATACTCAATCGTCCAGCAGACTTTATTATTTATTTATTTTAAATACCATAATATCCCACTAGAATTTATTTATTTTAAATACCATAATATCCCACTAGAATTTATTTATTTTAAATACCATAATATCCCACCAGAAGTAAGAAGAAAATATTTCTTAATTTATAAAAAATAGTATCTCATCCAGTCACCTTCCTTAATAATAAATGTTAAGCTATGAATATTGATATTGAATTATTGACAAGACGTATCATAATTTACGTATTTGAAAATTAAAGAAAAGAAAGGAGGAATAGTCGATTTTATTTCATGGTAAATAACTATGGGGGATTTGAGTTGTCTATTGTACGCTTAAAAGAAAAATAGAATAGTAAAAAAAAAATAGAAAGGGGCTATTTAGGGCTAAATTAAAGGTTGACTTTAAACGAAAAATGTGTTTTTTTATTAGAATAAAAAGTGAAATAATGTGAAAATATTGCAGCTTTCTTGGATGAGAATCTAAAATGCAAAAGTTTTGCACTGTCCAAGAAATTCTTGCTCACATGACTTACATAGCTTCTAAATGTTTTACAAAGTTTATTTTTGTCACAATTTGGGCCGGCTTTTTCTACTTGTACTATTTTACATACCCCAAAATAATCACTTCAATAAGTTGAATCAAAATACAAGTGTATGAGATGATGAAATGGATCTATATTAGTATAGTATGTTTCATTTTTTTTTTTTTCTTCTTCTAATTAATTGATATATTTTGGTGCATCTTATGATATAGTTTAAGAAAACAGTGAATCCTTAAATTATGTGAAGGATAGAATTTTGATTGAGGCTCCTGTGCACCCGGGTGCACGGAGCAAATTCTGCGCGCCTTTGCAATTTTCATGTTCCTTTGCAATTTAGACCCCTAGCAATACATATGTTTAAATAGGATTTGAGGAGGAAGAATTGTGTTCACATGGGGGACACGGAGTATCCTTCCTGTTTCGGGGACACAGGAGCTTTTGCCTACAATTTTACTTATCTTTTATTTCAACTAGACATATGTTTAATAATATCGAGTTAATTCACTCTTATGTTATTGTTGTGATTTGGGTATTCACATGTCACTCGATTATTATAATCTAGAGATTTTTTTTGAAAATAAAATCTCAATTGTGCACCAGTTAAGATTTGAAAGACTTGTGTATCCTCGGTTCGAATTTACTTAAAATTATCTGTTATTATTAAAGAGCTATATATAATACTACTACTTTTTAACATGTATGATTAATATATTATGACATAAGATGGTGCATAACTTTTAATGAATAAAAAACACTCTTATAAACTCGATTTACATAACTAAGTATATGAATGAGGTGTTTTCTCATCTCATAATGTGTCAATTCTTCTAATCTTATTATACTTATGTAATGTTAGGAATTAAAATTAAAGGGAGGTCACATGGTTTACATCGTAAATCCGATTCACATGAGAATAACTCTTAACGAAGAAGCGAGGATCATGACACTTGGACTAAAAACATGAATATAAAGACAATTATGTCCTGAGATAAAGATCAAACCTTATAAGCAATTATTATACAAATTAAGAGTAAAGATTAAATAATAATGTATGAAATATGAACGGCATGATGCGTAAGATTAATTAATAAGGTAAAAAGCTAAGTGTAAAGATTAAACTTATAGAAAAAATAACATTGAAATACATGATTGGTTTATTAATTAAGAAATAAAGTAAATACTTGATTTGAATCAGGTTCAACATAAATTTTGTTTTTACCCATTATTTTTTAGTACATGAAATTTTTTTTTTTAGAGTGATACATTTTTACTCTTCTAAATAAAAAAATTAATTTTCAAATTCTTCCACACCCTGATTTATTTATTACTCCACTTTTTAGTACATGGAAAATTATTTTTTTGAAATATGAGTTATTGCTCTTCTAAATAAAAATTTCTACTCTTCAAAAAATAATTTTTTTATGTACTACAAAATAATTTTAAAAAATAAAGTTCAGTGTAAAATCGGTAAACCTGAGTTAAATGTTCCATACAATCATAAGTATGCGTTTTTTTTTTTTTTTTTTTTAAAAATGGCCATCATCTATGATCTATCCATCAGTACATATGGAGTTATATATATTCACGAGTTGTCTCCGGGGGAGGATGAAACAATACTAATTTCGAGGGATTTAATATAATTCCCTCTCTAAAATCCAAATGTTACAACCGCTGATGGTCAAATAGAATGATGAGTCAAACAATTTGAGCAGACCAATATGATTCTCCACCAGAATAACCTATTTAATATCTTGGATGGCAAAGACTTGGATGTTAGAATAACGAAGATGTTAGAATAATTTTGTAAGAAGGGCAAGAAGTCTTAATATTTTGATAAAAAGTGATAACACTATACACTAACAAAAGAATTTGACATCATGACTTCAAAATACTCAAATTAAGAATCTGGAAATCTGACTTCAAACTCACACCTCTCATCTCACCTCGAGATGGCCAATGATTCTAAAGTCTAAGTTGGATCAACACTCAACTAAATAATCCATTTTGATCCATTTTTTTAGGCAAAAACTCCTGCACCCGGGCCCGGGGACACGGAGGAATACTCAGTGTCCCCATGTGAACACACCTCTTCCCCTCCAATCCTATTTATATTAATGTATTGCTAGGGGCCTAAATTGCAAAGGAGCATGGAAATTGCAAAGGCGCACGGAATGTTCTCCGTGCGCCCGGGTGCACAGGAACTTCACTTTTTTTTAATATCCCAAATGCAGAAAAACTAGAATTGATGATTTAAGCCAACCAACCACTGCAGAGAGATCTTTGACAACAAGTATTTCTGCAATCACAACACTACAGCAGCTATACAAGCAACAATGATGCGGATAGACTAATCGAGAGACGAATCGAGAGGCGAATCGAATTATGAACAATAATAATACGGACGAAGCAACAAATTCCACAACATTGTCATGAAAGCCACCAGATAACAACTTACACGCTGGAGCAAATCAATAACTTAGCCAATTGGCAAGAATTTAAGACTCCATAGAATGCAAGAAAGCACAATGACACCCCCCCACCCCCACCCCCCCTTAAATAAAGGATGCATGGATATACAATGTGAGCATGGTAATTCCTTCCAGAGTGAGCTTGGCAATTCCCTTCTAGATCTTATCAAGCTTTTCAGATTTAACAAGAGGATTCGCTTTTGCTATAGCATCGCGAGCAGCAGTCCGGTAATCAAACGGGCAGTCATGTTTGTCTGAGTAACGATGAGTCGAACAGAAGAGGTTTCCACATTTGCACTTGAATCCTGTCAAGCCTACACGCTTAGAGCAACTGGTGCACCTCTTCGGGCCCTCCTTAGCCTTTGATTCCAAATTCTGGCCTCCCAACAACTCTGAAGATAGTTCTGGAGGTGTGGCCTTCAACTCAACAGGTCCAGCTTCTACATTAGCCGCATCAGCGATAATAGGTTCTTTTTCGTTGCTACTTGAGCCACCATTGACAATGTTGTCAATGGAAGATGCAGCAAGCTTGACCTGTTGTTGGTTCGACATCATTTCTTTATGACACTTGGAGCACATATTCATTGTTGTAGCGCTCCCGAAGAAGCCACAGTTGTTAATGCAAAGAATAGGGCCTTCTGGGGCTTGGCACCCAGTCTCTTCAGAAGCTTCCATTATGCAAGTTTTCTGGCATCCACAGTTACATGCATCATGTAAGAGGTGATCAAGAAAGACACAAGAGCAAGGGGCTTGTGTAATTAGTTGAGAAAATTAGCAAGCAGGAGATTATATTATCCCAAATGGAACACCTAGAATATTGTTCAACATATAATAAAATCTTATCTCATGTTCTTATAGGTAGGAGTCATGGGGCCTGGGCGGGGGTGGCAGTTTGTGGCCTGAGCGGGGGTTAAGTGGGACCAATATGGGCAAAAGCAAGACGGCCAAACGATGGCCTGCATCAATGAGCTGAAGTGGCGCCTATTAGACCACTCTGCTCATAAACAATTCAAGCATTAGATTTCTAGAACATTTTTACAATTTGTTCTTTAAAAGATGGGAGGCAAAAAGGATGAGGCAGGTGCAAGGCTATTCTTTCGGATTTCAGGAAGGCATCAGCATCAATAAAACTACAGACTTCCTGAAAGCAGTGAGTGAGCACTCAGCAAACCCTAGAGCAGAACTATCCATACATTCCTTGAAAAAATATTCAATTCTCTACAAAGCAAAGATGCATAAAATCCATCTCCATAGTCCATTCTCTCTCAAAAGGAATCCAAGTATGTAAGGATTAACAATGCAATCTAACCACTTGAGAACAGAAAATTTCACTTAACAAGCACCATTAAATTGAGTATCAGAGCATACACACACCAAAAACATCCAATTCATAAGAAAACCGAACAAAAATCTTGCTAAAGAGTCATCAAATATTTGTCATAAACATTAAAAACTACAACCATTAACAAACTTCATAAGTATAAAACACATTTGCAATAATTACTATATCAAACAGCTATCAAATCATCTAATATGTCTCTAATCGAAACCATATAAAAACTTATACTCATCAGCTATCAGAATAGTTATCCAAGTCCTACATGCATAACTTATCACTTAACCATAATGTTTAATTACTACCTATTCATGATGGAAACAAACCACAACATAACTAATACTGGATCTTTGAAAATTTTAAAAGCACAAACAAGGTGTAGAAAGGAAAAAGACAAACACAATGATGTTTTCAGCGTTATATTCTTAATACGGAGTATGATGAATTTGTTTCAATAACTGAAACACCTTCTCCAAAATTGATTGATCTTAATGATATTTGCTTCATTAAGAAAAAAAACCAAATACCTTTTCAAAAAATTCAATCTTTTTTTTGCTATAAATTACTTTAGCACATAAATCAAATATTACTACACCATCCCGAAAAGAACTAGAGTTAAATCTTATTCATCAAGATTAAATCCCAAAAATATCATAAAACATCAACAAAAAATTCATACAATACTTTAAAACCACTCAGTTCAGAAATCAAACGTTTCAGTACAAAAACTAATTACGAAAATATCAGATTTAAATCAACAAATAACGAAGTTTTTGGCCGATCTTGACTTAGGAAAATCGAACCACAACTTTTTCAAGACTAGTTTTCCTGACGAACAAGAAAGCAAAACAACAACAAAAAAAAGTTCAATTTTTACACGAAATAGACAAAAACCTTAACGGATCACAGCGTGGGCTACAAATTCTAGGGGAAACAGAGAATTGAGAAGAACGAAAGCGTCAACAATACCTCAATATAAGAGATAATTAGAGCGAAACGTAAGAGAAAGGGGTGAAACGATGAGAGAGACGGGTTTGATATTAATTAAAACGATATTTTTCCGTGTGATATCCAAAATTTATAGGACATTTTAATTATTTGAAATTATACCACATGTAAAAGAGTTAATTACGGATCCTCCCCAAATAATTTGTACATCATGCTGAATAGCCCCAAAAGAAAAATAAACCTACTTTTCTCCAAATATTAAAGTTAATGAAAATCACTATTGATTTAAATTAATTTTTTAAAGTAAAAATATTGGAGTTTACTTAAATTAAGTCGAGTTGCTTATTAATTATTTATTTATTCGGCGTCCAAAAATAAATTTTATTAATTAAAAGCCTGAAAAATATAATAGTATCAATTTAGATTTAAAATCATGTAAAAAATATAATTACAATTACATTAAATTTTATAAGCAAGTATTAAAATAACATCTCAATTAATTGATAAAATTAAATGTTATTATTAAACTATTTTAAATAATTTAATTATTATGCTAGTGAAACGTTGAGATATAAAATTAATAAAAGACTAATTATATTGTACACTTTAAGAGTGTACCCACATTAAAAAACGTATACAAATATAAACAAAAATATATGCAATTATGAAAAAAATGTATACAATTTAATTGTTAGTTTTTCTAATAAAAAATTGAGTGTAAAAAAAATATATTAATCTTTTTTAACCCCCAAAAAAAAAAGACGTTCGACAAATAGATGTAACATTCTAATCAATTTTACATATAGCATCACAATGTTTCATAATAATAAGGAAAAACAGATTTCTGTTGACGTTACCTTCAATTAAAATATGTTTTGCTATTTATAGAGGATAAAATCAAGCTATACTAATCCTGATATTAGTTAATTTATTTATAGAGGATAAAATCAAGCTATACTAATCCTGATATTTGTTAATTAATTAATTATTAATAAGCT
Source organism: Pogostemon cablin (assembly GCA_023678885.1). Classification (NCBI taxonomy): domain Eukaryota; kingdom Viridiplantae; phylum Streptophyta; class Magnoliopsida; order Lamiales; family Lamiaceae; genus Pogostemon; species Pogostemon cablin. The sequence goes on from CM043012.1 coordinate 18,565,285, forward strand.
CCTAGAAGATTACAGTCAGCAAGCTACCTAAGTATTTCTGGAAATTGTTGATATATAGGTGGTTATCTACATTCCTTCCCCCTCCCTCAAACCATCATCCATGATTAATTATTGTTTTCCATGTTGTTGGTCTTCACTTGATGCCTTTCTTGCATCATTTGACTAACCTCCCCAGTTGCCAACAATTTTGGACAACCCCATATCATTCAATTTACTGTGGGAGTTGGCAAGTTATCTCCTTTAACGATGTCCACCTCCGGTAATCCTATCAACTCCATCTTCTCTATATTCATCAGATCATTTAATCCCATGATTTTCTTCAGTTCATCACAGTATTTCACTTCCACAATTTGAAAAGTATTAGAACTGCCAGAAATGTGTTCCAGGGAATGGCATTCATCAACTTTCAGACACTTCAAAGATGATGCTGTACATGCAAATTCCTTCAGCTTTGGCAGCCCCGAAAGCTCAAGTTCTCGTAGACTTGGGAAACACGAGGAATCTTTACAGATGGTATCTAGTTCGTTGCACCACTTGACATGGAGGACCTCAAGATTGCTGTGGCATTGAAGTTCTGCACTGATGATGTGTTTGAGCAAGGGGCATTCTCCGACTCGCAAAGTGAGCAGAGATGGTGCGTGGAGATCGATTCCTTTTAACTGTTGTAGCCCCCAGAGATGTAGCTCAGTGAGTTTGCTCAGTTGAGGGGAGTCATCTGTGAAGAACTTGTCCAATTTGGGACAGTATTTGATGTAGAGAATTTCGAGATTTTGTAGTTGCCAGGATGAGGAGCAGATGGTGGTGATCTGAGGGCAGTATTCAAGGTATAAAGACTTGAGACTTTTGAAGCTGATATTATTCCCCTTGTATATACTCTTCAGCTTCGTACCATCAGAAATCCATAAAAACTCCAAATTGTCAAGAACACTGTCAAACTTCTTCTCTGTATCACCCTTGCTTTTGGCCGGTTCACCTTTGCTCTTGATCAACTCTCCCGGTTCATCTTTGCTTTTAGATGGCTCTACAGGTTCAACTTCCCTTTTGGCAGGTTCTCCTTCGTTTTTCGCCGCTTCTCCCTTGTTTTTGGCTGCTTCTCCCTCTTTTTTGGCCGATTCTCCGTTTTTGGCTGGTTCGCCATCTCCTTTGGCTGGTTCTCCCTCGATTTTGCCTGCTTCTCCCTCTTTTCTGGCCGATTCTCCTTCATTTTTGGCTGGTTTGCCATCTCCTTTGGCTGGTTCTTCCTCGTTTTTGGCTGCTTCTCCCTCTTTTTTGGCCGATTCTCCTTCATTTTTGGCTGGTTCGCCATCTCCTTTGGCTGGTTCTCCCTCGGTTTTGCCTGCTTCTCCCTCTTTTCTGGCCGATTCTCCTTCATTTTTGGCTGGTTCGCCATCTCCTTTGGCTGGTTCTTCCTCGTTTTTGGCTGCTTCTCCCTCTTTTTTGGCCGATTCTCCTTCATTTTTGGCTGTTTCGCCATCTCCTTTGGCTGGATCGCCTTCGTTTTTGGCCGGTTCTCCTGATTCACCTTTGTCCTTGGTCAACTCTCCCTGTTCACCTTTGCTTTTGGATGACTCTCCAGGTTCAGCTTTGCTTGTGGAGGACTCACCGGATTTACCTTTGCTTTTGGCTGGCTCTACGGATTTACCTTTGCCTTTGGCTGATTCTACCAGTTCACCTTTGCTTTTCGTTGATTCTCCTGCTTCATCTTTGCTTTTGGCAGACTCTTTGGGTTTCTCATCTTTTTCTTCTTTCTGAGAAGCAACAACATGCTCCAAATGATCGAATCTCTCAATCCAACAGGCCTTCATATCCATGATGAATTCAGCACCTAAATCAAGCAAGGACTTGAGAAATGGATCATCAATGAGCACAACTAATTGGGCTTGTTTTAGCAGATCTCCCATAAACGGGGGGACATTGTCAAACTCACGAATCTCCAAACATCTTTCTTGCTTATCCCGAGACACTTGCCCAAAGTAGATGTCTCTAATAGCCAGTTCACTTCTGTAGAGATCCTTATCGGGCACCACATCGGTTTCTTTCTCCGTTGGGTACACCAAGAAATGGAACTGGCTGAATCTCTTCATCAGCAATGTCTTTAACATTTGAAGGAAATGGATACCATCCACAGACCCCCCCAGTTTTTTCTCATCCAATTGGCGATGGAGAGTTGCATCAACTTTCCAATTAGAGATGCTCCATTTGCATTGCCACAGATCTTCTACTCTGAAATCCACACTCTGGTGATTGCTGGATTCAGACTCATCGGCAGTACTTACACCACCAAGCTTTGTCAACACCTGTTGGTAATCAATGTTGTCTGTGTTCACACCAACTACATGTGGAGGATTACCATTGGTGAAAGAAGGTTCCGGCTTTAGAATTGTTCCTGAATGATCCAGAACTCGAAGAACTGGAAGTTCTTTATCATTAACACCCTGCAGCTCAGTTAGCTTTGGACAATCTCTAACATACAGTTCTTCAAGCTTCTTTAGATTAGCCAAAGATGGCAGGCAGTCTAGCTGGATCCCGGACAGGTTAAGATATTGAAGATGATTCATCTTGTCGAAGGAATCATCTTCTATCTTCTTCAGAGATTTGCAACCTGAAAGATTGAGAAATTCCAGTTTCTCCAAGGAACTCAGCTTTTCCAACTCCTCCAAGAACTCACAGTCAACCATCAATAGCCGACGAAGTGATACAAGAGACGAAATGAGCGGCACTTGTTTGACTCTTGTTTTCGAGAGGTTCAACTCTCGAATGCATTCCATTTTTTTGAAGAAGTTAACATTAATTTCTTCCAAATGAAGAGTGCCCGAGAGATCAATGACTTCAACTCCGGTGAAGTCTTCTACGGGAGGCAGTCTCTTGATGTGGGAGCAGCCTTTCACATACAGGAATCTTGGATTGCAGATGTTCGAAGGTAGGCGTGTGATTGCAGTGCGAGAAACATCAAGAATCACGAGCCTTTTAAGGTCCTCCAAAGATGGATCACAGAATTCCTCCACCATTATGGCACCTGAGATGTCGAAAATTTGGAGATTTTTCAGTTTGCTGATCTTGCGTATCCTCTCCGGGGCAATGCAGTCGCTTACTGAGACGAACTTGAGACGTGGATTAGAATTGATCAAGGGAAATGTTTGGATCTTGGTTTTGGAAAGATTGAGGATTTGAAGTTCGGTGTTTACATGTAGGCTCTTATCGTGGAATTTCTGAAAAGAGGTTGAACCAGATACATCGATGATCTAAAGATCTTTGAAATTTGTCAAAGTCTCCAGTTCTTCTAAGTTGGAACAACCCCTGAGGATGAGAAACTCTATTTTGGTTAGCTTGAAAAACAGTGAAGGCAATCTGTGGATGGGAAGATAAGACATGTTGAGTGTTTTGAGGTTTAACATGTTTTCAAAGAGATTTTCTGGGATTTTCTCCATTAAACTTGGACCAGATATCTCAAGAACTGTCAGTTTCTCCAGTGCATGTGAAACTGACTGAGAAGTAGGGGAATTGGGGTTTTGACTATGCATTTGAGGCAGAGTAGTAGGCAATGACTGAGATCTTTGAAGTGGTTTTTGTTGGGGATTTTTATGATCATTTCTCCAAACAAAAAAAGGCTCCATTTCTTTCATGTATTGACACCCTCGAAGAACCAGAAAACGGAGTTTCTTCATTTCAACTGGCCGTGAAAAGTGTTGGCCAGTTGGGTCGAAGACAGCAAGGTTTTCAAGCTCTGTGAGGGAGTCAAATGAAGTGTTAGCATTTGGGGGTTCTATTTTCTTGGCAATGGTTTCAAGCTCAAGGGGGGACTTAAGTAAGTTATCTGCAGGGAGTTTTGCAGTAAGAAAATGGTTCCCATCGAGCATCAACGTTGTTATTTTCTTCTCCCTCTCCCTTTGGACAAAACTGTTGCTAACTGTCTTTATCAGCCCTTCATCCCACGCAACTCTCCCTAGCTTCATATCATAGGTTACGCCCAAACCCGAACGAGGTTTTCTGTAAAACTCATGCCAATCATGAATACCAAAACTGAATTTGGCTCCACTCGGTGTTATGTAGTCGCCCTCTTGCTTATCGAGGAGGCCACAATGCATGAGTTCCATGAACACACGATGTCCCTCCTCGTAAGCATCCTTGATGCGGCCACACTGGCCGAGATGTCCTTCAATTATCCAGTACACTATCAACTCATTGAAGTTAACCATCCCACCTCGATGGAGGAAGTGCCTCTCATGAGGTGTCTCCGTGCTGAATCAGTCCATCAAGACACTTTTAGGGATCCTCGCATACCCTTCGAGGAGCACCTCTACCACCTTCCAACCCTTTACCTTATCGATTTTCTCCTTGTCCTCCCGGAGCTTCTTCATTCCCAAATCATTCTTGCCAAAAAAACTCAGAACCCTTGCAATGATGAGAATCTTAACTGGAAGTCTCCCACTCTTACCAATGAAAAAATCAGCTAATTTTTTTAACTCATCAGGCTCAACCACCCCTTCAATGTGTTGATCAACTAATGATCTCGACTCCTCCCAATTCAATGGCCTCACCATTAATTCAATACCCTCTGAATCAGTTTGTTCTGGTACAGTTGGTTTCCTAGTACTGATCAGAACCTTGAAATCTTGCAAATCATTTAGGGCCAATATCTCACCCAAGTCTATAGTGTTCAACTTAAAATGACGAAGCTTCTTCTTTCCATCTGCACTATCTTCTTGGGTCCGGTCGAGATTCATTTTACTTCCCTCATTATCCAGCACCAAAAGAAGCTTCTTTCCATCTGCACTATCTTTTTGGGTCCAGTCGAGATTCATTTTACTTCCCTCATTATCCAGCACCAAAAGAAGCTTCTTCTTGTCCTTAAGTTTTTCATGGATCAAGCTCTTGAACTTGTCTCGTCTTTTATTTTCCTTCGTTTCTTCAGACTCCTTTTGTTCTCCCTCCTCCTTCTCCAACTGATCCTCCTCCTTCTTGGCTTCTTCAGCTTTAGTTTTCTCAAAGTCCTCCTCCATCTTGGCTTCTTCAGCCTCAAATTTCTCAAAATCAGTTAGCACAGACAACTGGTAAGCAATACTCTCGTGAAGACTCAAACCTTCATAAATCCTATTCAGATACGCCCAAATGGCCACATCAAAACCCCCTTTTCTTATGGCATGACCAGCTATTTTTTTCAACATCCACGTTTTACCTACTCCTGATTCACCATACAAAACAACCTTCTTTTTATCCCCTTCTAAAACTCGGCATGCCTTTGCTAGCTGATCCACTACTCTAGGCACCACCAGTAATCTGCAGTGATTCCTTAACATTCTCAAACCACAACCAACGTAATTCTACACAAACTCTTCATATAAACAATTTAACAAACACTTGGTGTGCAGCACAACAGTTGATTTGCACAATGTGTCTACTCTGAATAATACGATACGCAATACCAAATAAACTTCACTAACGGTTAGAGTAGTTAGAAATCTTACTTGGCAATCTTGACGAGCTCATCAAAGTTCATCTGTCCATCCTCTTCATCCTTGGCTTCGCGTTTGACATGAGAAATCGTCTCCTCGATGTCCTCAAGAGTTGGATTCAGATCACAATTCTTCATTGCACCATAAAGATCCTTTGCAGAAATCTGAACTTTCGTGTCGCCATTGCCCTGGTGGAAACAATTCTTTTTCAACTTTTCAGAATTGGGAGAATTCATCATCAAGGACTGAAGATAACCCTGGATCACATTTGCTGGATCCATCTCTTTCGCAACCTCCGCGCTGCTGCTGCTCATACTGCAACATGATTAAAATTTAATGAAAAAATGCGAAATTTCTCAAAGATTTCTTCATGTTAAGGATGTTGAAGAAAGTCTCTTGCAAAATCCTAATTCTGGGTCCAAAGATTGGATTTTTATTTGGAAAATTCTTGCTATCACTATTTGAAATGAAATCATTTTTATATTGTGTTATTAAATTTTTATTGGTAGTTTATTTTAAGATTAATTCTGTATAAGTAAAATAACTTTGAAACAAATCTTGTCACAATTATTTGCAATTCAGAAATTCTAAATAGTAAATACACTATACTTAAACTTTTCTTTATAAATTATAAAAATCATTCAGTTGTGAATAAATTTTGCCCATGTTTTTCCTATTTATTTTGCTACTATATATATTTATATTTGAACTCTTTCTTATTTTTATTTTAGCGTAAGTAAATCAATAAACTTAAAACCTTTGGACATTTCAAATCAAAAAAATATATATACTTATATTTCAATGTACAAACATAAATCTGCAAAAATTATGAAAATAAATGCATACACACGAAGTGTAGTTAAAAATTAAAATATTTGGATTTAAAATGACGATTTTTAACATTTTTATATGAAATAAACAAGAGAGCATTGCGTGGAACAGAATTTAAAAAATTAGAGAAACTCTCTTGTGAGACGGATTTTTTATGAGATGGTTGTGAGACAGGATTGATTAATTACTAAAGTATGCTTTTTATATACGTAAAGTATATTTATTTGTAATTAAAGTATATCAATAATAAATTATATTATAACACTCTAAAATCATACTTTAATTCATCATTTATCATACTTTATAAAACATATTTTAACAATCATTAAACATACTTTATTTACTATATAATAGACATACTTTAGCACGTCTCACAAACCGTCTCACATATGTAAAGTCTCACAAGAGAATTTGTCAAAAAATTATTATTTCCTTGGTCCTGTATGAATATTTACATTTGTTTTTTACAAAAATTAAGTAACATAAAACTCCACCGACACTGTAGATACGGAGTTTAAGAAATACTATTTTTTTATCAACTTTATTTATTTTTTAGGGGTATTGTGGTATTTTTAGGTAATAAATACTTCATCCGTTCCATAATACTTTTCACATTTACTGTTCCATGTTTTTAAGAAAATGTGCACTTTTTGAGCAACTTTATTGACTTTAGAGGGTATTGTGGTATTTTTAGATAATAAAAAAGTATAAAGTAATTATATGTGTGTGAAAAATGAGTGGCAAATTTGAAATTAAATGAATTTTTGAGATTGTTAGATAAAGTGATGTTTCGATTTTATGGGACAAACAAATGAGGAAAGTATGAAAGGTTTTATGGGACGGAGGGAGTAAATTATAAAGTATATTATGTGTGTTAGGTGAAAGTAGTAATTTTGAAATTAAGATAAATTTTGAGGTTGTTGGTTAATGTGAAGTTTTCTTTTTTGGGTAGTGAAGATAAGTGTGGGACGAACGAAAACGAAAAGTGTGAACATAAGTGTGTGACGGAGGGAGTATATTTTATTGTATAGCGAGTTGAAAAATACTAATATTTTAATGTATAATGAGTGATCATATTATATTTATTATTTTATGGAGATTAAGAAATACTCCATATTATTTTAATGAAATAAATTAAAAAAATACTAATACTTCAATGTATAGTAAATAATTGTATTAATATTAGGTGTGAGTCTTATAGTGATATACGTTAATTATTTTATATGATTTTCATCTATAAAATGAAAAATGTAAATATTAAATTGAAATATTCAAATTAAAAATATGTAAATATTGAAATTTAGTGGAAGAAAACTTTATTATAAGTGTACATTGTAAATTTAAAAGTAAAATATGTCCGATATTAAGAGTACATTCACTGGCTGTGAAATTATTATTAAATCTTAAGAATAATGATTTATTTGAATCACAATTTATACGAAGGTTTAAAACAAATATTTGCAAATCGTTTCATGTAAGTTTTTATGTGGGATTAACATTATTGTTACTTTTGCCGTAAAATATTATTACTTTTTATTTATATTATAAATTGTTTATAAAATAGTTCACTATACCGTTATCATTTTGCATCGATTGAGTATTACTTTTCATTAATGATATTATTATTTTTTATCTGTATCAAATAAAAACTTACTCAAGATGATCTCACACAAAACTTGTCCAAGACTAAAATAGAAGATCCTTATAAATAAAATTACAAATAACATAATTATGAATTATTACTAAATTTTAATAATAAAAATTAAATTATTGAAATATAATAATCTCTTCCTCCACTGGAAAGGTATACATTTTGCTGTTTTGGGCGTCCGCATCAAAGATATACATTTTCCTTTTTAAATATATGAGACTCACACACAATATTAATATATTTAATATATAGGTCTCACACACCTCACTAATACAACTACCTACTACACATTAAATAATAATATTATTTAATTCACGTACATAAAGCAAATGTAACCAATTGGCGGACGGAGGGGTTACTCCTTGCATAAAGAACTAAGTTTTTTGTAGAATAATACATGAAATTATAACTGGTGAATTATTTTATGAAAGTTTTATACTACAAATAATAATAATTTTATTTAAACGTGATACTAATTGATTTTAGAAAACGGTATAATTATGAGATAATTTCACGTATGAGTTAGCTGAAATAAATATATTTGGAGTGTAAGTAGTGAAAATATTTTAATTGAAGATAGATATGGTAGAGACACTTGATCCATATTTATGTATCTAACACTAGTAATTAATGAATGATTAATTGAGTTAGTCTATCCACGTAATAAAACAGCCTGGTATGGATTATCCGTGCGCCGTTATTGTCCGAATGGTTCAGAATTTATTTAAATGAAAATTTAAATACTACAAATTTTATCACATGCTACAGTTTAAATAATTTAATAAATAAATTTAATTAGACAGAGGGAGAAAGAGGAGTAAAGAACCTGAAAAATATCGTAGAAGGCTCCAAATTATTCTCTCAAAGAAGTGAGGTGATTAGAAGTTGGACATGAAAGTTCTATATATATAGAGGATGAAAAAGTCTCCACCAAGTATTAACTAGTGTATATGTGAGATAAGACGTGATATGAATCAGGTCATTATTAAAATATATTTTACTCACTCTTACATGCTCTCACAATTACGCACACACGAAGAGCTGAAAAAAAATTGTCACTACTAGTGTATACGTGAGATAAGATGTGAGATGAATAGGTCATTATTAAAATATATTTTACGCACACACGGAGAGTTGAGAAAAAATTGTCGCTACTAGAAAAAAGGCTTATCACTAAATTAATTAGGTCCATTATTATTAGTTACAATTTATGTGTCTATATTACTACCGAATACACAAACAAATTATATTATTAATTAATACAAATTGAATGCATAAAATACCATTTTTATCCCTATTTTAATTGTATTCAAAAATTAATTTAAAAGATGTTACGCAAAAAGATAAATTGTCCCACTAATTTCTCCACAAAAATAAGTGGGAGATAACTATATTTACGTGTCTGCATACAAATATTTATGAATATATACGATACATTGTCTACAACTATTTCTGAATACATCGAATAAACTTATTTCTAAATACATTTAGCTATTTGGGATTATGATTAGCCATTGTATTAAAAAAAAAATACCCCAAGAACACGTCGCCTCGGTAGCTCGGATTCGCCTTTGATCACATCCACATTATTTTATATTTATTAACGTTTATGTTAAAATATATTTTTGTATATTTGTGTTCAAATAGTATGATTCAGAAATTTTTATTTTCAAATTTTATGTATTAATTTTCTTTTTAATATATTTGTGTTCAAAAATTATATATTTTTGTATTCAAAAGTTAACTTAATTTGTTGATATTCAAAATTTATGTATTTAAAAATATTTATTTTTAATATATTTGTGTTCAGAAATTATATATTTTGTGTTTAGAAATTAACTTATACATAATGTTCGAATCTATGGAGAGAGAGATTTTAATGTGTGAAATAGTTTTGATATGGAAACAGAGAGAAAATTATAATTAAATATATGATCCGATCATTTTTTTAATGTAAATATATACCTACATGATGTATTTAGAGGTAATTGTGTCTATTTATGAAATAATTTTGTAATAATTAATATTAAAATATATGCTTTGTATGATTGTATCTACTAGTAATATTATAGTATATCTTGTACTATATAGTAATAAATCCAAACTAATTTTAATACACTTTATTTAAAATGTCTTTATAGCTATTCTTGTAATACATTAATTCTAATACTACATTATTATAATATCTATTCATACATTACCCAATAAATGTATTAATTAATAGAATAGTATTAACTACATTATTATAATATTTATTAATACACTATTTAAGAAATGTATTAATATAATTTTATTAATACATTACTCGAAGTGTGTTAATAATTTTTATTTATTTATTTATAATTACTAAAACTTTTATTTCATAATAATATGTTTAACAGAGAAGAATAATTTTATTCAATATTATATAATAATAATAAATTAATAAGATAATTAATTGTTCATAATAAAAATTGAATGATAATATATATATATATATATATATATATATATATATATATATATATATATATATATATATATATATATATATATATATATATATATATATATATATATAATGTTTAAATTATTTTTAGTTATAATATAATTAAATTAAGTATATATAATACGTAATTATAAAACTTTTCACTAAAATTACGTACTACGTAATTAAAAAATGAATATAATGGTGTAATTTCAATAATTTATAATATTTTTAAATATATTGTACGTTGATTTTTAATAAATTAATAAAGACAAAAACAAAGAACAATTTTTTATTAATTATATAATAGTAATTATAATTTTAATATAATCAATCAATTTTAATTATAATTATACTATTTAGAAATTTATTTGATTACTAAAGTTAAATTAAAAATAAAAAAGAAAATTAATAAAAATTAATAATAAAATAAAAAACGTGCAAAAAAACAATAGAAATTGAAAAAACAATAGTTGATATAAATTAAAATTGAAAAAATCTTTACTTCAATTTTGGATTATATGGCTACAGTAAAATGAAGAGTTATTATCGAACCGAGTTCGAACCCCCCCCCCCCCCCCCCCCCCCCCCGTCAAGCAATTGGATTTAAATGAAATGTTTTTTTTTTTTAAATTGTTAATATTTAAAATAATTTATCAATTAATAACTATTATTATATTAAGTTATATTAATTATTTCAAGTGTAATTCAAACTACCATGTAATGACATATAAAAGTGTATTAAAGTTTGTGACCCATTACTACATTGGAATAGATGACACTCTATAGAAATGTCACATTAAGTTAAATACATTATTAATTGTTCTTAAATGACATATATGAATGTCATTACACCCTATTTTTCTAGTAGTGTGTTTTTTGATAAAATTTATTGACTTTTGGAAGATTATATAGTATTTTTAAATAATAAATAAATTACTATAAAATATGTTATGTGTGTTAGATATAGTGGAAAATTTATAATTAAGGTGTAATTTTAGGTTTGTGGATTGATGTGATATTTTACTTTTTGATGATGACGTTTAATGTAGGATGGACAAAAACAGAAAATGTGAAATTTAATAGGAGACATAGGGAGTAATTATTATATAAATAATAATAATAATAATAATAATAATATTTGAATAGTTAAAGTATAATAATAAATGATGTCTAAGGTTGTCATTAAATTCTTTCTGTAAAATTCTCTCTGTTAAAATTAAGCAAAAGCTATGGAGCGTATGTAATGGTAAACGTGTTGAATTAAATATTTTATACTTAGCGAAGTGAAGGAAGTTAAGAATCCGAGGAATATCGCTTACGTGAAGTTAATATTATATTGTTCAATTCTTAAAGAAAAAGGAAACTTGTATATGATTGAGAATTTAAAATTAGTTCAATTTCACTTTAACTTTATATCGTTAATATCAGAAATTTTTGAAGAAATTTCAATACGTATTTTATTAATTATTGATCCTTTAAGTTTGCTAATGTAATGACCAAGGATTCATAGTGATTAGAGTAAAGAGAATAGTATATTGTTATAGTTAGATCATGACTGCTTGCTGCAAAATAAGTGTGATGGAGTGTCAAAATAAGTGGGAATGTTTGAGTTTCTAAGTTTGAAAGTGCATTGTGTGATAGGGTTCATTTTTCTTGGGTTTAGAATTTTTTTTTATCGGACAAAGTTAGTTGTTAGTATAGTTAGTAGTTAGTTTACCAAGCACTCATACTCCTTCCTTTTTTCCAAGTCTCTTTATAACTTTCTCTATTCGTTTCCAAAGAAAATCGAACATGGATCACTCATTTTAGTGAAAAACCCAGTGGCCAGATATGAGGTTTAGAATTGTTAAAATCAAGCAGTGTTACTAACTTCCAGCCCACGAATTGAGAGAGTCCATAGTGTAAATCTCTAGGAGTCTACTCAACACTTGGAAGGAATTCTCTAGTCTTTAGTCATTTATGATCTATAGCACATGTATGTTAAATTTATCTGGTTCACATTAACACATCCATATTAATCTATAAACTTCATCAATCGCCCAAAACCCACCGTCTATATTTATTCTAGTATAATATTATGATATTAATCAATAAATACTTTCTATCCTTTAATTATTCAATAATATCTTTACCTTATTTATATGATCACCTCTATTCTCACATCCTTTAATTATTCAATATTATCTTAACCTTATTTATATGATCACCTCTATTCTCACATTATTATTATATAGTCAATAGAATTGCGAATGAATCAAATTCCTCAGTTACTTACATCATCAGTTGGATTGATTAGTGTGAATATTAATTGATTAAAATAAATGACTAAACATTAAGATTAATAATAATATTTTATATCACAACATGTGTTATGTGTGAAGTCTATGGAAAAGATAGAAAGCACTATACTTCAGTTACTTTTGTTCTTTTTTCATTATATATTTGTCTTTAATCATTAAATATTTGGTTTTTACTTTTTAAAACTTCATAGATTGGATTTATTTTATTATTATTAAAGGAACAAATTCAGTAGAATCGCTTAAATAATAACAGAAAAAAGTTCTCCAACATAAGCTTTGTTTAGAAAAGCAAAAACTCGATGTCCTATTTCAAGATAAGATTTGACAACTTAAATATAAGATTTATTTATAAAAAAATAACAAAAAAGATAAGATTTGACAACTTAAATATAAGATTTATTTATAAAAAAAATAACAAAAACAAAAAACAAATGATAACTTAAAAATAGTATATTATTATTAAGATTTATGATCGTGTAATGCATGGGTGACTAAGTGTTTCAAGCAAGAATGTTTATTTTTTTTTCCACTTCAATTAAACAAATGATATGCAGGGACACTCTGCGAGTATTGTATTTTATGAAAGATATTTAAAAATGTGTGAGGTATTATTTAATTAGTAATTTTGCAATTGATAGCAATTTTTAAATGTTTTAAAATTATTTTTTTAAAAAATTCTGATACATAATAATAAGACAAAGTCTCTTGTGAGACGATAATTATGTGAGATGAGTTGGCCGATTGTTAAAATATAATTATTATATAGGTAAAGTATATTAATTCATAATCAAAGTACGTTTTTAAAGTGTAATAGTATTATTTACTATAAGTATATTTTAACTACTAATAAACATACTCTATCTATATAAAATTATACTTTAATAATTTGTGATTGTGTCATAATCCGTCTTACATATACACATCTCATAAGAGAATATCTCTAATACAAATATCTCATTTGAAAATATATCATAAATTTGAACAAATATGCTCTTGGGTATTTTACTAGCTAGTAAAAATAATGTACTGTTTATTTAACCGGGACACCCATTTTATATACAGCTCTTAATTATAATGAATGGGCCACAAAACATGGTAAACAGTGATTTAATTCATATGGGCTACCCATGTAATGGCCCATAAACGAGCTTTGAATATATCCCTTATTAGAATCTCCTTATTTAAGGATATAATTAGAGAAATGGGCCATCAAATATATCTCTTCCATTATTATTAAAATAAATTTATACTTTTATTACCAATCAATATATGACAAAGACTTGTGTGAGACCGTCTCACGTAAGCCCTCACGTGAAACGGCCAAAAAGTGATAACTTGGAAAAAGGTTCAATTTGGACCCTAATCTTATAGCAATAGATTAAATTGACCCCTCATCTATTGTTTTATTCATTTAACACCTTAAATTTTAAGGGTTCAAATAACCCTTTTTTTTCAAAAAATTAAATATATTTTTATCCCTCTCAATTAATTTGAGTTAAATAACATATCTCAATTTTAACACCATCGTGATTTAGCGATAATCAGGCAGCCCCCATCGCAAATTGAGCAACACAATTCTCTTCCGGCTAGATTCCCAGCAACACATTTCTCTTCCGGCTAGATCCCCAGCAACACAATTCAGTTCTTTCGACCCAGATGACGATTTCGTGAAGGAGGAGAAAAGAAGAAGTAGCTTGGATTAGGAGGAGAAGAAGCCTAAATCAATGGAGAAAAAGGAAGAAAGAAGAGAATAAATCGGCGGCGGTGGAGGATAAAAGGAAGATAAACCACTTGAGGAAGCGCCGCCAACGCCAAAGTCGACAGTTCCGACACCAACATCACCGATGTCACAGAAAACCATACAAAACACAGAAAAGTCGATCTCAGAGAATTAAAAAACCTCAAAATCGAGAAAATCTCTTCCCGCTCCGTTCACAAATCGCCTTCTATCTCGTCGATCAAATATCATTTCTTCTATGTCCGCGTGGTGAAGGCCAAGATCTAAAATGGATTACCGAACTTGTCAATGGGTCGGAAGAATATTGGGCTATGTTGCTCGGGAACGGCCAGTTTGCGGTGGGGGCGCTAGTGATCGATGGTGGCACAAATTTTATCGGCTAAGGGTTAAGAAGATCCGTTTTTAAATCAAATTAATTAGAAGATATATGAGATAATTATTTTTTAAATTTAATTTTCTGATAAAAGGGGTTATTTGATCCCTTAAAAGTAGAAGAATGGCCTGAGTGAACAAAATAATAGATGAGGGCAAATTTGATCTCTTGGATGAAGATCAGGTCTATATTGACCTTTTGCCCTGATAACTTTTATGAAGGAAGTGATAATAAATTAATAAAAAGATTTTTAATGAATAATTTATAATATAAATAAAAAGTGATAACATTTATAGTAAAAATGATAATAATTTATAGCGAAAGTAATAACTATTTTAAAAAGTGAAAAAAAATTTAACTATCTCACGTAAGACGTACCCTCAATATATATTCGCCCTTAAAAACAATATATTAATTATTAAAATTTATGATTTTGACTACTTTTATTATCTGATTTTCTCTCAAAATTCGAATGATAAAGAAAGCGAGTAGTATATTTTATGGAGGCGAACTCAAAATAAACATAAAATTAAATAAATTTTTTATTTTTTTATTTTGGGAAACCAATCAACACAAATCTAAAACAAATTCATGATATATTTTGTTTCACCAGCAATCTTAGTTTTATTTGGGAAAAGAAAAAAAAAACATCTTCTAAAAATTACATACGCATCTCAGTTGTTATTTGTTAATAAAATCTTGTTATTTAAGGAAATAATTAAGACCTCCATCAACTATGATAATAAATCTTCTTCTTGATATCTCTTCCATAATTATTAAAATACCTTTTATTACCACTATATATCACAAGCTCATGCTCGTTAATTTAGTATTTGATCATCCCAATAAGATGGTGATGAAGAAACAGAGTGGCAGGCAATCTTTACTTACTCGCATACTTAGTTTCGTGACAAAGATGGTGATGAAGAAACACAGAGGTTGTGGTAGTGGTAGGGAGGCCCTACCAGAAATACAGAGTGGTGGGGGTAGGGTGGCCCTACTAGAAAAGCCAGAAATTGGTTTTCTGAAAAAAAAAAAATGGTGTACCCCGACCCACCGTACCTGCTCTGGGATTGATGGAGGAGATAAATTACAGGATGTGCCTCATGTGCTCAAGTGGCTTATAGAGAGGCTCACTGTTTAACTTGTGCTTGCAAGATGTCAAATCTATGTTAATGAAATTGGTTTTCTGGTGTCTAAGGAATTGAAAGAAGCAACTTATTTCACCCTCACACATGAGTTATTTAAGCTGTGTTAGTGTATCTAATCTATCCAATCTTCTTTTCTTATGTTCCTTCTAAATGGAACACACAATCAATTCTATCCTATACTATATCATAACATATCATATCCTGTTTGCAAGATGGTGGCGAATGGATTGACGATTCCACCATCTTATAAAACAAATGCATGAAGTATACTCCCTCCGTCCCGCACCAAAAGTCTCTTTTTTCTATTTTGGTTGTCTCACTCAAAAGGTTCCCTTTCCTTTTTTATACACATGATCCCATACTCACCCACTAATACAATTAAAACATGATACTCTCACTAATACAACTACCCACTACACATTAAATAATAACACTCCTTAATCTACGTGTAAAAAAGTAAAATGCACCCTTGGTGCGGGACGGAAGGAATATTTGTTTCACCACTCACCAGCCATCCTAAATTTTAGTTGGAAAAGGAAAAATATCCTCTAAAAATTTCATATGTACCGCAGTATTACTTTCTCGTCTTACCCAAAGAATTATTTTTATTTATTTTGGGCGTCCTATCCAAATGATCTCGATTTATTTATACATATATGAAACCCACACTCACCCTCTAATACAATTAAAATATGAGTCCACACTCCCATTAATATAACTATCCACTACAAATTAAATAATAATACTCCACATGAAAAAAGCAAAAAATATCCTTTAAATGGAATGGAGGCCGTATTTGTTAATAAAATCTTGTTATTTAAGGATATAATTAAGATATCATCAAATACTCCATAAATTTTGGCCAACTATCTATAGAACGTTCCTCCCCCTCCCTAATTAAGGATTTTTTTTCTTATTTTTTAATTTAATTTTAAGAGCATAATTTTAATCTTATCCTTATATTTAAAAAAATATTTTATTATATTGGTTTAAGACATATTTTGAATTTATTTTTTATCTTTAGGATTTAATATTAATTTTAGGGATATAATTGTAATTTACCTTATAACAGGGTATATTTTACCCCTAAAATTTAGGAGATACTTCATATAATTATAATTTCACCATTATTATTATTTAGGGTGTATTTTATCCCTAAAATTTAAAATTTATTTAAAGTTTTGGGTATATTAATCTTTAAATATAATAAAAATTAATATTAAAAAAATAATACTAATAATAAGAAGACTACGAAGATAGAACTATTTAAAGAGGGAGACGCATGTTAATTAATATAAGGAGACGGCTCTCATAAGTTTTACAAGTTGGGCTGGAAAAGGAAAAACATACGTATCTCAGTTTTATTTGTTAATAAAATCTTGCTTAAGGATATAATATCAAATATGAAATAAATCTTCTTCTTGATATCTCTTCCATAATTGTTAAATTAAATTTCCCTTTTATTACCAATATATATGACAAGTTTATGTTCGTGAATTTGATCACCCAATAATAGTAATAAATGACGATGTGTTGGTCCGATGAAGAGAGAAAGATGGTGCTGAAGAAACACAGTGGTAGCCGATCTTTACTTAGTCGCATACTTAGTTTCGTGAGAAAGATGGTGATGAAGAAACACAGGGGTAGGGGTAGGAGTAGGGGTAGGGGTTGGGGGCCCTACCAGAAAAGCCAGAAATTGGTTTTCTGGCGTCTAAGGAATGGAATGAAGCAACTTATTTCCGAGTCACACGAGTTATTTTATAAGGTGTGTTAGTGTATCTAATCTATCCAATCTTCTTTTCTTATGTTCCTTCTAAATGGAACACACAACATTGTCATAATCAATTCTATCCTATCCTCTATCATATCCTGTTTGCAGGTAGTATCAGAGATGGTGTCGAATGGATTGACGATTCCACTATCTTATAACCGAGTATCTTTGGAAGTCAGTACTACGGTTTATCTCAAGGACGAGGACACCATTCTTGGCTCGACTCGTCTCCCGCACTCCAGAGATTAATGGTGATGGCCTCTTTCCTGAGAGAATACGCAAGTCTATACATCTCTAACATCACCCCAATATTAGTATATAGTATGTTATGTTGTTGAAGTGCTGGTTAATTTCTTCTATTTAGGAACAACTCGAACGCCTTAGGAATGATGATGATTTCAGTTGCTGCCCCCATATGTGTTTAAAGACGGTCAATATTCATTGCTTTTCGGGACCAGACGGCGAAGATAATCCATTGCATCATTCTATGGTTGGCCCGGATTCTACCAACCAAGTTGGAAAAGATGTGGATTAAAGTTGATCATGGAGGTGATTATGATGAGTTAATACAAATACTTGAACAAGTGAAAACTTACCCGAGATCATCTAAACAAGCACAAATATTCATCTACCCTGATCCTCCTCTCCATTCATGTTTATCTATCTTTCAATATTTGTTTTATTCTAGTGGATTTGAAGTAATGGATGTTATTAGTATTTCTTTTCTTTGTTAGACCTATAATAAGTTTCTTTTGAGAATGAATGGTGTGAATTCGGGGTATCACTAAAGAGTCAATGACAATAGGAATAAAGGGTGGGCATTAGTTATTGAATGAATTAATAGGAGTGGTTAAGGGATTTTGATTCCCACCGCACCCACCAATCACAAGTGAATGAGATCATCTAACCGAGCACAAATCCTACATGATGTTATTTGATTTATGTATCCTTAATAACAAGGATTAAACAGTAATTTACCTCATTCACACCACAAACTGAATTCCTCATTGTTGATACAAGCTCGAGTAGAAATTCAACAATGAAATATTATTAACAGTGGCAGGACGAAAATGGAGAGGATTATTCCAGTGTTCAGTCTTCTCCTCTTCCCATCTCATGTTCACGTTTTCAAGAATGAAACCATCAATGTGTTCCATCAGGAACCCTGCACTGCCGTGATTCACTAGCTCTTGGCACCCTGGTCTGTAGTCCACGAGCCCATCCGCGTAGTTCGTCCACCTTCTGTACGTAAGGTTGACATTGTGGAATTTCAGATTTCTCAAGACTCCACCTTTTGATCCTGATAAGAACACCCCATTTTCAGATGTTGCTGTGATGTTAATGAACTGAACATTAGATATGGAACCAGCTTTTGAATTGCTGTCTCTTGGGCATGTTGTTACGTAGATAGGCTCTGCTCTACCCCACCATGATTCGTCGTAGTATCTTGTGCTGATGTTGATGTTTGAGAAGGTAATGTCACTTACATCCCCTGCATACCCACATGTTTGAGGACAAAGATCACAGAAACAAACATTGGAGATTGGCTAGAACTTTTATGAACTTGCCATGATTTTAGACTAATCATGATATGAAAGCAGATGACTGGAAATGAGAACCAGATATACGTACCCCCATCTCGTATCTGAAACCCAAGGCCCCTGTGAGATTCTACAATAGTTATATTGTCAAACACCAAACCTCTGAAAGCATACCAACTAGCACTCCCAAGTTTGATCGCTGAAGACTTTGTTTAGATCCAACAGTTGGTTGCAGTGAGATTGTAAATGGGACCAGTAGATGTCTTGGGACATATAGCATCGTCTCCAGTGTTTATGGTGCAACGAGTTATGAGCGTGTTGTTTGAATCCTCAATATCTATGCCATCATTGTTAGGCGTATTGAAGTCCCCATATATAGAAACATCATGAATTGATGTGTTTTGAGACCGAACAATGTGCAAGCTATAACATATTAGAAATCTAAAATTAGAACTACTGAAACGAGGAAAGGAACACCTGTAAGATTGAAACAAGCAGATCAGTGAATTACAACTGAGTCTCATTCACTCGAATGTCACTCCTGAATCCGTGACCATATTAGACTTTTGATCTCTGTCAACCACACTGAATCTGTCCTATTTATAAATCTCTACTCTCATAGATATCACATCAGATGAACTTAAACAGCCTTCTTATCGACTATTAACAGCAGAGCAAATGTTCTACTTCACAGAGGTTTGAATTCGACATATCTACACAGATGCATTGACTTGATTTGTAGATGCTACTTATAGAACCCCCATCTCCTCAAACATTTGATTCAATATGATATTATTTCCTTGAAGCATGAACTACCTCCAACATATGCAATCTCATTTATTGACATAGGTCTGTCTATAAAACAATTGGAAATGAACACCAAAGAATTACTAACTTCATCAAAGTAGCAGTAACATTAAACCCCAGCATCCATCCACCGTCCCTCAACCTAGTAAGAATAGACTCACTTCTATCTTCATACAGGTTAAGAAACACTCCTTATAATAATGATGATGGAAAGGTATCACACTATTTTCCTAATTACATCTAGTAAATGCATTACTTTGACAAATTTGCTAAGGGATAGGAAAATTACAACTAAAATGCAATAACAATAGATCTCAATTAAAATTCCTCAGATCCTTATATAAAATCCATCAGAATAATTGAACTATGCAAGATTCAGAAGAAGATGATTAAGATCTCCACCTCATGACATATTGATAATTTAACAGAGCAAATGGATAAAGATAATATGTAAAGGCAAGGGAAAAATACCACCAATAAGCCGGTTGATTGAAGCTGATATCCCAAATCCTCACATTTCTGCAACCAATAAACCCCACCAAACGCGACCTGCACTCATCTCCCAAACACGCACCTGTCTCATTCCAGCTCACCATCACATTCTTCCTCTCATCGAACCTCTTCACAAACTTCAAACCCTGGCCGTTGATCTCCCCGCCGCCGGTGATCCCCACATTCTCCGCATCTTCCACCACCACCACGTACCATTTCTCCTGCTTCTCGGGGTAGTCTTCCAACCTAGTGCCGCCGAGGAGAGTAGCGTTACTCGATATGCTCAATACGACGCCGGATTTCAGGTACAACGTGGTGTGAGGTACTTGCCCGGAGGGAAGTTGACCTGGCAAGTACAGAGGTGGGTGGCGGAGGCGGAGGAGCAGTCGTCGATGGTGGACTGGATCGCAACGGTGTCGTAATGGTGACCGGAGCCAGTGGCGCCGTAATCAGTACCGGAGAGAGAAAGATGGGCACAGAACTGGAGGATGGAAAAGTGTGACGTGGTGGATAGGGATTGGAGGAGCGTTGGAGCTAAGAGAAGAAGCACTTGGATTTGGAGAAGCGTCACAATTGAATTCATGATAATTAATCATTACAGTTTTTGGAAAGAGAATTTGAATCTTTGAGATTTGGATACGGTTTCAAGTGTAGTTGTTTGCTCACATTCTCAACTCAAAATTATTATCGAGATTTTACAAAGATACGGATTCAACAACATATTCTGACTCTATTTCTTCCAATTTCATTGCAATGCGGTACAACGGTGCAAAAAGGTGATTACAAGGGGCTCTATGTTAGGGGTTCTTAGTTGAATTTAAAAGATAATAATGTTACTCCTCCATCCCGCAAAAGTCCCTACTTTTTGTGCGAAATATTATTATTTTATGTGAGTGGTGGTCATATGTGGCTCTTTTACTAAAAGTAAAAAACAAGAACATTTAAATGGAACGTCCAATATAATAAAAAATGAACCTTTCAGTGGGACGGATGAAATATTTTTTTGATTTTTTGAGCTTTATTTGTCGAATTTGTGAGATGTTTGTGTTTAGGGTTTGTGGGTTTGGGCAGTCGAATATGTGAGATTTTCAAACACTAGGGATTCTCAAATCAAAACAACAAATTTCTTTACTTTACAAACAATCTCTCCATAGATCTAATGAAGGAACAATATCTACTGTTTCTATCAAGGAATCTAGGATTTTATGGTGTACATTATGAAAAGAGCAAAAGGGATTTTTTTTTTTTTTTTTTTGTAATTGTCTTCAATTGTATAAAAGCACTGTTCAATCTATAACCTCAATATTGCGACTTAGGCCATATAAGGAATACAGAGAGGAACAGTGAATTGCACCGGGCTTTAGAATTTGTATTGAGCCCTCATATTTATATGCATGCTACCAAACACGATAAGAGGCCCTATTATATTATATATGTGAAAAGCCCATATTAAGGGCTACAAACAAAACGTTAATAAATTAAAATACTACTAAGTACTAACTTTGTTAAACAGTAGTGATCTTAAGATATTTACAACTCAATACATGAATAAAATAATATTCCATACCAACATGAACAACACTCATTAATTCATTAACAACCCTAACAAGTGTTGTAAGATTGAACATAAGGAAGTGAGTTGTGCTTCACAGTCATCCATATGTAAAGACAGTTGAAAATAGACAAAATTAATCATAATAGGTGTTCTAATTAATTATTTTACATTTGAATCAATCATTCATCTGGCAGATTTGATGAGCGATGACTGTTTAAGTTAGTATTGTTAACCAAACTATATGACAAACTAATTTCTCTAGATAAGATCCAGCTTGTAGCAATAATACCATTGGACTCTAGGCTTAATGCTAGCATAACTTCTATGTTCAAACTATTTATTTACTTATATATACGTATATACATATAAGCCCTGCTCGGAAATGTAACTGCTCTCCTTTACTGCTCTGTTTTCAGCTGACTTGAGCGCAGAGAGGCTGTGCCAGACAAAATCATGGTTAATTTAGTTTTGCATATAAGTGTTCGTCACAAGAAGCGAAGATTCACCGTTTACGGTTGGTTTCCTGAATTTGGCGAAGAGTCAAAACTAAGAAGCGAGTGCGAAGTAATGAAATTAGAGTTGTCTACTTCTGCACCCCAGACTGTCTGTTGAAGATCATCACAATGCCACAGCTGTTGATACTGTGGTTGTGTGGTCCCATTGATTTGTCCCTCCGGATAGATGGATGGAGTGGTAGATATGTTCATGTAGTCATTATCGTTTGAGGATCCACTCTACGTTAATAATAACATTTTTAGAAGAAATGAAGAATACAAGATTAAATTATTTGCAGATATCTTTTCTAACAATTTTATGTCAGCTTGATTACTTTGAATTTATTGGTATTGAGCAGCAATTTAAACATTTTGATAGCATCATAATAGAGTCACAATGAAAACGAAAGCATAACTTTTGAAGTGAATCCGAGTGTTGCGTGTACTCTGAAAATAATTCACTAGATCAACATTACTTACAGCAATCA
The DNA here is from genome assembly GCA_023678885.1 of Pogostemon cablin. Taxonomy (NCBI): domain Eukaryota; kingdom Viridiplantae; phylum Streptophyta; class Magnoliopsida; order Lamiales; family Lamiaceae; genus Pogostemon; species Pogostemon cablin. The sequence goes on from CM043012.1 coordinate 18,588,400, forward strand.
AGATGGAATCAAGGTTGAAATCAACTCTCGGATCAACAGCAGCAAGTCTCATGGACAGAAACTGGCATAAAAAAAATAGCTTGAATCAGCTGAGGAGACAGAGAAAACAGTACAAGATAACAAACTACAAAAGCATCTTCACATTTTTCAAAATTATAAGTTTAGAAGTCCATTATCTCACATCTCCCATTTATAAATGCAGTTTGTGTCGCATGTTTGTTATCTCCAATGCTCAGATTTTGGAAAGAATTTTATGATTTGTTGTCTCAGTCTTCGTAAACAATAAGTGTAGTAAAACACCTTGTTTCAATTTTCCCGAAATTGGAAATTGGAACTTGGACCTGTCCTTCAAGCACTTCGGAAGAATGAGATTTTATGTTAGGAAAATTATTTTAAACTCGTTATTTTAACCCTGCTATATGAATTTAGAGTCCTATTGTTTATTCGAATGTATCTCACTGAATTTCTAGTTTATGCCATCATATTAGATTTGTCCACAATCAAACTACAGCACAGAATAAAAGGTTGATTAAAGCACAAGGCGCAACGAGGTGCTGCATCTCACCTCTACTTGACGTTGAAGTCCCTGGACGTGATTAATAATCTCATCTAACACCATTGCAGTGCCGGAAATCTGTAGAAAAAAAGTGTAAGAACAAATTTCTTAATAAGATGATAGTCCCACAGAAGAAATGCGGTGCTGGAGAAGCACATAAATAACCCTACAACTGCCCACTATTATCATCTTATTACTTTCAAAATCCCTAATTGGTACATTTTCTGATAACTGACACTATCCACTTTCCAATTTCTACCTGTTTTCTGAAGGCCATTATCTTTTCTTAGCTAAATTAGAGTTGATGATGCAACCCATAGCTTCCACCAGCTGCATTTATATCGATAATATAATAAAGGTTGGAAGATTGCATCAAATAAAAAGTACTCCCTCCGTTCCACTATAACTTTCACACTTCCTTTGTAATTCCCCACTAAACACGAGCTTAGTAGTTCAAAAGTGGCACCCGGTAAAAAAATAGACTTGGATTAATAGGAGAAAGAAGAAAAGATTATAACAATATATGACACTTGAGAAGTTGAGTTCATGTATTAAAATAGAAGAAACAGGACATTGGTAATGATCACTTTAATTAGAGAACTTAAGTATAAAATCTTATTAAAATTGCTTCAATTGGCTGGAAACCAATGATGTGACTTTTTTAATAAGTGAAATTATGAGTTATGAATAACAACACAACAAAATTTTCAGCTCAGAGAAAACTATACAGTACATCAAAACAAATAAAGTGAGAATCAATTATGTATGCATAGTCCTGAAACTGCACCAGCACAGTAAGCAGAAGGGAGGGCCATATATGGGTAATTTTATGACAAATAGAACAGAAAACTACTCATTGTAAACTCTGACATGATTATTTCACTAGTCCTTTTTCCACAAGGTGAATGCTTGACAGTAATTACACTGAAGCAACCACATGAGGAAACCTTATGTTTTTCACCTCCAGCAAAATATGCTGATCTATTGCCTCAATTTTTTTCGTATTTTCATTTTGTACACCATGAATTTGCCCACTCAATTTCTGAAATATAAGGATTTTAATCTGGAAGAGGTAAAAGAAAAGAAAAGAAATAAAAGAGTTAAACATAAATCTGATAACTGTCTCCATTAGATTCCAAAACTATTTCTAATAACGAATTACTTTATTGTTCTTTTATTACTTAGCATTGAACGTAGTTTGGCAATCATAGTTAATGTATCATAATGCTAATCCCTGAACAGGAAGAACCATTTTCCCTCTAGATTAAGAGATGAGTTAATTTGCTTAATGTCATGGTCCCAAGTTCATCATGACCTAACTCCAACCAACCTCTTTAACTACTGTTTTGACCATAACTCTAACAGCTATTTTAGACTCAATAGCGCAAACCACTTAATAATAATTTAAAACTAAAATAAAATTAAAAGAGAGGTCATTTATTATTGAAATTCACAACTATCTTGAGAAGGATCTTAAATAACACTGTACGATCAAGATCTGATAAAAGGTCATTTCTTGATAAGAAAGATGGAGGGGTAAAAATAGATTAGTAAATGAAAGAAATTGCCAAGGGAGGACTGATAACGAACCAAAGCAAATGGCCCAAAAGGATAAAACACAATGCAAGAATTAGAGGTGCTGAAAGGGACTATTCAACAGAGGCCCACCACTTCTTTGATGCAAAAGCAATCGTCTTTTTCTTTCTTTTCCCCAATTGAAAAGTTGACAGTGATCCCTTATACAATTATAAGTAATTATGTGATTAAAAAACTGTATAAAGTTATCAAGTATAATCTAATCAACATTAGGAAAAAGGCCGTTATAGTCAACTCAATAAAAGATCTTCATCCCCCACGTAATCCTTGAAAATACCCAAGTCTATTAATCAACTGCAGTTATTAAATCCATTGGATTAGTAATAATGGAGGAAGGACAGAATTTGACAGCTGACCTTGTTGCATCCTGGGACCAGCTGCTGCAGTAGCTTCATTCTGGCATTAATCTTCTCTCTCCTTGCCTAAAACATTTGAATACTTTTAAGAAAATGATTTGCAGTTTAAGGTTATCTAATCAAGATTATAGAGAAAAGTGGTCAATCATTAAGTCCAGATAATTACCCTTTCAGCTAAGCTATGGCTGTCAGTGGCTTGGCCGCGGCGAGCTCTAACATGCACGTATGGCAACTCCTCGGCATCACCGTTTTCAGAAGGTTCATTTGCTACCATTTTCCGGCTCTTTTTACTTGATTCTTTCATCTGAGAATGAAAACCAATGCAAAAAATTACTCAAATGCACGAGTTTTTCTATCCTTAAAATTGGGATCCTACTGAAAGAGGGAATTACCTTTTTCTCCATCTCCTTCCGCTTACCGGACTTTAAAATCTGATCGGGAACTGCAGGAGAAGTGGAATTCCGGTGGCAGTCCGACTCCAATTGTTCTTGCTTCACTACATCAAGGTTCATCGAGTTTGAAACCGGTAGAATTGTGTTAATCTCCGGCGAATTATCAACTGAAGCGAAGATAGAGAACTTTGATGCACGTTGAATAAGACCAATATTAGAAGGAAAAATTGGCGGCGGAAGATGTTTAGCCTGAAAATCTTCCTTAACTAATAGCTCAACCGCTTGCGGCGGGGGAAGTTCGAGAAGCGCCGTGAATGAGCTACTATTTGTTACCGGTGGACCAGAGATAGAGCCGTGGATTTCATCGAACGGGAACCCCATTTCGCCGGATCTAAATTGCGGTTGAGTTGTTTCCGCCTCAGCTTCCATGAGTAAACAATTTTTATTCAATCGCAATTCTGCAATTCTTCGAGCTTCCAAGAACCGAAATTAAACAGAATTCAGCGCGAATTGCACCAAATTCAACCCTAAAATCGAAAAAAGCATCTACAAAATGAAATTAACATAACTCTCAACTCAGCAAAAATTAAAGGAAATTCAACTCAACCAACATTTGAGCTTCTTGTCAAATTGCCGACTGACTAAAGTACAGCTAAGAAAAACGAACCAGTATTTGACCAGATACCAAAGAAAGGAAAATGGTTCGACTACGACTACGGTTTCTTTTTCAGTTTTCCTATCCCAGAATACCAGAGTTGGGCAATGCGAAAGCTTCAAAACAATGGCGGTCAAAATCCATTCCCATCTCTGACTCTGAGTCCAAGTGTAGAAAAGGATTAGCCATTTAAAAAAAATTAGTCTGTACAAGGAGGATAGCAGCGATTGCGATGGGGCCCACCCTTGCTCAATTTCTCTCTCACACTTTATCCTTCTCAAAAGTGTGACCAACGCTATCCTCCGAATGGGATTCCAATCCCTAATTATCATCTCATTTGCCCACTCAACCTAATTCTATTCAAACACCACCTTAATTTTTAAAATTGAATTAAAATTATAATCTTCTTTTTATCTGCCTATCTTTTAAATACTCCATAATTATCAAAATTATTTTATGTTTGTTTTTTTAAAATCAATCATCCATTTATATATTCAAAATTTTCAAAGAAACCTTGGTTTTGACATAGGACCAACTTCTCAAGAATATAATACACCCTCTATAAGAGATCCATTTCTTTTTTAAGCATACGCATTTAAAGTCTAATTTTTCATTTTATATAGATAAGATTCATACATCCTCACACCCATTAATACTAATTATTCTTAATATTCCCTATATCTCGTCTTAATAGTTATGTTTGTTTTTTGCACGAGAATTAATAAATATAGTATTTTAATGTGTATTGAGATAAGAGAAATAATATTTTAATGTAAAGTGAATAGGTATATTATTGTAGAGTTTGTATGTATATTAGTGTGATATGTGGGTCCATTGAGAAATAAGTAATTAAGGGTCTCATATCCCAAAAAGAAAAATGTAACCATTAGAATGAAACACCCAAAAAGAAAATATGCATTAACTATTAAGATGGGACGGATGTAGTACTTTATTAATCTACAACCGAATATATATATATATATATATATATATATATATATATATATATATATATATATATATATATATATATATACTCCATGTTTCACTTTAAGAGGACGAAGGGAGTATAAGTTTGTTAAGAGCATCTGTATTGGTTTGGGTTTAAACTCAACTTTTCTCTTCCACCTCATCTCCTACACACTGCCTAATTAAACTCAACTAACATCCACATTCATTTTCTAATTTAAACTCATCACTTGTGGGACCCATTAAATATGTTTTTCAAAATAAATTTATCATGGCGGGACCCACAAATTTTAACACTCACATACATTTTTGGGAAGTGTATCACACTCTTCAATAAAAAAACATGTGTGGTGTTCACTCTCTCTCATCATGATGTTGTCCATTTTGCTTAATTTCTAAAATGAACTCGGTTCATACTGATGAACTAAGAGAAGGAGAGAGAAATTATTTTTGGTTTAAACTGACTCCTATATTGGTTAGTTCATTTATTTTTTAGTTTAAACTCAGAAAAAGCCCACCAATGTAGATGCTCTAAGATGGAGTTTTTTATTATTATTACCAAACCTGCATTAAATGATTTTTGAATACAAATACTCCCTCCGTTTCATATTACATTACACTATTATTGTAGATACAGAGTTTAATAAAATTTGCTTTTTGATTAATTTCATTAATTTTTTAGAGTAATGCTTTATTTTTAAATAATAAATAAATTATAAAGTATATCATGTATTAGATTAGAGTAGTAAATTTGTAATTAAAATGTACTATAAATTGATATATTATTTTCTTTTGCGAGTGGTGAAATTTGATATGAAATGTACTAAAACGGAAAGTTGAAATTTAATAATAGAATAACTTGAGTGATAAATAAGGAGTAATACGTTCCTCCTCGTTATGTTGAGTAGAGGATTAAGGGATTTTTTATTTTAAATATTAAATAATTTAATAATAGAATAACTTGAATGATAAATAAGGAGTAATACTTATACGTTCCTCCTCGTTATGTTAAGTAGAGGATTAAGGGATTTATTATTTTAATATTAAATAAGAGTCGAATAAAAAAAAGACTAAGGGTTTATTGATAGGAATATGAATGTGAATGAGAATGAGAATAATAGCAATAGTATAGAGAATGATAATGAATGTTGTTTATTTAGAGAAGTTGTTTGGTTAATGATATGAATGACTATATAGTTATTATTTTTTTTATTAGTAAAAGTTTTTTGGAATTGAATAAAAATATTTTTTGAGTTTTTTTTAAATTGCTTATTTAAGAGGTCAGGTTATTATTATTAAGATTCAAGAGTTTTTTTTCCTTTTTAAATAAAAGTATAAACTATAAATATTTACGTGTGTATAGGAATGAACAATGGAATGAAAGGCATACAACCTAATTTATAGAGGAATTACTGATTCCATAAAAGTTGGGAATCAAGTTACTGTATATGGAATCATTCCATACTACTAAACATATTTTTCTGATTTCATAGTCATTCCCATGCTTTAAAGGTCTCTACCAAACAGCCCCTAACTTAGTAAATGGTTTCCATTTCCATTTTTCCACCATCATTCAGGAGGAATAAATTTATATATATATATATATATATATATATATATATATATATATATATTTGCTAGTGAGTAAATTGAAATAAGACCCAATCATGCTGTTATAATTGGGCCTTTGGGGCTTAAAATTGTTACAGCTCCAATAGACCGATTGGGAAAAAGTTTCAATCTAATATAGCGATCATTATATAAAGCGAATTCTTCTCTTTTGGGTTCAATTTTAATGGGCCGGCCTAATAATGAGAAATAATTGGACACAATAGAAGTGGGCCCAAGTTTGATCCAATGAAAAGCTGTTTTCTTGCTTTCAGCAAGTTCTCTTTTGTCCATTCCTCCGTCCTTCCCATTTGGAAATTTGAATATTCGTTGGATTTTACCAGTTTACCCCTATAGGGCTCATTGATTTTCTGAAAAAGCAGAATTTAGCATGTGTCCTTTAGCTGCATGATTACCCGACACCACTTGCCCGGAAGTGGACCCTACTTTTCTATTTACGAACAAGTCCTCGGGAAATTCGATAATTTTGCTCAAATTTGCATTTATTAATGGTGTACCCCACCGTTAGGGATCCACCGCCCCTGTCTTGAGAATTGGCGGAGGAGGTAAATCGCAGGATGTATCTCAAGTGGCTTATAGAGAGGGCTCACTGTTTAACTTGTGCTTGCAAGGGGCCAAATTCATGCTAAAGGCAGAATTCAAACCCCCACTCTATAGCAACCAAACTCAGTTAGAAAATCTTTTCACCGTCCAGCATTTCTTTATCAGTGGCAAAAGTGACCTTTTGTGAACGTATTTATGTGATCTTGACATTTGACTTCCTTTTTTCTGCACTCCATCATTTTCCTCATTTTATAACATGAACAATATCTAATTTTGTAAAAATACTATGGTAACAATAATATACTCCCTTAGTCCGTTTTAAGATTTCCGTTTATTTTTTCTCAAAAATTAATAAGTATTATTATATGTAAAATGAATTAGTTGTATTAGAGAGAAGTGATGGACTATATTGTATACTTTTTTATTAAATAGGAGAAATAAATATCTTTGAAGCGAACGCAAAAAATAATAAAATAGACACCTTAGAAACGAACGGGAGAGTATAATACAAATTTAATTTCCTTTCGAATGTACCCTAATATGTTCTATATTTTATATTTTAGTACTTAAATATTTGTATACTATTCCAAAAAAAATGAATGAAAGAAAAAAATAATTTTGTTAATTTGTATATTAAAAAAAAATTAGTCCCTTCATCCCAAACTCATCTTCACATTTACTATAGATACGTAGTTTAAGAAAAATCAATTTTTAACTTACTTTTAAGGGTAGTATAATATTTTTTGGTAATAAAAATCACTTTTTGACTTACTTTTAGGGATAGTATAATATTTTTTGGTAATAAATAAATGATAAAGTATGTTATGTGTATTAAAAAAGTGATGAAAAATTTAAAATTAAAGTATGTTAGAGTGATATTAATTAGTTACTTTTTTCTTTTATAAAAATGTGAAGTTGAATTTGGGATAGAATAAATCAAAAAGTGTAAAGTTGAAGTTGGTATGGGGGAAGGACTATTCATCTCAGCATGAATAGGAGTAATAAAATATTTTGTTGTAAAGAAAATCCAAATTATTACTAATATTTATCTTTCATATAATCTCAATATTAGATAGCTCATATTTTACTCCAACTAAAATTGAAGTAGAATTTTATTTTAAAAGTAATGATTTTTTTTAAAAAAAAATTATAATTTAAATTTAAAAGAAATCTTAAATAAAATAAACAGAAATTTATTATTTGAAGAAGGCTAATTATAGTGTACACCTGAGTTCACCCTAAGATAGGGTGCACACACTTTCAAAAATCGTATATAATTATGAGCAAAAATGTATACACTTTAATTGTTAGTTTTTTTAATGAAAAATTAATGTAAAAAGATATACAATTATTAAAAAAAATATGTATACACTATTAAATAAAAAATTATACATATATGAATGTTAATTTTTTTTTAATGAAAATATAATATGAAAAAATTATATAAGAAATACGTATATATAAAATAGTATAAAAATTCTATGCACCTTCTCAGGTACAACTAATATAAACTCTTCGAAGAAAAACCAGCATATCTCCAGTGGCTTAATATGCATATCCGCGAAGGTCCCACCCAAGAAAAAAGAACAATTTGCGTGTTATATGCATAGATTAAGCTTAAAAAGAAAAGGTAAAAAAAAAATTACTCCGTAAAATAATTGGACAAGGATATCATTTCATGATAAACAAACAGTTTTTAAGATTTTTTAAATAATTATACACCCTACCTCACACAAAGGGTGGTGTTTTTTTTTCATATAAATTAAGTGATATATTCCTAAATTCGCTCCAAAAAATTTTATTTTTTTCATTTTGGACATTTACATCTAAAGGTCTCATCTCTTTTTTTATATATTTCTACATGAGACCAACAAACTCACTAATATAATTAAAATTTGGAGTCCACACACTCACTTATACAACTACTCACTACATATTAAATAATAATATTCCTTAATAGACGTGCAAAAAATAAATGTACCACTTTGGAGCGGAAGGAGGGAGTAATATTTAATATGTAAATTAGGAGAGAGAATAATATTGTGTTTAATGAATATGTGTATCAATAGGGTATGTTAATCTCATGTAGATATATTAATTATTTTGTGTGAGTCTCATTTACTAAAAATAGAATTGTCTATGGATAAAAATGATAAAATGCATTCCTTGTGGTAGGCAGTGAGAGTATATTTTTTTTAATATAATACTATCACTTTTTATGTATATTACAAAAAAATTTATGAAATAATCAAATACACTATTATCATTTTTTATTAATTCGACACTATAATTTTTTTATAAAAATATTATCACTTTTTTTTTATCTGATTAATGCAAATTTTCCGAGCTAATACAAGTCTTTGCCAACACAATTTGAGTATTTGTATTGTCAACTTATTACGGTGATATTGTTTCCCATTTTGAAGAACCGGAATGAATTTCAAAATCCACGTACACCTATAAGTATTACAATCTCTAACATATATTTCATCCATTCTATATTAATGCTTATATTTGTTTTTTACACGTTGATTAAGAAATATAGTAGTATTTTAATAGATAGTGGGTAGAAAGATATAATATTTAAACTTTTTGCACGTTGATAAAAAAATATAATATTTTAATGGATAATAGGTAGAAATAGGGTAAATATCAAAATTAGTCTAGCAAGTATGACCGATTCCAACTTTAGTAATTTATTTTCAGCAATTCTCAATTTTGGTCCTTTTAGTTCATTTTTTTGTCATTTTTCAAACTTTGGTCCTTTTTAGTCCACTTTTGGTCCAAAATTTATACATTTAGGATCAAATTCGGACATTTTTTAATATAAATGACTAAATTTGAACACAAAAATATGACTAAATTTGAGAAGATGACTAAATTTGGACAAAAATTAGACAAAAAAATGACAAAATTGAGAATTGTAAATAATAAAGGACTAAAGTTGGAATCGACCATACTTACAAAACCAATTGTGATATTTACTCTGTAGAAAAATATATTATTTAATGTAAAGTGGGTATGTGTATTAATATTGGATGTGGGTCTCATGGTGATATATTAATTGTTTTAGATGGATCTCATATACAAAAAAAAGAAACGTAAAGATTAAAATGGAACACCCAAAATAGAAATATGTAAAGATTGAAATGAGATTGAAGAAGTACTCTCTTTTCTTATTTAATTAATACTCCATTTTTTATCTCTATATTTTTTCTTTATTTTTTTTATATAAATTAATAACTTTTTATACATTAATTTAATATAAAATTAAAACACACCTACCAAAACATTCAATACACACATATATCACCATTTATTATTAAATTTTCAAACCTCAAAATCTCAATTCTATTCGTAAACCAAACACCACGTTAATTTTTTAGAAAGAGTTGTCGTGGAAACAAAGAAAAGTGTTCTTCAAATACATACGGATTATGGAGACAAAAAGATAGATGGATCTCTTGTTTTTGCTCTTTGAATAGTCATTAAAAAAAAACACCCTTTCAGTAATGAAAGTAAATAATTAACAGATTAAAATAAAAATTACTTTTTTTTCTTTTAGCATTGTATACCAATAAATTTCAACGGAATTAAAATTTATTATTAAAAATTTTACCAACCACCACTTTATCAACGAATTTCATTATCAATTTATTGATAAACTAATTTAACAATAAAATTAACATTTTTATCAATGAAATATTTCATTGTAAAAACAATTACTCCCTCCGACCACTTACAAGGTACTCGTTTAATTTTTGCGCGTGGATTAAGAAGTATTATTATATGTAAAGTGGGTAATTGTATTAGAGGGAAGTAGTGGGCCACATGGTGTACTTTTTTACTAAATAAGGAAAATTGATACCTTTGAAGTGGACGCCCAAAATGGTAAAATGGATACCTTGTAAGTGGCCGAAGGGAGTATTTTAGTTTTAATAGTGAGTTTAATAACATTCTATTGTTACTATTATACTCCCTTCATCCCACAAAAGATTGCACCCCCAATTTCGGCACGTAGATTAAGAAAGTGATAACTTTTAGGGGTATAATGATATTTTTGATAATAAATAAATGATAAAGTATGTTAGGTAGAGATAATTTTTTTTTTGTAAATAAAGTGTATGAGGAAGAGTGGTTGTTTTTTACTTTTTTGTTTTTTTGAAAATGTGCAAACTTTTGTGGGACAATTTAAAATGAAAAGTGTGTTATCTGAAATGTGACGAAAGTAGTACTTCCCAATGTTCCTATTTACTTTTTTATATTAATTATATTGTATATGAATGAAAGAGTATTATTATTTCAATGGATTAGTGAGAGAATTATAATACTTCAAGATTTTAACACACTACGTATGTGTAGTGGATTGGCGGGGTAGAGTATTATAATACACTACGTATGTGATCTATTTTATGTATCATTTCTCATGTGGCACATGTAGAAAAAATGATATTACAATGATCTAAAAAAAGAAACTATAAACACAAAGCAATCTTTTAATTTCTACTTTTCTCAATTATTATATATTTAGCACAAAAATGACATAATTTTTTTTTTTTGTGTTGTAGTGAGGCTATTTAAATTGAGGCGATTAATTTGAATATAAAGCAGATGAATTTGATCTTGACTGGAGTAATAAATTATTGAAGCACGTTCAACGCATACTTAATTAACAATACAATCCAAATTCAAACATATATTTAAATTTACAAAACGTTAAAAAAAAAATAAAAAAATAATGCACACCAGTGACCAGTCTAGCTAAACGCAATTTATCAATAATCTGAGGGGTTGAAGGGTCATTTCCACAAAAATTTGGATGCAATTGAAACTTCCAAGAACAAATACCGAAGCTGTAAATCTTTAATCACATGAGAAACGACAGTGCTGTTGTTATAAAGCCTTGTCCACACAACTGATGATTTAATTCAAAGATTAACCTCTCTCATCCCCATAAAATCATCTTAAACAAACAAGTTTCTCTTACATGAACACAGAACATTACTTAATTTATCTTTTTGTCTAAAAAAGAGGTTTAATCCAGAAAAAAAGCTGCATTAGTCTAGGAAAATTCAAACCCATTGTTGATATTAATTACTCCACTGAAATAACCTCGAGAATATCATCATCCCACTCACTCTCCATTCAAATACATCATCTTCACCAATTCACCCTGGTAGACTACCCCCTACCCCACCCACCCCACCCACCACCACCACCACCATTAACACTCACATTCAGTGGTTCACATAACAACAATACACATTCTTTCTGCAATTCCTTATCCTTTGCAGAAGCACTTTAAATTCCAAGATTTGTGCAATCTTGAACACCACTAATCCACTCTGTTACATCACATCACTTGCAAAGCTTAAAAATTTTCCTCAATGTCTATAAATTGTGTTTGCAAGCTGTAAAGATTGAATTTTTATGCAAAATGAATAGTCTTTTGAAGCTGTTTTGCTTCTTCACATTCTCCATTTCTTTCACATTCTCACTGAATTCAGATGGTCTTGCTCTGTTAGCACTCAAAGCCGCCATTGCTAAAGATCCAAACCAAGCTCTGCTTTCTTGGTCCGAATCCGGTTCATCCCCCTGCAAATGGGACTGGATCACCTGCGATCGCACCTACCATAGAGTCGTCTCCCTTTCACTCTCTAATAAAAATCTCACCGGCTACATTCCATCAGAAATCGGTGCGCTCTCATTTCTCAACATTCTTGATCTTTCGCAGAACCGGTTCAGTGGACCGCTGCCGCAGCAGATTGCCACCCTGCAAAACCTAGTTCATCTCGATTTATCTTCTAATGATTTCAACGGCTCACTCATTGAATCCCTCGGCAGCTTAACCCATCTAACAGGGACTCTGAATCTCTCCTACAATTCGTTCTCCGGGGAGATTCCGGCGAGTTTTGGCAAGTTCCCGGTGATGGTCAGCCTTGACCTTCAGTATAATAATCTCACCGGAAAAATACCTCAGGTGGGGTCGTTGTTGAACCAGGGTCCAACTGCATTTGCTGGAAATCCATATCTTTGTGGGTTTCCGTTGAGCACTCCATGTTCGATGCCGGAAGCTCAGAATCCAAGATTCATGGACAACCCTCAGAAGCCCCAAACTTCCGGCGAGTTTGTCGAGAACCGGAAGATAAACGGTGGCTCTGTGACAATATCAGTGATTTCCGGCATCTCATTGGTGGTTGGGGTGGTGCTTGTTTCAGTGTGGGTGATACGGAAGAAGTGGAAGGTGGAGGAGGAGAAACAGGGGAAGGATAGCGTTGGCAGGGAGGTGGTGGTGGGAATGGGGTGTGATGAAGGGCAAAAGGGTAAATTCGCGGTGTTCGATGAAGGGTTTAATTTGGAATTAGAGGATTTGTTGAGGGCATCAGCTTATGTGTTGGGGAAAAGTAGGAGTGGGATAGTGTACAAGGTGGTGGTGGGTGGTGGGAAGGGGGTGGTTGCTCCGCCGGTGGTGGTGGCTGTCCGGCGGCTGAGCGAGGGGGAGGTGACGTGGAGGTTTAAGGAATTTGAGGGAGAGGTGGAAGCCATTAATAAGGTGCAGCATCCCAACATTGTTAGATTGAGGGCTTATTACTATGCCAGAGATGAAAAACTGCTGATTTCAGATTTCATCAAGAATGGAAGCTTGTACAGTGCATTGCATGGTGAGAATTTACTTCAATTTTTTTTGTCTGAACTATGATCAATGGTGAACATAGGATTATTCTTGATTCTTTAAATCAATTTCTTCAGAAGATCTCTCAACTGAACTTTAAATCAAGTCCTCTGTTTTTACATCATTGGATTGTTCCTATTTAGCTTGAGTATATGTAGTAACTCCATATTTAACAACAACAGACAAAAACTTACCAAATTACTTGTATAGATCTCAAGCTTTACCAAGGTGAAATTGTGTTTGTTGCAGGTGTAGGATCAAACATTAAGTACCATTATGGGATAATGTCAGTCAGTATTGAAATTAATAACAAATAGGACAACTCATCAGTAATTCCTACAATGTTGTTATCAAATGGTCCACATTATTACTATTGATTACTGCATCTTAGTTATGGGGAAAATCATGATGTTCTTCATTCTCATTAGTTGAATACTGCACATTCATGTCAATATCTAGCATTTTACTCTCTCCACATTAGGTTAAGGGTAGTTAAGAGGTTGTATCTACTTAGGGTAAGTGAGTCTAGTTTGAATTTCAGGATTCTAGTTTTTAAATATAGTCGAGTTTGAATTTGACACTACTCAACTCCGACTCTTTCGTCTACACCCCTGCAAGTATCTACTCCTCATAAGTTACCACATTTGGGATCTACTCCATTGAAGGTTCATGTCATTTTGGACAAAATTTTGGAGTAGATTTTTCTCATTTGGTGATACGACACTTCTGCACAATTGTTGGATGTGCAGTTAATGTTCTTTGCCCCCATTCATTTGGACTTGATGACTCTTTGAGCTAGAAATGGTCCCAGTGGGGTTACAAGTAATTTTATTGTCTTTTTCTTGCATACTTCTTAAGACAATTAACAGCACAAGATCTATATCCCATGTTTGTTTCTTTGTATGAATAGACCATACGATCAGTCTATTAGAACTAGAACCCTCATTTTCTTTCGATCTTTTTACCGAATGCAGGTGGACCAGGGGACGACTCGCCTCCGTTATCATGGGCTGCCCGACTTAGGATCGTTCAAGAAGCTGCTAGGGGCCTCATGCACATTCATGAGTGCAGTCCTAAAAAGTACGTCCATGGCAACATTAAGTCATCGAAGATCCTACTCGACGACGACCTAAAGCCGTACATCTCCGGCTTTGGTCTATCCCGCCTCGTCCCGGATGGCGCCTCAAAATCTGCTAATGCACCTTCCAAGAAGCTTCCAAATCACAATGTGATCATGAGTTCTAGGTCTTCAGTTTCATCATCAACATCCGGAAGCTCGATTGCACCTGAAGCTCGTTCTTTAGGCACCAAGCTCACCCAAAAATGTGATGTGTACTCATTCGGGGTACTGCTAATGGAGGTTCTTACAGGCCGTATACCAGACAGCAGCGGTGAAGAGGGTCTCGAGAGCACGGTGAGGAAGGTTTTCCGAGACGAGAGACCTCTATCGGAGATCATAGATCCTGATCTGCTGCAGGAAGCACGGGCTAAGAAACAAGTGGTTGCAACGTTTCATGTTGCATTGAACTGTACTGAGCTGGATCCGGAGCTCCGGCCGAAGATGAGAACTGTTTCAGACAATCTGGATCGAATCAGATGATGGTAGTGTCATGTGAAGATGTCTTTTTTGGCTATGTAGGGTTTATCAACTCTAGTGTGTTGGTTTAGGGAAGTTATATAATTAGATCCCAAATCTCTTGGGAGCAGCATTTGTATAAATGTTAATCATGTCTTATTATATTTCACGGTTGAACAATTTTTTACTTTTGTCATGTGATACTAATTAGTTAGTGTGGAGTACTATATTAGCATATTATTTGCTACATGAAGAAAGAATTCATGGATACATTAGGACTATGGCCCCTAAAAATTTTGTAATGCATGTAGACTGTGAAGTTCTTTATTCTAAGGTGTACTCCCTCCCTCTGTCCCGTCAAATATAATTATTTTAATATATTGGACGTTCCTTTCAAATAGCACAATTTTTCTCTTTTAGTAAAAAACAGTTACTAATAGCCCACCACTACCTATCACATATCTCTAATACATTTATCCACTCTACATAAATTAATAATATTCCTTAATATACATGAAAAAGTAAATGGTGTTGTTTGATCGGGAGGGAGTACACAGTTTCATACAAGGAGTAGAATTTATCACCAAAATTTTAAATTTTATTTTTAAAAATAATTTACACCGATAATTTTGTCATTTTTTTTAGAAAAACTAGCGTTTACTCGGTCACGTGTTGCGCGGATAGGGAAATTTTTGAAATATTTTTATATATATAATTTTCTTTTTCTTATAAGGTTAATAGAATTTTCTTGGAATGCGATGAATATTTTTTTCATACTCGATCATGCTTATATATATATATATATATATATATATATATATATATATATATATATATATATATATATATATATATATATATATATATATATATATATATATTGTATTTTGTAATTTTTTTAGAACCATTCAATGTATTTTTTTTTTACGGCTTCTATTCTTTCTTCTTGGTTTCTTTTTTCGTTACAGAAAGCTTGATTTACTCTTTTTAGGATTAATTGTGAGAATTTTGCAATTTCGAATTCCTTGTAGGATAACATTGGCCATGGAAAACATCAATATAAATGATGAAAAAATAAAAAGTAAGGATAGATTCATACGCTTGTCTTCACGATTCAATATCTACATGCCGAATTTCCAGATCATCAATTATCAAGATTGTATTTGAATTAAAATAATTCGAATTGCAACATTAAATAATTAGAATAATTTGAATTAAAATAACTGTATTTGATAGACATTAAACATTTCATCAAATACATTAAACATCTCATATATGCTTATGCAAAGTGACTTGCAACATTTGCTAATTCCTTACAATGACAATCATGATGCAGATTCAACACAAATTAAATAAAATAATCTATTTTAAAGAATATAATCAACATTGTATAGAATGTTTGTATTGATTATTCTCCTTACTATTTAGCAATTGTTGATAAGAGTATATAAAACAAATTGAACATACAACCAAGTATCCACAAAAATCTGTCAATGCATTGTTACATTAGATAATCTATTCACCTAAAAAAAGTTCAATTGAGCAAACCCACTATATTAGTTGCTGTTAAAATTGAACATAAATAAAAATGTTCATCCGCTTATTTTAGATATTCGTATCAGATTAAAAAAAACTACATGTACCCATACTCGTCCTATTTTAAAAATTAATTATGGTACCCGTATCTGTCCCATACCCGTATCCGTTGCATTTATTATTTATTTAGTGATTAAATTAATATTTAAATTTTAAAATATTATATAATAATTTACTAAATACAAATTTATTTTTTATATATTTTATATTTTTAGTGATTATATTAATATTTTAAATAAAATTATAAAATTACTAATTAAATTTCAAATAAATATAATATAATCATATTAAATAAATATGAGTAAAAAGAAGAGAGCAACTTGGGTGGAAACTTTGGTCTCCACCATTGTTAATTTATTTTCACTCCTTTAATGTTGTTTTTTATTTATGTTTTAGTCTTTATTTTTGTAAATTTACTATACTTAAAAGACAATTATATTCTAACCCCAAGGGATAAAATATACTCTAAACCATAATGATGAAATTACAATTACATCTCAACTCTTAAACTTTAGGAGTAAAATATACCCTAAACCATAGAGTGAAATTACAATTATACACTAAATCCTAAGGGTGAAGTTACATTTATAACATAAATCCCAAACTTTAATGGGAAAAATATAACTATATACCACAAGGTGAAATTATAATTATATCCTAAACCCTATGGGTCAAATAAAGCCTAAACTACATAAGTGAAATTAATTATACCCTTAGAGTTAATTCTAAACTTTAAGAATAATAAATAAGTAAACAACTAATATAAAATATACCTTAAATCATAAATTTCTAAATTTCTTCTATAAATTTGGTATAAATGAGTTAAATAAATTTTGCATATAAACAAAATATAACCTAACTGTACCGAAAAGTATGGTAATTTCCCTCAAGCTAATCTGCCTGCTTCTTTTCTCTTTCTGACACTCATGTCCGCTTCTTAATTAAAAATCTATAGGATAAAATATACCTTAAACAACTAATATAAATTATACCCTAAATCATAAGATGAAATTATAATTATACCCTTAAAATTAAAATTAAAAAATAGGAAATAAAACAAAAGAAAAAATAAAATATAACGGAAAAAAAAAAAATAAACAAACAGGGAATGGTAATTGGCACGTGAATTGGAAGTAAAGTTGGATGGGGCCACAGTTGTGCATGAAATTAAAAAAAAATGCGCACACACACAACCACCCTATTTATAACTTAAAATTTTTTTACAACTTCTTAATAAAATATATAATTTGTATGGTATAGTATATATAAAAAAATTTACATATTACATGTGTGTATGGGTACCCATAAACACCCAAGGCATATACATGTATCTTTCCCAAATCCTAAGTGAATAAATTTATAAATATTTGTATCTGTCTTAAACTCATATAGAACAACGCATACCATTTCTAATAGGCTTGGGGTAAAACGGGCATAAAAAAAAAAAAAAAAAATATATATATATATATATATATATATATATATATATATATATATATATATATATATATATATATATATATATATATATATATATATATATATTAGAGAAATCAATATTGGTGTTAGGGGAAAAAATAATTTGTATCCATTTAAATTTTCAACACGTGTACTTGTACTATAAATCATCATCCCAGTTAATTCAACACTCATTCCCATTATGTTGTTAAAAGTTCTAAATAAAAAAACAACCACTCCTAGTGTCAACAGACTCACAGTTTTCATATGCCCTAGATCTTGAAATGAAAAATCTGATAAACGTCCAATGCAAAGGTACCGTCTTATGTTAAAAAAACAGCAAGACAACATTGAAGGAGTATGAATTGCTGCAAAGAAATTCAAACAAACTCTTGTTAAATATACAATACACAATTTCACTGATAGCATTGAAACAATATATTTAGGTCTTAAAGAATAATGGTTATGACCAAGGATTGGTAAGAATAATTTACGTAATGAATATGACCAAATAATTAAATTTACGATTAACTTAGCTAACTTGCATTAAAAAAAAACTTTAAATATACGATGATATGAAACACCCCATATTTCTACATGAGACATTTCTCACTCTTTCTATATACAGTTTTGATTCAATGTGCATTAAAACTTCAAAAAAATTAAATACATGTCTCCAAAACAACACTCGATAGCCGATAATCGAACCACTTCAAAATTCTTGCAGTCGGATGCTCCTCAAACTCCTTTTTAACCTAATTTAATGAAGGCATTAACAATCTAATTAGGAAAAAGAACTCATTCTATGATACTCTATCCAAATAACATATAATTAAGTGTTCAATAAGCCCTACCTCATGAGTGTATCTAACAATCTACATTCATCAACTAATTGATAAACAAATAAATAAAAACTCAATAAAGTATAACCAATTCAAATTACAAACTAAAGCTCACAAATCCAAAGAAAATATTTGTCATTATAATACGCAATGATAGCATAATAAAATCGAACTACTCACACAAATGGAGAATGCTAAAAAGATAGAGCAATTCACTTTGGTTTATAAATCATCTCTGAATCAAGTAAAATAGAAGTCTTCTCCTCATCTTCTTCTTCATCATTATACTCTCTTAGTCATTTTACTAATATCTCTAGAAGATTTAACTTTCATGATTCTCAACTTTTTAATTCTGCAGCTATTAAACTTTAAAGGTTCAACTTTACATTAATATCAACCCGAGTCCAAACAACTTGTTCTACAAACCTAAGAGTGATTAAGGTGAGGGTCAATATCAATATTATTTCTTTCAAAATCTAAAACGTAGAATAGATAAACATTAAATAGCTGAAGAACTGAACTCCATCGGGAAAATTGCAATTAAAAAAGAAAAAGAAGATAAACAAACCTAGAAACCAATCCTCAGGAAAACCATTGATGAATTTATAAATGAATTTTACACACACCACCCTCACACAACTATTCAAGAAACAATATGAAATGACCAAAATTCCTATTTGAAATACTGTGATTTTTATGATTTAAATTTTTAGTTTTTAAGTTGTAAGTTATAAGAAAGTTTAAGGATGTGTATAAGGTTCAGTTTAGTTTTTAGCATGTGAACATATTATCAAAAACTAATTATTAATTATCATTATTATCTTTCACCCAAATAATAATAAGTTAAAAAGGTAACCAAGAACGTGAAACACTTAACGAATTAAGATAGTTGCTCTGATTTTTACTAAAGAAAATAAGAAAAATCCAACACTAAAAAGCTATATATTGCTAAAATAGAGAAATTTGATTTTAAGAGATCTTAGCTATATAGGAAATGACTCATTGTTTGTAAATCCAAGAAAATAAAGAAAAAATAAATAAAACAAGAGGATACAAATGCAATTTATAAACATAGTTGAAACTAAAAGTTCTACAAACTTACCGATTCAGGCTTTACCGATGGATAATCAATGAATATGAACCTGCAAAGAAAATATAAAAACATATAAATTAAAGAAAATGTAACAATAGCTAAAGAGTAATTGAAGGATTACAAAGCATTTACCAAACAAAATGCTAGCCACCCGTACCCGTGTTCATTTAAGTCATGTCCACCACTCATACCCATACTTAAGTATCCAATTGAACATAAAAAATATTTTGTATTACCTATTTTTTACATTTTCTTGGATTACAGTAGGTAAGAAAAAAATCACCAGTTCAAATCTAACTTGGATGCTTTAAAAAAAATGCAAAAAATGAAGTCCTTATTCTGCTCTAAACAAATTTTGCAAAATATATATGAATCAAACTTCAACACGTATTTCTTTTATGAATATAAAAATTTGTCAACATACAAGTAAGAAGCAGATGGAGCAGTCAAAGAGATTCTATAAAATTATTGACCATTAACAAATATTAATGTTATAAAAGATACATGTTCTAGTTTTTAATAAATATAAAGGACACATACATGACCTAATATTAAAAAGTTATTATATAACTAAATGTATCTGTATTTCTTTATTAGCTGTATTGTGATAATAAAATGTGAAGATTTTATTTATTATATAAAATAAAAGCTAGTATGATTTTTTTAAATAGCAATTTAAGCGATAGTTTAGTGAATGATGTGATCAGAAAAATAAAAGTTGTTCAATTACTTAAACACGTCTTATTCTTTTTCAATAATTTTAACTTATACTTAGTACAATATCTAAAACAAACAAAAAGAGAGAAAAGGCGTCGAATTAGAACAACTTGAAAAACTACACAATTACGTGTCACTTAACCAATCAATTATCTACTTGATAAACAGTTCCTCATTTTCAATTCGAGCAAGCACAATGATTCGAATGTCTAATCGTTAAGGAAAAACAGCTAAAATAAATGGCTAAGAACAGGATTTTAGAAATAAATGCCCATACAATTTTTATCATAAAAGCAAAACCTACGTGATCTGATTTAAAAAAAAAGAAAAAGATATCAACCTAAGCTTATTTCACATACTGAAATAGCACATGTGCAGTACAATAGCCACTTGACAAAAGACATGTACCAATCAAACATTTCTTAGAAAGTATGTGTAGTTCCACTAATATATTAATCAACTTCATTAAAAAATTATATAGTAGCAAACACCTATACAAAAATTTAATATTTTCCAAAAGAGTTGAAAACTACTCACAAGTTTTTCTTTAACAAAGTCGAGTCAAAAACACTTTTCTATAATTTAATCCCTTGTTAGTGATCATACAACAGCTTCTGCAACTCAGGTTTGAGATATTTCAAGCTTTCGAGTTAATGAAAATCACTAATAATCACAACAACTCAATCTCATATTGTAATCATTATCATATTGGAGACATAAGGGTAAGCAAAGCAAGTAGTAGCAATTTTTAAGTAGATAGTTAGATAATTTTAAAAATAACAAATATGAATTCGTCAACTCATAGAAATGCTAAATAAGATTCTTATTGGCCAATTTCTCTCAAACAGTAAAAGAAAAGAAAACATAAGTTGAAACAAAAAAAAATAATTCCACATATGAAATACAATAAAAGAAAAATTATTTTTTTTTAAAAAAAAGAGAAATTACTTGTAATCTTGTAGTATGTTCTCTAAATAATATTTCAAAAAATAAATCGAGAATCACTCTCCTGACCATTTGAAAAAATAACCACAATTCTCAATTCAAAAAGTTTAAAATAGAGATACAATGAATCCTCCAGCAGCTCTGATTTCTACATTGCTATGCCTAATTCAAATAACTTTTACCTCAGTTCGGTTACCATTTATAATCAAAACAATGTGCATCTGAGATAAAGCATTTTGTGAAAGAAAGAGAGTTCTGAGAATATAGTATCTAAAGCATAAAGAACCTAATTTAACGTTAATGACTAAGGAGTGTCCAAATTAGTCAAACTCAAATCTAATTATAATATAATTAATGGGTCTATAAATTGGATAGAATTCAAAGAACGAAACTTTGATGAATTTCAGCCCGAGGTTTTAAAGTTGAAGGATTAAACTCACCTTCAAATAATTGATCTTGATATTCCCTTGGAAAGAGATCGAAAAATGAACCTCGTTGTAATATATCTAACATTGATTACCAGAAACCTAACTATTGGAGCAGATGTGACTAAACCTTAGAGTCATTTTAATATCAGATTTAGCCCAGGATAATAAAAAAGAAAAAAATAGGCAAGGAAAATGCATTAAGAATGGAGTAATATTTGCAAAACCAGCATGAAGAATAATCAAAAAGAAAAATATGCATTAATTTAGCCAACCCTTTAAATAAGTAAAAGGAAATTAAGATGAAGCAAAACATATAACTCATAGCTTTAGTGACATTGACCTAACAGATTCTAAGTAGTATCTCATCAGCAAAAACAAAACAACTCTTTCATAAGAAAAATAATGCATTATTTTAAAATAGAATTTTGTTCTCCATTATATGAGGATCTCAGATAATACATAAATGAAAACAGTTAAAAAGATTAGCAAGAGGAAGACAGAAATTTCAAGCTAATTAATATTCGACTACATTATGGAAAAACATAACAAATATATGATGCAAAAGAAGATGAAAATATTTTGGATGCCAAAAATTGTTAAAATATTCGAATATATTTGAAACAAAGTAATCTTTATTCCAATTAATTATACTGCATAATAGAGACAGAAGAGCTAATTCTATGAGATCCTACTAAGATACATTAATAGGTATGCATGCTAAAAATAGATATTTTGGCATATTAAGACAAAAATATTACTTGAAATAAACCAATTCATACAACATTTATTAGAGGAAACAACGTAAGAAAATAGACAAAATATGGGACAATATTTAAAAGGTGTGAAAAGATAGGATGTACCTGAGTTTTGACAATTGAAGAATCAAATAATTCTCGAAAAATAGAAGAGACTGAGCTCAAGAACTGAAAAATAGAGTAAGAAAAATGTCATATATAGCCCATATTAGAGGAGAAATTGAGAGAAAATTACAAAAAACATGCAAAGACTATATATAAATCACATGGAAAATATAAATAGAAAGAGTGGAATCACCTTTTGAAACTTCATTTGATCAGTGTTTAAATGAAGAGGCATCATATAAAATTGAAAGACGGCCTGAAAATGAAGACATTCCTACAGAACAACGGAGATTAATGGTACTGAATTCACTAATAATTTATGTGTAATTGATTCAGAAAAGGACAGGTTCTAATCTCAATGGTTTAATTTCGAGGAAATAATTAATAATTGATCAAATAAATTGTAAGGTCTATACCTATTTTCAATAGATAATGCATCTGTCAAGGCAACGAGTATGGAAGTTTTAAAGTTAGCTTATAATTACAAATGCCTCTATTACATCAAATCAAGACAAAAATCAATTGTACCTGTTAACTTTGAACCTCTCAAACTCAAATTTCGTTGTCATTATAAATCTGTATCTCTGTATATATCTTAAAATTTATAAGATATGTATTAAGAGATCATATATTCAAAAAGTAATGTATTAGTTAAATTATAATATAAAACCTTAAAAATTCAAAACAAAGTATAAATATAATATTAACCTATTAAATTTTTTGTGACAATTTAAATATAGTAATAAGACCAAATTTCCAATCAATTATAAATTGGGATTGATAAATTAGTTTAAAGAATACTTATTTTCTAAGTAAATCAACTGGAAAATTTCAAAGATGTATACATTAAGAAATGGTATATAAAGAAGTTAAATTAGATGAATAGATTACCATGTAAGCATCGGTTCTTCATTGGATAAGATTAACTTCATTCTCTGCATTAATCTAAAAAGATAAGAAATATTATTCAAACCTGCAAAAAAAAAAATAATATGGATCAACTTTATATGAAGATAGAATATATACACCATATTAAATAATAAAATTATTTATGAGATTCAAGAATATAATATAGAAATATTTAATTAAAATAATGTAAGAAAATATTCTAATTATAATAGATATTCAAATAATTAAATATAAGAATTAAATAAATAAAAAAATTAAAATAGTCATAAGTTAAATCAATGAAGAAATTATTTGATTGATTCTATAATTGGTATTAAATCTTCTTAAGAATATGTATCTTTAATTTTAATTATAGAGCATTAGTTCTTTCTATAAATATATAGTCTACAATGTTGATTTAATTGACTACTTTATTGATATCTTTATTAAAAATTTTATTGCATTTACAACAATATTTACATAATTTTTGGACCTTTTTATATTTACAGAAAAAGTTAATCAAAAGAACTAATGTTAAAACCTAATTTCATTGTCATTACAAATCTATGTTTTGTATATATCTTAAAATTTATAAGATATATTAAGAGATCATATATTCAAAAAGTAATGTATCATTATAAAATAAAACTTTAAAAATTCAAATAAAGTATAAATATAGTATTAAATAATATTAAATTTTCTGTGACAAATTTAAATATAGTAATAAGACCAAATTTTCAATTAATTATAAATTGGGACTGGAAATTTCAAAGATGTATAAATGATACATAAAGAAGTTAAATTAGATGAACAAATTACCATGTAAGCATTGGTTCTTCATTGGATAAGATTGACTTCATTCTCTACATTAATCCAGAAAGATAAGAAATATTATTCTGACCTGCAAAAAAAAAAAAAGGATAAAACATTTAATGAAGAGAAAATATGTACACCAAATTAAATAATAATATTATAATTACAAATAATTCTAAACAAATGTTTAAAGATTATAGAAAAGAAATCCAACCTTCCATTTTGATAAACGATTATAGTGCAATATTATCCTGAATTTTGAAAACAAAAGAGCAGCAACGAATCCAAAAATCTATTTCAATTTAAAATTATATAAAAACAATCTGAATCCAAAATTGTATTTGGATTTACAATTAAACAACAAAACGCAAAGATTAGAAAATATGAATATATGATAAAGATAGAAGAAATGGGCATAGGGCAAAATAACAATGAAAGGAAAACACCAGCGACACCGCTCCGTGAGCATGACTATATGTGGTGTGAGTGCGAATCGAAACCGCAATTTCCTCATCGAAGCCGCGGTCGGGCCTTGAATCCAAAACTATTCAGTTTGCATAAATCTTGAATCCAAAACTATTCAGTGTGCATATATCAAAGAGATATTAAAGATGTAAAATGGGATTAATTAGATAACAACATATGAACGATGACCCTTGTGAATCCAAGAATTATAAACGATTAAAATGTAGAATAATAATATCCTATAATCAGAAAATAACAGAGCAAGGTAAAGACTTTTTTTTGAAAAATCAGATTAAGGCAAAGATGAGAATTCATGACAGATGAGGATTGGCGAAGATGAGTAAGGAGAGATCCGTAGAAATGAAAGATAAATTTAGGGTTTCAATATAGTTTTGTTCATGATACTTTCTTTATTTATAATGAGGTCCAAATATTTTGTGTAAATTAAACAAAGTGCACCGAATTTTTTAATAACAATTGTCAAAGAATGATCAACGGTAAAGATCTAATCATTAAAAATGGATGGTCCAGATAGAAATTGATCAAAATTGGTCAAACTTGGCAAAAACATTTTGTTTTTATATTAGTATAAATAGATAGATATAGATACTCTTAATTGGTAGTTTTTAGAAAAATAAAATTAAAGAAAATTAGTTATAATGAATCAACATTTGTATTGACCAACGCCTTCGTATGATCGTCTCACGTTCTTTTTTATAATAATTAATTATATTTTTTATTAAAAATATTATTCCCTTCGTCCCATTAAACTTGTGACATTTTTTTTGGGCACGACGATTAAGGAGCATAATATTTTAATGTAAAGTGAAGTGAGAGAAATAATATTTAATGTGTAGTGGGTAGGTGTATTAGTGGTGTGTGTGGATCAATGTGAATATATTAATATTTTTTGTGTGGGTCCATGTGCTTTAAAAGAAATGTAACAATTTTCATAGGACAACCAAAAAAGAAAATGTCACAACTTCTGTGGGACGGAGTGAGTAATATATTAATTATAGATTTTTAAAAAGAAAATTATAAATGTTTGAATTTTTTAAATGAAAAGTACATTTATTATTTTCTTAAAATTCAATATTCTATTTTTACGTATGATCCAATATTGTACAGGTGCCCAACAAAATATAAATTAATAAAATATATTCATTGACCTATGACAAAACTTGAATAAATAATCTAACAACTAAAAATAATTAAAAGATTATAAATATCCGTCAGTAGCCCTTAAATTTATCTTCTATTCTATTAAATTTATCATATGTTTATAATCGCCATTAATTTTATAATTTCACTCAAAATATAAGAGAATAAAACTATGCAAGAATTGTGTTTCAAATAGGTATTTAAGAATGAGATTATTACTGATAGATACACACTTCTAGCCTAAATTACTATTAGATATATGAAATTTAAATAATTACTCTTACATACAAAATATTAAAGTAAAATATCAAATATAACCTTATACTTCATACACTTTTAAACCAACAACCCTACCGCTCACCCACCCATCAGACCAGCCGTTGACCGAGGGCTGGACCGGCGTTGACCAGTGTTGACTAGCGTTGACCGACCGTTGACCGGCGTTGACCACCGGCCGTTGACCGCCGTCGCCTGCTGCCGGAATTTAAAATGTACAAACAAAATGTGTAAAAATAGTGCAGAACAATTTTGCAAAATGAAATTGTACAGAACCAAATTGTGCAAAATCAATTTGTACAGACAAATTATGCAAATATATAGGGGTATTTATAATATTACATTCATAATTGTATAGTTATGAGTAATAGTGCTTTGAGTCATGTAGTTTAAAGCAATTATGCATTTTTTTATGTACCCTAAGTGACCTTTTAAGAATTTAGTGTTGTTTAATTAATAATTTAATGGTTAAATTTTGTTCAGAGTACATGATAAAAATATTTTATTCAAAAATATGTTGTAAATTAGTAACAATTGCACTCGTAAAATGCATATGTACTAGGTAGTTACTAATATATACTCTTGTTTTTCCAAAACTTACTTTCACCATTTTCTTCCCACAATAAAATATACCCCTTAAAAAATTTAGATATCATCTCAATTTAAAATAGCAAAAACTTGTGTGCGCCCGAGCGCATGGGAGCACATTCCGTGCGCATTTAGAATTTTTGTTAAATTGTGTACCCTTTAGTATAAAGATGTGTACCATAGCAAATATTTGTGTGTGTCCAGGCGCACGATAACACATTCCGTGCGCCTTTGAAATTCGTGTTAAATTGTATTCCCTTTAGTATAAATATGTGTACCCTTTATTTTCTGAAGAAAAATAAAAAATATTAATAAAGTGTATACTCTTTAGAACAAAATGGTGTACCTTTATTAATTAAAGTTTATACCCTTTAGATCAAAGCAATGTACCCTTACCCAAAATACTAAATTCTAAAGGCGCACAAAATGTGTTCTCGTGCGCCCGGGCGCACACAAGCCTCACTCATTTAAAATTTTAGAATTACATTTTTTTAATTTTGAAATTATCATCACTTTTAACACACAATATTCTTTATATAATATTTATTAACTAAAAATATCATAATGGATCGAAGCGACTCGCCATATCCCGGAGCTGTACCTCACATGGCCCTTATTCACGGTATCCATGCAGAATCTTTTCTTATTGTGAGAATGATTTTATTAATTATTAAACGACTTAACTATCTATAAGCTTAACCTTTTAGATGAGGTAAGCTTGACCTTTTAGACGAGGTAGGTGGTCATTTAACATATATCATAGCCATGGTTAATAAAGGTTCATGGTTCGAACTCCACATGCAAGACTTGAGCTTTTAGATGTTATGGAAACAATATAATCTCATCTCATCTCATCTGTGTAATATGTGTGTTGCAGTTAATATCAGATATGGTGGCTGATGGATGGCAGATACCACTATCTTATAAGCGAGTATCTTTGGCCCTGGAAACTTCGATTTTTGCCACGGACGAGGTCATCATTCTTGGGATTATGAGATTGCTCCAGTCTTCTCCCTAAATTGAGAAATTGGAGGTGTTGACCCCTTTCGTGAATGCGTGAGTAATCATTCTTACAAATCACATTACATGATAATTATAACTAGGCATTATTAAATTTGTTCTTGCATTTAGGATGTTCTTGAACGTGGTTGTGCCGCCATTTGCGTTTAAAGACAGTTAACATTAGTTGTTATGCCATAAATAAAAAATATGGCCCTGTAATTCTATTGTTGGCCCGGACCCTGCTTGAAAGGGCGTCGGCCTTGGAAAAGATGTCGATTCTCGTCACTTATGGTACATCTGGTTATTCTGAGTTCATCAAAATACTTGAACCAGTGAATACGTATCCCAGATCATCCGATAAAGCACAAGTCCTTATTATCCTTCCCATCCTTTGATATTTATTTCATGATACTATAGTATTAGAGACTTTTTAAGATGACTTGGTGTTATTCTTCTGGATTTGAAGTTTACTTGATTTCTTTGTTGCAATTTTGAGAATGAATGTACTATTTGTCGTTTCTTTTGAGTTTGATCGTAAATAAAATGAATGAATGTGAATAAAAAAAGAGCAGTACCTAAGAGCAAGATATGGAGTTACATTATGGGAGAAAAAGTGGCTGTAAAAGTGTTAATGATGAAGTGGAGTTTTAGGATAAAGGCATGATATGATTTTGAATGGAGAAAACAGAGAAAGAAAGATGAGTTTGAGTTGCACTTATAGGCTGATTGAGGATTGTGGCATTTTAATTTTAGCTGGAATCCTTGTTTCTTTCTCTATGTACACTGGTGAATAAATATTTGGGACAGTATATTCTCCCAAGGCAAACAAACAAGGAACTCAAATTCCCATTTCCATTTTATGTGAATGAGGAAACATGTGTTTTTTTCAAATGTTTGACGGAATTTGTGTAAATTGAATACAATATTTTCGTCCTACTAACATTCATCATATGTGCGAATCTTATATTAGTTTTTTTTTTTTTTAAGAAAAACTCTGGCTCAGAACAATATTTAAAACTAAAGGTCCATGTTAAATTTAATGATCACCATACTCCCTCTGCAATGAAGGAGTATATTTTAGCTTAAATTGGTTTAGAGACTTTATAATCCCTCATCCTCTTTAAAGAGTCAATTTTTTCATTTTTAGTGTCCATCTCAAAAAGTCCTATTTTTATTTTTACACATATGAAAGCTACACAAATTTACTAATACAATTAAAATATGGAGCTTACACACCTACTAATACAACTACAAACTAAAAAAAATAAAAAAATTTAAGAATAGAATTTACCAACGGAATACAATTAATTGGCTATTACTAGCAACAAAATACATTTTTATTTTAGCAATAGAATATCAATAGATTTATTCTCTATTTTACCAATAGAATTCAACCAAAGGAATTATTAGCAAAAGATTATAAACAGAATTGTTAAGATATGATATCGTATTGAAAATTTTCGTACTTTAGGCGACAGTTATTGAGGGTAATTTGTGGAGTCCACTAAATAATGACTAGTAAAAATTGTTCTTATCGGATGTGGCTACTTAAAATTGTACTTAGTCAAAAGTGACTATTAAATAATCGTTCCGATTTATCAATTAATCGTATATATAAAATTTTCCTTAAAAAGAAAATAGAAATAATCTAATTGGAGTTTGTTGTAATAATGCAGACATTAAGTGATTGTCGAGCAAATTGCAGGTGCTCAGCCTTTCAGAAGGTAGTATCGGATCGAACACACTGATCGATGATAATTATGAACCAAGTGATCAAATCTATTTTTAGTAGTATTATTTTTCTTGCAACTAGATTAATAATCAAGAAAGGAGAAAATGTAGATTTATGTGGATTTACATATTAATTAGTTAATTTAGGGTTAAGTAGTTTCTATGTTCATTGGACAAAAGTAGATTGTCAATTGTATAGGATAATGCACTTCTCTAGCAATTTCATGATCACTCGTATTTTTTATTTTTATTATTATATGGAAAAAGAGGAAAAAAACGTTGTGTTCATTATTTCAATCGTCCTATTTCATGATTAATGTAGACATAATGTAGACATGGAATATTAATAAAAATTCTTAAATAATACTAATAGAATGCAAAATTTGACTTATAAAAGTCTTTTACTTTTTTATTTTCATCTGTCAAAAGGTTAAAGAGTGAGGTTGCGTGAGCCCGGGCATACGTCCTGCGACTTTATAATTTAGTATTATGGATATGAGTATATTATTTTATTTTAAAAGGTATACACTATAATTAATAAGAGTTTTGTTCTAAATGGTATGCACTATAATTAATAAGGGTATATCATTTTGTTCTAAATGGTATACACTTTTCGTTAATATTTTTTATTTTTCTTCATAAAATAAAGGGTGCACATCTTTATACTAAAAGATATACAATTTAACACAAAATTCTAAAGGCACACGGAGTGTGTTCCGTGCGTTCGGGCGCACACACGTTTTTGCCTTACAAAATAAAGAGTACACATTTTATACTAAAGGGTATACAATTTAACACAAAATTTTAAAGACACACGGAATGTGATTCCGTGTGCCAAGCGCACACAAATTTTTGCCAAGGTTAAAATAACTAATATTTTCTTTATATTTAATTTAGAATAATACTCCTATCACTCATACATAACATACTTTAAATTCTAACCCACTTTATAATTTATTTATTAAGAAAAAATAAAAATACCCTTAAAATGAACATTTTTCTTAATGTATGGGTAAAAGAAACGTGAAAGGATATGAACACTTTTCATATGAAAATAGATTTTTTTTTTAAAATAAAATTTATTGTTAAATTGTTTGTTTTTACTTGGAAAAATTATTATATCTTGCTCACATCCCAACGTCCTTGATGACCTATGTCCTTTATATACTTTGTACTTTGTACCCCTTGGACTTTGGTTTTTTTTTTTTAATTATTATGCCTTTCCATTTTATTTAAAACTTTAATTTCAGCAGCGTTTGTCTTCTTACATTACGTTTTTTTGTTTAAAAAAAAAGTCTTTTTTTGTTTGTTTTTGTTTTTAAGTGGGTAATGATGTTGTCAAGAGATGGTGATGAACTCAATGAGATCACTCCATGCCAATGTAAAAATTAAATGATATGCACAAAACAGTACTTTGTTTAACCAAATAATTCAATGAAAAAATGTATGCATGCTTGATAAAATAAGAAATTTCATTTCAAACAATTAGGAAAGTAAAAGGGAGATATAATATGTTAAACATAAAAACAAAAAAAAATGTCAACATTCATAGTCATTCGATTAGCTAGGTTCATTCAAACTCCAATCAATTAATTTCTTAGAACAAACTAAATATAAATATAAATTTAAAATTCAACATCATTTGGAACAAAAATAAATTAACCCGATTACACTCAATTAATTCATAAGTATTGAGTACTATGACTCCATATTTTATAAATAAAAAGTGATATTTTTATAAAATTAAATTATTTTAAAAATAATTTATTTGAATATATATATATATATATACACACGTTTATATTTAATAGTAAAAAATAATAGCCTAGGAGGAAAAAATATATAGTCGCTCTTCATTAATTTTTGTCTATAAAGTGAAGAGCAACACTTGAGTGATGCCTTTTTATGTTTTCTTAGATGGTTATATATTCACTTTTTTTCATTAATTTACTATTCCTTTATTATTTTTTAATCAATTCGACTATCATTTTTTATTAAAAATTTATAATTTTTTATCCGTCCCACGAAATTTAAGAGAACATCTCACTCAAATGCTTGACTAAAGAGAATACAAGAATTGTGTGACATTTATATAAAGGAATGTTTGGTTAAGGAATGAAATTGAGATTTTGGGGTTTGAAAATCAAATGAATAGTGATATGATATGTTTGTTTTGAGTTTTTGATAAGGTAAATTTTAACTTTATGTCAAATAAGTGTGTAAGAAATGTATTAATTTATATTAAAAAAGAGAGGAGAGATAAAGAGAGAATGAATATTAAATGAGAAAGACAAAAGCTTGTGTGTGCCCAGACACACGGGAGCATATTTCATGTGCCTTTAGAACTTTGTGCTAAATTGTATACCTTTTAGTATAAAGATATGTACCCTTTATTTTACAAGGCAAAGACTTGAAACTTGTGTGCGCCGGGGCGCAAGTACACTTCGTGTGCTTTTAGAATTTTTTGTTAAATTGTATACCCTTTAGTATAAAGATGTGTACCCTTTATTTTCTGAAGAAAAATAAAAAATATAATGAAAAGTGTATACCCTTTAGAACAAAATGGTGTACCCTTATTAATTAAACTGTATACCCTTTAGAACAAAATACTGTACCCTTATCCATAATACTAAATTCTAAAGACGTTCGGGCGCACACAAACCTCACTCAATGAGAAAAGTGAATATAGATCGAAGATTATAAGATTTGTAAGTATATATAGAGGTGATTCTATGTGAATTTTAAATTCCATTACCGATTTTAAAATCTGGGAACAAACATGGCAACAGTATAGGACAGTTTATTACTCCAACTGACATACATATATCAAAGAAAAAAAGAGAGTAAAAGAAAGAAAGAGATGGGTGTGAATGGAGTGGGTTATTCAAGAATTGGACAAAGTTGGCCCACACTAATGGATTCGGGTTGTTCGTTACACGAGTTTGCTTCTTCACGTGCTCTCTAAAATTAAATATCATCAACTCCTTTTATTTTGACAAAATTAATGCCCTTTTTTTTGGGTTTTTTTATTAAAGGAAAACAATAATAAGAATTTCCAACTTAGGAAAAAGATTTATTCAATTTAGGCATAGTTATCAGAAGATTCAGAACACTACGATTAATAAGCTCTTGAATGGTTTCCAACTCCAATTTAAAATATATATATATATATATATATATATATATATATATATATATATATATATATATATATATATATATATATATTTTGCATGTTTCATATTACTCATTAGATATAGCGATTCAGTTAAAGAATCTTTTTACACCATGGGTTTGCTTAATTAATTTAATACTTCCTCTGTTCGAAGTTGACACACTTTTCTTTTTGGTTTGTCCCATTAAAATTGACACATTTCCTTTTTAATACATGAGACCCACACAAAAACAATTAATCTATTCTCATAGTCTCATATATTATCTCTAATATACCACCCACCACACATTAAATATTATTTCTCTCACTTTACTTTATTCCACTTTACATTAAATTATTATACTCCTTAATCTCTGTGCCAAAAAAAGTTATACAAACTTCTATGAGACGGAGAAAGTATTTGATTTATAAGTAATTTACCTCCTAACGATATAGCTAGAGACGGGGTGCTGTTGGCCCGTTGGGCCATGTTTTATGGGCCAAATATTGAGCCTAGAGTTTAGGTTCAGGTTCAAACTGAAACTGAGATTCGAATTCCCCCGGTTTATTTTGATGGACTCATCCCCAAAGGCCTAAGTAGATGGTCTGTCCTCTCTTACATGAATAAATGGAGTACTATATTTATTCCACTTATTACATTTTAATTGTAATATTTTGAATTTTAAATAATTAATCACCTTTCGTTTTAAAAAGTTTTTTTGACAAAAAACTTGGTTAATGTATTTACGTGATCTATAATTTACATACATAGAACATAATTTATTTGAATAAAACTTACCAAATTTCAAAATTATGGAGTAGACATGCACCCCGGTTCGGAACCGCCGGTTTCGGTTCGGAACCGCCGGTTCCGGTTCCAACGGAGGTGGAACCGGAACCGAACCGGGGAATAAGGTGGCCGGTTCGTGAACCGGCGGTTCCGGTTCCGGTTCGGAACCGCCGGTTTTCCGGTTTTTTTTTTTTTTTTTTTTGTTATATTTATACATCATATATGTGTTATCAGTTATTACGTGTAATTTATTTATTAAATAAGTGAAACATGTGTAATTGAAAATTGAAATATTGAATTTGAATTAATATAATAATAATATCATTAAAATTGAAAACATGATATTGATGTTGATGTATGCATTATGCAATATTCAATAATGCAAGTAAAAATTTCAAAGTTGATATTAAATTCACAATAATCATACAATATTAATTAATGTGATCACATAAAAATTTAATTATTAAAGTCTAAACTATTACAATTTACAAATGTAGAAGTGTAGAGAACACTACAAGTTTACTTTCATGTCAAGTGTCAACTACTCTATTGTTACACTTCAAAATTTTAAAAAATACAAACTTTATAAGATAAAATACAACAACATAATAGAAGGGGAGGGGGAAAGGACTTGAGCTTAAATTTAGGGTTAAACTTGAAAATTCAAGTTCAACTTAAATTTAAGTTGCCTACGTATCCTCGAAAGGAATCAAAGCCCACGTAGTTCTCTTAACTTACCTCAACCTACCTCTTTGGCTCGGTGGAGGTGAATGGTGATGGTCTTTTTTATTTACTCTACCAATCTAACTCGCTTCCATATTCCGTAATTTCATCATCCGATCGGTCTTCTTCATTTAGATGTTGAATCCGTCTTTCCGCCTTTGACCAATCATCAAGCAAACACAAATTTTGTAAATTTGTCACACTTAAATTGGATCGTGTCGGATCCAAAGTGAGATTACCAAGACTAAATGCTTGTTCGACGGCAACCGTAGAGGCGGGAGATGCAAAAACCTCTTTTGCAATCAATGATAAAATAGGGAATGACTTTGTTCTCCTTGACCACCACTTCAAAATATCAAAACTAGTTCCGCTTGTTTCAAACTCAAAAGTGTTAGTAAAATAAGAATCAAGTTCTTGAAAAGGATTAGATATAACCCGTGCACGTTTTTGAGATCTAGCATCATAAAAATTATAAAATTTTTGAAGAGCATCATATTTCCTAGAATTATCAACACTATCACTACTATCATCACCACTAGATTGATCATCGTTCGTATTATTTTGTTCTTTATACTCCTTAAAAAGATCCTTTAGTAGATTATAAGTACTTGCAACTATGTCTTTAGGATTAGGAGCTTGTTGTCTAGTAGGAGAATCACAATTAGCATACAATGAATCATAGTAAAGCATTAACAATTCTTCTAAACCATCCGTTCTAATACGTGGGTCCAACAATTTAGCAACTAAACACAAGTCCGGGATTTGAAAAAAATATTTTAACCACTTAGATTTCATGGAAAGAATAGCATTTGACAACAACGGGTGTGCTTCATTAGCACTAAAAACCATAGCAATTTTAACACAATTATCAACAACTAAATTTGAAGTAGGATAATAAACACCGGATAGTTCTTCCGTAGCATCATTAAAAATTTGCAAAACATCACATAGAGTGTAACACGTGTCCCATTGATTAGCAAACAAAATTTGACCACCCGCATCTTGTGAGTAAAAAGCACAAATATGATCTTTATAATCAAAAGAGTCATGCAACATTTTATAAGTCGAATTCCAACGAGTTGAAACATCTAAAGGAAATTTTTTTGGGTGAATGTTCACAGATTGACAATATCTTTTCCACCTTTTAGTAACGGAATGGGTTCTCATTATATACCATATAGCACTTTTAATAGGTTGAATGTGTGTTTTCAAAGCACTTATACCATCTTGAACACATAAATTCAATATATGACAAATACATCTAACATGAAAAAATCTACCACCAATTGAGGGTTTGCAAATATCAATAAGACTTTCTAAACTAGCCGTATTAGCACTAGCATTATCAAATGAGATTGTAAAAATCTTTGTAACTAAACCATATTCTTGCAAAATAGTACTAATTTTGTGAGCAATATTAACGGCGGTATGAGGAACATCAAATGATCTATAAGCAATTAATCTTTTTTGCAAATTCCATGAACTATCAATCCAATGACAAGTAATACCCATATAATCTGCTTTTTGCCAAAAATTGCTCCAAATATCCGAACATATAGACACTTTATGAGGTAATTGTTGCAAAATTTGTTTTAAAACCAAACCATACTCTTTAACAACTTTAGCAACACCAAGTTTACATTTATTACGATGCAAAGGTGGGGCTTGAGGATTTAAAGTGAGATTTACCCAATCTTGAAAAAAAACATTATCGGCAAAGTTAAATGGCAAATGTTTGGTGCACATAAGTTTAAGGTATAATCTCAAATAATTAGATTCATTAAA
Organism: Pogostemon cablin; assembly: GCA_023678885.1. Classification (NCBI taxonomy): domain Eukaryota; kingdom Viridiplantae; phylum Streptophyta; class Magnoliopsida; order Lamiales; family Lamiaceae; genus Pogostemon; species Pogostemon cablin. Next base: position 18,624,660 of record CM043012.1, read on the forward strand.
TTTAAAAATAGTGTTACCCGACGCCGATGAATCTTCTCCTCCGGAAGAGGCCGTGAACCCTCGTCCTATTTGTGTTTGACCGGTTGAGATGCCAATCTTGTCCGGATGCTTCGAGTTGATGTGCTTGATGAACGTTCCATATCCTCCGCCATGCTTGAATTTATACTTCGTGCCACAATAGTTGCAAATAACTTTGAATTCATTCGAATTCTCAATCGTCTCCTTCTTGAAATGAATGGAAAATATATCGGAACGTAACACTTGTGGAGAACTTCGAGTCGATCCTCCGGCTCCGGCTCCGCTAGAGTCTCCGGTACCCGCACCACCCGAGGTTGGTTGACTTCCACTCGCCCTTTGTTGTGATTGACCTTGAATATTATCGTTGTCGTCGTCGGAAGGGAAATCATCTCCAAGTATCTCCCTAACATTCAAGTTGAACAAATGAGGGGGGATTTCTTCATCCGAAGGAATATTTTCAAGATCAATATCTTCTAGAGTTGGTGGAAGTTGGCGTGGAGGTGGTGGAGGACAATTTAAGGTGTTGGGCATGGATCTTCCTCTAGAAGAAGAAGGTGAGGCACCGGATGAAGAAGAACCTCTTCTAGACATTTTTTTTAGATTGAAAAAACTAAAGGATGAATATATAAGAATATAAGATTGATGAACTAAAACTAAGAGACTAGAAGTAGAAGTATACTAATTAGTAATTTAGTAGTATATGTGTGGGAAAGAATAGAAAATGATAATGAGAAAATAAAAATGAAAGTGATAATAAGAGAATTGAAATAAAAGACTACAACTTTTTTTTTAGTTTGATATATATGAACTAAAAAAGGAAACTTGAGACTTGAGACTTGAGAGTTGAGATGAGATTGAGAACTTGAGTAGTTGAGTAGAATTGTAGAAATGTAGAATATGGAATAGAAGAAGAAGTAGTAGTGTAGAGAAGAGAGTGTAGTAGTAGATTGAATGTGAATGTTGGTGTGCCCAAGTTGATCACACTTGGGGGGTATTTATAGAGGATTGGAAGTGATCTCAACCATCCATTTCAAATTTTAAACACAAAAAAATCTCAACCCTTAAATTTAAAAAAAAAAAAAAAAAAAACCGGGCAGAACCGCCGGTTCGTCGGAACCGCCGGTTCGAACCGGAACCGCCGGTTCCGCCGTCAATCTCAGCCGTTGATCTTCAACGGTCACACGATCTCGGCCGCACGTTTGAATTTTCAAAATTCAAAATTTCCCCCCAAAAAAAAAAAACCGAGGAACCGCCGGTTTCGGTGAACCGGCGGTTCCAGCGAACCAATAAACCGAGAAACCGCCGATTTAACCGTGAACCGGAGAACCGGCGGTTCGAACCGCCGGTTCCGACGAACCGCCGGTTCCGGTTCGTGCGCTGCTGGAACCGAAACCGAACCGTGTTCTACCGGTTTCGGTTCCTTTTTTCCCGGTTCCGGAACCGGCGGTTCCGGTTCCGGTTAAAACCGGCGGTTTTCCGGTTGGAACCGCCGGTTCCGGTTAATCGGTGCATCTCTATTATGGAGTAGTATTCAAAAATAAAAATTACTATTCAATGTAGGGGCAAAAATGTATTTACAGTTCAAAGAATCATCCCGCTCTCAACGAAATTTGAAAATGAGTTTCGTTTTCTGATGAAAATTTTTGCTTGCATTAAATACCGCCCAAACCCCATTTTGAATTCTTGCCAATTCATTTTCTCCCCAACCCAAGAATTTCCCCATTTCTTCAACAGCAGACCCCATAATCCGTTCTTCAGTTCCACGATTGGAGTATCCCTGAGCAGCATTTCATCAGCGAGGTAAAATGATTTTCCGCACTTCGTTTTTCTGATTTTAGTTGAGTTTAAACGACTCACTTCGGCGGAACTTTGATTTCATTTTCACCATTGGACGGTTTCTGCATCGGATTGATGATTTCCAGTTGTTAATGCGTGCTTAATTTGTGGATAATATATTTTATTATCAAGATTTATATTCTTTGTAATGTTTAATTGGTTTTGTGTCGATTTGGGGGTTTGTTGATGTGTTGATTTGCATTTCTTATTATGAGCATTTAATGTTAAGAGATTAGAATGCTCGTTGGTATTTGAAGTTGGTGCTGCTGAATTTATTCAGCTTGGGTTTTGTTGAATGAGTGCATTATTCTGAATCTTAACATTTACTGTATACGCATTTATTATTCTTGAATCAATGATTTAAGATAGTGTTTCCTTGAAAATCTTTGATAGAATGCCGGAGACGAGAGACAGACTTTCCAGGCGTGAGGACGTAATCGACGCATACATCAATCGGAGGAGGCAGATTCAAAACAATGGGAGGGCTAATTCGGCAGTGTTTGTCCTGGAGGATGAGGCCGAGGATCAAGCTACAGAGGTTTTCTCAGGGTGGAGAGATACGCCGATGGGCACACCTAGAGCTACGAGATTACCTTTCGGAAGGGGTGTTATTGGAAATCCAAGATTTGGGGTTTCCCCAAATTTTGGTCGATCATCAGCGTTGGCCAGAGGGCGTCAAAACAGGTCCCCTGCAGTGGGAAGTAGCCGCGGTCAACGTAGTTCCCGTAGCATTTTGCCTGCCTGGTACCCAAGAAAACCTCTCCAGGACATCACTGCTATAGTGAGGGTAATGCTCCATACATATATCTTGATTGCTGATTCTTTAAGTTAAAAGCATGATAGGATATGATTGAGAAACAGATTTTCTCAGATTGTCAATATCTTTTAAACTCAGATTCCATGATTGCAATTAGAACATTATCTGATTTTAGCCAAGTATTGTTTATGGGTTTCTAACTGATTATTGCATGTCTTTGACACTTTGTGTAGTAGAATAGGATATCTTGGCATGTAATGTATAGTCAATGCGTCATTATGGTTTCATTAATGTGTTTCTATTAATTGGTGGTTGTGAAAACTGTAATATGCAACATAATTTATCATCTATCTTTGCCTACTTTTATCCACGAAATGTAAACTATGAAGACTGCGTCTGACATTGGAGATTTTATCTATTAGGTTTAATTTTCAATGTAGCTAGTTTCTGATTACTCATTAGAAACAATTGAAATTTTAAAATCTGATCTGCAAGCATTCGTTTGTGTGTTCTTATTTGTAGAGTAGCGTCGTTGCTAATATTTTCTACTTCAAAGCATCTCCAAAGTGTTGAAGTAATTGATTTGAATTTGTGCTGAGTCTAAACATTATCAGTGTCAAACCCTAGTAACAATTCTGGGAAGTCAGGTAGTTTTCTGTTGGTGTATTGCCTTCTATTTCTATTTTTGTGAGTCTTGTTGAACACTGATAATTCATCTTCAGGTGTGGATATTGATTCTAATCACCATTGATTCACATGATAATGAATAAGTTCACTTCCAAGTATAATTTTCTTTCCGAGTTATGGGTAGCACCATTCCTCACCATCTGTTAAGTACATCTACACTCTTTTATATCTGTTATGATATGCTTGGTTTGAGTATTTGTTCAAAACTGGGCCAACAATTCTACATTATGTTTGAGGCTTGAATATACCAAGTGTCCTGGTTTAATATGGTTTGGTTGAGAAGGTCTTAGCAGCAGAGATCTTCAAAGTTTTAACTAATGATGTTGAGATGATTCTCTCCTTAGGCAATTGAACGACAAAGATTGAGACGGGGAGTAAGTGAAGGCCTAGAAACCGAGAGTCCTGTTCCCCAGGACCGGAGAGTTCAAGATCCAACAGTTTCTCATCTCGAGCAAGACATTTCGATGATCTCCCCACATCCTACTTTTGGAGTGTGGCGCTGCCCACCAACAATTGGAAAAGTTCCAAGGTTATTGCTAAATGTGACCAAACAGAATGATGGAGATTCTCAATGCTTGACGCCTCAACAGAAGCTCCTGAAAAACATCGACACAGTTGAAAAAGTGGTGATGGAGGAGCTTCATAAACTCAAGAGAACTCCAGCAGCTAAGAAGGCCGAACGAGAGAAGAAAGTGCGGACGTTGATGTCTATGCGGTGACCGGTTTTTCTGTTGGTTATCTAACTAATGGTGGCGGCATCAACCAAGGTTGATAATGAAGGGTATGTGGGGTGTCAAAGGTGATTGAATATCTGGCTGGCCTGGCTTAGGTATGGCTCAGATCATCTCCGGATGATCGATTCTTGGTTCAACCGATCATCCACTGATGATCAAACATTAGAACATTGATCTACTTATACAGTTTTCTTTTAGAATTTACATCAAAGGTGAGCAGGAAGAGTTCATGGCCTGTCATGAACGTATTGGTAATAATGTTTTTTGCTGCTACTCATTAGAGGTGACAATAGATATTCCCTAGTCTTATTAGTATTGGAGCATTATTAGTATTTGTATACAAGAATTGTGAATGAATATATAGGGACATTATTGTAATTTTCTTCACTCCCAAATTTTGGAGCAGGTGGAATATGCTGACCCGCCACGTGGTAACTAAGGTGGGCCCGAATGCAAGAGGGTTCCAAGTACTAAAATTGCAATGTTGTCATTTTCTAGTGGTATTAAATTATATAGATTCATAGAAGATTCTATGTAGTATAGTACAACTAAACTGCCCAGTTGATCCTCCACGGATGGAGGGACATTATCAAGGAAAAACACCTTCACTCTAATTAGCCCTTCTGATAAATTATCTTCAAAAAGAGGTCTACTTCACTAATTAAATGTTTTATATTGGGTTTTGTATTAAATTGTTATCATTTTCCTAGACCAGGTCTTCATCGTAGCAAAACAACAGAATGCAAAAGTCAGACAAACATTAATTAAATTAAAACAAACTATTGAACTGAAGAGTATAATGTTTAACAGTTTTCAAACACTGCCGGCCTCTGATAAATGTATTTAAATCCCAACAAGATGATTTGGAGGTTTAACAATGGCAGAACTCATGGAATATGCCATGTACTTCCTCATTTGGCTGATTTCCGCCATTACAATACGATCATACTTCAAGAAAAGGAACCTTCCACCAAGCCCTTTAGCTCTGCCCATCATTGGCCATCTCCATCTTCTTGGCCCCATTCCTCACCAAGCACTAGCCAAGATTTCATACACCTACGGCCCCTTAGTCCACCTCTACCTCGGCTCGATTCCTTGCGTACTTGCTTCCACGCCTGATGTCTGCAAAGATCTCCTCAAGACGAACGAGACGTGCTTCTCTGATCGCCCACAGACGGCTGCTGTCGACTACCTGACTTACGGCTCGAAGGACTTCTCGTTTGCACCCTATGGAAGTTACTGGAAGTTTATGAAGAAGCTCTGCATGTCTCATCTTCTTGGTGGGCAGACATTAGACCTGCTGCAGCCAATCAGAGGGCAAGAAATCAAGCATATGATTGGAGTTCTTGCTAAGGAGGCGAGTGGTGGGAGATGTGTTGATGTAAGAAGGGAGCTTATTAAGATGTCGAACAATGTGATCTCGAGGATGATCATGAGCAAGAGGTGTTCTGGAGACGAAAACGAAGCTGGGGTGATGAGGAATCTGATTCAAGAAACAGTGGACTTGACAGGTAAGTTCAACTTATCAGATTACATTTGGCTGTGCAAGAATCTTGATCTGCAGGGGTTTGGAAAGAGGTTGAGAGAGGCACGAGGCAGGTTTGATGAGATGTTGGAGAAGATCATAGACGAACACGTAAGCGAGAGAAGGAAATCGAACAGGGGTGAGGGTACTGTGAAGGATTTGCTCCACATTTTACTTGATAAAGCTGAGGATGAAAGCTGTGAGATCAAACTATCAAGAGAGAACATCAAAGCATTTATTTTGGTAAAAACAGGACATATTGCATCATTTGTCTTTTAATGTTTCTCATGTAATGATGTTGAGTTGATGAAAAGAATGTTGTGAGTATTGCAGGACTTGTTTGCTGCTGGAACTGACACATCAGCAATCACAGTGGAATGGGCTCTAGCTGAGCTGATCAATCATCCAAGCATGATGAAGAAAGCGGTCGAAGAAATCGATTCGTTGACAGGGAAAACCAGAATTGTGGAAGAATCAGACATCCCCAACCTACCATACCTTCAAGCCATAGTTAAGGAAACATTAAGGTTGCACCCCACAGGGCCGCTTATCCTAAGGGAGTGCAACAAAGACTGCATGGTTGCAGGGTACCATATTAAGGCCAAGACTCGACTGTTTGTCAACGTTTGGGCCGTTAATAGTGACCCAAACTACTGGGACGATGCAGTCGAGTTTAGGCCGGAGAGGTTTGTATCAGGGCAGTTGGATGTTAGGGGACAGCATTATCATTTCTTGCCGTTTGGGAGTGGCGTAAGGGGCTGCCCTGGGACGACGTTGGCGTTGCAGGTCGTTCAGACAACCTTAGCTGCATTGATTCAGTGCTTCGAGTGGAAAGTAGAGGGAGGTGTGGATATGGAAGAGGGGCCTGGCATAACTCTGCCAAGGGCTTATCCTCTGGTTTGTTCTCCAGTGTGTAGGTTAGAAGATGTTTGTATGGAGTAGTTGGAATGTAACAGAATGATCATCAGATGTTTTAAGCACCTTTCAATACATAAAAATTATGCAATAGAATTATTCAAGCTTTTTTGAAATGATATTGAGCTTCTCATATATGTTTGAGCTTGTTTAATAAACAATCGAATCGAGCTCAAATAAAATTTTATCGAGCCAAACACGAATTGTTTGATAATTTTACATTTACTTTACCTATTTTCATAAACCGAGTTTAAGCTCGAGCTGAGCTTTAAATTTTATGAACATAAAATTTGGCTGATATCTTTACAAAACTAAGCTCAAACAAACTTTTATTGAATAATCTCAAATTCAGCATTGAGTAGTTTGATTTGATTTTCATTCTATAAATTGTCTTATCCAAGATGCTAATCTTCATCCTCTTCTGTTTTAAGGAATTGATGAAGCAACTTGATCTCATTCAACACAGCTGAGCATGATTTCGTATTTGAACCACAAAACTAAAATAGTAACATTGCCGCTATATTAATTATAGTTAAATTTTTAATTTTTAATGAATTAACGAAAAAAAAAAATCATGAACTTCATGGGTAAATAAATAAAGCTTAAATTACAAAGTTAAAATAATAGCACTAGTGCATGCAGCAACATTGAAGGACTAAATGATCATATATCCATAAGATATGGTATTTCATGAAATATCAATGAAATATGGATTTGAAATGGAGAATACAAATTGTTATTAGAATCCAAATTGTTATTAGTACATACAGAAACAAGGATATTGTGGGCCAACATTAAATTTAAATAAAATGGATCCATCCAAAACATAATCCAGATAGGCAGCCCAATTGATAAATAGGGAAGCAGTCAAAGAGCCTAATAAAAAAAAAAAAGAAAGCCCAGCCCAAATCTCAAAATAATAACCAAAATAATAATAAGAAAAAGGGTAGGTCTTGCGTGAGACCGTCTCACGTGAGACTATTTTTCACTTTTTAAAATAGTTATCACTTTTGCCATAAAACGTTATCACTTTTACTATAAGATGTTATCACTTTTCGTTTAAATTGTTCATAAAATAGCATTATCATTCCTTCAACCTTAAGCCCCTGCTGCCTCTACTCCGCCTACTTCTTGTGCTGACTTCGCCAGCCTCGCGGAGTACCGGGAAATGGGAAGAGTGGACTCTGAAGGCTGATACTACCAGTGCTACGGTGACCAAGCTCGATGGAAGAGGGGCGTCTTGATGGATCTCTTCTCGGCCGGATCTTTGAAGCAAAGAATAAAATAGTCATTTCGACCAGGTCATCAAAAAGACTGCAAAATCTTTCCGAAGTGAGAGAAGGAGGGAAGGAAAGACTTCAATACTTCTGGTTCTGGCATTTTCTAAGAAAGCTTACTCTAAGACGCTCATTGACCTTGAGCTAGCTAGACCAAATCGGGAGCGAAAGGCGGTGGACATTCTCTTTAAGTAATCAATGGCACACGAGCGATTAAGCTTTCCCGTTCAGAAGTATAAATGTAAATTGTCATATTAGAGATGGTGAGATGAATGAGTATCTATTTTGTCTTGGGTCATTGGAGAGATTCCTATTTCTTGGCCTTGAACCCTTTCTTTCCCTTGCTTTTCGATGATAAGGCAATAATTCTTTATTTATTCGAGACGGCCCGAATAATTGAAACCTAATGCTGGTCTAAACGGGGCTCCAAACGAAGCCTAGGATAAAGCTGGTTGATGAAAAGACTTTCATTTAGCCGTATCCACATCAAAACAGTTATACTGAAGGGCCATCAAACGGATCAATCATAACTCGATGGAGGTTTTTGTCTAGAGAATCTTTCTTTTTCTTGAGTTATAGAAAGCTTAGTGAAGTCATACCTTTAGGATTTATTTTCCTGAATCAAAAGTACATATGGAGTGAGAAAGAAAAACTCTCCAACTTAAATTGATGAAACTGGCTCGTATAGAACCCAAAAAGGGAGACCAGGAGTTCTACCTATAGAAAGGATCATGAAAGAGGCGATCGGAATGGTACTCGAATCCATTTACGATCCTGAGTTTCCAGACACATTGCACGCCATGACAATCTCACTCGAATTACGGGGTAAGAAGGGGGACTGGAACAAAGACATCTCTTGGCCATTCTGGGGAATGCTAATAAACCACCTCCGAGGCCCCAAAGGACCTTTCAAGGAATATGTTAGCTCGCTCTATGCGAGAAATAGTAGGCGGACTAAGAGCAGTTGGAGGAAGAAAGCATAGCAGTAGCCCTTGTTCATAGAAAAAGCGGATTCGGAATCTGTACTATAACCCTCCCCTCTGTGTGTCAAGGGAAGGCGGACTCCACAGCTGCGGATCAGCTTTGATAGCTGCTTTATCTGCCTGAAGTCGTGTAAACCAGAAATGAATTAACAAATATGAAGCAACCACTTAAAGGCACCTTTGTATGAACCTTCTGCCTTCTGGACGTGGAAATGGATCTGTTAATAAATGTAGCTAGCGGAGCAGGTCCCAGAAAAGACTCAGCGTACTCGTGAGAAAGAAGCTATTGAGCGTGTTAGCCTTTGCCACTAAATATAATAGATAAAACAAAATCCGTAGTGGGAAAATCCCCTGCTCTTAGCTCTGAACCAGCTCTACTCTTACCAAGCTGTGAATGGAATACTTTAAGCATAACACGAAGTGGATCTATCTTCTGTACCAGCATAAAAGCTGTTGATGTTAGGATTTCTGCTTTTTTCTCACATATCCGCTGCGGCTAGTCTGACGAAAGAGTCTGTCTCATTGATTGAGCATCCCCGAGATAGATAGAGTTGTTTCCTTTGACTATTCATATGTAACTTCGGGCTTTAAGCATACAGAAAGATTGAGTTCGGATCCAGAGTTTGTTTTTAGCAGCAAATAGGGGGGGTGTTTACCTTTCATAACCCTAAACCTGGATCCGCTTTAAGTATAGATTTTCCCGAAGCATATGACCGTCTATAAAGGAATCTTGTTTTAACATGAAATTATAGCGCTTGTTAACGTAGATCTCAGTTTTAGTGCTTTGAGGGTTAATACCGAACCTTCCGTATAGAGAATTCATAAACTCTATTGCCTAGTCTAAAGCTAGTTCAGCGAGGTAGTTTACTTGCGGACTCGATAGAGTTTGGGTACGACTCACCTCTTTGAAAGCCTCGACTAGAAGAAAGAAGACCAGCCGTAATGAAGGGCGCCTTTGATGCCGATGCCAAGTCAAAAACGTTAGAGAAGGGAGTGGGCATGTGCGTGCTTTCATAATAGATGGATAGAGTGAGTTTACATCGTAGTAGTACATGTTTTCCCCATACTTCTTGTATGCGTTGGTATGACCACCATAGTAACCACTACGAATGAATCTATCAGCATTCTGATTTAAAATGTGGATACGGTGATTTTCAGCATCGTAACGTGCCCCTTATTGAAAATTCAAAGAAAGCCTTGATATGAATATGAGGCAATTGTTTGGACAACCACCACTCCTAACTCCGAATATGGTCTTATCTTCGGACGTGCATTCTTCCCGATCAAGTCAGACTAGTCGATTCACTCAATCAATTGTCTTCTTCCACGTATAGTCTACCTATTATCTTATCTGATTTTCATATGCCGAAATGAATCCCTTTAACAATACTTTGCCACCGGTTCTACCCATTCCTAGTCTTATTTCTTTTCGCTCTTGCGAGGCCAGTTCTCGTGCCATTATTATTGTCTGATCATTCAATCTTCCGTCTTCGCCCCTGAACTAGATTTCATCTTATTTCTTGGTCCTTCGATCGTCTTTAAGACCTGATGTCTAGTTTTTTAGGGTTCTTAGTTTGCCCTAGTTGGAAGAGAAGAGGCAAAGTGGGATATAGATCTTGGATCGAATAATACGAATAATGGATCGATCGCGCAAGAATGTTGGAGTTTAAGCTTTTAGGTAGTTAGGCATGGGAGCGCTGGGTAAGACAAAGACAGGTTCGGATCCTGTAAAAAGGAGAGGAGTTTCAAAAGCCGAGAATGAAGGAGAGATTCTGATTCAAGTTCTACTCTTATTCATCTCTTGGAGTCAAATCAGTAAGGGAGAAAGAAGGGAACCAGTAAACAAGTAAGACTGCTAAGCAGGAACCAAGATTGATAGGAAGCAAGCAACGGACAGTTTACGTTTTCATTAATTTAATATCACTTTTTAATATAAGAGTTGTCACTTTTTGACCATCTCACGTAATCTTTTATGTGAGACGGTCTCACACAAGTCTTTGCCTAAAAAAAATATTTCTCTAAATTATTATTAACAATTTTTTTATATATTTATAAAAGATATCAATTCAATTTAGTTTTTGTTGGCTAAAACTTGTGTCTTCTTGGTACGGTGCCTACATATCCTGCATTTTTTTGCAAGTTGTGCCTTTTAATAGTATTAAATGTTATCCTCTTTATTAAAACTTGTACCCTTTGTCTTTTGAAAAAAAATTAATTTTTTAATCAAACATTTATATTATTCATATTTCACTCGTTCTTTTTAATAAAATAAAATATACTCTTATTAATTAAAGTGTATATCTTTTAAAACAATATGATATACTCTTACACACTTTGTGCATACGGGACACAAGAGATCAACTTTTTTTATTAAAGTAAAAAAAGCCAATCAAGAAAAAGAGATTTTATTTTTTTAAAGAAAATAATGGGTTTCAATAAGTTAATCGTGAGATTTATACCCAATTATGTGAACATTACCCTGCGTGCATAAAAAACACGTTTCCAATTCAAAGGAGAAGAAGCTATAGCTACATTATTTAAGTGTGCCCATGTGCATCTCAAATAAATTGGCTCCATTATTATAAGATTATTAATTGGACCCCCTCGTTCTAGATTTTATTTCATAGCCCTTTATATCTAGTATTTACATTTTTAATACTCCATAATTTATAAAAGGTATGTATATATATAGAAAGCTTAAAATTTAAACAATTGATTATAACATTCTTAATAAAAAAAATATTCTCCTAGTTTGAGCTGTCCTTGGTATCTCCTAGTTGTTGGTTGCTGAAGAAAATACAAGGCATCACAAGAAATAGAGTTTTCCTTTTTGGTGATATCGAATATTACTTCGACTCCTCTCCATCCTTCTGGGCATTTTAGTTCACCTTTGGTTTTGAACTTCTCCGGTTCTTGGATTACTTCCACGATTGATTTCTTTCCTTATTTCTCGCTGATCATCATGTCTTCTTGGAAATAAATCCTTCTTTGCTCGAATCTGAAGTTGTTTTGTCTACTCCAGACCAGCTTATCCTTGATCCGCAAATCCATGTCGTGAATAGGCAGTAACTCCATGATCTCTGGCCTGGTTGCACATGCAACCCTTTTAAATACTTCTGGTATCGTGATATACTCCTTCATTTGGAATAAATCCGAATGATGAATGTTGGATAGAGTATATGAGATACTGTAGGTATAGAGTAGGGTCGGTTCCCTTCTTTCATCAAGTCTTTATTCTTGAAATCTTGATGAAGGGTGAGTGCTCTCCTAAAGTCTTTATCGGCCAGATTATTGGCAATCCTCGGATAGATGTAGGATGCCACCTTGCCTGCATACAAGTTTCCTGAGATTCCTCCCAGACATGTTTCTCTTGGATTCTTGATCCTCTTATCAAAGATGGCAATATCAATTGGCGTATCGATTCCGTCTTTGAATATAGCTTTGATGAGGATCCGAATAGCTTTTATATGAACCGTCACTAATTTGTGACTATGGTCGTTATAGATTTTAACCGTCACTAAAGTCGTCAAAATTATGACGGCCTTCCGTCCCAAAAAATTAGTGACGACCAACATTGTGACGGCCACAAAACCGTCACAAAGCCCGTCAAGCCGAAGTCGACACAATTGTGACGGCCTTCTGTCCCAAAAAATTAGTGACGACCAACATTGTGACGGCCACAAAACCGTCACTAAAGCCGTCACAAAGCCCGTCAAGCCGTCACTAAGATCGTCACAAACGAGTAACATTTTTGTAGTGTAATTTATTTATTACCTAAAAATATTAAACTATCCCTAAAAGTAAAGCAAAAAGTAACTTTTTCTTATACTCCGTATCTACCGTAATATACTCAGTTGTATTTGAGTTCACGCCAAAAACATAAGTTTTATCTTAAAATTAGTAAGAGTAGAAGTGATTAGGTTTAAATTTTCGATGGTCAGAATAAATTTATTAAAAAATTAAAAAAAATCAAATAACAGAATTGCAAATTTGAAAAAAAAATAAATAAAAAAATTGTGACATTTCTCGGGAAATACAATTACAAAACAACCCTCGCTACATACATATCCAATCCATTATCCAAGTATGGCAACTTCCCCCGTTTCCACAATACTGCTCCTCTTCCTCTCTCATCTCTCTATCTCATTGTCGGAGAGATGCAACCCAAATGACAAGAAAGCCCTCCTACAAATCAAGAAAGACCTCAACAATCCCTCCGACCCCACACCTTCATCGTCTGTACACAATAGAAAGCCCTCCTATAAATTTTTTTATTCATAAATAAATAAACCTAGGATTCTAATACAATTTTGAAGCGCGAAAAGTTGAATTAATATGACATAAGATATAAATTCTGACTTGCAACTATTTTAACAACTTTTGGGGTCAATTTTGTAAATTTACTTTTTTAGAAAATTCCTATAGGATTAATTCTACATTTACCCCATTATCAATTTAGATAAAATTTCTATAAGACTAAATCTGACGATTTTAAAATATTTTTGACATTGAGTAATTTTTACGGGGCTAAACATGAAATTATTCCTATATAATCCGCATCTCGTTAACACATTATCTCACACATCCAAGTTTCCAACCATGCCAACCTCCACATCACTATTTCTCTTCCTCTTCCTCATCCTCTTCTACTCCCATATCTCTCTCTCCTTCTCCAAGAGTGAGAGATGTCACCCAGATGACAAAAAAGCCCTCCTACAAATCAAGAAAGACCTCAACAATCCCTACGACCTCGCCTCCTGGGACCCCCACACCGACTGCTGCACCTGGTACGTCGTCAAATGCGACGAAATCACCAACCGAATCATCAATTTCAACCTCCAACAATCCGACCTCAAACTCCCCATCCCCCCCTCCATCGCCAACCTCCCCTACCTCCAATCCCTCGCCTTCCACCACACCAACGTCACCGGCCAAATCCCCATCGCCATTACCAAGCTTTCCAACCTCAAATTCCTCGACCTCCGATGGAACTTCCTTACCGGCCCTGTTCCATCCTTCCTCGCAACCCTCAAAAAACTCACCTACATCGGCTTATCCTTCAACAATCTCACCGGCTCCATCCCACCGGAGCTCGCCCAGCTGCCGGAGCTCGGCGGTCTGCTCCTCGACCGGAACAAGCTCACCGGAAGCATACCGGAATCGTTCGGAAATTTCAAGCAGCAGGATTTCTATCTCTACCTGTCGCACAACCAGCTGTCGGGCCCCATTCCGAAGAACATGGGGTCCACCAACTTCTCGTTGATAGATGTTTCTAGAAACAAGCTGGAAGGGGACTTATCGTTCTTGTTGGGGAGGAACAAGAGTTTGAACACCGCTGACTTTTCGAGGAACCTGTTTGAGTTCGATTTTTCTGAGGTTAAGATTCCGAAGGCGTTGCTGAATCTGGATTTGAACCATAACAAGATCTTTGGGAGCATTCCGAAAGGGTTGACCAAGAAGAATCTGATATCTTTGAATGTGAGTTACAATAGGTTGTGTGGTAAGATTCCGGTGGGTGGGAGATTGCAGGATTTTGATTATACGAATTATTTTCATAACAAGTGCTTGTGTGGTTCTCCATTACCGGAATGCCAATGATTGGTCGAATGTTTGTTGATGCGAATAAGGTGAACTGAATCCAAGTTCGTCATCAAGTTGGAGTGAATCACACTCTGCTTGAAGACTGTATTTTTAATATTTTTATATATGTGTTGGTGTGTTTTTAAATTTTACTATACTCAAGTTTTAACTTTCAACTTCTTTGAATAAAATAATTGTATTACTTTACTACATTTTCGGGCTTATTTTTAATCCAATTTGCTAAATTGGATTGTTTGATGAGTACATTTGATCAAATATTCAAATGTCAATCAAAATCAATTTAATTGAAGTGCTACATACGCACCGACAAATATATAGTACGTGGGAAAGATTCGTGTGATGCGGTTTACTATTTTTATTTTAGTAAAACAAACAAGGTGATACTCCTATTACACTGAAGAGTTATCGTTTGCTAATTAATAATGATATTAATAGTGAGGGGTGGCGGGGTTCTTTTAATAAAATCAGGATCTTTAAGGAATATTTAGTAAAATGAAGAATTTTTAGAGGGTAGAGGGTAGAGGGTAGAGGGAGTAATTAACTTTATATTGCTTCTCTAGTTAATACAATGTGATAACATGATATGTTACGAACAATTTATATATAAATAAATAATACTTTTTTCGGCCATTTGAAAGGTAATCGTTTGCTTTTTGTGCGTGGATTAAAAAATATTATTATTATATGTAAAGTGAGTAGTTGTATTAGATGGAAGTGGTTGGTAAAATAGATATTTTGTAAGTAGTCAGAGGGCGTAATAATATTTTTTAAAAAAATTTAACATTTTTAAACTAATTTAAAAATGTAAACTTGTCTAATATAAATCGTTTCCATATTTTTTATTTTAAAAAAAAAGACGATATATTGTAAATGTCGATTTCTATCATGTGTGTGTAATCAGGCGAAGTTGAATGGATTAGGTCAAAACACTCACTTCCTTCTATTAAAATATTTACTATTAACTTTTAATCAATTGTTATTTAAAATGTACTCTCTCAATTCACTTAACATTTTGATATTTTAAGCGTTAATATTTGCCTTTTTAATAAATGAAAGGGTAAATTACCAAAATCCTTCAAAATTTGTCCAAACTACCAAATAAAATTTGTGGTTTGAAAAATTATCAATCATCTCCTTTAACTTGTTTTTTATTTAAAAATTAATAAAAATACATTTTTTTCTTAAAATAAAGAAGGATGAAAATGACATCAAGACCCATATATTTAACATTGTATTTTTAAATTTCACTTTTTTAATTTTTTTTTGAAGGGGATAATTGGTATTACTCCATCTGGCCACTTATAAGGTATCCATTTCACTATTTCTGGAATTCATTTCAAAAGTATCAATTTACTCTATTTAGTAAAGAAAGTACACAATATGATCCACCATTTTCGTCTAATACAACAACCTACTTTACCTATAATAATAATACTCCTTAATTCACTTACAAAAAGCAAATAAAGATCTTTGAATTATCCACGTGCAAATAGCAAACAGTTACCTTCCAAGTAGGCGTAGGAGGGAGTATACTTCTTCATTAAATACATGAATCTTATTTTATGTTATACATTAAAAAGGGTTCAAAAAGACAATTAATAATGTGAATTCGATTCATAGGTTTTTTTTCTCCCTTTTGTAATAGCTCGAATATCATTCTTTTATTAAAAAAATATAGTATATATATAGTTTCACCCATTCAGTGTAACTCAATTTTTTAAGACTGGATGTCAAATAAAACTAGTTTAGTACAAGGGATGTGTTCCCAAATTACTCAACTTACATTATTTTTATAAGTGAGTCTCTTGTGCGTCCAGCACACGGATTTAGATCCGTGTTTCTTTGCAATTTCCATGCTCCTTTACAATTTAAATTTCCTAACAATACATAAATTTAAATAGAATAAGAAGAGAAATGATTGTATTTACATGAGGACACGAACCGTATTCTCGGCGTGCAGAACTTGTGCTATTTTTTATCGAGTGGGCAACAATATTACAAAACAATTAGTTTTACCCATTTTGTGGAACTCATTATTTTAAGAATAATTGGATGTCAAATAAAACATGTTTAGGATAAGGATGTCTCAAATTACTTAACTAGCACTTTATTTTCACGTGAGTGGGAAACAATATATTTAATAGTATGACGTACAGTCATTGAATTTAAGGCTATATTCTTCTATGTAGAGGCATTTTTATGTACTAACTAAAGTTATTAAGTTATTTCCTTTTTAGTTTGATCATACAGCTTTTAATTAAACACGTGTAATAAATTGGAAATTAAGTCGAATCCAAAGCTGAGGTGGAGCATATTTAATGCCATGGTGACCAGTGTTTGATCAGTAATTGCTCATGATATAAAAAAATGGATTTTGCTAAACGATCATATGGACATCCATATCTTATATAGAGATGTAAACGGGTAGGGTAGGGTACGGGTTTAGCAAATCCACCTACTACCCGCTACCCAATTACCCTATCCATACCCTACCCTATTACCCTCAATTTCAGTATCGGGTAGGATACGGGTTTATCCATCGGATAAACGGATTACCCGCGGGTATACGGATACCCGCAATAAAATAATAGACGGATATATAACACGGGTAAAATACGGATACCCGCAGTAACTAAACCGGGCCAACCCTACCCGACCCGAACCCATCCGACCCGCAACTTCCCATATCAATTTTTTCCTTTTACAATCAAGTGATCAACACAAAAACATCAAAATTAATCATGAAGCATAAAAATAAAGTCCATAATAGAGAATAATATTCCATCCAAGTGCAACAACAAGAAATTAACATAGTAAATATAATATAATTACATGGATTGTAGGTACAGTAGCAGTGTTAATGCTTAAAGTAATTATATTAATATTAATATTAAATTAGTAATTATATATATATATATATAAAATATATATATTAATATTTAAACGGGTAAACGGATCGGGTATCGGGTCGGGTACACGGGTATAACATGTGAACCCGTACCCTACCCTCACCCGCTGATTTTTTTTCGGGTGCGGGTATTACCCGATCCTCTACCCGATTTTGCCTACCCTATCCTTACCCGATCACCCGGGTACCCGCGGGTAACCCGACCCGGCGGGTAAAATTGACAACCCTAATCTTATATAAAGTATATTCTTACGAATTTATCCTTTGATAAAAAAATTCTAAACCCTACAAATATAAATCTCAATCCTTCAAATTGTAACTCTAAATTATTATACAACATAATTTTGTTAAAATTTTGAATATCCAAAATATGTACACACATCATTACCCTTAAAGAAAATACAAGTTGATTAATTTGAAAGAAACAATTATTCTTTTGAAATTGTTGATTTGTTCTCAATTTTTTGGGAGGGGAGGTGAGGTGTGGTGGTTCGTGGAGTTCTTCTTCTTTGTTTCTTAAATAATACCTTACTTTATATATATATATATATATATATATATATATATATATATATATATATATATATATATATAAATTAATATGCCTAACTTTAATCCCATGACAAAGAACTTTAATAAAATAATTAAAATTTTTTAAAAATAATACTCAATATACCTTACTTTAAACCCATGATAAAGTTTTGTGTGAGACAATTTCATAAATGAATTTCATGAGACATATAAAAAGTAATAATATTTTTAATATAAAGTGATATTTAATACTACAAATTTAAAGCATAAAATAGTTGAGTTAGTCTCATGTAAACTGTGTTTACGCTATAAATATGTGGTTACCTTTAATTTAAACCCTTAGTAATACATATAGTATAATACGATTGAGAGGAGGACCACATGCTTTAAGTGATGTTTGTTTTGGGGTTTTGGGGAGTTTGAAAATCATGAATAGTGATGTTGTGTTTGTTTTGGGTTTTTGATAGGGTTGATTTTAACTTTATATTAAATCAATGTGTAAGAATGTATTAATTTATGTAAGCAAGTGGATGAGAGATGAGAGATAAAAAGAAAAAGTATATTAATTGAGGAGAGAAAATGTATATAGGTATATATATGAGTGATTTTTAAAATTTGAGTGTAGAATTTGAATTCCAATTCCGGGATTTCAAACCTAGAAACAAACACCCCTTAAGATAAGAAAAGATAAGAGTTCATATAATAAGTTATGTAAATTGAGTTTATAAAAATATTTATAAAAATAATTTTACCACAATCTCACACAAACCTATCAATTTTAGGGTATTCCAGTGCAACATATACACCCTAAAATTAACGTTGTTTAGTTATAAGAACTTAAGAAGTATAAATATAGACCTGACACCCCACCTAATAATGTTTATATATATTTATTTATAAATATAAATATATAATATAGTATCTAACCAATTTAATTATACTATATGCTTATAAAAAAGTGGTATTTCTATAATAATAATTATTCAATGGAAGAAAACGACATTTGATTCATTCCATGTGGTAGTGGATGATAGGTTGGGACATATAGCTTAGGGATACTATTTTCAATCTCCACTCATTGAAAAATCATTTTCATTATGTTTTGTTTTTGAAAGAAAGAATTTGTAAAAAGATATTATGTCTAATTAATTTTGTTAATATCCCACCTGAGTTAATCGGCCCAGTTCAGAAAAGAATCGGAAAATATTTAACGTAATTTAATGTTTGTGTACGACATACAATTATACTTGTGTCCAAATATCCCAACTTATAATTTAATTTAGGGCGGGACTACTGCAACCCAAATATTTTTTAGAGGCACTCAAATTCTAAAATAAATAATAGTAAAATTCTATTATGCTCTTATCCTAAATTTATCCTATACTCACTCTAACCAATTCATTTCTACTAATCCATTCAAATATATTCCTTTTACACAGCTAATAATTAAAAAAAAAAAAAAACAGAAGATCAAGGGGACCAAGGCCCTTGATTTCCACGCCGCCGCCATTGAGGTCTTCTGGGATCTCTCCGCTGCCTGCTGCGATTCCGGGCCCGAGCCCCGTCAACGGTTACTACGTCCTCATCACCGTCGATTCCGATCTCGAGCTGAACTTATCTTATTTCTTCTAACATATCCCCTAAATCTTTCCTCTCAATCCCTATTTCTCCAATCAGGCGACTGAATGTCCACATGATCTCGTTAACTCACACACACAAATGAAGTTTCCAAGCATGCCAATCTCCATATTACTGCTTTTCTTCCTCTTCCTCTTCCTCTTACTCTTCCTCTCCGAGTCCGACAGATGCCAATCAAATATCTTTAAAAAAAATTCTAAATATTACACCATTTCTCATCCATTTAGATAAAACTAAAATAATAATTAAAAAAGAAACCATACTTCCTCTATCTTAACGAAAGATCCCAATTTTACTATATTGAGTGTCTCATTCGAAGGTCTCAAATTTTCACTTTTAGTAAAAGGGTCTCACGTATGACTTACTACTTACTACTAATACAACTATTCACTACTCATAAAATAATAATACTCAATTATCTACACACAAAAAGTAAACAGTGACCTTTATGTTTAAAAACAAATGTATATACATTTTTAGCGAAAGGTATTTCTTTTTTATTAAGAAAGCTTCTCATTATGAACCCTATTTTATGTGAGCCATCTCTATTTAAAAAAATTATAAACTCATCTTTTAAAGTCTGCATGTGAAATGAAACAAGTTTAGGACAAGGATGTCTTCCCAAAATACTTGCATCATTTTTTTTCTCAAGTGGGCAACAATATTACAAAAAAATTAGTTTTACCCATCTAGTGAAACTCAGTTTTTTAAAGATTTGTGTGTTTATAAAACATGTTTAGGATAAGGACGTCTTCTCAAATTAATTAACTAGCACATTATTTTCACTTGAGTGGGAAACGATATTTAATAATAGTGACGTGTACAAATATCACTGAGGCTATATTTTATTGTTCTACGTAGCGGCATTTTTACGTACTATAAAGTTATTTTCTTTTTTAATTGATCATAATCGCAAAAAAAAAAAATTGTTTTTTATTGATGGTGTATACCGTTGATGAAAATCTTAATTTCATTGTTAAATATCAACAGATTAATAATGAAATTTTGTTGGTAATATGGTGATTGTACATTTTTAATAATTAAAATTTAATTTCGTTGATAAATAATTCATTTAATATCCCGTTGCAAATAATTCAGTTGTTAATTTATATAATAATTACGCTGGTAATCTATTGATAAATAACGAATTTTATTCTATTGATAAAAAGATAATAAATTTGTTGACATTTTATTTCTAAAAAAATTACATAATTTTTATTGATAATCAATTAGATGAATAAAAAGAAAAACTTTTGTTGTGAAAGCTTTTTAATTAGGGCAAAGATTTGTGTGATAAGGGCTTACATTAGACGGACATACTTTATATAATGAGAAGTGTTTATAGATTAATGAAAAATGATAACATTTTATAGCAGAAATAACAATATTTTATAATAAAAGTGATAACTATTTTTAAAAATATAAAATGATCTCATACGAGACGTATTTCATGCAACACCTACCCTTTAATTAGACACATGTTTTTCAATTACACACTGTGCATTAATTAATAAATAAACTGGAAAATAAGTCGAATCCAAAGATGGTGCGGAGCATATTATTTAATCTTTATACATGCATGTCGGGTCAAACTCTCACCGAGTACCCACCCATTTTCATTCCAAAACAAATTTAAAGCAGCGGTGACCAGTGTTTGGTCAATTATTGCTCATGATATTAAAAATACAAGTTGATTAATTTGAAAGAAACAATTGATATATATTCTGTTCCACGTTAAATTGCAATATTATAGTAGATATTGAGTTTAATGATCTAGAAAATATTGATGTGGCTCTGACAATTGAAGACAAAACTGTCATCCTCATGTCAGCTCTTCCAAAATCCTTTGAAGGTTTAATAGATACACTTTTGTTTGCTAATGCTGAATCAATCTCCATTGAGCAAGTCTTGTTAGCAGTTAAGACAAAGGTGCTTCACAAGAATCCAGAACAACAAGCAACTGCAGAAGGTTTGACAGCAAAGAAACAGAACCAGTGGTGCAAGAATAAAAAGAATAATAAAAGCAATATTGATAAGAGGAAGCCAGAAAGGAATTGTAGTGCTCCATCAGATGAAGAAGAAAACAAGAACTGCTTCCACTGCAATAAGTCTGGACATTTCAAGAAACAATGTTTCAAATGGAAAGCAATGGTGGTAAAGAAGATAGCTGAAAAGGGAGGAAATAAGAGGTCTCATGCAAATCAGGTAACAACAAATCAAGTTGGTTCAGATTCTGATTTCATTGAAGCAATGATAGTTAGTTCTTGTTCAGTATCAGAAGAATGAGTTATAGATTCTGGATGTACATTTCATATGACTTCTAGAAAAGATTGGTTTACTGAATTAAGACCACAAGATGAAGGATCAGTAATGCTAGGTGTTGATCATACCTGTAAGATTGTAGGAATAGGTTCTGTAAAACTTAAAATGTTTGATGGGAAAATCAAGATATTTAAAAATGTTAGATATGTACCAAGTTTAAGGAGAAATCTAATATCTCTTAGAATATTAGTTTCTCAAGGTTAGGAGTGCCATTTGAAGGGAGATACACTTACTGTCATAAAAGGAAAGTTAGTAGTTGTTAAAGGTTTTAAGAGGTCTGATATGTACTTCTTAGATGGTTCTTTTATGACTGGACAGATTAATGCAACTAAGGATGATAGTAGTGTTAATGTTTGGCATGGAAGGCTTGGTCATATAAGTGAAAAAGGCTTGCAAGAACTTGCAAGACAGAAGCTGCTTGAGATCAGTTCAACTTGTAAGTTAGATCAGTGTGAAACTTGTATATTAGGCAAGTCAAAGAGGTTGAAATTTGGTACAGCTGAGCATAATACCAAAGCTAGGTTGGAATATGTTCATTCTGATCTCTGGGGACCTTCTAAGACCTCAACAATAGGGGGTGGAAAATACTTCATATCATTCATTAATAATTATTCAAGAAAGGTATGGATAAGAATTTTAAAGACAAAGGATAAAGCATTATCAGTTTTTAAAATTTGGTTGACAGAAACAGAACTGCAGACTGGAAACAAGGTTAAATGTTTAAGGACAGATAATGGGCTTGAGTTTGTATCACATGAATTCAATAAGTTTTGTCAAGAAAAAGATATTAAGAGGCACAAGACAGTACCAGGTACACCACATCAGAATGAAGTGTTTGAAAGAATGAATTAGACACTTCTTGCAAGAGTTAGGTGCATGATAAGTAGTGGAGGCTTTTCAAAAGGTTTATGGAGTGAGTTAGTGTCAACTGCAGCTTATTTGATTAACTTGTCACCATGCACAACACTTAAATTTAAACTACCTGAACAAGTATAGTCTGGAAGGATACCAGATTATAGTCATTTAAGGGTGATAGGTTGCCAGGTGTATTCACACCAAAAGCAAGACAAGTTAGATCATAGAGCTGTAAATGAGTGTTTGTAGGCTATCCTAAAGAAGTAAAAGGGTACAGGCTATGATGTTATGAGAATAACAGGTTTATTGTTAGTAGGGTGTAACATTTAATGAAGATAAGATGCCTTTATTAAAAAGATGTGTTGATAGGGTCATAACTACAGATAAGTGTGAGTTTGAGGTGGAACATGATAATAAAACAATAGTACAACATGATCAGGGTCAGAGAAATGATGATGTACTGAATGTCCACATGATCTCATTAACTCTCACACACAAATGAAGTTTCCAAGCATGCCAATCTCCATATTACTGCTTTTCTTCCTCTTCCTCTTCCTCTTCCTCTCCAAGTCCGACAGATGCCAATCAAATACCTTTTAAAAAAAAAATTCTAAATATTACACCATTTCTCATCCATTTAAATAAAACTAAAATAATAATTAAAAAAGAAACCATACTTCCTCTATCTTAACGAAAGATCCCAATTTTACTATATTGAGTGTCTCATTCGAAGGTCTCAAATTTTCACTTTTAGTAAAAGGGTCTCACGTATGACTTACTACTTACTACTAATACAACTATTCATTACTCATAAAATAATAATACTCAATTATCTACACACAAAAAGTAAACAGTGACCTTTTGATGAGATGGAAGGAGTATTATACTATGTTTAAAAACAAATGTATATACATTTTTAGCGAAAGGTATTTCTTTTTTATTAAGAAAGCTTCTCATTATGAACCCTATTTTATGTGAGCCATCTCTATTTAAAAAAATTATAAACTCATCTTTTAAAGTCTGCATGTGAAATGAAACAAGTTTAGGACAAGGGTGTCTTCCCAAAATACTTGCATCATTTTTTTCTCAAGTGGGCAACAATATTACAAAAAAATTAGTTTTACCCATCTAGTGAAACTCAGTTTTTTAAAGATTTATGTGTTTATAAAACATGTTTAGGATAAGGACGTCTTCTCAAATTAATTAACTAGCACATTATTTTCACTTGAGTGGGAAACGATATTTAATAATAGTGACGTGTACAGATATCACTGAGGCTATATTTTATTGTTCTACGTAGCGGCATTTTTACGTGCTATAAAGTTATTTTCTTTTTTAATTGATCATAATCGAAAAAAAATAAAATTGTTTTTTATTGATGGTGTATACCGTTGATGAAAATCTTAATTTCATTGTTAAATATCAACAGATTAATAATGAAATTTCGTTGGTAATATGGTGATTGTACATTTTTAATAATTAAAATTTAATTTCGTTGATAAATAATTCATTTAATATCCCGTTGCAAATAATTCAGTTGTTAATTTATATAATAATTACGCTGGTAATCTATTGATAAATAACGAATTTTATTCTATTGATAAAAAGATAATAAATTTGTTGACATTTTATTTCTAAAAAAATTATATAATTTTTATTGATAATCAATTAGATGAATAAAAAGAAAAACTTTTGTTGTGAAAGCTTTTTAATTAGGGCAAAGATTTGTGTGATAAGGGCTTACATTAGACGAACATAATTTATATAATGAGAAGTGTTTATAGATTAATGAAAAATGATAACATTTTATAGCAGAAATAACAATATTTTATAATAAAAGTGATAATTATTTTTAAAAATATAAAATGATCTCATACGAGACGTATTTCATGCAACACCTACCCTTTAATTAGACACATGTTTTTCAATTACACACTGTGCATTAATTAATAAATAAACTGGAAAATAAGTCGAATCCAAAGATGGTGCGGAGCATATTATTTAATCTTTATACATGCATGTCGGGTCAAACTCTCACCGAGTACCCACCCATTTTCATTCCAAAACAAATTTAAAGCAGCGGTGACCTACAAGTTGATTAATTTGAAAGAAACAATTGATATATATTATGTTCCACGTTAAATTGCAATATTATAGTAGATATTGAGTTTAATGATCTAGAAAATATTGATGTGACTCTGACAACTGAAGACAAAACTGTCATCCTCATGTCAGCTCTTCCAAAATCCTTTGAAGGTTTAATAGATACACTTTTGTTTGCTAATGCTGAATCAATCTCCCTTGAGCAAGTCTTGTTAGCAGTTAAGACAAAGGTGCTTCACAAGAATCCAGAACAACAAGCAACTGCAGAAGGTTTGACAGCAAAGAAACAGAACCAGTGGTGCAAGAATAAAAAGAATAATAAAAGCAATATTGATAAGAGGAAGCCAGAAAGGAATTGTAGTGCTCCATCAGATGAAGAAGAAAACAAGAACTGCTTCCACTGCAATAAGCCTGGACATTTCAAGAAACAATGTTTCAAATGGAAAGCAATGGTGGTAAAGAAGATAGCTGAAAAGGGAGGAAATAAGAGGTCTCATGCAAATCAGGTAACAACAAATCAAGTTGGTTCAGATTCTGATTTCATTGAAGCAATGATAGTTAGTTCTTGTTCAGTATCAGAAGAATGAGTTATAGATTCTGGATGTACATTTCATATGACTTCTAGAAAAGATTGGTTTACTGAATTAAGACCACAAGATGAAGGATTAGTAATGCTAGGTGTTGATCATACCTGTAAGATTGTAGGAATAGGTTCTGTAAAACTTAAAATGTTTGATGGGAAAATCAAGATGTTTAAAAATGTTAGATATGTACCAAGTTTAAGGAGAAATCTAATATCTCTTGGAATATTAGTTTCTCAAGGTTAGGAGTGCCATTTGAAGGGAGATACACTTACTGTCATAAAAGGAAAGTTAGTAGTTGTTAAAGGTTTTAAGAGGTCTGATCTGTACTTCTTAGATGGTTCTTTTATGACTGGACAGATTAATGCAACTAAGGATGATAGTAGTGTTAATGTTTGGCATGGAAGGCTTGGTCATATAAGTGAAAAAGGCTTGCAAGAACTTGCAAGACAGAAGCTGCTTGAGATCAGTTCAACTTGTAAGTTAGATCAGTGTGAAACTTGTATATTAGGCAAGTCAAAGAGGTTGAAATTTGGTACAGCTGAGCATAATACCAAAGCTAGGTTGGAATATGTTCATTCTGATCTCTGGGGACCTTCTAAGACCTCAACAATAGGGGGTGGAAAATACTTCATATCATTCATTAATGATTATTCAAGAAAGGTATGGATAAGAATTTTAAAGACAAAGGATAAAGAATTATCAGTTTTTAAAATTTGGTTGACAGAAACAGAACTGCAGACTGGAAACAAGGTTAAATGTTTAAGGACAGATAATGGTCTTGAGTTTGTATCACATGAATTCAATAAGTTTTGTCAAGAAAAAGATATTAAGAGGCACAAGACAGTACCAGGTACACCACATCAGAATTAAGTGTTTGAAAGAATGAATTAGACACTTCTTGCAAGAGTTAGGTGCATGATAAGTAGTGGAGACTTTTCAAAATGTTTATGGAGTGAGTTAGTGTCAACTGCAGCTTATTTGATTAACTTGTCACCATGCACAACACTTAAATTTAAACTACCTGAACAAGTATAGTCTGGAAGGATACCAGATTATAGTCATTTAAGGGTGATAGGTTGCCAGGTGTATTCACACCAAAAGCAAGACAAGTTAGATCATAGAGCTGTTAAATGTGTGTTTGTAGGCTATCCTAAAGAAGTAAAAGGGTACAGGCTATGATGTTATGAGAATAACAGGTTTATTGTTAGTAGGGTGTAACATTTAATGAAGATAAGATGCCTTTATTAAAAAGATGTGTTGATAGAGTCATAACTACAGATAAGTGTGAGTTTGAGGTGGAGCATGATAATAAAACAATAGTACAACATGATCAGGGTCAGAGAAATGATGATGTACTGAATGTCCACATGATCTCATTAACTCACACACACAAATGAAGTTTCCAAGCATGCCAATCTCCATATTACTGCTTTTCTTCCTCTTCCTCTTCCTCTTCCTCTTCCTCTCCAAGTCCGACAGATGCCAATCAAATACCTTTAAAAAAAAATTCTAAATATTACACCATTTCTCATCCATTTAATTAAAACTAAAATAATAATTAAAAAAGAAACCATACTTCCTCTATCTTAACGAAAGATCTCAATTTTATTATATTGAGTGTCTCATTCGAAGGTCTCAAATTTTCACTTTTAGTAAAAGGGTCTCACGCATGACTTACTACTTACTACTAATACAACTATTCATTACTCATAAAATAATAATACTCAATTATCTACACACAAAAAGTAAACAGTGACCTTTTGATGAGATGGAAGGAGTATTATACTATGTTTAAAAACAAATGTATATACATTTTTAGCGAAAGGTATTTCTTTTTTATTAAGAAAGCTTCTCATTATGAACCCTATTTTATGTGAGCCATCTCTATTTAAAAAAAATTATAAACTCATCTTTTAAAGTCTGCATGTGAAATGAAACAAGTTTAGGACAAGGGTGTCTTCCCAAAATACTTGCATCATTTTTTTCTCAAGTGGGCAACAATATTACAAAAAAATTAGTTTTACCCATCTAGTGAAACTCAGTTTTTTAAAGATTTATGTGTTTATAAAACATGTTTAGGATAAGGACGTCTTCTCAAATTAATTAACTAGCACATTATTTTCACTTGAGTGGGAAACGATATTTAATAATAGTGACGTGTACAAATATCACTGAGGCTATATTTTATTGTTCTACGTAGCGGCATTTTTACGTGCTATAAAGTTATTTTCTTTTTTAATTGATCATAATCGAAAAAAAAATTGTTTTTTATTGATGGTGTATACTGTTGATGAAATTCTTAATTTCATTGTTAAATATCAACAGATTAATAATGAAATTTCGTTGGTAATATGGTGATTGTACATTTTTAATAATTAAAATTTAATTTCGTTGATAAATAATTCATTTAATATCCCGTTGCAAATAATTCAGTTGTTAATTTATATAATAATTACGCTGGTAATCTATTGATAAATAACGAATTTTATTCTATTGATAAAAAGATAATAAATTTGTTGACATTTTATTTCTAAAAAAATTATATAATTTTTATTGATAATCAATTAGATGAATAAAAAGAAAAACTTTTGTTGTGAAAGCTTTTTAATTAGGGCAAAGCTTTGTGTGATAAGGGCTTACATTAGACGGACATAATTTATATAATGAGAAGTGTTTATAGATTAATGAAAAATGATAACATTTTATAGCAGAAATAACAATATTTTATAATAAAAGTGATAACTATTTTTAAAAATATAAAATGATCTCATACGAGACGTATTTCATGCAACACCTACCCTTTAATTAGACACATGTTTTTCAATTACACACTGTGCATTAATTAATAAATAAACTGGAAAATAAGTCGAATCCAAAGATGGTGCGGAGCATATTATTTAATCTTTATACATGCATGTCGGGTCAAACTCTCACCGAGTACCCACCCATTTTCATTCCAAAACAAATTTAAAGCAGCGGTGACCAGTGTTTGGTCAATTATTGCTCATGATATTAAAAATACAAGTTGATTAATTTGAAAGAAACAATTGATATATATTCTGTTCCACGTTAAATTGCAATATTATAGTAGATATTGAGTTTAATGATCTAGAAAATATTGATGTGGCTCTGACAACTGAAGACAAAACTGTCATCCTCATGTCAGCTCTTCCAAAATCCTTTGAAGGTTTAATAGATACACTTTTGTTTGCTAATGCTGAATCAATCTCCATTGAGCAAGTCTTGTTAGCAGTTAAGACAAAGGTGCTTCACAAGAATCCAGAACAACAAACAACTGCAGAAGGTTTGACAGCAAAGAAACAGAACCAGTGGAGCAAGAATAAAAAGAATAATAAAAGCAATATTGATAAGAGGAAGCCAGAAAGGAATTGTAGTGCTCCATCAGATGAAGAAGAAAACAAGAACTGCTTCCACTGCAATAAGCCTGGACATTTCAAGAAACAATGTTTCAAATGGAAAGCAATGGTGGTAAAGAAGATAGCTGAAAAAGGAGGAAATAAGAGGTCTCATGCAAATGAAAGAAGAACTCTTAGCAGCTATCAACTGGTTAGGGATAGGTTGAGAAGACAGATCAAAACACCTATTAGATATATAGAGGCAGACACTGTGTCATATGCACTCTATGTAGCATTAGACATTGATATCTATGAGCCTAGAACATATTCAGAAGCATTATCAGGTAAGGAGAGTATGCAGTGGTTGGATGCTATGGAAGAAGAGCTGCAATCATTAAAGAGGAATAAGACTTGGATGATTGTTGACAAACCTGCTAATCAGAAGCTTGTAGGTTGTAAGTGGATATATAAGAAGAAACCAGTGACAAGTAAGGAAGGAGGAATCAGATATAAGGCAAGACTTGTAGCAAGAGGTTTCTCACAGCAAGAAGGTATAGAGTATAATGAAATTTTCTCACCAGTAGTCAAACATTGCTCAATAAGGATTTTGCTATCATTAATTTCTTAATTGGATTTGGAATTGCATCAGATGGATGTAACAACAACTTTCTTACATGGAAATTTAGAAGAAAAGATTTACATGAAGATTCCTGAAGGTGTTAGTTTAAAAGGAGCAGACTCAAAGGCTTGTCTGTTACTTAAATCACTATATGGTCTGAAGCAAAGTCCAAGACAGTGGTATCTCAGGTTTGATGATTACATTACATCAAATGATTTTGTCAGAAGCATGTATGACAGCTGTGTGTACATAAGATGTGATGAAGGGTGCTATACTTATCTACTACTTTATGTAGATGATATATAGATAGCATGCAAGGATATGATAGGAATCAATACAGTAAAGGATACTTTGAGGAAGGAGTTTGACATTAAAGATCTAGGTGAAGTAAGAATGATACTTAGTATGCAAATTGAGAGGGACAGATCAGCTGGTCTGCTAAGATTGTTTCAAGAATTATACTTGGATAAAGTTCTGAAAAGGTATAATATGAATATCTGTAAGAATGTATCAATACCAGTTAAGCAGGGTTTAAATCTGTCATCACTTCAAGGTCTTCAAACAGACAAGGAAAAGACTAAAATGAGCAATATATCATATGCAAGTGCAGTTGGAAGTTTGATGTATGCAATGGTATGTTGTAGGACAGACTTGGCTTATGTTATGAGTGTGATCAATAGATTTATGAGTAATCCTGGTCTTGTTCATTGGGATGCAGTGAAGTGGGCACTGAGATATATCAAAGGTACTATGTCAGTTGGATTGGAATTTCAGAAATAAGGTACTTGGGACAAGGCTGTTGTTGGTTATGTGGATGCAGATTATGCAGCTAATCTTGATACAAGGAATTCAATAATAGGTTATGTGTTCAATTTGTTTGGTGCAGCAATAAGTTGGAAGGCTACACATCAACACATAGTAGCACTCTCAACCACTGAAGCTGAGTTTGTGGCTCTTACAGAAGCAATAAAAGAAGGTGTTTGGCTGATTGGTATTTTGAGAGAGTTTGGTGTTCAGCAAGATGTTATTGAGTTATATTGTGACAATCAAAGTGCTGTACATCTCTCAAAACACCAAGGATATCATGAGTGGACTAAACACATTGATGTGAGACTTTACTTCATAAGAGACATGATAGAAGAGAAGTTAGTTGCTGTCAAGAAGATTAAGACATCAGACAATGCAGCAGATGCATTTACTAAGGCTATACCTGTTCAGAAATATGAATTGTGTAAGAGTCTTATTGGTCTTCACTAAAGGGGAAGAAAGAAAGGTGTGCTGCAGCCTATAATTGCAGCAAGGTGGAGAGGTTTGATTACTTGCGATGATGCATGGTCTAAGGTGGAGATTTGTTGTATATATCATGCATGCATGCATGTGTGTGACATAAATCAACGGATATACACATGGAAGGTGATGATTGGTTCAGCAGCAAGTTGGATGAGAAGTTAAGATCAACAAATGCAAAAGGTGAGCAAGATGAAGCCGTAGGATCAGAAGTAAGGATGAGCTGATGGATTGATGACATGACAAGAATCTTAGTTGGTTGGTGATCGGTTGTAACCAACTGCTAGCTGGTTGATCACGTGAAGAATACATATATGGTGTTAGTTAAGATGATGCAGGCTGTATATATGCAACAATGCATCAGTTATCAGTTCATCATCAATATATCAATTAGATTCAGCAATTAGGGTTTCTTAGAAGTTTAGTTCATCATCATCTTCAAGTTGTTACCTGTATTCAATCATATAGTGATCTCTCTCCTTAAGAAGTGGATGTAGATCTTTAAGATCGAACCACTATACATCCTTGTCTTTCTTCATCATTTTATTACTGTTTTCAGTTGATACAATACGAGAGAAGAAAATGAAGTAAGGTAGAGTGTGTAAATTTGTTTAAAGTAGAGCTCAAATTTTGCATGCATTCATAAGAGTATTTTTATGATAATTTTCAATGGAAGAAAATGACATTTCATTCATTCCATGTGTTTCAAACTCCACATGTAGTAAATTCATTTTCATTAATACTTTTTTTTTTAAAGAAAGAATTTGTAAAAAGATATTATGTGTATGTTTGTTAATTTCGAGCTAAAACGATTTTTTGTCCCACCACTATAAGGAATTTTTTATCTGTTAAGAAAAGATAAAAATTTTAATTTATTCCATAACTCTTGAAATTGGCTAATTTTGATCCCACAGTCGCCAAAACTCCATTTTTTGGTTGGAAATTCACACGTGCGCCGCACGTGATCACCAAAATTAGGGCTTTTCGACAAGGTAATCCTACTTGGCAAATGAGATCAACATGGACAGCTTCCTCCAACCATCCCCACCCTCCCACCAACAACATTCATGAAAACATTAAGAAGAAACGATTGATCGAGTTTCTGTCAGTTCAGAAGAAGCAGTTGTGTCAACTCCAATGGTGGACTCATCGGTAGATCCCTACATTTTCTCACCCGGAGCAACTCTACCGAATCCGTTCCTGACCCAAACCCGTCTCGTGTCTCCAAAGTTATGCAGATGCAACATTCTCTGCAGGAATCCTCCATTACTCGCCAGAGTAGTAATTCATCTGCTTCTTCAGGTTTTAATCAGTATTATTAATTATTAGGAGTACAATAGTGGTAATAAAAACAATTTGAAAAAGCCCTTTTTGAGGAGCAGTAACAACAGATCATATGGCTATAGAGTAATTCCTGTGAATCCTACATGGCAAATTAAAAGGGTTTTGCGGAATCCACCGTCGCCACTCCCACCGCAATGGATGCTGACACCACTCCAACCGCCATGAACGTTGACGAAGCTATAGCTATAGTCCAGCAGAAGCTTTATGTTCTATTCGCCCAAAAACTTAATTTCTGACCCCTAAAAGCTCATGAAATCTCCGATGGGCAAGTCAAATTCTGGAAAATACCCGTTCCCCCGCACCGCTATACTCCCTTGAAGAAAGTGTGGCTCAAAATCTACACTCCAATCTATGAAGAATTGAAAATTAACATCATTGAAAGCCTGCCGGGTGGAGCTGAAAACCCGATCCGACACGCCCATCGTCAGCAACCTCCAGAAATGTGCTGACTTTGTTCAGGCATTCATGCTTGGATTTGATATAATTGATGCGGTGGCGATGCTCTGAATGGACGAGCTTTACGTAGAGTGAGCTCGGAAGGGAGCCTTCGACCACCGCGCAGGGCGTCTGATGCGCGTTTTCTTTGCATGCAAAATTAATTCCCAAGTATTAAGGATATCAATTGCAGCTTAAATAAGCGACCAAGTGATTATCGAACCTAAAGAATGACGTATTATCAATTTAATTATTTACTAAATTAATTAAGACAAGGGAATAACATTTGAGGATTTAATTATTAACTAATAAATAATTAATTAAAATAACAATTAAAATAAAATAAACACTAGAAGAATACGAAAGTGGATCAAGTAGGAGAATATGTAGCTCTAGAGTAATCCAATTTTACTACTTAACTTCCTTCTCAAGTGCAGGCCGACTCTGCCTTGTGGACTATGGTTGCATCACTAAACCATACAAATCTACTCTATAGACACAAGTAAATATGCGTGTAACACTTGTAAATAACCTCGGAGTAAGAGACGTAATTTTACCCCCATTTTTAGGTACTATCGATATCAATTATTTTCCATGTCTGGAACCTAACCCGATATGATCTCCCTTTATATGTACTGTAAAATTACCCTCTTTATCCTGCTTACTAACTCGAATTTAATTCAATTAATAAACATTCATATATGATAGTTCTAATGATGCTTCGGAGTCCTCTAACTTAAAATCATAACATGGAATCCTGTTCAGTGGTGAACACACTCAATCTACAACCAAAATATATATTCAGACTCTATATACCAATTGAAGATGCACAAAACGACAGTGAATATGGATTAAGAAAGCACAATCATATATAAAATCAATCCACAAGTAGTGCTGTACGGGGGATACACAAGAGAGTTTAATTAATTCATAAAACCTTCAAAATCCTAGATCTACCAAAACGGTTCTATCCCATGATATTGCAAAAAATAATCATGGGGGTTGGATAGATCTTACCTATATGTCTGGAAAATACAAGATAAATTAGGAAATGAATAAAACCCTAGATGCGGGAGTCATCGTGTCCTTCTCCGTCTTGAATCCTCCTCTTGGTTCTCCTCTTGATTTCATAGAGGAATCTTCAAAGTGATGGATAGATGGAGGAATCTTCAAAGTGATGGATGAATGGAGGAAAGGATGTGGATTATGGTTGAGGGGTGTAGGATGGATGTGTTGCTTCTCCTCACATGAATAATGATGTAAAATATATATAGGTGTAAGAAGGGAATTAATTAAGGTAATAAAAGATATGGGTGAATCATGAAGCATTATGTGATAAGGAGATTAATTGTGCTCCAAGAAATAGATAATTTTCGAAAATTTTCAGAAATTCTCGCCGGCAGCTGTCCGATCTCACGATTTTGAGCATATCTTTCTAGTCCGAATTCCAATTTGAGTAATTATTGTGCTCATGCGATCCTCTTTTCCTTAGCTTTCTATTCATATAAAAAACTCACAGAAACTCCAACATTTGAGTATGTAACAAGTCATGCAAAGTGGCACAGCCATTCTGTTCGGCACAACTTGCGCGATTCACCACTTTGATCATAACTTTCACGTTTGGAATCCGATTGAGGTGTTTTTTATGTCAAAATGACCATCTCTTCTGTGACTTTCCAATCATATATCAGACTTCTAATTTAGAGCTCCACATAAATACAGAAAAAATACAAAATTAGACGTGCATTTTTCAGCATCCTTACACAAATTGCGCATTTTCTCAAACTTTGCACTTTTGATAATTTTTTCACCTAAAACACAATAAGACACCTCAGGTTTATTTTTTTCTCAAATATATTGAATATAAGACACTTGTTATAATATATAACAACAATTCCTATCAAAAAGGTTTTAAATTGGACACTAAAACACGCTTATTTCACTCTCATCAGTGTCGGAGGGAGCTGAATTACCTTGTCGGAAAGCCCCAATTTTGGTGATCACGTGCAGCGCATGTGCGAATTTCCGGCCAAAAAATGGGGTTCCGACGACTTTGGGATTAAAATTGGTCAATTTCAGGAGTTATGGGACGAAATTAACTTTCTTGGAACAAAATAAAAAATTCACAATAGTTATAAGACCAAAAATTATTTTAACTTGTGAATATCCCTCATGAGTTGGCCCAATTCAATTGGAATGAGAAAATGAATCGGAAAATATTTGACTTAATAAATTTTATAGTAGTAAATGATAAGCTCTAACTAAAAGGACAAAATAATAATATTATGTTTTCTATTATCCAAAGGAGCAATTTAGTTTTAAATGATAAAAAATTATTTGTTTGCTGTGGTAAAATTAATTAATTTATTAGAGCTATTTAGTTTTTAAATGATCTAAAACTACTTGTTTGCTGTGGTAAAATTGATTAATTTGTTAAATAATTAAGTTAGACTAGAGTGCACGTGAAATATTAGTGTACTTACACGATTTTAATGATTAAATTAAATAATTAATTCATTATATCCTAATTAAAACCTATCATCTTTAAAATAATGATGCACCAGATACAATACATTATCATCTTAATTTATGCATGTAGAGTACTTTCTCCGTCCAGCACAAAGGTGGACATTTGTTTTTTGCACGTGGATTAAGGAGTATTATTTAAGATGTAGTTGGTAGTTGTATTAGTGGGGTACATGAGTCCCATAAATTTATTGTATTAGTGATGTGTGTGGGTCCCATGTGTTTAAAAAGGGAAATGTGGACCTTTGGTGCGGACGCCCAAAATGGCAAAATATGAACCTTTCGGATGGACGGAGGGAGTATTAATTTTAATTATAGACATGACGCTGCACGTAATTTGAGAATGTGCATATTAATATTGGTGCTACATGTACCCTGGTTCAGAACCGCTGGTTCCATTTCTGAACTGGCAGTTCCGGTTCCAATGGAAAGAAAATCGGAACCGAATCGGGGGTCTTAAGGTTTTGGTTCTCAAACCGGCGGTTTCGGTTCCGGTTCGGAACTGCCGATTTTACGATTTTTTTAAGTGTAATTTATTTATTAAATAACTAAATAAGTAAAACATGTGTAATTGAAATTTGAATTTGAGTATGTGTAATTTCATTAAAATTGAAAACATGATGTATGCAATATTTAATAATGCAAATAAAAATTTGAAAGTTGATATTAAATTCATAATCATACAATATGTGATCACATTGTAATTTAAATATTAAAGTCTAAACCATTACAATTTACAAATATAGAACACTATAAGTTTACAACCATGTCAACTAATCTATTTTTACTACTCCCTCCGTCCTATTTTCATCTTCATATTTACTGTACACACGCAAATTAAGAAAAGTTGCTTTTTGAGTAACTTTTGGGGTAGTTTGGTATTTTTGGGTAATAAATAATGATAAAGTATGTTATGTGTGTTAAAAAAGTGATAGCAATTTTGAAATTAAAGTATGTTAGATGGATATTAGTTATGTATCTTTTCCTTTTAT
This sequence comes from Pogostemon cablin, assembly GCA_023678885.1. Lineage (NCBI taxonomy): Eukaryota > Viridiplantae > Streptophyta > Magnoliopsida > Lamiales > Lamiaceae > Pogostemon > Pogostemon cablin. Next base: position 18,660,493 of record CM043012.1, read on the forward strand.
GGAAGTGTGAAGTTGAAATTGAGACGGACAAAAACGAAAAGTGTGAAGTTGAAGTTGAGACAGAGGGAGTATATAAAAATTTAAAAAATACAAACTTTATAAGGTAAAATACAACAACATAATAGAGTGGAAAAAAAGACTTGAGCTTAAATTTAGGGTTAAACTTGAAAATTCAAGTTCAACTTAAATTTAAGTTGCCTACGTATTTTCGAAAGGAATCAAAGCCCACGTAGTTCTCTTAACTTACTTCAACTTACCTCTTTGGCTCGGTCGATGTGAATGGTGATGACCTTTTTTGTTTACTCTACCAGTCTAAATCACTTCCATATTCCGTAATATCATCATCCGAACGGTCTTCTTCATTTTGATTTTGAATCTGTCTTTCCGCCTTTGACCAATCATCAAGCAAATACAAAATTTCTAAATTTGTCACATTTAAATTGGATCGTGTCAGATCCAAAGTGAGATTACCAAGACTAAATGCTTATTCGACGGCGACCGTAGAGGCGGGAGATGCAAAAATCTCTCTTACAATCAATGATAAAATAGGGAATGATTTTGTTCTCCTTGACCACCGCTTCAAAATATCAAAACTAGTTCCGCTTGTATCAAACTCAAAAGTGTTAGTAAAATAAGAATCAAGTTCTTGAAAAGGATTAGATATAACCCGTGCACGTTTTTAAGATCTAGCATCATAAAAACTATAAAATTTTTGAAGAGCGTTATATTTTCTAGAATTATCAGCACTATCACTACTATCATCACCACTAGATTAATCATCATTCATACCATTTTGTTCTTTATACTCCTTAAAAAGTTCCTTTAGTCGATTATAAGTAGTTGCCACTATGTCTTTAGGATTAGGAGCTTGTTGTCTAGTAGGAGAATCACAATTAGCATACAATGAATCATAGTAAAGCGTTAACAATTCTTCTAAACCATCCATTCTAATACGTGGGTCTAACAATTTAGCAACTAAACACAAGTCCGGAATTTGAAAAAAATATTTTAACCACTTAGATTTCATGAAAAGAATGACATTTGACATCAATGGGTGTGCTTCATTAGCACTAAAAACCATAGCAATTTTAACATAATTATCAACAACTAAATTTGAAGTAGGATAATAAACACCGGATAGTTCTTCCGTAGCATCATTAAAAATTTGCAAAACATCACATAAAGTATAACATGTGTCCCATTGATTAGCAAACAAGACTTGACCACCCGCATCTTGTGAGTAAAAAGCACAAATATGATATTTATAATCAAAAGAGTCATGCAACATTTTATACGTCGAATTCCAACGAGTTGAAACATCTAAAGGAAATTTTCTTGGGTGAATATTCACAGAGTGACAATATCTTTTCCACCTTTTAGTCACGGAAGGGTTTCTTATTATATACCATAAAGCACTTTTAATAGGTTGAATGTGTGCTTTCAAAGCACTTATACCATCTTGAACACATAAATTTAATATATGACAAATACATCTAACATTAAAAAATCTACCACCAATTGAGGGTTTACAAATATCAATAAGACTTTCTAAACTAGCCATATTAGCACTAACATTATCAAATGATATTGTAAAAATCTTTGTAACTAAATCATATTTTTGCAAAATAGTACTAATTTTGTGAGCAATATTAACGGCGGTATGAGAAACATCAAATGATCTATAAGCAATTAATCTTTTTTGTATATTCCATGAACTATCAATCCAATGACAAGTAATAACCATATAATCCGCTTTTTGCCAAAAATTGCTCCAAATATCCGAACATATAGACACTTTATGAGGTAATTATTGCAAAATTTGTTTAAAACCAAACCATACTCTTTAATAACTTTAGCAATACCAAGTTTACATTTATTACAATGCAAAGGTGGGGCTTGAGGATTTAAAGTGAGATTAACCCAATCTTGAAAAAAAATATTATCCGCAAAGTTAAATGACAAATGTTTAGTGCATATAAATTTAAGGTATAATGACACTGAGAAATTAGAGAAGAAGGAGGAACCACAAGAGAACACTCACCACTCACCACTCTATGAATCCACCAAAATAGTTTAGAGTAGGATATAAGATGATAACATCTTCTAACAAGCTTGAAAGCTCACAAAGGACAGCCATTATATAGACAAGACTTGGATCAACCCTCCAAGTGAGTCAAAGAAAATAAATGAGAATTATACATTCTCAAAGCATTGAAAATACTAACTTGGACTCTACTAAATATAAAACATAATGAAATATAGTTAAATACTAAGAATATGTAGATAGGAAGGACCAACCTGCCATACTTCAGTCAAATGATCATAACTTCATGTAGAAATATTATTTTTGAGATCTGTAAATTTTGTTGAAAACTAGACTTCAAGAGCTTTCCAACTATAAAAAGTTTGCACCATAACTCCTACCCAGTCAAATCAGATTAATTATCAAAATTGACTGACTGTTTGATACCTCCTGCTGAGTTAATGCTGCCAAATCTTCGATTCCCACTTCAGCCCCTGCGTCATATAATCTCAAATAATTAGATTCATCAAATTTAAAAAGAGTGTTACCCGATGCCGATGAACCTTCTCCTCTGGAAGAAGCCGTGAACCCTTGTCCTATTTGTGTTTGACTGGTTGAGATGCCAATCTTGTCCGGATGCTTCGAGTTGATGTGCTTGATGAACGTTCCATATCCTCCGCCATGCTTGAATTTATACTTCGTGCCACAATAGTTACAAATAACTTTGAATTCATTTGCACTCTCAATCGCCTCCTTCTTGAAATGAATAGAAAATATATCGGAACGTAACACTTGTGGGGAACTTCGAGTCGATCCTCCGCCTCCGCTAGAGCCTCCGGATCCATCTCCTGTACCCGTACCACCCAACGTTGGTTGACTTCCACTTGCCCTTTGTTGTGATTGACCTTGAGTATTCTCGTTGTCGTCGTCGGAGGGGAAATCATTTCCAAGTATATCCCTAAAATTCAAGTTGAACAAATGAGGGGACATTTCTTCATCCGAAGAAATATTTTCAAGTTCAACATCTTCTAGAGTTGGTGTAAGTTGACGTGGTCCATGTGGAGGTGGTGAAGGACAATTTAAGGTGTTGGGTATGGATTTTCCTCTAGAAGAAGAAGGTGAGGCACCGGATGAAGAAGAATCTCTTCTAGACATTTTTTATTGAGATTGAAAAAATGATGAATATATATGATTTATGAACTAAAACTAAAAGACTATAAGTATACTAATTAGTAGTATATGTGGGAAAGAATAGAAAATGATAATGAGAGAATTGAAATGAAAGTGATAATGAGAGAATTGAAATAAAAGACTACAACTTTTTTTTTTGAGTTTGATATATATGAACTAAAAAAAGAAACATGAGAGTTGAGAACTTGAATTGAGAAAGTGTATTGTGTAGAGTAGAAGTATAACTAAATCAACTATTAAGAATGTAGACTAGTAGAAGTAGAGTATAGATTGAATGTTGTGTGAACAAATTGATCACACTTGGGGGGTATTTATAGAGGATTGAAATTGATATCATCCATCCATTTCAAATTTTGAACACAAAAAAAATCTCAACCCTTGAAAAAAAATTACGTCGAAATCGTCGGTTTAAACCGGGATTGCCGATTCCAAATCAATCTCAGTCGTTGATCTTCAACGACTACATAATCTCGGCCGCACGTTTGAATTTCAAAATTCAAATTTTCCCGCCGGCCCGCCTGAAACCGCCAGTTTAAAATGGCTAAACTTGAACTGGCAGTTTACCCGCCTGAACCACCGGTTTACAGCCCAACGATCATTTTTTTGGGCCGTCGGATCTCCAACGGATACACGATCTTGACCGTTTAAAAAAAATAAAAAAATAGAGGAACCGACGGTTTGAACTGTGAACCGGCGAACCGGCGGTTCCGGTTCGAGAGTAGTAGGAACCGAAACCGAACCGTGTTCTACCGATTTCGGTTCTTTTTTTCCAGTTCCAGAACCGGCAGTTCGAGTTCCGGTTAAAACCACCAATTTTGCGATTCGAACCGGCGGTTTCCCGATTCCAAAACTGGCGATTTCGGTTATTATTATTATTATTATTATTATGAACATGTCTTTTTTGAAAATAATAAAAATTTGGTAACATTAAAAATAAAAATAAAATATGAATCTAATTTTTTTGGATCAATAATACATCTGTATAAGACTAAATATTCAAGGTTGAAGTTTTATCGGACCAAGTTTGCAAGGATTTAATTATCAAATAAAAATAAATAAATAAAATAAAAGAATCAATAATGTAACTATATATTGATATTTTATTTTATTCTACTTATTTTTTTTCAGCATGTTTTTTTTGAATTTAATAATAATTTGGTAACATTAAAAATAAAAAATAAAAAAAATTAGCAAGTAAATAAATAAATAAAATAAAATATGAATCTACATTGTTGGGATCAATAATGGAGTTGTATGTGACTAAATATGCAAAGGTGAAGTCTTATGGGACCAATTCTGCAAAAAAATAATTGTTTGAGACTAAAAGTGAAAGTATTGAGACTATTTTAAAGAGATTGTGTGTCCTGAGGGACCAAAAGTGCATAATTCTCAAATCTATACTCTAAAATGAAAATATCAACTGGCCTAAATGGAAATGTTGATATTTTCCTACTGCACATGTTGTCACTCTCACTCATCTAACACATATATTACCAAATATAACTGGACATTGAATTTTTCTCTTTTGCACCGAGTACATAAGGTTTTCAAGATCATACCATTTTATTTTAAAGTGCATTTATTTTAATTCATAAGAGTATTATTTTTTAATGAAATTGAATCAATTAAGATATAAATGATATTAATATTTTAATAAAAAATATTAAAAAAATTAAAAGTATAAATTTTTATTCTGGAAAGTATGCTGTCAATTTAAGTGCATGGTGCACGCACACAAGTTTCACCCATTTTATAATATGTAAAGACACTTTAACGTACTAGTAATTATAGCAATTTGAAAAAACTGATCATAAATCTTTTAATTTAACACATGTTTCTCATTAGTTTTACTTTGTGTGGGGTAATAAATAGAGTCTTGTCTCATGATTCATCTAAAGTTTGCCACCTGACCAATAGAATCAATTCCATAAAATACTTTTCTTTCGTGAATAGTTACTCTGTGAAAGAAAAGGACATTTCTTTCGTTCCACATGCTAGTGCATGACAGAGTTATTACTAATTTCAAACTCCATACATCTTAAATTATCATTCATTAATAACAAAAATGATGTTGATAAATGTAACTTCATAAGAAAACTAACTCCAAAAAATATGGAGTAGTATAATTTTAATGTATTGGGTGTGTGAAAAATAATGGTGATTTTGTGAATAAGTAATTTTATTTTGTAATTGTGGAAAAAAATAACTTAAAAGTATGAGTTGCTACTTGTGTGCCAACTGTCAAGCATTAAAGTGTATTACTTCCTCCGTATTAGTACAACTTTCATATCTCTTTTGTAATTTATAAAGAAGATGTGAAAACTCTGACAAAATGAAGGAATATATTTTATTTTAAGTGATATATTTTAATTTACAAGATATTATTTTTGTAATAAAAAAATCAATTAAAATATGAATGATGTTAATGTTTTAATACAATTTTTATTTTTACGAAAAAATTAAGAAAATTTTATTTTTAATGTATAAAGTAAGAGAGAGAATATATATTTTAATTAATTTAATGAAAATGGTGTGTAAAGTTTTTTGAAAATGTGAAAAAGTGAATATTAGTAATTTATTTTTTTAGCAATTTTAGTAAAAGTGAAGTGTGAAATACTTTGAGGGACGGATAAAAAAAGAAAATGTGAAATACTTTGGGGGATGGAGGGAGTACATTTTTATCTTAAAAAGCATGACATTTAACACTAAATTCTACTCCCTCCGTCTCATAAACAAATTCACACTTTCTATTTTTATTTATCACATAAACAAGTTCACACCCCTAAATAAGGAAATACACACAAATCAATAACCCTACAACATACTTTAATTTCAAAATTGCCACCCCTTTACAACTCACATAACTTAATTACTTTATAACACTACAAAAAAGCAGTCAATTTTTTGTGACGACGATGAAGCCTTCACAATTGTGACGATTTTTGTGACTGCTTATTCGAATTGTGACGGCTTCATGACCAAACCTAGTTTGTGACGGCTTTAGTGACGGAGTTTGTTTGTGACGGCCTTTAAGCCGTCACAAAAATTATATTTTTTTAAAATTTAGTGACTGCCTTTGTGATGGTTTTTGGCCTTCACAAAGTAATGAATGCATGAACCGTGTCTTTTCAACTCAAATTTGTTTGTGACGGCTTCAAAGCTGTCACAAAAATCATTTTTTTTTTAAAATTTAGTGACGGCCTTTGTGACAGCTCTTGGCCTTCACAAAGTAATGAATGAATGATTTCAACTCAAATTCGTTTGTGACGGCTTCAAAGCCTTTACACAAATTATTATTTTTTTTTAAAATTTGTGACGGCCTTTTGGCCGTCACAACCCAAATTCGTTTGTGACGACTTCAAAGCCATCACAAAATTATTATTATTTTAAATTTTATGACGGCTCTTTGTGACGGCTTTTGACCGTTATAAAGTAATGAATGCATGAAACGATACCGTTTCAACCAAAATTCGTTCTTAATGACTTCAAAATCGTCACAAAATTAATTATTTTTTAAATTTTGAAACGGCAGTCGGGGTTAAGAAAACAACACTTTATAGATCATAGAAGGAATTAAGAAAAATATATTAATTATAGTAGTGGGGTTTTCTATGTTCGAGTATTAATTATTGTTTGATAAATAAAAATGTGAAATGATTATAAAACTAAAACTAAAATGATAATGATATATATATATATATATATATATATATATATATATATATATATATATATATCGTGAAATCTAGCTACGACTCCATAAATAAGCAAATTAATTAATATATTATTTTAATAATATGAAATAAATACTAATAGGTATATATTACACATGAATACATAACTAAATATTGTGACTGAATATTAAAAAAAGAAAACAACCATCACTAAAGTATGCTTAATGTATACATAAAGTATGTTTAAACGTTGCTAAAGTATGTTTTCTAAATTGACCGTCACAACCCAAATTCATTTGTGAAGACTTCAAAGCCTTCACAAAAATTATTATTATTATTTAAAATTTTGTGATGGCTCTTTGTGACGGCTTTTGACCGTTATAAAGTAATGAATGCATGAAATGATACCGTTTCAACCAAAATTCGTTCGTAATGGCTTCAAAACCGTCACAAAATTAATTATTTTTTAAAATTTGAAACGACAGTCGGGGTTAAGAAAATAACACTTTATAGATCATACAAGGAATTAAGAAAAATATATTAATTATAGTAGTGGGGTTTTCTATGTTCGAGTATTAATTATTGTTTGATAAATAAAAATGTGAAATGATTATAAAACTAAAATGATTATGATATATATATATATCGTGAAATCTAGCTACGGCTCCATAAATAAGCAAATTAATTAATATATTATTGTAATAAATATGAAATAAATACTAATAGGTATATATTACACATGTATACATAACTAAATATTGTGGCTGAATATTTAAAAAAGAAAACAACAATCACTAAAGTATGCTTAATGTATACATAAGTATGTTTAAACGTTGCTAAAGTATGTTTTCTAAAATAAGCTGAATTATGCATTAAAATATTATTTTAGTGTGTTATAATATGATTTATTATTAACATACTTTAACTTAAATAAGCATACTTTAACTATACAATAAACATACTTTACTGATGGGCCAACCCGTCTCACACCCCTCTCACAAATAACATGTCTCACAAGAGAGTTAATCAAAACATTATATAAATTGTGAAATAAGTAAATAATTAATATATTATTGTAATAAATATGAAATAAATAATAATAATAATAAGTATATATAAAATATGTATACATAACTAAATATTGTGGTTAGATGTTTAAAAAAGATAACAACCATTCATGATAATTTGTTTATTATAATGAATGCAGAATATATATTTTGACATATATATACACATTACTTTTTAATATATTAATGTTTTATATATGATTTATATATATTATAAGATTTATTATTAAATTATTATGAGTGTACAACATTACATAGTAAAATTATGATATATACAATAAATGTTAAATATAAAATAAGAATTATATTGACTCAAGTGATCATCCATTACCCTTAAAACCCTGCCCACATGGGAGGTCCGGGGTTCAAACCTCCTCGAGGGGAGGATATTCCAACATTAATCAATATTAAAGTGACGGTTTTGTGGCCGTCACAAACGAGAGTAACATTTTTGTAGTGTAATTTATTTATTACCTAAAAACCGTAATTGAGAACTTGTGGGACAGAGAGATTACCTAAAAGTTAAGCAAAAAGTAACTTTTTATTAAACTTCATATCTACTGTAACTAAGATAACATTTTTGTAGTGTAATTTATTTATTACCTAAAAACCGTAACTGAGAACTTGTGGGACAGAGAAATTACCTAAAAATTAAGCAAAAAATAACTTTTTCTTAAACTTCATATCTACTGTAATTAAGATTTTGTGGGATGGAGAGAGTACAACTTTATAAGATCGTTGGATTTGAGTTCACGCCAAAAACATAAGTTTTATCTTAAAATGTATGGCAACTTCCCCCGTTTCCACATTACTACTCCTCTTCCTCTCTCATCTCTCTCTCTCTTTGTCGGAGAGATGCAACCCAAATGACAAGAAAGCCCTCCTACAAATCAAGAAAGACCTCAACAATCCCTCCGACCCCGCACCGACTGCTGCCCACTGGGATGTACTAGTCAAATGGGCCCACCGGATTACCGAATTTTCCCACTACCGATCCGACCTATTTTCACAACAAATGCTTGTGTGGTGCTCCATTACCAAAATGCAAATGATTGATCTACATGTTTAGACATTTCCAGCTAATTATTCTAGTGCAAATTTTACATTATTTTATCGTAGTACAATACAACTAAAATAAATTGCGTTATATTTTTGCACTATAAAGAATATTCCTAGAATATTCTATTTTATTTTAAATTTTAAACTAATATTTACTATATGCTATGTTATGATTTTATGAATTTTTTAATTTATCTTTTTAATATGGTATCCAATGTTTTTATTTTAATTAATCAACAATGTAATTTAATACTTTAAATTATAATTTAGATAAATTAATTATTATGAATCAATTAAAATTAAAATTAAAAAATATATATGTAATATAAAATTTTAAACAAAATAATAATTATAAAAAAATAATCTTATCATGAATATAAAATTAAAATAATTTAATTTTATAATACTTAAAAAGAATGGATAAATTTGTGTATGTAATTAAAAATAAAAAAGGAAAGAAAAGATAAAACAGTAAAATAGAGTTGAATTGCTTTGCGCCACATGTGACTCAATACTGTAGTAAATTTAGTTTAGCGCATTGTTTTAGTGCAGTGCTGGAGAGAAAATTCTCTCCACATTAGTGTATTAGCGCAGTGTAGGAGATGGTCTTAAGGTTTTCGTTGATAATAAGGTGAAATCGTAGTTATTAGTTGGGTGGAAAATACTCAGCTTTTTCTTAATACGTAAGTGTATGAGTGTAATTTAATATGCAACATCTCTATTGTACCTCCAACTCTTCGGTGGTGACAGCATTTTAAGTACTCCATTAGCAACAAGCTCTAAGATGCATGTGCTCTCAAATTGCCACACTACATTATTTTTAATTAGGTGGGAAAAAATATTTAATTCTTAAACATTTAACTACGATTAAACTCCTATATTAATTACTCCCTTCCGTTTCAGTTTATCTTCAGTCACGACATTGTACTCGTATACTACCCCCTTGCCGTGTTTACCTTCACACGGTTAACGTAGGGAGTTTAAGAAAAGTTGTATTTTTATTTATTGGAATTTTATCAATTCAAGGTCTGAAAAATGGGTAAACTATCAATTCGGATCCTAAATTATTTTTCTATAAATTTGGGGCTTGAAATATGTAAAACTATCAATTCAAGACCTGAATTTATCAAATATTATCTCCTATTTTATCAATGTAGGGCCTAAATTCAGGTCCCTAATTGATAGTTATACATATTTCAGGCCCCGAATTGATAGTTTAAATAATTCAGGCCCCGCATTGATAGTTTACCCATTTTTCAGGTCTTGAATTGATAAATTTTCATATTTTATTGATTTTTAAAGGATAATGCAGTATTTCTAGATAATAACTAAATTACAAAGTATGTTATGTGTGTTAGGTGATAGTGGTAAACTTGTAATCAAGATGTACTTTTAAGGTTAGGAATTGATGTGATGTTACATTTTTTTGATGATGCAATTTAATGTGAGACGAACGAAAATGTAAAATGTAAAATTTAATGTGGGACGTAGAAAATCGTTTTTTTAAAATAAGAGGAGTTAGTTTTTAACAAATTTTATCAATTTTTTTAGATAATAAATAAAATGTAAAATATATTATGTCTTAGTGAAAATAATACTCTTAAATTAAAATAAAATTTGAAGCTATTAGATTGATGTAATTTTTTTTAGTACAAAAGTTTATTGTTAGATGAAGGAAGTATTTATTTATTTATCGCTAAAAATCGTTAAGGCTACATTTTATTCTATGTAATTAAATATAGTTTTATTTTAAATTAAATTAAGAATTAATATGGTTTGTACATACATCATTTTAAATGTAGTCTGAAATATGCAACTCTGAAAGTAAAAATGGATTTAAAAAAAAAAAAAAAACGGTGGTCGGTAGTCCAACTTGGGTCAGCGGAATCCAATTGGCAGTTCCGGAATGTGAAAATTGAATCCACGGATTTGAATTGTTCTCCAAGTCATAGCTATTAATTATACTTGTGTCCAAAATTCCAAATATCCCGTGGGCAGCGAGCAAACTTTAATGAATTTATATAATAAAGGAAATAATCTTTATTTATTTTTTTAGATAGAAAAAAAAGTGAAAATATAAACGAATCATGCAAGAAAAATGAAAATAAGAGCACAATATTAATCCTCTAAAATTAAATCAGTTAAACTCTAATATATCCTTTAGGCAAAAGTTTATAGAAAACCGTCATTCTTCTTCCTGGAGTATTATTTAAAGAGAAAAATTTTATTGTACCCTAATTCTTTTATATATTTTCTTTCTTACCCTAATTTTAACATTATATTTTTTTTATATTCAATTTGACCAAAATACTTTTTACACGAATTTTCGAATAAAATTCTTTGTTTTTAAAGTGCCATATGCTTAGTTACACATGATTTAACATGGTCTAAAGTGGTTCTCTAGCTTAATTTTTAGGTATTTTGATACTTGATATTGTCCTAGAGTTTGAATGCTGCAAAGAGAGACGAGAAGAGTACGAATTTTCAAGAAGTCGGGTAGTTGTTCGACCAAAACATTGTTGTTCGACCAAGGAGAAGAGGTCGAGCAAAGGACGAACAAAATGTGTAATTTGTCCAGAAGGGTTGTTCGACTTGGACCCTGTTGCTCGACCAAGGTGTCTTGGTCGAGTACTGGTCGAACAAAATGTGCAAAACTTACAGTGAGTTTGTTCAACTAAACACGTGTTGTTTGACCATAAACTGCAAGTCGAACGGGACAAAGAAGAACAGGGGTCGCGATTTCATAAGTTGTTCGACTTCCAGACCTTGCTCGAACAAAAAAATCAAATCGAATGGAAGTCGAACGAGGCTAATTTTTAGGGCAGATTTAGGTTGTTTGATTTCAAACCTTTGTTAGGCTAATGAGAGCAAGTCGAACGGGCTCCGGAACAGTTAAAAATGCCAGTAGGAAAGGTGCTTAAGGTTTGGTCAAACCACTATATATTCAATTAAAAATATTTCTAAACCACAATATTTTATTAAATAAACCCGGAATCAATTACACAAAATTCCTAAAATCAAAATCCCTCCATCTTACGAGCCCTAGAGTTTTATCGATCGTTGTGTCTTCGCCGACAAGAATAGGGCTGCCTAGGGTTACTGCTTCCACCGGTGCGCGGCCTTTCGACGCACCTCTTGCTGTTGCCATTGCCTTGTGCGAATATTAGATTCAGTCTGGCAGCCTTGCCTTCTAATTTCAATTCCAGTTCGCGGCCTATGCACTTCAGGTCCTCTTCCCTTCGCCGCATCCCGACGCGGCTTCTTCTTATATCCGACGCTCAAAGTGTTGTCTAGGGCTCCCGACTGTTGTTGGTCACTTCGACCTTTCTTATCGATCGCCAACAGTGCCCTGTGACAACCCCTACTGTACCGAAGAACCCCTAATGTACTGAAGAACCCCTACTGAAAAACACTTATCTAAAACTTTTCAGTAGGGGTAGTCAGTAGGGATTTTTCAGTAGGGAAAACCCTACTGAACCCTTGACATTGGCTATGACTGAGAATGCTACCTCAAGGACATATGATCTACTGGTGAAGTCAAATGCAAGTACAAATGTGTTGAACACAAATGAAGATACGACTCAGAAGGATCCGGAGAAATCTCTAATGACTGTTGAAATTCCTCTAAAGAAATCTCTCATGGTTGTCGAAGTTCCTCCTAGAAAAGTAAAGAAAGTAAAAAATCAAAGTGACGTGTGAACCCTTGTCATTGGCAATGACTGGGAATGCTACCTCAAGGACAGATGATCCACCGGTGAAGTCAAATGCAAGCAAAAATGTGTTGAACACAAATTAAGAAACGACTCAAAAGGATAAGAATCTTGAGAGCAAAAAGGATAAGATGATTTGGTGCGAGCTATGCAAGATATGTACATACTCTCAGAAAATTATGAACACTCATCTACAGGGGAAGAAACACATAAAACAACTACAGAGGAGCAACAGAAGGGTGGTTTTGTGATTGAGCCTCTTAATAAACAATTGGCCGAAGGTGGTGAGAAAGGTGTTGTTGTGAATACACCTGTTGATGAAAAATTGGCAGTAGATGGTGGGAATGTGGCTGGGGCCTGTGGAGCTGGAAACGACGACATAAGATCGACCTTGGCTATCGTTGCAGACGAGACCAAGGCCGACGACGATTTAATTATTTTATATTGGACTTGAAATTGCATGATGTGATTGCTAACTGCTAACTTTATTCTCTCTTAAAAGTTTGCTGGTTTTTTCATGAAGCAAACTAGAATGTGTTTATATATCTTGGTTTTTGTAGATGATGAAGAACGACATCTTGCCCAAGATAACGCAAGCATCATTCAGCGACTTGTAATGCTTCAATCGATGCCCATTCACCGCTATAATATCTCCGTCTTTGTCCATAAGCTCAAAATTCCCCCTCCGCATGCTCGATGGATAATGAATGACCCCGTCCACTTCGATTTCAATTTTCCGGATCCATTCCTTGGGTAGCCACTACACATGCTCTTTCCGCTCCTTCAGCAAACACTGCCATTATTTACTCATCAGGAAACATCTCTTCTATGTAATCAAAAGAATCATCACAGTGCTCCAATGTCTCCAACCTTGATAGGTGATCTGCCAACACATTTTCAGTTCCTTTCTCTTTTTTTGCGTTTCTTCTGCAGTTAGGAGTATAATTTAGTCTAGATTATTTCAGTGTTCTAAAAAAGTGCATGTCGTGGAGAGCTTATATTTGATCGGAAACCTTTAAAGGTTAATTTGGGTCCGCAAAATCCTTACCACTTGAGGGAGAGGAGAAGAACTACAACACCATACAAACTAGCAGATGTGTCAGTGGAAATTGGAGTAATGAGGAGTAAGGAAGAGGAAGTGGTTGAAGAGGATGAAGATGGGGATAGTTCAAGTGGAAGCAGTGATGAAAACATGGAGGATGCTCCCATTCTTAATAGGGAGTTTAGAGAGGTGACGATTGAAAGTGGACTCAATAGAGGTGAAGCATCGAGTTCTAATCAACCAGGACCTGTTGAAGAAAGGTTGGAGAGGCTTGAAAGAAGGATTGAAGAAGAAGTGATGAATGACGTACGGATGATCAGGGGGAATCAAGACCGGTCAAACCACGACATTAATGAGGTTCATGAAATGGTCAGTCAGATGTACAACATGTAGTTTTAGAATGCGCAAAGAGGATTCAATTCTTGGATCATGTATCCGCCCCAAAATCCTTACTATCCGTATGCACCTCCATCTCACGCACCGCATTTTGCATCTCCATTCCCCCCTCAGCGGCTATATCAAGCACCTCAACACTACTAGAAAATTGTGAATAAATATCGGTGATTCACCGATATCTATTCAGTATTTCCACTGTTATCAATGGAGGTATTATTAAAAATCCTTAAATAGATATCGGTAAAACACCGATATCTATTTTGTGAATAGATATCGGTGATTCACCGATATCTATTCAATATTCCACCATTATTAATGGAGGTGTTATTAAAGGTCCCCCAAATAGATATCAGTAAACCACTGATATCTATTGTGTCATTAGATATCGGTGATTTACCGATATCTATTCAATATTCCATTGTTATTAATAGAGGTGTTATTAAAGCTCCCCTAGATAGATATCGGCGACTCACTGATATTTTTAAGTACATAGATATCGGGAAAACACTGATATCTATTATAAAATCACCGATATTAATAAAGCTGATATTAAAGGTTTAGAGTAATAGAAAATCGGTGATTCACTGATATCTTTTCATAACATACATATAAGTATTTCACCGATATCTTTTTAAAATTTCACCGATATAAATTAGCTGATATTAAAATATTTAGAACAATAGATATTGGTTAATCATTGATATCTTTTTGAGTTAGAGACGCGGCACTCACACCTAGGGTTTACTTTACTTCTTAATTTATCTTGTAATTTTTAAGACCATGGGTAAGTTCCAATCAACCGCCATGATTGTTCCTCTATCAATCATGGGCTAGAGCCGCTTCGGTAGTTCTAGGATTATGAAGGTTTTATGAGTTAATTTATCTTTCATGTGTAAACTCCGTACAACACTACTTGTGGTTTATTTTATATAAGATTGCGCTTTTTAAATTCATACTCACAGTCGTTTTGTGCATCATTAACTGTTATGTAGAGTCTGAATACATATCTTGGTTATTGATTGAGTGCGTTCATTACTGAGTAGGATTATATGTTATAAGTCTAAGAGAAGGGATTCCGAAGTCTTATTAGAACTATCTTATATAAATACTTGTTAATTGAATCTAATTCGGGTTAATAAGTAGGATAAATAGTATAACTTCATAGTACCTAAAAAGAGAGATTATATCGGATTAGAGTACCACGTCTAGGGGGAAATAATTGATATTGATAGTACCTAGAAAGCGGGTTTATCAGTAGACGTTTTTCAGTAGGGGTTGTTAGTAGGGTTTTTTCAATAGGGGTAGTCAGTAAGGGTTGTCAGTAGGGATTTTTCAGTAGGGTTTCTGAAATATCTTGGAGGGTGCGAAGACTTGATCTGATGGTCAGTATGGGTGACTTTTGCTAAAGACATGAACATTAGGGTCAACAACATTATTATTATTATATATATATATATATATATATATATATATATATATATATATATATATATATATATATATATATATATATATATATATATATATATATATATATATATATATAAAAGTAAGGATTGTCAAGGTTTTTAGGAGAATGCAAGAAATGATGGTTTGAAGACTTGATCTGATGGTCAGTAGGGGTGGCTTTTGCTTAAGACATGAATATTTTACCTTGGAAAATTTTCAGTCGGGGTAGCCAGTAAGGGTTAGTCAGATTTGTTAGTAGGGGTTTTTCAGTAAGGGTTGTCAGTAAGGTTTTCCATATTGAAAAATCCCTACTGACTACCCCTACTGAAAAGTTTTAGATAAGTATTTCTCAGTAGAGGTTCTTCAGTACAGTAGGGGTTGTCAGTAGGGATTTTTCAATAGGGGTTATTCAGTAGGGATAAATATGAGGGTACAAATATCATACTCTTTCTGTTCTCTCAAAATGTATTTGTTACGTTATTTGTTTCGTCCTAATAAAATATCTATTTCTTTTTAAGTAAAAATATGTTTCACTGCTTAAAGAAAAACCAAAAAGTTATTAAAAATTATACACTACATTATTTCTTCAAATTAAATATGGGGCTAAAGGGTAAAAGAATACCCATAACTTATTAATCTAAGTAAAAAAAAAATTGATACATGTGAGGAAAATAAAGGGAGTGCATATTTGCTAAATATTGGGATGAGTATCACATTTTAACACCCTAACTTATAAAACTAGGCATCATGAAATAATTTTTTAATAGATAAAAGAATAATAGAATAAATTTTAATATGATAAAGTTGCAGGACATTTTTTTTTTAAAAAAAGGGGGCAAATAGGATTTATCAAAGTTGTTGGACCTCTTAAGCAAAGGAGGGCGGCTATTAGTAAAAGATGTATCCTAATCTTTTAAAATGGTGTAATTGGACTCTGAAAGTTATTGGGCAAAAGAATTTATAAAATAAATGAAAGAAATAGAACATAACTTAATGAGCTTAGTGACCGCTTTAAATATTAATAACTTATGCATACAGAACCTCTATAGTAATAAAAAATATGGGCTTAGCGACCCTTTACAAGTTATAGGACATAAATTATAAAATAATAAAATACTAAAGTAATCAGCTTAGTATAATTGAAACAATGCATCACCACATCCACTAACTAAGGCCACGACTGCATGCAAAATTCCAAATTTACATACATATATACAAGCAAATTTTTATTTAGTGAATCACCGCCTACACTATAATTATTTCTTTTAACTCCACGTCAACAGGTGGCAAAGGTCATCTCACATCAAACACTGTCGACCCAACAGCTCATCATGCATTATCATTAACAAATTTAAGGGGTATTCACATGGTTAGCACTCAGACACACAAGGCTGGACGTACTATAATGAGCACATGCAGGTGGCGTACAAGTGTTTGGCATTCATGGAAAATCAAGGACAGCAATACTTACTGGACCAGTGACTATTAATTCAAGTTCTTATTAATAGCGCAACAGAGACACGATTTATGAAAATTTCGCTTAACCAACAAATTATTAATTTGGGGTACCCACATGTACTGAGAACAGAAAAAATAAGAAAGAAAAAGAAAAGAAAATAAAACGGTAAATACTGTTTGCCCAATCAAACGGAAAGTTCCGTTTGCCCAAAAGCCTCTAGGCTCCTTAATCTAATAATATTTTTGATAAGAATCCATAAACCCTAATCACACCTTAAATAATACTACTCACTAATACCAAAAAGGAAAGAAACCAAAACCCTAAGGGCCTAAAGCCTAGCCCACGAACAATGGGCTTAAGCCCTAAATATTATTATAATTAAAATAAGGACAGCACACGGATAGTGGATTAAGCCAGCTCCCGTCGACCGTGAACCCTAATTTGCTTCCTATCAATTCCATCCTCCTTCGAAACAACCTTGTCCTCATGGTTGAGTCAGGTAATCGGCATAGAATAAACATAAAAGCCCCGCCCCTTCTCAAAAAGCTCTTCTTTTTCATCCAATAACTCTTGCCCCGTCACCTTACAATATTCAACTTGTTTGAGTTCCAACTCCTCGTCCTCTTCAGCCAACAATACCCTCAATTGTTTGAATGGGCAATTATGCCAGGTGTAAAGGGTTTCTTACACCTAAAACTCAGCCCATTCACTTTCAAGTCCTCCATGACTCTCGGTGGAAGTCGAGTAAGTATGGAATGAGCAGTAGACTGCTTGAACAGCCCCAAATTCATCTCGGACAGCCCTGAATTTGTCCTTGAGGGATGTACTGTCAGATTAGAGTAGTTGCCAATCGACACTTGTGCACTGCCGCGGTCTAATGGCTTGAAAAAATTTTCAACGAACCCTATTTGGTTATCGCTAACTGTTAAACTAGAATTTTTGGCAACCGACTGAGCAAAATTGTTCACTTGATGCATGGGGCTGCAATCACTGTGTAAGGTTTGTTCCCCATCTTTATGATTGTCCTCAACATCCCCTAGCTAGTTCTCAGGATTGCTTAACTCCAGACAAATGTTCGAACCTGCTGCCCTTAATCCACGTGACAAAACGAGCCACCAGCGCCTGCGTGAATTCTCCCCACCACATTCTAGGCTTTCTCTCCTTCATCCATACCAACCAGTGGTAGGAAAACCCATCCATGGCAATTCCAGCCTCTGCAACCTTCCTTTCTGGCGGAGTACCATTCAATTCAAACAGTTGCTCAGCAATCGCTATCCACTTGATTGGATCTTGCCCCTCAAATGAGAGCAGAAGTGCCAAAGCAGCGCCCCTACGCGTCAGATAGACAAAGGGCGGCGCCATCGTGGATGTCACATCCACCGCTACGTTCCTTTAGGTTACATCCGCCGCTGATTGCTCCTCCAACGATGGCTGCAGAATTGCCTTTGACAATGCAGCCAAGGACATCGTGATCTCCTTTAATTTCTCACCGTTCGTCTCCAATATCTCCTTCAATGATCTGCCTCCAGTGGAATGGGTTGTCGTCATTTCGACGGGAACGAGATCCGGCAGGCTAGATCAATTGATAAGAACAGAAAAAATAATAAAGAAAAAGAAAAGAAAATCAAATGGTAAATACCGTTTGCCCAATCAAACGAAAAATTCCGTTTGCCCAAACGCCTATAGGCTCTTTAATCCAATATTTTTAAAAACTGTAAAACAGGTGTGATTTATAACCAATAAGATCATGGATGAACATTGGAATAGCCCAACACAACTTCATAAATTTGCAAGAAAGATTAATTAAAAAGATATACAAGTGAGGATACTTAGGCATAGTATCTAATCCATCCCAAGAAGTAAGATTCAAGAAGTTCATGAAATGAAACTTAAATGTTGTAGTCAACGCAGCCTACACTAAAACGAACTCACAAACCCACTATCACAGGTCTAAACATAAAGAAGAATCTAGTACGCAACTTTTTACCAAAACTATTTTCAATTTAAACTATAGAAACTAGAAACCAAACTATCAAAACCAATCTCATGAACTATTCTATCTCAAACTAACAATAATAAAAAAAAATTAAAATAATATAATTAACTATCCATTACCTTCTCATTTTGAAATTTCATATTTTCCAGTTCAAGATCCATCCTCACTTTCGTATCCCCCATTAATCTTTCTATCAACTATACATTAGCCATGCCGGATCCATGGACTTCAAGCTTCAATTTCTGGACTGTTTCCTGTAATGCAAACACATTTTTCCAAAGAAGTGATGAATCCATGTTAGTCAGTGTCCGGAGTTCACTGATGAACTCATTGAAATTGATCTAAACGAAGAGGAACGAGGCGGCTAAAACGACATTGTTTAGAAAGGGGAAAACCCCGACTTATAAACCACTACTGACTTCAGTAGGGGTTGTCAGTAGGTTGACAAACCCCTACTGAAAACCCCTGCTGACTTCAGTAGGAGTTGTTAGTAGGTTGACAAACCCTACTGACAACCCCTCTTGACAACCCTAAACCCTCCTCCCCCCTCCGATAAACAACAAAATCATCCTTACTCATCATTACTCCAATTTCCACTGATACATCTGTTAGTTTGTATGATGTTGTAGTTCTTCTCCTTTCCCTCAAGTGGTAAGGATTTTGTGAACCCAATTTAACCTTTAAAGTTTTCCGGTCAAATATAAGCTCTCCACGACATGCACTTTCTTAGAACACTGAAATAATCTAGACTAAATTATACTCCTAACTGCAGAAGAAACGCAAAAAAAGAGAAAAGAACTGAGAATGTGTTTGCGGATCACCTATCAAGGTTGGAGACATGGGAACACTGTGATGATTCTTTTGATTACATAGAAAAGATGTTTCCTGATGAGAAGATAATGACAGTGTTTGCTGAAGAAGCAGAAAGAGCATGTGTAGTGGCTACCCAAGAATAGATTCGGAAAATTAAAATCGAAGTGGACGGGCCCTTCAATATCCATCGAGCCTGCGGATAGGGGAGTTTTGAGCTTATGGACAAAGACGGAGACATCATAGCGGCGAATAGGCATCGATTGAAGCATTACAGGTCGCCAGATGATGCTTGCATCATCTTTGAGGATACATTGAACTAAATTGGTACCGTTGTGAATCTCCGATGTTAAACATGAGCGTATGTTGGGGGCTTTTCCTCTCGTTTTAATGTTTTATTTATTTCTTGTGAGTAAGAAATTTTTGTATTTGACGTGGTTATTATTCAGAAATTAGATCTCTTTGAAAACTTAGTCTTGACTATAGTATCTACTAAGTTTGGGGGGCACCCACATTTCATTGTCGTCGTCAGTCGCTTCTCGCAGTAACTTCTTCGTTGATAATGGGGTCTATATTTAAAAATTTACCCCGTCAACATAAAAAATTTATTCCGATTCCAGAAGTATCCCTTAAAAATTTTGTTCGACCTCCATTCGACTCGAATATCCTAGTCGAACGGATCCTAGTGGTCGAACAACCTTACTGTAAAATTTGTAAATTTTGTTCGACCAGAGTTCGACTTGACACGCCTAGTCGAACAACTCTGACTTGGTCGAACAGAGCCACTGTATATTTTGTGCATTTCGTTTGACCAGTGTTAAACTTTCATTCTTGGTCGAACAATTCCCCGAGCTTTCGAAACTTATGCACGCGTTTAGTACACAAGTTAAGTCTGATCGGTCTTAACTTGGAAATAAATTCCTATTCCAGAAGTATATCCCTTAAAAATTCATAATGGGGTCTTTATTTAAAAGAGAGTCAACATTAAATCTTATTGGGATTCTAGAAAGTTCCTATTTTCAAAACAGAAAACAAAAATCTCTGCGCGCTCTCAAAATTTTCTCCCCAATCGTCGTCACTTTCACCGATCCTTCCCAAATATACAGTCCATTATTCTCTTTGACGGCACGCCGGCTGATTTCCGCGGTTCTGAGTTTATCCAATCTCTATTTCTTGCGATACCTCTCATCACTTTGTCAAACATATAAAAGGATCAAACAATGGAACCCCAAAGTTTGGTTCATCCTGCAACCAGGTTTGTTCTTTTCCTATTGTAGTTGCACGAGAAATTCGCACCCTCTGAGTTTCAAGATATTTCAAGGCCTTTTCTAAAATGTGGAATGCTCCGTGTCAGAGAGAAATCTTGTACATGTTGGACCTACAAACCGCACCACTTAGAGTAATATCTATTGTACGAATCCATGGATCATCATCATCCAGCAAATAAAATGGCACTTGCTCTTCAATGTCATCGTCAACAGTTCTGTAGTAAAGAAAGGGTGATGGTGCAAGTTTAAACATGACTACCATAGAAGTCAAACTTCTTAGGCTCATCATCAACAGTTCCGTAGTAAAGAAAGGGTAATGGTGCAAGCTGAAACATGACTACCAAACTTCTTATGCATGTTATCTCATTGATTTCTCATGTCAAGAATTCAATCTTGAAGTTGCACTTTATCACAGCACATCTGGCTTCACCTTTAAAATAGAATGCAGTATCCTTTGTGAAATGTAATTTACAAGTCTCATTGAATGAATCAACAAGAAAATCAACTTCACTTTGAGGCCCCCTTCGATAAATAACAAACTCATCCTTACTCCTCATTAGTCCAATTTCCACTGACGCATCTGCTAGTTTGTATGGTGTTGTAGTTCTTCTCATCTTGAGGGAAATGAAAAGAACAATAACACCACTTGAGGGAGAGGAGAAGAACTAGCAGATCTTTACCACTTGAGGGAGAGGAGAAGAACTACAACACCATACTCCTCTTAAACTCTCTCTTGTCAAAATAGATCAAATATGTTTGAAGACAAGAACATCGTCTCGTTTAACCGAAATAACCGAAAGAGAGAGTTGTCTCCCCAAGAACAATTTGGTGATAATTGAGAATCGACGAAAATATTGGTGAGTAGTCCTTTCTTGATTTTTTTCATCCAATGTTTTTTGTTGTTTGTGGTGGGTAACCATTATCTGACCTGAATAAAATTGAAAATTAGCTTAGTGTTGGAGGGGTTTCATCCTCCCTTTCTTAATTTTCTTAAAAACTCATTTTATTAGTGTTCAAATTCGGCGGTGGTGCGAAATTATGTTTGTTATCAACCATTTCTCGTTCCATGGCACTACTGACTTCAGTAGAGGTTATCCTCTACTGACTTCAGTAGGGGTTTCTCAATAGGAGATGTCAGTAGGGGTTGGGATTTTTCAATAGGGATTTTTCAGTAGGGGTTTCTCAATAAACCCTACTGACTTGACAACCCCGACTGAAGTTAGTAGGCGTTTTTCAGTAGGGAACCCCTACTGACTTTAGTAGGGATTTCTCAGTAGAGGTTGTGATTTTTTAGTAGGTGTTCCCTACTGACTTCAGTAGGGGTTGTCAGCAGGTTGACAAACCCTACTGAAAAACCCCTACTGACAACCCCTACTGAAGTCAGTAGGGGTTTTTCTATAGGGGTTGTCAGTAGGGGTTTCTCAGTAGGGGTTGGGATTTTTCAGTAGGAATTTTTCATTAGGTGTTCCCTACTGACTTCAGTAGGGGTTGTCAGTAGGTTGACAAACCTCTACCCCTACTGACATCTCCTACTGAAGTCAATAGGGGTTTATAAGTAGGGGTTTTCAGTAGGGTTTTTCTATAAAGGTTGTCAGTAGGGGTTAACCCCTACTGACTTCAGTAAGGGTTGTCAGTGTTGAAATATAATCTAGATTCATCTTATTTATTCATTAGAGTCAAAGTTATTTATTAGATACATGTACGTCTCTTGGATGATACAAGTATGCCATTAATTATGATTCATGTATTAGTTATATATTCATGTAGGGTATCTCCTATAAATACCCACCCATATTTCATTTGTAAATTGTCAAGTCAAGTTAGAGAGTTATATAATATGAGAGTTCCTCCATATTTGAGTGTTAAGGAGAGATATATGAAAATCATATTCTAACAAATTGGTATCAGAGCCACGAGTGTTTGGAGACCGAAGCTTGAAGATGTCGAACGGAACACCATTCGTAGTTCCTCTATTATCAAAAGATAATTATGATAATTGGTGCATAAGAATGAAAGCTTTGCTTGGAGCATATGAAGTATGGGAGTCTGTAGAGAAAGGAATTGAAGCAAATGATGCGGCCGGGAAGAAGAAAGACCAAAAGGCGCTCACACTCATCCATCAAAGTTTGGATGAGAAGATGTTCGAGAAGGTTGCTGAGGCAACCACCTCCAAGAAAGCATGGGATATTCTTCAAGCTTCATTTTAAGGCGTAGACAAAGTAAGGAAGGTGCGTCTCCAAACATTGAGAGGAGAATTTGAGTCTCTCCACATGAAGGGTTCCGAATCCGTGTCGGAATACATTTATATGGTCTTGGCCATTACCAATCAAATGAAGAGATACAAAGAAGATGTAAAAGTTGATCGGATTGTGGGAAAAATTTTTGAGATCGTTGGATCCAAAATTCAATTACATCGTTGTTGCCATTGAAGAATCAAAGGACTTGGATACCATGACCGTTGATGAACTTGCGGGTTCATTATAAGCTAATGAAGAAAGAATGAAGAAGCCAACTCAAGAACCGGTGGAGCAAGCTTTGAAAGCAAAGCTATCTATCAAGGAGAAGGAGACAAATTCAAGCCCACCAAGATGAGGCCGTGTAGGTGCTCGTGGTCGTGGAGGTAACCGTGGACGTGGAAACCATAATTATGAAAATAATCATAATTTTGACTCGACACAAAATCAAGGAAGAGGTCGAGGATGTGGACGAGGTCGAGGCTCGAGAGGTGGAAGTTATAGACCAAATCAACCAAGGTATGACAAATCAAATGTTGAATGTTTCAATTGTCATCACTATGGTCATTATGCATGGGAATGCCAAAGTGAAGTAGATGAGAAGAACAACTTGATGGAGATCAACAACAAAGAAGATGAGGATCCCACTCTGCTTCTCGCATGCAAGAAGCATTCTGATGATGAAAGTCGGTGGTATCTTGACTCTGGAGCAAGTAGCCATATTTGTGGGAGAAGAAATTTATTTACGGAGCTTGATGAAGCTATTGGCGGTGACATCACATTTGGAGATTCATCAAAGGTTCAAGTAAAAGGAAAATGTACGATTTTGATTCGGTTGAAAGATGGGAGTCATCAATATATTTCTAATATTTTTTATGTGCCGGAGATGAAAAGCAATATTTTGAGTTTGAGACAACTTTTGGAGAAAAATTATGATATTCATTTGAAAGATAAAAGTTTGACGATAGGAGATGAGAATGGAAGATTGATGGCCAAAGTTCCCATGACAAAGAATCGAATGTTTTTGTTAAACATTCAAAGTGATGTTCCCATGTGTTTGAAATCTTGTTTCAAAGATACATCTTGGTTGTGACATTTGAGGCTTGGTCACTTGAATTTTGATGGGCTCAATATGATGGGAAGAAAGAAACTGCTAATGGGTTTGCCTTTCATAAAACATCCAAACCAAATTTGTGAAGGTGTCTTTATGGAAAGCAAGCAAAAAAGAGTTTTCCAAAGGAGTCGACTACGAGGGCGCAATGTCCATTGGAGTTGATTCATTTGGACGTGTGTGGGCCAATCAAGCCAAGTTCGCTTGGCAAGAATAGCTATTTTGTGCTATTCATCGATGATTACTCTCGGAAGACATGGGTTTATTTCTTGAAGGAAAAATCTGAAGTGTTTTCTACCTTCAAGAAATTCAAGGTGATAGTGGAAAAGCAAAGTGGTTATCAGATTAAAGCTCTTAGATATGATCTAGGCGGCGAGTTCACATCAAATGAGTTCAAAGATTTTTGTGTGAAAAATGGCATTCATCGTCCTATGACAATCCCATATTCGCCTCAACAAAATGGAGTTGCTGAACGAAAGAACCAAACAATACTCAACATGGTGAGGAGTATGATGAAAAGCAAAAATATGCCAAGGGAGTATTGGGCAGAGGCAGTTTCATGTACTGTCTATTTGATGAACAGGTGCTACACGAAAAGTGTTCATGGAATGACGCCGCAAGAAGCTTGGAGTGGCTACAAACCATCCATCTCACATTTACGGGTTTTTGGAAGCATTGCCTACATGCATGTCCCGGATGAGAAACGAAGGAAGCTTGATGATAAGAGTGAGAAATATTTGTTCATTGGCTATGATGGATATTCAAAGGGCTATAAGTTGTACAATCCAAACAGCTGAAAGCTTGTGATAAGCCGAGACGTAGAGTTCGATGAAGAAGGTATGTGGGACTGGAATTCTCAAGTCACAAATCATCAGTACAGTCCATTTTTTGATGAAGAGGAAGAAGCACAAGTACAGCCGTCCACACCAGCGTCGACACCGCCACCACATGATGTGCATGATGATATTGCAGGCTCGAGTGGTCCTCGCAAATTAAGAGATCTGCGAGATATATATGAAGCTACGGAGGAGGTAACTAATTTGAGTGCATTTACTCAATATTGTTTGTTTGCAAAAGTTGAACCCGTGGGATATGACGATGCTGTGCAAGATGAAAAATGGAGAAAAGCCATGAGTGAAGAGATAAATTCCATCAAGAAAAATGATACGTGGAAGTTAGCACCACTACCTGAAGGCAAGAGCAAAATTGGTGTGAAATGGGTTTACAAAATCAAGAAAAATGCAAAAGAAGAGGTTGGAAATTATAAGTCAAGATTGGTCGAGAACCAAGTATTTCATGAAAAGAGTAAGCATGATGATACTAAGTATTATTTTATTCGTGGTTATATTTCGAAGAAGGAAGTGAAGCTTGAATATATGAAGTCTCAAGATCAGGTGATATTTTCACTAAATCTTTGAAGCCCGAAGATTCCAGAAGCTACGCTACTATCTTGGAGTAATGAATCAAGTTTAATGGGGAGTGTTGAAATATAATCTATATTCATCTTATTTATTTATTAGAGTCAAAGTTATTTATTAGATACATGTACGTCTCTAGGATGATACAAGTATGCCATTAATTATGATTCATGTATTAGTTATATATTCATGTAGGGTATCTCCTACAAATACCCACCCATATTTCATTTGTAAATTGTCAAGTCAAGTTAGAGAGTTATATAATATGAGAGTTCCTTCATATTTGAGTGTTAAGGAGAGATATATGAAAATCATATTCTAACAGTCAGTAGGGATTTCTCAGTAGGGGTTGGGATTTTTCAGTAGGGATTTCTCAATAACCCCTACTGACTTGACAACCCCTACTGAAGTCAGTAGGTTTTTTTAGTAAAAACCCTACTGACTTCAATAGGGGTTGTCAGTAGGGTTTTTCAATAGGGGTTGTGAACTTGATTTCAATTTTGATACAAATTGATTAGAGCAAGCGTACTTTATCGCCTAGTAGACGGTAGTGACCAAGTGCAAAATTTAGAATATCGAACCCAAGGACAAAAGTGGGTAGCCGTATTTGAGAAATATTTTACTCTAGAATGACTAATCAATGAAGGAGGAGGACAACACTAAAAAAACTAACAAATAAAAGCAATTAAAGATAGATGGATACAATGGACATGGAAAATAGATGTAGGACAATCTAAAGAAGAGCAAGGCTAACCACATTAAAGATCAAGGATACAACATGGCTTGTTAAATTCAAATGACAAATATCAATGATCATTAAAATAGAAGCAATCACATATAATCCCTAGACCAAGGCAATTAGGTTCTCAATTCATTATAAGTTTCAAGCACAAAAAATTGAATCTCACTTTCAATTCCCTTAAGATATTATGATAACAAGATTGGTCTTCTCACTTAATTAATCAACCAAATATGAAAAATCAATCAAGTGTTCTCATATGAATGTTCTATGCATATAAAGATATTACCACATACTTCACACACTAACATAGAAAATTCATATTATAACATGATTCAATCAAAATCCTAATCACAATATTTGAATGACCATCCTAATATCATAAATAGAGAATTCAACCACACACATCATAATACAAATTAAGTTAATCATATATCATGTAAGAAATTCCAAAATCATATTAATTAAACCATTAAAAATCCAACAAATCCATAGATCCTTAATCCATCAAGTGACTAGCCTCACAAGAGGTCTAGCCGACAAAAAAGCATCATGAAAACATCAATATAATGCTTACAAACATCCATTGTTGCAATTAAAACTAAGAAAATACAAATTAAAGGTAAGTTCTCCCCTATATGGAATTTTTTTGGTTGATTCTCTCCTTCAAGATGCAATCCTCTCTCCTTGAGCCTCAATCCACCATAGATATGTGATGGGTAGATGGAAAATGTGTAGATCCATGGAAAATGAAGAGAAATTGAGTGAAAATTGGGTAAAAAATGAATTGGGGATGAAAGTGTGTGTGAAAATGGTGAATGAGTGTGTGTGGGCGATTTTGGGTCTCCCCCAATTCTCTCTCAATCAAACTTGGAGAAAAAGTAGCCAAAATGAGAATTAAAACTGATTTTTAGGACAGGTGGCAAAGTGCACAAAAATTCGATCTAATTTTTATGAGGGACGTCGAATATTCCTGCAATTCTGCACAAAGATTTGATCGAATTTATCTGCTGCTGGTCGAATTTTTATGTCAGTATGCTCAACCTTCAATGCTCTGTTTCGCCCCTGTTTTTTGTAAAAATTCACAAAAATTCGACCGAATTTTTGTGCAAGTTTGAATTTTTGAGACAGTTTCGCCCTACTTTACTGTTTTGGCTCGTTCTCCCTCGTTTTAACTCCGAATTGAGATCCGTTTTTTCCTATATCTTCCTCTTCACTTCTAGAATAATTTATACCTAAAAATTGCATAAATTCCACCTAAGTATAAATTCTGCAAATATTTATAAATATCGAGCAATCTAGAGCACTAAACACTTAAACCAAACATAATTGCATGAAAGCATGCTATAAATGGACCCTAAATTCATGAGATTTCTACACTCATCAACTTCCCAAACGTAAAGTGTTGTTTGTCCCCAAACAACGAAGAAATGAAAAAGAACATGAGGGTAGAAATTGAGTGAATTGGAGCATGGATCAAAGAAACAATATAATCATTTTCAACGAATCAATCAAATCAAACCACATGACTTAAACATCAATAAACATATGCACAAATTATGATGGGATAAATGCAAGCACAATACTCATTCTCACTAATCCTCTCAAGGAAATCTATGCACTCATACTCATAAAGTAAAAATTGTGGACGTGTTTACACTCATAATCAATTCACATGCACGCATTATCATAGGCTTGCCACAAGTCTCAAACTCTCCACCACTAATGAAATGTGTCAATCATTGAATCAAATAGGACTTTATATTTGGATGTAATGAAGGCTCTTAGGTAAGGGTAGAGATATATGGATAAAAGTGACTCAATTATGTGTGTGGTTGATTAGAAGAGATGTCTCCCTTCTTGTCAAGCATTCTTTCTTGCTCTTGAATACACTTCTTCCTTCTCCACTTTTAATGCACTACATCATCCCTTATTTCTCAACTATTGAAATTAAGCATTTATTATGTAGCCTTTTTCTTCAAACCTTTCGCAATACACATTTAAGCTTTTCTTTCTCTTTTTAACTCTTATGCTCTTTTGTTTTCTTAGAACTTCATTCATTTTATCTTCTTGCATACACATCATCCTTCACTAGCTCTCGTTGCATTTCAAGCATAAAATTCTTAATTTCATTTTCAAGCACAACTTTTACTCTTCTATTCATAACCTCCTTTAATAATCATCTCCAATAATCATCCACACAAAAGGTTTTACGCAAAGGTTTAGGTGGATTTTATTGGCTTGTAATGAGCTAATAATCAAAGAATAGGCTCCATATGCTCAAAATGGCTTACAAGGGAACAATGTTATGGTAAAGGATATCATTTGGCTAGTGACTTCAATTTTCAAGGATGGCCTAAGATCATTTTCAACAATCTCCATACACATGTAGCCTCAAGAAAAATGAATGACAAGTTCTAGAATACATACACATGAATGATGCACACATGAAAGAAATGAATCACATAATATTCGTATATTCGAGGTTCAAAATCCCGCAGCTCATCAATAGTGAAAAATAAGCACCATACAAGCAAATTCCAAACCATAACAAGTACACAAGCTCATATATATTCAACCACATGATCTAACTCAATCTCATAATCTCAAATAATTACCAAATAAGTTCCACAAGAAAATGATAAATAATAAGGGATCAAGGGAAGACTCACAAAAATAAGAAAAACAAAAAGTGCGCCGGTGCAAAATGTACAACTAAGAGCAATACGAACATGTAACAAATAATCCATCTCGGCCCCCAAACTTAAATTTAACTAAGAGTTGAATTTTAGTTTGAAAAGAGTTTTGTTACCAACTTTGTTGCAATTTTCTTCACTTCAAGACCATCACCGAGAAGCTCCTTTTGTATCTACGAAAGACAAGAAATACGATAAAACTAAAAACAACTAAGAAAGCAAGTAAATGAAAGCAATAAAGATAATGATGGGTTGCCTCCCATCTAGCGCTAAGTTTAACGTCTTCAAGCCACACGGAATATGGAGAACTCATCAGAACGGCCAAGGATATCATTCGTTCTTGCCATCAAATTTTAATCTCTGTGTTTCTTCCTCTATTAGGCATTTGTGGCAAGTAATGACCTCAGTTGCATCCTTAAAGATTGGCTTTAAAAATTCTACTCTTTTGAGCTTACATTCCATCAACCTTTCCATTCTTAAGCATCACTTATTTCTTCTCTCCACATAGAATTCTAGCATGTCTTCAAGTTTCTTTTGTTCTTAAGAATATGAGAAGAATCAATAGGTAACACAAAGTCTATAAAAATAATATTATGAAATTCAATGCAACATAAAGAGTTTAAAGGTTTAGAAATGCTCATTTCACTCTTCAAGTCATCATCACTTGCTTCTAGACTTTGTTTCTCTTCATCAACATCATTTGCCTCAATAGACTCTTCAAGTACCTCCTTTGATTCTTCTTCCCCCAAATTCTCTTCAACCTTCTCTTCATTAACCTCAATAAGCTCTTCATCTCTTGAGTCTTCATCATTCCCCGAACACTCTTCTACCTCTAACTTTTCTTCAATCTTTTCATCAAAATTCTCCATTTCATGAAGAGTGTTCTGTTCCCTTATCATTTGACTCATTCGATGTTCTAAGATCTCAAATCTTCTTTCATCTTCCTCTTGCTTTTTCTTCCTTTCTTCTGTATCTTTATTTCTTTCTTCTCTCATTTCTCTTTTTTCTTCAATAATCTCTTTGAGTATATCCATAAGTTGCCCAACTCTATCTTCTACGGATGGCTTTGCTTCTTCACTCGGTTTATGCCATATTTTTTCTTGGAGATAATTTTCTTGATCATTACTTTGGAAATTACTCCCTCGCATGTAAGATACATCCTCTACTTGAAGATTAGGCATCATCCACTCTTGTTGCACTGTGGGGGTAAGAATTTGGCATACTTTGAGGATATTGAGACCCATAACTAGAAAGACTAGGTTGAAAACTTTTTCTAGTATCACTTCCATAAGCATATCTTCTAAGCAACTCCATCAAGGCATTATTTTTGGTTAAAGGAGTAAACGGAGGGCTTTGGTTGGTGGAACTTGGTAAGGAATAAGTGTGTGCTTGATACGTTTGGAATATATTTTCATTATAAGCTCCTTGCCATCCCTCGTATATTCCATTATTGTAGCATTGATCCATTTTTAGATCTTCTTCTCAAGATCTACTACAATTCTTCTCCACTTACTATTTTTGTAGCTCGTTCTTCTCTTCTATTAAGGTTGGTGTACCTCTCAAGAAGAATAAGTTAGAACAAGATTTTCCAAAACAAATATAAAATGAAAAAATAAGAAAAATATCCTAAGTAAAGCTAACAATTTCAAACACGTTATACCGAAGGCTTTCGTCCCCGGCATCGACGCCATTTGATTGGTCGTATATAGTCGGGATGACCAATTAAAGAATTTATCGAACCCAATAGAATTTAGGATTTATGGCCTTCAAGTTATAGTCTCGTATTAGTTAGGGACAACTGAGAAGAGAGATAATAAAAACAAGAAAAGAAACTAATTACAATATTTTTGAAATTTTCAATGCAAAGGAAATTTTCATGATGCACTTCAAATGGATCAATCATGTAACACATCTAATTGCCTCCCAATTTAAGTTATCATAGTAAGAGCAATCACAAATTCCACCTAAACTCTCTCTCGAGATGAAGAAGATGTAGGCCCTTACAAAGGTCACAAAATAGCACATAGGATCGATACCATAGCGAACACCTTCCAATAGGTACTAATTACACGTACGAATTCCCTAAAAGATACTAAATCATAGACAATATTTCCTTTTTAGGTACTATGAATTCACTAATGTTGGGTTCCCCTCACTAGATTAATTGACATCTCGATCTAACCTTTCTAGTTTCCATTTATGTAATTCTAAACATGAGAGGTCGTCTCCAACTCTTCCCATATTAATCCACATAACCCACATGATGAAATGATTCAATTAATTCCTAAGACACATAATTGAACTCTCGTTCTAACCACATGTAATAGACAATTAACCACACAAATCAAACATATAAATTAAGTAATTAAGCATCCATAAATGAAACTAATCAAAGCCGGGAACACAATTAAATAATATCACAAATTAATCCATAATTCAAGCATTAATCAAATATCCAAAGTATAGAAAATAAAAAGATAATAAGTAGGATTAGATTTTACCAAATGAAGTTTTTACATCCACCAAGCTCATCCTTTCCTTGGTTTCCCCACATTCTTGGAAAGCAATTAAAATCCTAATCTAGAAAAAATATTTAAAATTACGGATCACTCACCCCGAAAGGGGGAGGGATCTCAACTATGGAGGTCTTAAAAAGCCCTCTCAACTATTGAATCTAGAAATGATTCAATTTAATGGATTTTAAATGGGTAAAGAATGGTTCAATTTTGGCTTTCATGAAAGAGGGTATTCATAATAGTAAGGGTGAGAGAAATTTAAGTGAGTTTTCAATGTGAGACAAGTGGGTTTATGTAGTAGTAGAGTGAGAGGAATTTGTGGTAAGTAATCAATGTGAGATAATTTAGCTCATTGGACCAAAAAATGTGATTTATAACAAAATTTTCTTTGGCCCGTTCTTGCTCGTTTCAACTCCAAATCGAGCTCCGTTTTCTCCCACATCTTCCTATTCACTTCCAGAATCCATTTTTATCAAAATCACCCATTTTTTGCAAAAATAATCAAAAATACCATTCTCCAAATAATCAAGTAATTAATAGTATTTTCGTTAAAATCATGCCCAATTATTGAATTAAATCCACAAAAATCAACTTAAAATCTAGGTGAATTTCACATTGATCAGATTGTCAGTAGGGGTTGGGATTTTTCATTAGGGATTTTTTAGTAGGTGTTCCCTACTGACTTCAGTAGGGGTTGCCAGTAGGGGTTTTTCAGTAGAGGTTTGTCAACCTACTGACAACCCCTACTGAAGTCAGTAGGGGTTTTTTTTATAGGGGTTGTCAGTAGGGGTTTCTCAGTAGGGGTTGGAATTTTTCAGTAGGTGTTCCCTTCTGACTTTAATAGGGGTTGTCAGTAGGGGTTTTGTCAACCTACTGACAACCCCTACTAAAGTCAGTAGAGGTTTTTTAGTAAGAACCCCTACTGACTTCAGTAGGGGTTGTCAGTAGAGGTTTTTTAGTAGGGGTTTCTCAGTAGGGGTTGGGATTTTTCAATAGGAATTTTTCAGTAGGTGTTCCCTACTGCTTTAGTAGGGATTGTCAACCTGCTGACAACCCCTACTAAAGTAGTAGGGGTTTTTCAGTAGGGGTTGGGATTTTTCAATAGGGATTTTTCAGTAGGTGTTCCCTACTGACTTCAGTAGGGGTTGTCAGTAGGGGTTTGTCAACCTACTGACAACCCCTACTGAAAAAACCCCTACTTACACCCTACTGAAAAAACTCCTACTGACTTCAGTAGGGGTTGTCAGTAGGGGTTTTTCAGTATTCCCTCTCCTTTTTTTGCGGGTTGAAGATTGAACAGATTCACTTGGTTGAGAAAATCAAATCGAAAATGCAGAAATTATACAAAAATCCCCATTCCATCTATGTATATAAGTTATCACACGTGTAATAGTATCTCACCAATTAACTCCTCATTGGTCGGATAATTCCACCACCGCCGAATTAAAACACTAAAAAAATGAGTTTCGAAGTAAATTTAGAAAGGGAGGATGAAATCCCTCCCACAATATGCTTATTTTCAATTTCATTCAGGTCAAACAAAAGTTACCCACCATAAACAACAAAAAACATCGGAAGAACAAAATCAAGAAAGGATCACTCATCTACATTTCTGCCGATTCCCAATTATCATCAAATTATTCTTGGGGAGACAACTCTCTCTTTCGCTTCCGGTTAAACGAGATGATGTTCTCATCTTCAGGCATATTTGATTTATTTTAGAAGAGAGAGTTAGAGTAGCAGTTATTTGATGTGACAATTAGTAGTTGAATGAATTCAAAGCTTCCTTTTGTAAGAAGCATATTGCGATAAGTAGTATGTATGAAGCTAAAATGTTTTTTTTTTTGCGCTGCTACTTGCAATGTTGTATATAATGTTGTGTCCGTCATCCATCTCACGTGGTCTCTCAAGGAGCTTGTGGTTTTTCATCAGCCATTTCTGAACAGATTCCAAGGCATTGACTGAGTTAGCCGCAATCTCTCATATAATCCGTAATTAACCTCAAGCCCATGCTATATCAACATCAATTTCACAAAATTCACCAAATCAACGAAAATCAAACCATGTAAATTCAAGTGAAATTTCGAACAAAAACTCCAACAATTCAACAATCAAATCCAACCAAAACTATGTTAAATCCACTCACCCAATCTTCATTAAGTATAATCACCACAATTCAAGAGTAAAGCATAAGGAAAAACATACCTTTGTTGGCCATGGTTTATTTGATACGAAATTTTTTTACACGGAAATTTCGTGTAAAAAATTACACAAATTCGTGTTAATTTTTTTAAAAAAAAAAAACTAAATTTGACACGAAAATTTAGTGTAAAAAATTACACAAATTCATGTTAATTTTTTTTAAAAAAACTGAACCCATTATTTGACACGAAAATTTTTGACACGAAAATTTTGTGTAAAAAATTACATAAATTCTTGTTAATTTTTTTAATAAAAAAACTCAACTCATTATTTTACACGAAATTTTTACACGAATGTATTATTTAACACATATTCATTTTCGAGTGAAGGTTAAATTTGTCATTTCAGGCAAAAAAAGAGTTCCCCTTATATTTGGGGTAATAAAGAAAAAGCTTAAACCCTATTGGGCACTTTTTACAATTACTTCATTGCTCCCTCCGTCTCATCCTAATGGTTACATATTTTCTTTTTGGGTGTCACATTCTAATGGTTATATTTCCCTTTTTAGCACACATCACACTAATACACATACTCATTTTACATTAATATATTATTTCCCTTACCTCAATATACATTAAAATACTATATTTATTAATTCTGATGTAAAAAGTAAACTTAATCATACGGACGAGTTGGAGGGAGTATTTAAATTTCAACTAGTTGGCTAGTTGCATTTAATATAAGTTGACGAATCTGCCCTTGTAGGATACATATAAGTACCCATCAGTACCTCTCCAAAATTACCAAACAGTTAATATACTAATTATGGCAAATTCCCATGTCCTAACACTCTCCCTCCTCTTTTTAATCTCTTTCCTAAGTGTGTTTTCAGAGAGATGCCATCCAGACGACAAGAAAGCCTTACTACAAATCAAGATAGCCTTCAATAGAACCTTCTGGAACCCAGAAACCGACTGCTGCGATTGGTACAACATCGAATGCGACGAAAAAACCAACCGAACAACCGTTTTAGTCATCACCAAAACCGACCTCCGCCGCCCCATTCCGGCCGCCGTCGGCAACCTACCCTACCTCGAAAAGCTCATACTCGACCACACCAACGTCACCGGAGAAATCCCACAGGCCATATCCAAGCTTACCCAACTCAACTTCCTCGATCTCCGATGGAATCTTCTTACCGGCCCTGTTCCATCCTTCCTCGGAAACCTCAAACACCTCTCCTACATCGGATTATCGTTTAACGGCCTGACGGGCTCGATTCCGCCGTCGCTGTCGCAGTTGCCGGAGCTCAACGGCCTTCTCCTGGACCGGAACAGGCTCACCGGACCCATACCCGAATCGTTTGGAGATTTCAAAAAGACGGGTTTTTATCTGCACCTGTCGCATAACCATCTGACGGGTCGGATCCCGTCGAAATGGGGCAATGCGGGTTTTAATTGGATCGATGTGTCGAGGAACCGGCTGGAGGGGGACATATCGTTCTTGTTTGGGAAGAATAGGAGTTTGGTGATTGGTGGGGATTTTTCGAGGAATCGATTTGAGTTCGATTTTTCGAATGTGGAGTTTCAGGATTCGATTACGTGGGTGGATTTGAATCATAATCGGGTTTATGGGAGGTTGCCCAGGGATTTGGGTCGGACCCGAATTGATACGTTTAATGTGAGTTACAACAGGCTGTGTGGACCCATTCCTCAACTCAGCTGGTTTCAGATTAAGAATTTCGATTATTCTGTTTTTTTTCATAATAGGTGCTTGTGTGGGAAACCCTTGACTGAATGTAAATGAGTAAATATCTCTAATAAAGTGCTGAAATTTAATTTATTAATTTATTTTCGTAGAGGGAAATAATAAGAAATTAAGAGTAATGACTTATGACACCTGCAAAAAGTTAATGAGACGTAAAAAGTTAATGAGACTAATAGAATATTGATTCATTTTCTTCTTAGTAAAATAGAACGAAGATTCAAAATTCTCAATCATTTTCATTATTTTAATACTATATACTCCTTATCTTTATTAGGTGATGTTTGTTTTGATGTCTCATGGATTTTGAAAATTATTGGTTTTTTGTAAGGTATGCGTTAATTTTATATCCAATCAACGTGTAAAAATGCATGCATTAATTTATGTAGAAATACTTTATGTTCAATCAATATATAAGAATATAATAATTTATGTAGAAAGAAGGGATGACAGTTTCGCGGGTTTTCCCGAGTATCCGCCCCGATCAAACTCTATTGGTACGGGTTCGGGTACCTATAATCGGGTTTTGGACGGGTTTGGGAAAAAATAAAAACAAACCCTGGTACGGGTTCAAGTACCTATAATCGGGTTTAATTTATGTAAAAAAACTTTATGTCCAATCGAGATGTAAGAATGTATTAATTTATGTAGAAAGAAGGGATGATAGTTTCGAGGGTTTTCCCGAGTATCCGACCCGATGGGTTTGAGAAAAAATAAAAACAAACCCTATTGGTATGGGTTCGGGTACCTATAATCGGGTTTAGGAAAAAATAAAAATTCCCATTAGGGTTCGGATTCACCCATCTCGGATACCCGTTATCCAAACCAAGATAAATAATCAGAATAATCAGATACGGGTAGCGGTTATACCAAGATAAATAATCGGAATAATTGGATACGCTTGTATGTATGTGTTTTATAGAGGGTTCGAACACTTAACCTCATATTAAAAAAATAATTTTTCACCGTTTAGATACAAGTAATGTTTGTTACATGATTCAATATTTAAATAAATTTACAAATCATTAGTCTAACCTATCACTTAACTTTATCTCTTGTTTTAATTATTGTTTAATGTTGAGACCGTTTAATGTTATAGACACATTTATTTAAAAAATGTTTGAGACTTGAAATTTAATATTTTAGGTTTAAAAAAAATAATAAGTTTGATGGGTTCGGGTACCCGCGAGTAGGAACAATCGGGTACGGGACGGATACGAGTATTGCAAGTAATATTTAAATGGTAATAGGACGGATACAGGTAGTAATATTTTTATCGGATACGGGTTTGAGTACCCAAAAAAAATGCGGATACCCTACCCGTTGTCATCCCTATATATATGTGTGATTTTTAAAATTTAGGTGTGAATTTTGAATTTCAATTCTAAAATTTTAAACTCGGAAACAAACATCACTTAGTCAATTTCTTAGGCCCTCGTTAATAATTTCAATTACCATTCCAAAATATTCCAAAGAAAAAAATATTTTTCAAATATTTTTAGTTTTGGGGTGAAATTGTGTGAACAAACAATATTTAGGAGAATTTCCTGTCGATGTATAAGACCAGAGAAAGAGGCTACACTGAAAGGAAAAAAACTAAAATCATAAAATTAGGTTAATCATATTGCCACATAAAAAAATAAAAAAGAATCTCGTGTGAATCACGAGTTTATTATCTTCATTTTTCCATCTTACATCTATTTTTCAATACACACCATCTACAAAATAAAAAATTTTATAATTGTAAATACACTCACCTTAAAAAGATATATATACCCCTAGAAAAATACACTCACCAAAATTCATCTAGACATTCCTAAATATCCACTAATCTCGTACCCAAACCCCCCCCCCCCCCCCCCACTAACTTCATACCTCCAGTAAGCTGATACCGGCCACCAACTGTATCACATATTCAAAGAAGAAAATGATGGAAGAGAAAGAGAAAAAGAGAAGAGACTAAGCTCACGCATATTCAAATAACTTTCCCCCTTCTCATTTGGTAATTCGGAGAACAAGAGAGAGGAAGTTAACCAAGAAATATTGTAGTGGGTGACAGAATTTTAGATTCTTGTTTCAAATGTGTTAAAGATTTAGACTTAGTGTCTAATTATGAAGTTATATGGTTTAATTTTCGTCAAAAACATAAACTACATTATTTTAAAATGAAATAGGATGGTTTAGCTAGATGTTAGGTCATCGCTATTGAACAAGAAATTGTACTGAAATAAATTGAACAAGAAATTGTACTGAAATAAATTGTTTATTCATCCAACATTATATTTCTTTGGTAAATTTTGGGATTGGATGGATTGAGCCGGAACTTTTCACTCTTTTGCAGAGAAAACCGAGGGACTAAATGTTTGTGGGGGGGGGGGGGGGGGGGGGGGGGGTTTTAGAGGTGTATAAATATTACTATATTTTATGTTTTTAAAGGTGGGTGTATTAGATTTTGTTTTATATTAAGAATAAGTATGTGAGGGAGTTGTTCATAAAAAATATTATATAAAGGCTAAAACATGCTTGTTTCCGGGGACACCATACCCCCAAATCCCTTGTTTCTCGATAGTTGTAACATTTAGTATTAAATGTTACCATTCAGCATAAGAATTTGTACCATTTATTTTCTGAAAAATTAAATTAAATTTTTAATCAAACATTTATATTATTTATATTTCAACTTATCTTTTCAATAAAAAAATTATACTCTTATTAATTAAAGTGTATACCATTTAGAACAAAATGTTATACCCTTACACGTATTATCCACCCAAAGACACAAGAGACCAACTCTTATACTATAAATTGTGTAATTAGGAATGTAATCGAAGCGAGTCGAGTCGGACACCACTAGGCTTGAGTATCGTTTGTTAAGGAATAATTGAGCTCTCGAACTCGTCGAGAAAAAAATATATCGAATTGAGACTGTTTGATAAGATCCGCGAACGTGTTCGCGAACACGTTCCGTTATTTTTTCATAAATGTTTGTTCATAAATATATAAATATTTTTGTACGTAGACATTAAAAGTATATTTTGTTGATGAATATATAATGTTATTCATAAATGTTAATAAACAAACCACCAAAAGATAATAATAAAAGTTAAAAGGATATATTTAAATATTTATATAATCACTTAAATTATTATAATATTTGTGTTTTTATATAAATATTTAATTATTAAATAATACTTAATAAATAAATGATAATAAATATTACTTAAATATAATAATAAATTTTAAAAATACGAGCCATTAAAGAGTCCTCTAACAAATATGTTCGCGAATTTTCGAGCGGAATACCTTTAAGCTTGAGTTTGATTTGATAAATTATTCGAGCTCAAATTTTGAGCTTGGTTTGACTCGTTAAGGTTAACGAACAAGTTCAAATGAATACTTTATCGAATCAAGACTCAAATAGTTCGTGAACGACCTGGTTCATTTACATCCCTAGTGATAATTGATATTTTTGTAAATACAATAAGGTGCGGCCTTATTTTTATTGTGTACAATTATTTCGTTTGAAAAAGACAAGAGCAAGCATATGGGCCCAAATTGAAGACAATTAAGAAGTACGGAGATTGGAGTATGATAAAATTATAGAGGATTCTAGTGCAGATAGGTGGTGTTAGAAAATATTAAATCAATATTATAGTGTCCCCCATGCATAAAGCAATGATCATAAGGCGTCAAATATTAATTTTCAGTCCCTTGGCCACTCCAAAAGACAATCTTTTCAAAGTGAGAAAAGTTGAATTGATTGGACCACCACTAAATTATTTTAACATTTTTGGTGTTAATTTCACTTTTCATGTTAGATAGGTGGTGTTAGAAAAAAAAAATAATATCTGAATTTTCCCTTAAAAAATTATTTATTAAATAACCTAAAAAATTATTTTTTTATTTTAATATTTTAAAATATCTCAAAGTCAATAAAATTGTATAAAAATAACATTTCTTATTAAAATGAAACAACAAACGTGAACCATTCTTCAAAATGGAATTGATTATTTATTTTCTATTTACTGTATACAGTATCTATTTTTTTTTTTCAATTTAATTAAACTAATTTTCTTTTTCAAAATCAAGAATGAATGGTTGTAACTGGATTCGACATACGACACAATTACTCTCACCAATTTATAATGTGAAAGTGAAATGGACAAAGTTACAAAAAATGTTGGGTCGCTTATAGGCTTATGGCCACATGTCATAATTGCAAATAATTAGATTTTGTCGGATGAACATCCAATATAGTCCACTCGCTCTAGATTCCCTTTTAATTTTTTCTCTGTGCTTCGGGACATACCATGTCCCCATATGAATGAACATGTGTTTTCATGCGAACAAACACAAGAATTTTAATACATCATCATGTGAACGAACATAAGAATTTTAGTATTAAAATTCTTGTGTTCACTTGAAGACACGGTGTGTCCTCAAGGACACAAGAATATCACTCTTTCCACAAACACAACGTGCTGCACTAATAGATCTCTCCACAGGACAATCGTAATTTTTGTACATTATCTTTTGTATTAATAACGTATTTTCAACGTAAGAAGGTAAAGGAATTAAACTATTGCCCAAAACATATTTAATTATTTGTCTCATCACCTTGAATTAAAATCTTCGTATTTACTATTTATATCGGACATTAATAAAAACTTATCTTTTCGTAAATTTTTGTTTATTTTAGTTGATTTAGTATACACAATATATTATAAGTATTATATAGCACTATTTCAAAATCCAATTATTTAAGAAATACAGAAAGAGCCCACAACATTCAGGCCCCGCCATAGCAAGGGGCTGAACATATATAACAGCTGAGAATAAGCTCATTCGAGGTTCATCTAATATAGAATGAAGGTTTAATGGCTCACAATAACAATCAGACAATACATGCAAGGCGTGAACATAAAAAAATTGATAAAAAAATCACTCTTAAATCTCTAATAAGAAGATCTTACACATAATTCATGTTGATATCCTCTCAATTAATATAAAATCTCTAAAGAAATTGGGATCGTATCATAACAGAATTGATTTCCTAAAGAAACTTGACACCTAATTATCATTGAGCCCAAGGAATTGCAAAAGTGAATAGGTATATATACATTACTTCATGAATTGTAGAAAGAACTTTTGCCTATCTTCATTATTTACTTCAAGAGCCTTTGCTCAATTATCAATAGAAGAATGTCATCCTCCATTACTCTTATTTGGTTGGTTGTTTAAGTCCATATATCTTTATTGCTACTCCAAGCCTATTATCACTGGACGAAAACTACCGTCAACAAGTAATATAAATTGTAAAGTATATCATGTATATATATCTTAATTAAAAAGAAGATGTTAAAATTTAATATGTATTGTGAAATTATTGTAATCTATTTTTATATATTGAGTTATGTACTTAAGTTGAGACTGGACTAAAAAATAATTGAGGTTGAGTTCGAAACAATAGGAATGATTAATTTGGGTCTACTTAAATATTACATGAGGTGTAACGATATTCTTTAATTAATTTTTCAAGTAGACATAAATTAATTAAGGGAGCATTTAATTGTATGCACTTCACTACCAAGTGTTGTTAATTAATTATTATAAAACTAGTTTTTTCTCCCACGAACTACCAATTATAATAACAACTAACATTTACATAAAAAATATACAAAATGAATAAACAATCAATTTGGGGCATAATTATTTTTTTATCAGTTAGAGACCTTAAAATATATAAAACAATAAAAAAGGGTAGCAATATGCCATAATAGAAATAATTTTTTTAATCATATTTATATAACAAAAATATTTAACTTATGATTAATTGTAAATTTAATTAATAATCAAGTATCTCACTTTTTATCTTTTAATTATTTTTTATTGAATAACTAAACCAAATTATAAAAGCTAAAATTCAATCAATTTTTTTATTGAATAATTCAATCAAAACATTATTAGTTGTAAATTGATTAATAATCGAGTCTCACTTTTTTTTATCTTTTACTTTTATTTTTTTAAATTGAATAACCCAAGTAAAACATTTAAATGTAAAAATATATTAAAAATTATTATCATTTTTTATTATTTTAAATATTAATTGTAAGTTATTAATTAGAGGGTCCTAATAAAATATTAGTTAAAATGTTAAATTACTTAATATAAAATATTAATGGCAAGATTAAAATTTTTAAACATATTTATAAAATTATTTTTATTAGAATTAAAATAATAACTTTTCATTAAAAAAATATATAAAATATTCTTATTAGATTAAATTAAACCATTATAAAAAATTACTTAAAGAATAATATTAATTGCAAGATTATAAAATGTTAATTACTTTAAATATTAAGTTATTTAAATAAAATATTAATTGCATTATGAAGATTATTAACGAGAGAGATTAAATAAAATAATATTTAAAATATTAAATTATAAAAAATTTTAAGAGAAGCGTGACGCTGTCACGTACACAATTCCAAAATTTTATATTCTCTTGCTTTCCAAGGAAACATAGCATGTGGTTATTAAAAAAATTACTTAAAATAAAGTATTAATGGTAAGATTACAAAATATTAATTATTTTAAATTTAATAAAATAATTAAAATATTATTACTTAAAATAAAACATTAATTGCAGGATTAACGTGAGAGTGCCACGTACATAATTTTTCTAAGAATAAACATTGCGACGCCACATACACAAATTTTTTCAAGAAGGAGCGCGGCGTCACCACATGTACAAATCCAAAATTTTATTTTTGGTAAGCATAAATTAATAGTATTAATGATTAAATTTATAATAAAATCTGCTAGCTTTACTTGGTACACTGCTACTTATTGGAAAAAACTCCAATCCTAATAAATTAAGGAGGACAAGAAAGGTAAAATTGAAGATGGGCCACTTGAGATACAAATTTGGGCTACAGCAATGTCGAAATTAAGTCCATTAATTTTTTCAGACTGTAGGCCCGCACGATTATCTGTCGGGGTTTTCCATCATAAAGCCCAACAATGAATTATGAACAAAGTATCGAAAGGATTTAATTAGGAATTTATGATAATTTCTTATTTAATTAACTAGTTTAGTTAGATTTAAAACAATAAACACGAATAACTGAGAGAGATAAGTTGAAATTAATTTTTTTTTTTAAATTAGATTTTAACATCTAATTTACATAAATGTCTAAAATACCCCATAGATTTTATCTTAATAATTATGGTGGCAGTAAGTTTTGTTCGAATACAAAATTTAGAATTCACGACCTCAAGATTTTATTAAAATAATGATGCCGCCATTAAGAAATAGTATCTCGGACAATTTTGTTAATGACGACTTGTTATCTAAAACATAATTTGCACAAAATAAATTATTTTATTTTATTTAACAATAGAATTAAACAAAAATTTAATTTAACGGTTAAATTGTTCATGTACACCGGTGCATCAGATACACCTAAATTGGATTTTAAAATTTGTTGAAAATTTAAATTTAATGCTTAATCAAGCACTCTAGTGCATGGTAGTTCTCAGGTAATTAACACTGTGTGTTAAAGCTTTGCAAAGTATAATATTTTTAGAAATAGATGTGGTGACGAAGTTTGAAATTTAGACCTTTGTTAGATTATGCAAACATGTTAATTAACCGGTAAACCTGATTCACATCAGACCAACTCTTAATCTTATATCATACTTTTTGTTGGAAGGTGATTTTATTGACCAATTTTATAAACTTTGCCAAAATTATTAATGTATTTTTTTTCCGTTAGTAAGTAAAATATAAGGTATAATTATGCCAGGTGGAGTGATATTTTTTATTATAATTTTTTTTAGGTGGAGTGATATTTTTTACTACTCCATCCATCCGCTTCTAAGGTATTCATTTTACTATTTTTGGCGTCCGCTTCAAAGGTATCCATTTTTCCTATTTAGTAAAAAAGTACATAATATGGTCCACCACTTTCCTCTAATGCAACTACTCATTTTACATATAATAATAATACTCCATAATCTACGTGCAATAAGTAAGTGGATACCTTAGAATCGGACGGAGGGAGTATAATTTTTTTTATAGGTAAATATTAATTGTTAGTGGTTCATTTTCTCCAAGCCTCCTTATATCTCCCCTCTAATTTGAAAATTGAACCTGTGTCGCTCACTTTAGTGAGGAGTCCAGTCACCAGGTGAGTTATTTTTTACTATAAATATATTAGAGATTGTTTGGGAAAATATCACATTTGGTCCCATAAAAATTCTTTCAATTCAATTTTAGTCCCGTAGGAATTCACTGATCACATA
Source organism: Pogostemon cablin (assembly GCA_023678885.1). Lineage (NCBI taxonomy): Eukaryota > Viridiplantae > Streptophyta > Magnoliopsida > Lamiales > Lamiaceae > Pogostemon > Pogostemon cablin. Next base: position 18,704,564 of record CM043012.1, read on the forward strand.
TCTAACGGTTTTAGTCTCATAAGAATATTATAATCATACTTTTTCTAAAATTTTCATCCCAAATTAACTTATATTATTATAAACTACCAAATTTATATTATTTTCTGTCTTTCAATATAGACATAGTCCATTACGAAAATTCTCCTCTATTTTTTCTCTCAATAAATATTGTATTAGTTTTCTTTGGGATTATTTTTGCAAATTATGAAATCAATCTGCAAGTTGTCATTTTGGTCTTGCTAACGGTTCAGAATATTTTGTTAACTATTAACAGATTTTGATAAAAATTTCCTATGAAACTAAATCTGCCAGTGTTGGAACCTTTTTGGCATTGAGCAATTCTTACGAGACTAAATCTGAACTTACCTGATTATTTGTATTGAGAATTTTTATTATTTAAAAAATATAGATAAAATTAATAATGAGACAAACCGATTAAAAAATGTGAAAATTATATTGTATCGCAAGAGTAATAACTTTTTAATTAATTGATTACACATTATAATCTTCTGCTGATTAAGATTTAAAATAAATATGATATATTAAAAAAGAAGCAAAATAATCTACTCATTAAGAAGAGAGTGGTTGCATAGAAAAAAGAACAAATAATAAGAAGCCAATTTCTTTGAATTTATTGTACCCACTACCAACTACAGCTTTTAAAGATATATTCTACACATATGATTTAATCCTTTCTATAATATCTATGTTCTTCACCATCTTCTCTTTTATCTCACATTAAATTTATATAGTTTACAAAGGTATTATTATAATTAAAAATATTCAAATCAACATTGAGCTTCTAATCTCTCGATATCGTTAGGGTTTCATGACCAAATAAATAACATCGTTAAACAAATCTTATTCTGACATTCTATGAGACAATTTTTTTTCTTTTCCAATCACTATTAAACAGGGCAAGACTAACATATTTAAGCTAAGTGGAAAAATTCATACTCCCTCTATTTCTATTTTTCCGTACTTTTACTCGTTTGAATTCATTTGCTTTTTTTTTTTATAATTTATTCTTTATTTTTAATTTACGGTTAATAAAATATCATATATATTTATTTCAATATATATTACACATTTTAAAAATGTTTTATTAGTGATTTCCATACATTTTTCATAACTTTTTTAAAGATTTTTTATATTCAATAAAAACTTTTTGAAGATTACTAACTAGCTAGTAGGATGTCATGTCACATGTGATAAATTAGTATGATATATACTATGCTATTCTTTTGATATATTTTTTGCGCCATTATCACGTATAATAATTAAAAATATTATAATATCTTTTGCGCCACTAGTTGGCATTTCAACATTTATATGTGACAAAAACTTGTGTATTTCGGGGTCATATCGTACGTTCATACTCTTTAGTATTAAATAATATATAATTTAATAATTTAATAGTACTAAAAAGTATGAGCACACGGTATGTCCGAAACACAAAAGACCAACTCTTATATGTGAATGACTTCGGATATATTTCAAAGATTGAAATAGAATAATATAGCCACACCCGTAAAAGGTAGATGATTGTAAGTACCATCGATTTTACAATAATTGTTTTTTCTTTTTCTTTTGAAAATCAGTTGAAAAAGTGTGACATTTTGCGTAACAAACATTATACTACATGACAAATTAATTAATATTCATCTAAAAAAGATTAATTTTGTATATACTAAATTTACGAAGGCTAATAATTTGTCGTTAAAAAAATATTAATATACTCCATCTGTCCCTTAGTAAGAGTCTCATTTATTTTTGAACACGTAGATTAAGAAGTATTATTATTTAATGTGTAGTGGACAGTTGTATTAGTGAGTGTGTAGGCCCCATGTTTTAATTATATTAGTGGGTGTGGGTGAGTCTCATATGTCCAAAAAAATAATTGAAATCCTTTGGGTGAGACAATCAAAATGGTAAAATGAGACTCTTACCTAGGGACGGAGGGAGTATGTTAATGTGAAAAAGTGACAATTTCAAATTTGATTATATTTTTATTGGATAAAACTTGTGTGCTCCAGGTACCATACGCCTAAATACTATTTAAGTATTAAATGATATATCTTTTAATATAAGGATGTGTAACTTTTATTTTCTAAAAAAAAATTTTTTTAATGAAAATGTATATTATTTAGGATAAAATGTTGTACTCTTATTAATTAAAGTGTATATCATTTAGAACAAAATGTTGTATTCTTATACACTTTGTACATGGGACATAAGAGACCCGACTCTTTTTAATTTAATCTAAAGTAGTTTTAATTATACAATATTTTAATAAATATTTAAAAATTAGTTAAAAATTTGATACAATTGAGTTAACCAACTTCGTAAATTTCGAATATTTTAATTGTGGCGAGAACAACACTTTTTGACACCCGTAGGTTGCGGTGTTATATTCTTCCCTGCCACTATATATTATTTTCAGTCAGAAAAGCCTGCAATATATAAAATTTGTGGTGTGCTCTCTGACATTTCATTTCATGCATAATAATTAAGAAAAAAAAGGAGAAAAAGAGTGAAAAATTAGTTCTACTTCTACCACTTCAATTTTAGGCTGCTGAGTGCTGTCTATCTATACATCTCCTTAATTAACAAAAAAAAGAAAAGAAAATTAAAATAAACCTAGTAAATATATAATACTTTTGAGACAGTCGACGGCAGTTTTCGACGGCGGCTAGGGTTTTATTCTTGGCGGGGGCGCGCCAGCCAGAGTGAGCTGAGGGCGCGAAGCCGATGAAAGTATTCGGCGATGGCTAGGAAACACCTGGCGGCTTGGGGGGTCGTCAGGATCTGGTGCAACCGGTGCAGGGTCTGGTGCCTCAGATTGTCCGCCTGTAAGTCAAAACTTGTATTTTAATTTTTTTTTTAATTTTCGAATTATAAATTGAAATTATTGAGAATTGGTCGTGTGTTACAATTTACAACTCACCATGAGTGTATGTTGACTTTTTATGGTTTTGATTAATCAATTATATCTACTTCTTCTACTTTGAAATGATTTAATATGTATGAAATTCGTGGTAGGTTTAGAAATTAGAATAATGTGGGACTATTATTGATGATTTGATTGTTTAATTGATTATATATATGTGTTATTTGATAATTTGATGCGTGTCAAATTATTTGGTTCAACTCAATACCTCGTCTATTATCTAATCGTAATTTGATTTGAAATTTTATAAGAGCGTGTATGCGTTTAAGAAAACCTCTTATCAACTCAATTTTAACTATATCTACACATCACCATATTTGTTTTATTTTATTTAAATTACATTAATTAATTAGTTCATTTTTAAGTACAACTCCCACACATCTATCTATAATGAAGTATGAACTATATATAATAATTGGCTGAAAAATAGACATACACGTTGTATTACTCAACACGGGATGTCAAGCGACACTTTTGTATAATATACATGTGCTACTTTTTGAATGACTGACATATGATCAAAATAAGAAATCTAAACTCTTGTCTCTAGGATTTGTGTTTCTGTATTAACTTAGGATGTAGATTCAATTTTCTTTTATATGTGTTATTCATCCAATAAAATAACATAAAAAGAATATTACACTAAAGTGTTATTGGAAATCCATACTCTTAATAATAAATATCTTAGGCTATGTCTGTTATTGGTTTACTTAAGTTTTTAAAATCATCTATATATCCGTTTTAGCAGAGCTTTTACATCTCCTCTTTTGTAAATAACAAAGGAAGTGTGAAAGTTCTACTGAGATAGAGAGAGTATTAATTAGTGATTTCTTACACATATCACTACATATTTCTTGTACACTGATTTTTAATATAAAGTTAAAAACATATCATATCATAACTTAAAACAAAAATAAATTATCACTAAATAAAAATTTCAAAATCTATATAAAATCTCACTCAAACATAGTCTTAAAAAATTGCCATGCATGAGGTGACTATTGATTGCTTGATGGGTGGTCTTTAAAATTGTGTGGATGGTTTAAGTGAGAAATATAAATTGTAAAAACAAAGAATGATAAATCAACATATATATACGTTAGAAATGGTTTGAGCTTCTAATTATTACATTTTCTTTTTCGTTTTTTGATATAAGAAAAAAATGTTTAATCTACAATGTACATTAACATATTTATAATAAAATTAACTTAGAGATTCAGAATTTCTATCTAATTATACTGTTATTAGCATGATCACATATTTACATTGATGTGGGTTAACTATTAAGAAAATATAAGCAGTGTATATTTTATTAATTTAATTTTTATGGAACTAAACCAATAATAATGTAAGTATATCACATTTTATATTATTAGCATGGTCAATTTGGTGTGGTTTAAGTCAAAACGGTTAGAAAGTGACATCACACATGATGGGTCTGATATCTCAGTGATAAGGATATTTTTGTCCCACCACTATTTATGGAGTGTCATAACTGATATTGAAGTTGGAGCATATATGCCTTCTACTTCACAGAAATTCATGCACCATTTATGCATGAATTATAACACCTTCTACAACCCCACCCCACATGCACCCACCCACCCCATTTCCCTCTATATATATTTTCTTTTATAATCTTTGTTAACTTTGAATGTCTCATGAAGCTCAAATTTTAGTATAAACTGTTATAATATATACTCCCTCCTGTCTCATAGAAGTCGACACGTTATACTTTTATGGGACAAATGGAGTATATATTATATTGAAGAGAGAAATGTGTACGTACTTGTCGGACGAAGCCTTCTAGGGTGGAGAGCTTGTTAATGGCTAGGGCCATTTGAGCCATGTACGAATTCATGTTCGGTGGGAGGGTGAGTGAGTCGGAAGCTATTGTTTCGGAGAGCGAATTCGTGAGAGATTCGAGTCCTTGTGAGAGTGCTTCTTCAGCCTCTTGAGTTGATTGTTGAAGTCCACATATTCCCAATAATTGTTGCTCCGTTAGTGGCTCAATTTGGTTCAAAATGATCTGCAATTTCAAGAAATTGAAATTTTTGATCATCAATATTTTAAGAAATTTCACTATTGTGTTGATTGATTTTACTCAAATAAATTGCATGTCTTTTGAAATTATAAAACTTTGATATATATAGATCAAGATTTATGGGACATGGGGGTGGGGTGGGGAGGGTAGTAAAGGAAAAGTTTGATGAATTAAAGGGAAATAAGGCGTGCAAGAATGAACACACAGAAACACCAAAAAGTGTGTGTATCCAGAATGAGTAGTACCAGACATATGCTTTATGGGCTTGTTGTGAATAAAACCTAACATCAGGCCATAACTGGCAAACCAACATGATACCTATTATGTCATTATTTCCCACACTCATTAATTATCTAATTAATTCCCTCTAAACCTTATAATTAATTACATTTTCAAGAATAAAACTTGGTATTAAGGTTTTCATGATGTTTACGACAAAACAAACCTTGATGAGCTCCGATGGTCGGAAACCTCCCATCCACATGAAGCAACGCTCGGCCGGAGTCTTCCACATGCCGGAGACGAGATGAAAGACATCGGATTTTGCTATCATGCTCTTCAGATTCATTATCTGATCATAATGTGCCAAGCTGGTGTCCACGAAAACCCGGAGCTCATTCTCCGGGAGATGTTCGTGGACGGCGTTCCGGAGCTCCACCATCAAGCGGTGGTGCTCCTCCAGCCACCGAGCATACTCCAGATCAAACAAAGCCGTGTCTGCATTTAATTAATTAGTTTATTTTTATGTAATTAATTTATATAAACCTGCCAAAAATCATTGGAAAGTTTGGAGGAATATTTGTATCTATGTCACCAGATGCATTGACAAAATGTCCGAAAAATATTATGAATTAGTTGACTTCAAATTATGATTAATTATTTAATTAATTATGTGTACCTGAGTTCATGTTGCTCATTGCAACAGGAAGGCCTTGGTCTCCTCCTAAATTAGCATTTCCTCCTAAAAAAAATCCCTAGTACAAAAATACATATAATTATTTTCATTACTCAATTAATATTATTAATGTAGATTATTAAAATAATAATTATTCTTACTTGGGATCTAGCTCTTTGTATTTCTTGCTCTAATTGTGTAAGTCTGACTCTACTTGTCTCCAGCTGCTGAACATAGGCCTGAAATAATTCAAGAATGGAGATTAATTATTAATCTGATTAATTAAGTGATAATTAATCAATAATTAAATGATGATTAATTAATACTAGTATTATTTCATGCCTTTTTCCTAAGCCTGCTTTTTCTAGCTGCCTCTCTATTTTGAGCAAGCCTCCTCAAAGTCTGTAAGAAAATCAAGAATGGAGATTAATTACTCAAAAAGAAGGTCCAAAAAAACATATCTGTGCGTGTGGGTTGAGAGATCAGAAACATGCAGGTGTGGGAGAAATTATTATTACTATTATTTTTTTAATTTTAGAAAGAAAAAAATATTAAAAAAAAAAAACCTTGGGATCTGGTGTTTTTGGTCCTTCTTGCTCAGAACTTGAGGTAGGGCCTTTGCGGTTTCCCTCACGCTGCCATAACAAAGAAAGCAACAACAACAGATAAACCAAATTCTTTAATCACAAAAAAACACCAAAGTACAATATCTCACTTAACAAGAATCTTTCTATATAAATACACATCTAATTATATGTATATTAAAATCGATCATCTCTATCAAATGTAATATTTTATGTCCTTACCTTAACTGCTTTGGCTTGTTCCGAAGCAGAAGCAACATCTTTCCTAGGGTTAGATAATTCCATCGACGGCTCAGATGATCTCTTCGACCCACTGCTTGATGGAGAAACTAATCCTGTACTTGCCTACCAAATTTAACAAACCCATTAGCTAATAATTAATCTTTTCTTATTTATGATGATTAATTAATAATCATAATTAAAGAAAAAGAAAGTTTAACTGTTTTGTTTTGGTGGTACCTTTGATGGCTCTACATGCATGGGTTGTGAAGGGAAAATGTTGAGAGTTGGTGGTCTCATCCCAGAATTATTTTCTGCAAATAATGATGTAAGAGAATTATTATTGGAATAAATAAAATTAAAAAAAAAAAAAGTGTTGCATACTTTATCTGACATGATAATAAGAGAAGAGAAAAGTGATGGGTGTTTAAAAGAAAGAAAAGGATGAATTAAGGCAAGAATCAATCTGTGTTGTTTGTAGTACAATCAGGGTTCGCAGAAATCCATGTATCAGAGGTCTGTTACATGCCGTGGACCCAATTTTCAGATCATTATTTCTTTGAATTTTAATTAATTTTCCATCTGGGGAATAATATATCTGGTCAAAAGAAACTAGTACAATCAATCAACGACGTTGATCTCTTCACACTTTCTCCATGACCCTCAAACATCTATTCCCCATGAGAATCTCAAAAAAAAAAAAAACATTTGGATTTCAATTTAATTAATTCTGTAAATAAAAATAAAATGAAATAACAAGATCTTTACGCCTGTGTTCTTGATCTTGGCTGTCCAAATACAAGAATAGAGCTTGATCCAATTCTCCAAGGTCGTACGCCCCTGAATCACTGCTTCTGTATAACACAATTAACAAACACAGTACTAATTATCAAGCTTCAATTAATTATCTCAAAAAATTAATTAAAAAATAATAATAATTACATGTTGTAGCTTCCTCCACCAGGAATGGCAGATGATGATGAAGATGAGTGCATCATGCCAAATGATATCTGATTGTTGTGTTGATTTTGTTGATGATGCTGCATCTGATGATCCAATATTTCTTTGTAATGAGTGTTTTTATTGGAAGCCATGAGAGAGTAGGTGAGATGAGCTGAGAGAATAGTAGTACTGCTCTAAACCCATATACTTATTTCTCAAACTGCATATTTTTCATCACTTTGAAAAATCCCAGATCACCATAATCAATACACATACATACACACAAAAGATGGATAGTGGAGTACTATACTATATGTAGATAGAGAGAGAAAGAGGAGAGAGAGAGAGAATTGAGTCGGTTATGGTGTAATTGAAGAGTTAGGGATTTGATGGGAGGATAGAAAGAAAGAATTGAATGCAATGAAGCAAAAGACAAAGACTATATTAAGGTTCCCATCTTTCTCTGAAAATCAAGAAGACTTTCTGCAAAAATATAATAACAAAAACAAATACTATTTTTCTTTTTCCTTTTTTTTTTTTAAAGAAAAGAAAACCCCATTTTTCTTCTCTCTTTAATTAATTCTCTAGTTTTGGTGGGTACTGTTTATAGAGCTATCTGTCCTATGAAATCAAACACTTTTTTAATTTTCTCTCTCTAAAACCGTACCACTAGTTGGATTAATCCATTAAAAAACTTTCTTAGAGAGAGAAATGTTTGAAAAAAAAATAAAAAGGGCTCATGCGATGAATGTCTTAATGAGAACGCCGCAATGGAGTTGGGTTCCTTGTCCGATCTTCTCAGCTTGTGAATTGACTAATATGCACTCTCTCTCTCTTTCTCTTTCATCATGTATTTATATCTAATGTTTTTACTGTTGACATTTTCATGCAGGTTTTTTCCCAAATGTACAACTGTTGAATTCGCCAAAAGGACATTACTTCGGACAATTTCTTTCACTTATAAGATGTCTATAACCTCATACACTCCCATGATAAAAGTGAAATGTTGCATTGAGGGTATGATTATAATAATGAAGCAAAAACTATTTCTTTTTAGTTCGAAGATGATTTGAGACCATCATAATTAAGTCAAGAATGTGTACATGTGTGTTGAGAATTTACATGAATTAATGCGAAGAAAATAATTGTTTCCACTGTAAAACTGTGAATTTTCAAAATTATTTGCTTCATCTCAAAGCTTCAAATAGCTAGTAAAAATTTGTGTAACACCAATTTGTAGAATTAGCGGATAAGAGGTGGTGGTATTTTTAATAAAAAAAATTATAATCGATGAAAAATAACAATCATTCAATTTAAATATTTTATGAGCAATTCGTGAAAAATAATACCTGATTAAGAAAAATTAAATAATCTTATGTGAAATTGTCTTAGTCTCTCCCAAGACTTACATGAAAGTAATTATTTATATTAGAGTGATCTGATTAAATATTAAATGATAATTCTTTATACCAACTTAAACTTTTAGATCATTTATTATGAAATCAGAGTTAAAGCCAAATGAAGATTTAGAGTTCACCACTACCCACCATTTAAAAATCTAACGTGCTAGGCTTGAGTCAAATTGACCCACATGCATGTGTAGGGTGTGTTAGAATGACCAAATTAATTATTAAATGATATTTCTCTCTACCGACTTATTTCCACACATGAGGGGAGTGTTAGAGCGACTTGCTTAATTATTAAATGATATTCTTTTCTACCCACTTCTTTAAAAATTCTATGTGATGTGCTTTAAGTTTTTATATTATATAAAAATGGAGTAAAATTTATATCAATTCAACTCACTTATATATATATATATATATATATATATATATATATATATATATATATATATATATATATATATATATTCCCTCCGTCTCAGTCTAAAAAGGTCATTTTTCCATTTTGGTCGTCTCACTCAAAGAGTTCCTTTTCCTTTTTAACACACATGGGACCCACACACATTCTCTAATACAATTAAATGTTGGGACCCACACTCCTACTACTAATACAACTACATAATTGCACTCCTCTCTATCAATTTATTTAAAATTCCACGTGCTACACTTTAGTTAAATTGATACGTCTACACGTGAGGGGACGTGTTAGAGTGGCCTGATAAAATATTAAATTATATTCCTTCTTACTAGCTTAAACTTTTTAATGAAGTGATTATTTATAATTTTAAAACATCCATAAATATAAATATTTATTAAATTATTAAAGTGACCTAATTAATACTCCCTCCAGCCACTTGAAAGGTAATCGTTTGTTTTTTGCGCATGGATGAGTATTATTATTATATGTAAAGTGGGTAGTTGTATTAGATGGAAGTGGTGGGCTATATGATGTACTTTTTTACTAAATAAGAAAAATGAATACCTTTGTAGTGAACGTCCAAAATGGTAAAATTGATACCTTATAAGTGGCCGGAAGGAGTATTAAATAATAATCATCTCTAATTTAAATTTTTTAGATGAGGTCTTATTTATCAAATTAAAAATTCCCAAATATAAATATTTTGAGAATTGGTATGTTATCTCATGAGTTAAAAATCAACATGTTTGGTTCAATATATTTCAAAGTATCATGCTACCAATTAAAAGACCATATATATTCAATACTCACGTGCGTTCAACGTTATTATTTCATCCAAAATTAATAAATAAAAATTTATGTAAATTACACAATCATTGAAATGCATGATTGAATATATTCTTTAAATTTTACAGTGTAATTTCCAAACGTAGTCTAATTTTTGGAGGATAAGAAAATTTTCAACTCCCCTAATAATAATTAGAATAATTTGTATTTTTCCTCCAATGATAATATTAACGTAATTAATAAAATAATTAATTATCGTAAGCATTGCAATTAATTTCCTAGGATACAAGTATGCTTGCACTTAAGGGGCATACGTGTAATGGGGAATAGCATTGAGCTGGATAGCGTACAAGATTATATTTTTAGCTAACTCAATGTTTCTGATTTTTAAGGTAACTTTAAGTCTTTAACTAATCAACACACATAAAATGACTGTCATACTGTCTGCTGTCTACTTAACTTTGGACCACTATACGTAATTTTCTTCATAATATATAATATCTATATGGACTATTTATAATGTGTCACATCCTAAATTTTTCTTAATAAAAAAAACTTAACTTTTATTAAATCATTTGAGCGAAGCTTAAAGGAAAATAAGTATTTAAGAAGATTTGAATTTCTATTCAATAAAAGAATTTTGAAATAAATGCATAAGTTTATTAGTCTCATATTAAAATAAAATTGATGCCTTTAATTAATTTGTGCTAAGCATCATCCAATCCCACCACGTCAGCTTCATCTGAAAAGGGGAGAAGATAAAGGGGTGAGCGAAACCACATCTCAGTGAGAAATCACTACTTATCAAACCAAACATCAAACAACCATAATTAAGCCACATAATTACCTCAACCACATTATAATACTTTACTTATTCATCTTCTTATAAATATGTTCCTCTTCATATAGGTCATAAGACCCCTCCTTTAGGTCCAGGAGACCTCCTCTTTTATAAGCCACGTAATTACCTCAACCACATTATAATACTTTACTTATTCATCTTCTTATAAATATGTTCCTCTTTATATAGGTCATAAGACCCCTCCTTTAGGTCCAGAAGACCTCCTCTTTTATTAGGTTCATAAGACCTTCTCCTTTATAAATGTCCATAAAACCTAGGTACATAAGACCTCCTCCTTTATTGTCTAGAAGACATATTTTTCTTTCACGTCTCATAAATTTTATATATAGGATTTTCAATATATAATAAGAACTCAAATACCTTTACATATCCGTAAGACATATTTACTTTATAATCCAAATATCTAATTTAATAATATACTTCATAATATCACATGAACTCAAAATCATCGCATATAATACTCAGTAAAAATAAGTAAGAAATCCCTCACCCCCTTTCTTTTAGGAAAAGGAAAAGTGGAGATAATGGATAAATCCTACATTGCATAAATTGGATACCATCGGATACTAAGTTATGTATCAAATATATTTTATAATAATAATATCCATCATCATAAATCCTTAATAATAATATTATTAATTATTATAATATCTTGTAAAAATATCATGGAAAGAATGTCTATGATATAAATATAAATATAATTATATATTAATGAGAGAATTATTAATAGATACGTTGATATAGATATTTTATAAATAATAAAAAGTACAAGTATATATTTATTTATATTGAAAATTAAGGTTATTACATAATGTATATTCAATTTATATAGTACTAAATTTTAACTACCTCAATTACTTTTTACAGTGGTTCTGTAATTTCATCGCCGCCATTTATTAATTAATTAGTGATGATTGATGATATTTTTTCATATACAAAATGATTATTAGATGTAATAAAAGAAATTTTTAAAGAAAATCGATAAGTATCATTATGAGTACTAATAGTAATTTGGAGTTCAAAAGTTACAAGATGTCAAATAACATAACATCTTAGTGAAGAAAGATCCCAAATTATTTACAATATATTTTGGAATTACTATATCAATCTAAAATTGAGAAAGCATTTAGTGGCATATAGGGGTACAAAACCCCCTATCCATCCAAAAAAAAAAAATAATAAATATGTACGTGTATAAATATTTGTATATTGTATCCCAAATTATTAATTTCAATGCAAATATATACTCAATTTATTACTATTTTTATAAATTTATAATATAAATTCATGATAATAATGTTTTAAATTACTTTTTATAAATAAAAATTGGGTTAATTGCAAAAAAAAAATCACGAACTTTACTACTATTACAAATTAATCCCCACTTTTGAGAAATTGCAAAAAAACACTACCTTTAACTATTGTTGCAAAATAAACCCAATTTGTGACTAAATGTATGAATTTTGTGACTAAATGTATGAATTTTTTTGTGCGTTTTGCAACAATACTTAAAGGTGGTGTTTTTTTGCAATTTCTCAAAAGTAGGGATTAATTTGCAATAGGTGTAAAGTTCGTGATTTTTTTTTGCAATTAGCCCATAAAAATTCGATGGTGTCAACAATAATTATAATTTTGAAGTGTTGATTTATTTATTGTACGATTTTTAATTATATATCAAATACTCCCTTAGTCCTTCTAATTTTCACATTTTTCTTTTGATCTGTCTCAACACTTTAATACGTTTTTAATACATCTCAATAATACCAATTTTTTTTACACAAATCTCAATAATTTTATACATGTTTTCATTAAATTATCTAAAATACTCATTTTTTACACGCTTCTCAATAACTTTACACATTTTTAAACACAATTTTTTTTAATTCCCACACACAAAAATATGTGTATTACTTATGGAAATAGAAGGATTAATATTTTTATAATTACATGTCATACCCAAAAATTTATTTTGGATCCTCCACTAAAAGCATTGATATACTAATATGCAGAGAAAATGCAACATAATTTTATTCTAATTTTCTCGAACTTATTTTTCAATTTGGTTTTAACATCTTTAAAATTGGTTTACATGACCGAATGCAGTCTATAATGTTTTTTTTTTTTCGTACCTAGCGCGCTGAGCGGTGTAGGAATTAAGTGCATAGTTGGATCAGAGGTGTGATAAAAAAATAATTTAAATATTAAATTATCTATAGCGAGTAATTATAATTTTCTAACTATGGGTTCTTTTTTCCTCATTGCCTACATGTCGTGCAAGTAATCCTGCAGTAATCGTGCCAGTATCAATAATATTAAGTGAAAGATGATGCAATTAATTCTGATGAATATCATGGAGTTGAAACAATTTTAACTTTCAGTAAATATATATGTATATATTATTATATTAGCGTCTTTAATTTGATGGAGTATATGAGTAGAAAACTTAGCTATAAATCAATATGGACGCATTTGTGGACTTGGCTACCATGTCGAATAATGCTCTTAATTTAAGGATGACATGAAAAATTGGTTCGGCATGTCCATCTAGCGGGTCTAAACCGTTAAATTCGGGTGTGGGTTGAAAATAGAAGAGAGTTGTTACTTGGTACCAAACTTCGTCGTTTTACGGGTTCGGTATCCAGTATGATTACACCTAATCCATACCCGATTTAGTATCATTCACATAATGGATGTTTGATTAATACGTGTGCGTTAATTATATTTATAAATGTATTAAATAAGATGTGAGCAAGGATATTTTATTAAATTTATATGAAGTCATAATTAACTCATAACTTAATATATCAAAATTGATTGTCCTATTTCAACTTTAGTCATTTTTCATTTGCAATTCTTAATTTTAATTCTTTTTTTGTCCGCTTTAAATTATTTTTGTCCAAATTTAGTAATTTTCCAAAATTTAATTATTTTTTTGTCCAAATTTAGTTATTTATGTTAATAAAATGTCCAAAATTGATGATTCGAAAGTGTATAAATTTTGGACTAAAATTGAATACAAAAGAACTTGATTTTGAAAAAATGATTAAAATTGGATCAAAATGAGTAAAACTGAATAAAAAATTATCAAAACTAAGAATTGCAAGAAAAAAAACTTAAGTTAAAATTTGTCATACCTAATTAATTTTGATATTTACCCAATTATAAATCATAGAATTATATAATACGAACTCAATATTAATCTAGTGTAATTCAATTCAATCCAATAGTTGCACATCTAAATCCTGATCGAGTTATTCTCAAATCATAGGTCCGGATCATTCCATGACCCGTATACGTATTGGCATATTATCCCAAATTTCTCTTCATTTTATTTATTTATATTTCATTTAAAAACATTATTATGAATAATGTGTTGTATATATATTTCTTTATTTAGTTAATTTCTATAAAAAGTAAACAAAAAATAATAAAAAAATCATATATTTGCAATTAAATTAAATTAGTACATTTACGTAGGTGTATTTTATAAGAAATATATTAATAATACTCATTATAGCAACATTATCATTAAAACTTTTCACAACGATTTCCTTTTTTAATAGTAATACTTTTTATTAAAGATTTGTTTATTTTTCATTTATACTAGGAATTATTAATAAAATAGTTTACTTTACATTCTTAATTGATTATTATATAGTAATATTACAATTAGATTTATATATTCAATTGCTTGTGGAAGCCAAATGTGAGATCAGGATGGTCTTAATTACACAAGTTTTCACGGTGAATGAGTAAAATAAAATTTAATATGAAATACATTTATATAAATACTGAAATAAATATATTTATTGCAGTAGATTAGTATATCCATTAATTACATGCATTTTTCCATATTATATAATCTAGCTTGAAGATTAATAATGATGTCACTCTGGCTATAAAGAAGTTAAATTACACAGAAAAAAACAAGTTATTTGAAATGTTCATGGGAAGAGTGTATGCCCATTTTCAGCAAAACAAAGAGTTTTATTTAATTTTAATTTTCAAGTAAAAAAGGAAATAATGAATGCTTCACCCTTGACAAGATTGAAATTGGAAGAAAATAAGATATACCCATGTACTGATGATTTGTGACTTCTTAAGCAAATAAGTATACTGAAAAGACTTATGATACAGGACTTCATGTTTAGATTTTTATTTTAATGCAATGCACAAATTAAGCTTCTTGTCACGTCCTACTACTTTGCCCATCACCCTTGCATTGCCTTTGTGTAATATTCGTGAAAACTCACAAACTCTAACTATATTAACGTATCCGCAAGTGAGTATAAATGAGACGGGTTGAATCTAGTAGTGTCAGGGTCGAATTCAACTCGATTAAAAAATTAGAACATCGAAACTTGATTTAAAGACACATTATAAAAAAATTATTTTTTACAAATGGAATATTTTATTGATAAAAACCTTAATTTCATTGTTAAATTAGTTTATCAACGAATTAACGACATTTGTTGTAATTTTGTGGTAAAGTGGTAGTTCGTAAATTTTTAGCAATGAAAATTCAATTTCATTGATAAATAATTTTGTTGGTAATCTGTTGCTAATAATTACAGTGACATATAATAATTCCGTTGGTAAATAGCAATGAATTTTATTCTATTGGTAAAAATACAATAAATTCGTTGACATTCCGTTGCTAAAAAAAATATAATTTTTGTTGACAATCTGTCGCTAAAAAAGAGTTTTTCAAGTGTCGATCGAGCTCAATTTTGAGAACTTGAGCTTGACTCGAAATAGAATTCGAAAAAGTCAGATTGGAGCTCGACTGAATAATTTGCATAAAATTAATAAAACAATTAAATAAGTATTTATTTAATTAAAAAGAAAAAAAAATAAAATACTAGTATTGAATATAAGAAAAGATAAACGATCAATAAAAATAGTTTGACGTATTTGAAAGCTAGGCGTACGAACTAAAAAATTTCAAGAGAGAAGATAATTAATTAAATAAAATAAAAATGATGAGAAAATAACTGTAGTTAATTGTTATGGTAATAAAATTTTAATCGAATATGATTGATACGTATCTTGGCAAATTACCCACTCAACCTCCCCTTTCAAGATAGATTTTTATGTTGAATAAAAATTAAAATGTGGTTGGAATAATTTTGGATTAGGTAAATGTACCTGCAATTTTCTTATTTTAATATGTAATTATTTAATATGGAAGATTAAGGTCATAATATAATGCCAAATCGAGCAGCTAAAATATTTTCACCTACTCCTAATTGCCCGAGTCGATGATTTCCTTCAAATTAATTCTTTTTTTTTTCATCATTTTTATTTTTTTAATTAATTGTCATAATATATACGTACGGATGAAATACTATTACATTATTAAATTAAATTTACTGAAATATATCAGATATATTTATTCATTATTAATTGTAGAACTTTCAACATATGACCAAATAAAATATATAATAATAAAAGAAAAATTGGAAATTTAACATTAAACTTTTTATTACAGGATATAAAATTGAATTTATAATACATTAATTTAAATTTTATATAAATAAAATATTTGAATAACATATTATTAATAAATTTCATAATAATACAACGAAATATCAACAACAATGTTCAGATATCCGAATCATGAAATATGAGATTTAAAAATTCAAATGGGATTTTCTAATAAAAAAATAAATACCTAATAAATAAAATGAAAAGTAAACTAGCTAGTCATTTTATGTCTATATTCTAGAGTATATTTAGGTCACCAAATCTTTGTTTTTCATTAAAGAATCCTTCATTACACAGTCAATGTAGGTTTTTTTATTTATTTTATTTTATTTTATTTTATGGGTTATTGTATTAGTCAAACACACAATCATTGTATTGGAGAATCCATATGGTTTTATTCAAATTTTAAACAAAATAAACTAAGCACGCCTGCCTTTTTTTTAAAATAAAAATTAATAAATTAAATATTTTATGCACAAAATATGTACATCTATGGATATTCCGGAAATAGTATGAAATTAAGTATTACTTCAAGAATAGTGAAATCAAATAACATCAAGAAAAACATAAAATCGATTGTTATTATTATTATTTTTAATAAAAAATCTTTACATTGAAAAAAAAAATCTTATGTTTCACTTTTCATAATACCAGATATTTTCCATAGCTAATATTTGTGTGACTCTTAATTGATGAAAGGTAATAATCATGAAAGTAAAAGATATTGTATAAATAATCTGTAACCAAAAATGATTCGCATAATTCATGTGGCTATTTTTCTTTATTTTTATCTTTTCTTCTTAGGAAACATAATTATATATATGATGATAGAATTTTGGGCGATATGATTTGATTATGCTATTAGTAAAGGAACACTGTTGATGGATAAAATAATTTTAGTGGTAAATTATATTCTATAGGCATACGTAAAGTATAAAGCAACATATCCAGATTCAATGAATTATACCCTTTAATTTAGTCCCTTTTCAAATTAATTTTCATAAACCTTCATTAAAAAATCAACCGCCAGTTTATATATTTAATTCATTATGATGGTAATCTATTATTAGCTTTATGTCAACCGTAAACATTTGACACGACTTATTTAACTATGTAATTAATAATTCCTTTTAGACTTTGATTGTTTCTCCTTTAACAAGAAACTTATTATTCCGCATTCAAAATAAAATTATCTCAAATGTATCCTTTGCGTAACTATATATTAGTAAGTTTTGTATTATTTTTTTAATAAAGAACTCATTGTCCTATCTGAAATAAGATGCTCTCATATATTTAAAAAAATAAATAAATTACATAATATAAATCTTGATAACAATTTATTTCATGAACATTTACTCTCTGAATTTTACTAATTTACTTCCAAATTAACAATCGTATTAATTAAATTTATAAATTATAATGATGTAGTATGTTTTCATGTTTCTCATAGATAAGAAAATTAATATATATATATATATATATATATATATATATATATGATTTCGTATAATGTCAACAAAATTAAGGAGTAAAATATTATTATATATAAGACCGATTGCACAGTTTTCTGAAAAGTACTAATTTTAGTACATGTTGGGATTAAATTGATATTGCATGTGACAATATTAGTTCAAAAGTCGCAAATTTTCCATATAATAAATTAATAAATTTATGTATACTAGCTAGAATTCCATCTCTTTTTTAATTATTTTTCAAGAAACATCTCCAAAGTCCCCCTATAAACCCCACCCCACCCCACCCCACTATGGCCATATAACAAATTTTCCATTTAAAGGCGAATTTTCATTTGTATGGAGTCTTAAAAATGATGAGTGAACGTCTAAAATGATAAGTTTGATTATATGGAATTTCATTAATGGATGTTTTTACGGAATTCACACTAACGGGGTGAAATAAAAAATGTTTTAAAAAATAATGAAGTTGTATGGTTATTTAAGGGGAAATTGTAATTTCAAAACATTAGTTTAGGAGGGTTTGAGTTTCTAAAACATTATATTTGTCAGTTATCAATAAGTAACATTATGTCTTAATTTTTGCAATTAAAGTACAAATTAGGCCAAATTAAAATTTTCAGTTCAATTGCATGTTTTCTTTGCATGAGAATGTGGCGGTGACAATTATTAACATAAGAAGTCCTATTTATAGGATTTAATGTGAAAAAAGAAAATAAAAGAATTAAAAGAAAGTGTAATTAAACACGGAAATTTAATTTAAGCCTAATTTACTTTTTTTAATTGTGAAAATTAAGATATAGTGTTAAATCCGACAACATAATAATATTTTAAAATGCAAACCCCCTTAATTTATTATCTTAAAATTGCAAATTTCCCTATACATTTATCTAGGTATCAAAGATCGACACTATTATACATATATATCATATTAAAACACAAAGAATAAATCATTCATGTGAACGTTTTGAAGATCCAACATGTGTTGGTTTCTTGATGATATTAAACTTTGGTGGGTACAAAACATTAATCTAAATTTAGCAAAGAAACCCTAACTTTGATTAATTTTAATTCCAATTTGGGGTCCAGTTGTTTATATTGTGGGGTAGGGGGCCCCTAAAGATTTTGGGCTAGTAATATGAAAATAAAAATAAAAAAGTAATAAGTGGGATCCAGAAGGCCAGTTTTCCTGGTTTCTATTTATAGAAAATTTTGAAATAATTGGGATAGCATTAGGCCATGGGAATTGTGGAAGAGTGTCTTGTCTCACCCACATTCAATTCAGCCTGACATGACCATTCTTCTTCTTCTCTTCTAGTGCGTCACCCCATTTTCACACAACATTTATATAAATTCCTTTTTATTGTAATTTTAATATAAATTAAATGTGAATATTTATATAGTTTGCAGTGGATTTCCTTGTTCTTGAATTTAGAGGATAATGATTTGATATTTTAAAGGCCCCTTTGTCGGAGTATAAAAGGTATATCAAAAACATTTTGGAGAACTTTTGTTTCTTAAAAATTATATTAATTTTTTTTATCGATTTAATGCAATTGTGACGAGTTGTGAAATATGTATATTGAAATTTAAGTCATATGTATATTGTAGGTTATTTAGCCAATTCAAATATGTTAATTTTAAGGGGATAATATTGGGCAATTTTACAAACTGGCTAAATTTTAAATAGTTTTTTCAATAATTTTAATAATTGATGAATTTTAAATTCAATAAAAATTTATATGAGGGATTATCCCAAAGGACAATTGGTGATGAAGTCCAATCAAATGTCCATAGAGATTGAAAAGACCACGATAAAAGATACCAACCTTTTTATTATTTTTAGATTATTGTTGGAAAATAATTAGATTGGTTATAAATAGATATACAATTAACTGTTTTGCACTTTAGTTGAATCATTTAAAGAAAAATGTGGAACATAGTTGATTTGAAATTATGAGAAAACGTAGTCTCATTGTGAAATCACACACATTTATACTATGGCCAATGTTCATTAATAATGTATTTGAAGTATATATTTATCACTCTTAGTTTATTAAAAGTAAAGTCACCTTTTATAATTTTCACAATAACTATCAATTATTTTTTCTAAAATTTTGTCGAAATTAATTAATGTGCCAAGACTTCATATAGATAAAACATTAAATAAACAATGAATCACGTAAGAGTTGCAGTATAAATTGAAATTCTATTCAAATATTCTATTTTAATCCGTTGTTTTATTGATTTTAGTATATTATTATGTGCATTAAATTTTAATTAAAACGTTACATAATTAAATTAAGATGATCACACAGTATAAATATATGTAAATGAAATAAATAAAGAAGATAAATATTTCAAAACGTCATCTATTTTCAGATCATTTTATAGAGTGCACCTGATCATACATATGGTTTAAAGTGTGTGTGTGTGTGTGTGTGTGTGTGTGTGTGTGTGAAATGAGTAGTGTATATTCTCAAAAATTATTTTATTTAAAGTGTAAGCCAAAAACATCTATAGGAAATCGTATGGGCCAAAATAGAAGATCTTAGCCTAACGTAACATAAGTAATTGGTTATGGGCTTTAAATTATAATCTTTGGGTTAACGAAACCAATTTGGGCCTTGAAAGCCCAAAAGGATTCAATTTAGCCCAGTGTTTATCATTAGTTATGACCCAAATCATTTTCCCCCTATTTTGCAGCAATTGTATATTCGATTTTCAATTTCACAAGCACCTGCTTTTTCTTTGTTAAAAAAAAAATCAGGAATCAACTTTCATATCTAGCTAATTAATTATATTATAATAAAAAAGAAATTATAATTCGCATTCAGTTCAAAGAATATCAGAAATTCGTCCAATTTGATTGCAATTAATTAATATATAAATGAAAAAAAAATAAAGAAATTTAGAAAGTTGAAGTAAAAGTGGAATAAAGATGGTGGAATAAAAAGTATGGATGGAAGCATCTTTACATGAGCCTTGTTCTTCACTCTTTGTTGATTTGCAGTATGATATTAAGGTTTTGAGAGAATAGCATCTCATTTTAATGATCTGATCAGTGCCAAGAATCTTTTAAAGCAAGCTCACAATATTCAAATAATTAATAACTTAAATCAAATACTATATTCCTTGTGTTTGTTTGAATTTTGGACCATATTTTAGCTCCACCATTTCTCTCTCTGTGAACTTATTGAGCATTAGCATAACCAGAAATTAATCAGAAGAAATTAAAACAGTTTACAAGAAGAAGAAGAGAAGGCAAAAAACCAGCTCAAGTTTGGAAAAAGGTGATACTAATCATGCATGCATACATCTTCTTGATTTCTGCTTTGAGATGTTTTGTGATAACAATATAACATGTGTTATGTATATACTTTGGCAAGGCTTGCGATGGCAATCGATTCGTCTTCCAATCGAGAGGAGTTCAAGATCAAGGAAACAAAGCCACAGCTAGGGGAGAGGTGGCCTCATGGTGGTGTTCGTGGTGGTGGAGGTTGGATCACTAGTGAAAGGCTCACCAGCACCTATGATCTAGTCGAACAGACGTATTACTTGTACGTTCGTGTCGTGAAAGCTCAGAACCTCCCTCCTAATCCTGTCACAGGGAACTGTGATCCTTATGTGGAGGTGAAGCTTGGTAACTACAAAGGGAAAACACAGCACTTTGAGAAGAAAACGAACCCCGAGTGGAAACAAGTGTTTGCATTCTCAAAGGAGAAGATTCACTCCTCTGTTGTTGAAGTGTTTGTTAGAGACAAAGAGATGGTGTCAAGAGATGACTATCTTGGAAAAGTGGTGTTTGATATGAATGAAGTGCCGTCTAGAGTTCCGCCGGACAGCCCTTTAGCCCCTCAGTGGTATCGACTCGAGTCTCGTGGAGGTGAATATAAGGTTAGAGGGGAGGTAATGCTTGCTGTTTGGATGGGAACACAGGCAGATGAAGCTTTTCCTGAAGCTTGGCACTCTGATGCTTCCTCTGTTCATGGAGAAGGTGTGTACAGCGTTAGGTCGAAGGTGTACGTGTCGCCTAAACTGTGGTACGTTCGTGTGAACGTGATTGAGGCGCAAGACGTTGAGTCGGAGGACAAGAGTCAGCCTCCACAGGTGTTTGTGAAAGCTCAAGTGGGGAATCAGATACTTAAAACTAAGCTATGTCCAACACCATCAGCTAATCCATTTTGGAATGAGGACTTGGTTTTTGTAGCTGCTGAGCCTTTTGAGGAGCAACTAGTCCTCACTGTAGAAAACAAGGCAAAGACGACCAAGGATGAAGCCGTTGGAAGGGTAAGCTTATCGCTGAATGTCTTTGAGAGGCGCTTGGATCATCGCCCTGTACACTCTCAATGGTTTGATCTAGAGAAGTATGGATTTGGGGTGTTGGAAGGAGATAAGAGAAAGGTGCACAAGTTCTCGACTAGGATTCATCTCCGCGTCTGTCTTGAAGGCGGATACCACGTGCTAGACGAATCCACCTTGTACATCAGTGATCAAAGGCCAACTGCTAGAGAACTATGGAAGCAGCCTATTGGGATTCTTGAAGTTGGGATCCTCAGTGCACAAGGGTTGGTCCAAATGAAGACCAAGGATGGGAAACCTAGTACAGACGCTTACTGCGTAGCGAAATACGGTCAGAAGTGGGTGAGAACACGAACAATAGTCGGAAGCATGAGCCCCAAATGGAATGAGCAGTACATATGGGAGGTGTATGATCCTTGCACTGTGATCACCTTAGGAGTCTTCGACAACTGTCATTTGGGAGGGAACGAAAAGCCCGTCCACTCCAGGGATTCAAGAATCGGAAAGGTAAGAATCCGCCTCTCAACACTAGAAACAGACAAGATCTACACCACATGTTACCCACTCCTTGTCCTTCAATCATCCGGATTGAAGAAAATGGGGGAGCTCCAACTCGCCTTCCGATTCACTTGCCTCTCGTTAGCGCACATGATGTATCTATACAGCCGGCCGTTGCTCCCAAAGATGCATTACATTCATCCATTCACAGTGAGCCAATTAGACAGCCTTAGATTCCAAGCAATGAACATAGTGGCATCAAGATTAGGGAGAGCAGAGCCCCCATTAGGAAAAGAGGTAGTTGAATACATGTTGGATGTGGATTCACACATGTGGAGCATGAGAAGAAGCAAAGCCAACTTCTTCAGAATCTTCTCTCTCTTCTCAGGATTCATCACAATGAGCAAATGGCTTGGAGAAGTTTCACAATGGAAGAATCCAATCAGCACCATTTTAGTCCACATTCTGTTCTGCATACTCATCTGCTACCCCGAACTGATCCTCCCCACTACCTTCCTCTACATGTTCTTGATCGGGCTATGGAACTTCAGATTCAGACCAAAGCACCCCCCACACATGGACACTAAGCTCTCTTGGGCAGAAGCAGCCCATCCGGATGAGCTAGACGAGGAGTTGGACACTTTTCCTACGAGCAAACGAGACGATGTGGTTCGTATGAGGTACGACAGGCTTAGGAGCATCGCGGGGAGGATACAAACAGTTGTTGGAGACAT
The DNA here is from genome assembly GCA_023678885.1 of Pogostemon cablin. Taxonomy (NCBI): domain Eukaryota; kingdom Viridiplantae; phylum Streptophyta; class Magnoliopsida; order Lamiales; family Lamiaceae; genus Pogostemon; species Pogostemon cablin. Next base: position 18,728,163 of record CM043012.1, read on the forward strand.
TGCAACACAGTGTGAGAGGATCCATGGAGTGCTTAGTTGGAGGGATCCAAGGGCAACCAGTGTGTTCTTAGTGTTTTGCTTATGTGCAGCAGTGGCTCTATATGTGACACCTTTTAAGATTGTTACTCTCTTAGCTGGATTGTTCTGGCTAAGACATCCTAGATTTAGGAGCAAGATGCCTTCAGCTCCTAGTAATTTTTTCAGACGATTACCTGCTCGAGCTGATTGCATGCCATAAGGATTTTTTTTATCAATATTATTTAAATGTCTTTGAGTGTAATAAATTACGAAATATAATTAAATTGTTTTGTTTTATAGGAAAAATATTTTGTAGGGGTAATTAAATTGGTATTAGCGTAATTTTGAGAGATGTAAGAGATGATACATGAAGATTTGTTGTCTTTCATTCACTAATTAATGATGAACATTTTTGAGTGGCTGAAAAAGACATTATGGGTGTTTATGAATCACTGAAAAATAATGTAGAATACAAAATTACTAAAATTTTTCGTGATTTTTCAATGATGACCTGTAAACAAGTTCTTACTTTAATCTCATTATTTTCCATTCGTGTTAAATGTGTTGCAAATAATGTAGCATATAAAATTAGTAGAATTCTCGTGATTTTTGAAACCTTCGATTGAGCCTCCAAATTCTGTGAATGACTTTTCCATTCTTGTTCTTGTTGTTAATTGATAATATTTCTGTTTTATTTAAAAAAAAAAGGAGTATTTAATATTCAATGCAAGAGAAAATGAATCACCGTTCTGTATGCGCGATGTATAGTTTATAAATCATTTGCGCGGGGACCCGATTTTGGTCAATGCGGGTCGATCCGAAACCGAATTACTGTTGCAGTGGACCGGTGGTGTAACTGGTGTTAAATTTTCAATCCGAAGATCTATACTAAACAACTCACTCTCGCAAGACTTCCATTTCTGACCCGCCAGATCCACGCGCCGCCGCAATGATAGAATCCTCCGTAGCCGAGCAACATATGGAGCCACCACCACCATCTACCCCTTTTCCAGCTTACCATCTCTACCCCCGGCGGGAGCCCTTCGAGCACGGGCTTCTACCCATCTCCAAACTCATCTTCACTGATGGTGTACAGACTCTATCCCATCTGAAATCCACTCTCCTTTCATCAAATTCCAGTAATCGAGTCAGCACCGAAACCCTAGCTGGAGTCCTTCAAATTCCCATTGAACATTCGCGTCTTTTGATCGAAACCCTATCCACCGTTCTGCATGATGATTCTGATCCGTTGGTGAAGGCCAGGGCTCCGGAAGAGATTGATGAAATCGGGGTAAATGTGTATGATTTGCTGGTATATTTGTATATACAGAATTACAAGAGGTTGCTGCCGAAAGGGCATAAGGATGCTGCTGCTGTTGCTGATGTTTGGCCGTCTACTTCAGCTTTCGATGGGTTTTTATCTGTGCTCTCGCCGTTACAGGTGATGAATTTCTGGTTTCAGATTTACTTCGTACAAAGTGAACTTCCGATGTAATGTGGAGTGGGATGAGAATTCATACATTGACGCACATCGATTTTCGATTATACATTGGACAGAAGGGTCATATGTGAGGAAATCATACTATTGTAAACTTAGTCGCCTCATTACCTAAAGATTTTCTACATAATTTGATTTACAAATAATTACTTTGAATGTAATAGTTATGAGTTACTTTTGCATTCTTGATGTTAGCATAAATAAACACCCGCTTTAGTGTATGCATGTATATTTACTGTGTTATGATTGCCATAAACATGGTTCTGCACATTGCAGTTGGTGCGTAGCAACAGCCGGAGATTTATGCCATCTCAAGCTGATGAAGTGGCTCATCAGCTGTCATATCTACAAAAACACGTGAACAACATTCTTTCCCTATTGGCAGATACTGTAGAAGGGGAAACTTATCAATCTATGGTATGTGAAATTTGTTGCTAATTCTGTATTGCTGTAGAAGTGGTTTCATTTGTTAGATTCATTGGCCGTGCATGAATCTGTAATTATACTTTTGTTAGATTCACCTGGTGGTGCATGAATCCTTAATATTACTTATTGATGAACTTTTTGCTATCATTATACTGAGTTTTGCATTGAGTAGTTGAATAATTTCTTCAAGGTTTTGTCCGTGGACAAATTCGAACATCTTGGATTTCTAGTGTATTTTGGGGAAAAGGGGTCTCAGAGAATTCCCTTGAGCCAGAATACTCCATTTTTTGCAAATTCAGATCCTATCATGCCTGCTGCTCCTGTTTTTGTATCACAAGTTCTCGAATGGCTGCTTCAAAACATAGCGTCTACCATGGAATATATTTCCGATAGAGTATCTCCAAAAGAAAATGGGCCTTGTAATTCTTTTGATCAGGATGTTACTATGACTGATGTTGGCACAAGTCCTGCAAATCCCTCAAGCAGTACTCGAGGTCCAAGTTTGATTGAGGGAATCTCCAAATCCACATGTGTGAAGCGAGCATCTGATCTTAAGGGCACATCTGTAAAGGTGAACATTGCTCTGCATTTTCTTTCCAAATTTCTTCTTCTACCTTCATTCATTTCTGTAATGTCACCAGGAAATTTCCTGTCTAGTTAGCATGAGCATGGTGGTCAATTAAATAATTAAATTATTTCCTGGAGCGCTCATAAGCCAGTATTTCTAATTCAGTGTTAAAAATGGTTTATACTGTAGAGTTTAGAAAATAGCCAAGAACATGCATTTACGTGCTTTGAAAAGGAGCTATATTGGTATCTGTAATAGAAGGCCTGTTATTGGGAGTTCTTCTGTTCCTTACCATGATATGTTACATGAGCTTGGAAATTGATAATATATTATTGGTTTGCTTAAGAGTGAAGATGTCTTTCCTGCCCATTTTCAACGAGGAATTTGTGGAAGAGGATTGTCTGAGTTCTTTGTGGTAGTCCAAATAGAGCTTTCTCTTGCCCTTTTATTTATATGTTTTTTTTTCTCAGGTTGTAAATTGCCATGAATCGGTAATTTACATCTTGGCACCCCTGAGATATGCAACAGTGTATGGATGTTCAGATGCAACTATTGTCCTTGGAGCTGTTGGAAAGGTAGAAAATGGTTGAAGAACATGATTTAATTTGTGTTATCTAGATGTTGTGTTTAAGTTATCTTGAACAAAACTAGAAGTGGTGCATGCCTAAATATTTTTCTCATACAGGCTGTTAGAGTTGAACATTGTGAACGTGTTCATCTGATCACTGCAGCCAAACGTGTCTGCATTGCAAACTGCCGGGAGTGCGTATTCTTCTTGGGTGTTAACCAGCGGCCCCTAATAGTTGGTGATAATCATAAATTGCAGGTGAGCTTCGCCTTATATTTAATGCTTAAATCAGTGCATGGAGCTAGCCTACCTCTTGGATTGATGAATTTATGAGTAGTTAAGTTTGTCTATTAGTGCTTATTGCAAAAAAAGTATCTATGTTTTCTTAATCTACAAAAGGAATTTTTGAAGTGGTTTTTAGTTTTTACCCTTTTATTTCCTTTACTGAGCTTTGGCAGTTAGGCTTCCTTTTCCACTGGTTAATATGAGTCTATGACATTCAACAGGTGGCTCCCTACAACACATTATACTCACAACTGGAGGAACACATGAGTCAAGTTGGAATTGACCCTATGATTAACAAGTGGAATGAACCTATGGCGCTTGGAGTGGTTGATCCCCATGATTCTATATCCCATCCTGCTGGTGTATCGGATGCCCTAGCTGAAACTGCGGCGTGCCTAGAGCCTGATCAGTTTACCAATTTTGTGGTAAGTACTTTTATCAGTTGGCAATTTAGATCTAAAATATCACCTAAGGGTTATGCATTGTGTATATAGTTCTGATCTTGTGTAATTTTCTCATAAAAAATCGTCCACAAAACCTGGATCTATTGAAGTATGAATTCTTATCTGTTATGGTTTTGCTGTATTGTTTCTGTTGGGCTCAATATATGGTTCCCTCCAAGTTCTATATATTTCGGGAATGTACTAAAGTGTTCAATCATCAGATTCCAGATTGGTTGGAAAGTGTACAAGCTGGCTCTACTATAGAGAACCCCTTCCCTTTACCTGATCCGTACTTTGCATCACAACAAAAAAATGTATGTTCAAGTTATTCCTTTTCTCTTTCTCATTGCGTTATTGTATTTTTAGAAACATATAACCATGGCATTCATTCTTTTGCTATTCGATCCTCAGAAAAAAAGTTTGGAAGAGGTTAAGCAAATTCTGAGGGAAACTCAACTTGAAGAGAGCAGGAAACGAGAATTATCAAACGCCCTGCATACTTGTTTTAAGGACTGGTTGTATGGTATGCCTATGCGACCTTCTTCATACGTACAGATCTACTGAAAATGTGCTTGTTCATTTTATTACTTTTTCTTTTCTAATGTGCTCATATGCATGGGACTTATAATTACACGTAAATGCTACTACCCGTGAGCATTGTGTTATCATAAGATGTAGATGTAGTACATTGATATATATCATTCCTTGTCCATATGCAGCATCTGGAAACGTTCGACAGCTTTACTGCTCACCCAGTGAATAAGTACACATGCTGTAGGTGGAACAGAACAATAGAGAGCCAGAGTTATGTTCACAGCATTGCCCCTTTCAAATAGATACTCCAGTAGTCGAAGCTCCTCTCTTGCCATTTTCTGTCGATCTGGAACTTCCGGACTTCGATGCTGAACTGCTCCAGAGGTTGTAGCTATCATGTAGATTGCTGTCAAACAGGCCAATTCTTGTACTTGCCTGTTTGCTTCAGAATTGTGCTGTAGTTCCAGAACATCGTTGTTGTAACGATGCTTTGTGTAATAGTAATATATTTCCACGAGTCCTGAAGACTAGAATGATCCCAAAATTCTGGTTATTCACACCAAATTTTAATTATTCCTTGAGAATATCATTGAATATTACAGCAATTACAGGTCTTCATGTATTCTATTTCCTTGTTGAAACAAGCCTCTTCAAGCTAAAAATCATTCTCTGACAATTTACATGGAAAAACGAATGTTCTATTGATGACAGAAAGCTAGCTCGTTGGAGGAGCGAGCTGAAACAATTTCTCTGCTTGATCGGGGAAGAAGGTAATGAACAGATAAGCACCTGTAATAACAGCAGATTGATTATTAAACAAAAATGGATCCACCAGATATGATTGTGTGTGTGTTAAATAGTCATCCAAAACTTACATATAAGAACAGTCCCTAGTACTGCTGAGATCTTGCCTTGAATTGTAACCAAACCAGCTTTTCCTGCATTTTGCAGCTCAGTCGAGCCGACAGAGTCGAATGTCCCTGCAGTTACCATGTTCCTGTAATTAGCATATCAATCTTCATAAACAACTTTGGATAGGTTAAGGTAGAGATTCTTCACCAGGTTTTACAGATTGAAGGCCTGAAGTTATGCAGGCTATATTTTGATACCCTGCTCCCTCTAACTGGCTTGCAGCAGCAGGTGACCTTCAAAATATACTAAAAACATCGTCAGAACAACAAAAACTGATATCATCTGATGAATCAAAGAAGAAGAAACATGGAATGTTACCTTAAACCCTCTTGGCAAACAAGCAACAACTTGGATTCGGGCGAAAACTGTGTCTTGACAGATTGAACGAAGTCCGGGTTAGGTTTTGTGAAGGGCAAGCCAAAGAACAAACCAGAGAAATTGTTGTGAACACTTCTCTTTATGATAGTTCCTAATCAGCATAAACACTAGTAAGTCACTCTAGACAAACTCTAGTCAATTGTCTCGATTTTGACAAGAACTAAAGTATACCTATGTCATTGTCCTTGTTCTCAATGAATAAAGGGACATGATAGCAATCCTTTATGTGGGCTCTCTCGAACTGAAATCTATCACGAACATCTAAAACTGCATATCCTTCTACTGCAATTAGTTTCTTTGCCTCTTCTGAGTCCACAAACTCCACTTCTGCTTTTATTACCAAGTTTCTTCTTCTATGCTGTCGTTTTCCTGTTCGCGTTGCGGAGACAGACCACGATGTTGCCAAATTGCTGAAACCACATTCCTAGTTTATTAATCATACTAAGTATTCGAATTCATGCTATGTTGGTATCAGTTTAACAACAATGGAGATATCAAGAATCATGTGGACCAGAGTTCCAAAACAAGAAAGATCAAGAAAACACTTGATTGCGTGCAGAATTCATCATGCTAACACCACATATATTATGTTCAACTATTCAAGATTTTACATTATGTGATTTTATTTTCCACATTTCTTTTTCCTGCTGAAAATGTTGGATGACATGAAGAATCATGCTGATAACTCAGTAGACGATCATAAAAGTAGTCATCATTTCACGATCAGAAACACTAAAGGGGAAGTTTCTATCTGTTGCAGAATCTTATCTTGAATGAGAAAACTCGCCTTCTTAACTCGTAGCTTGCATTTTCAGTAAAAGAAAACTCTGTAAAACAATTTGCTAGCTCAAGAATGATTTTTTAAGAAAATTATGATTGAAATATACCTTCGGGAGGAGAGTGCCGAGGAGAAACAGCAAGTTATCCCTGCCATATCCGCAATCTCTCTCTCTCTCTCTCTCTCTCTCTCAAGAGCTGGATTATGATTTGCTTGTCTAGTTGTAGCGAATGGGCCACTGAAATTTAAGAGCATGAATGGGCTTCTGCCACGTGGCTTGAAGAATGAAATGAGATTAGATTAGATATCTTTATTAATAAAAGCGCTCCACTATTTTCAGTAAAATTCAACTGCTATTCAGATTTTAGATGAACCCTTTATAATAGTGCATGAAACCGGTTTTAAGGTGGAACCAGGATACTATTTAGTGTAAGAATTAGTGTGAAATCGATTTTACAGTGTGGAGGATTACTTCTTAGAACAATGAAAGGTCATTCAAAAAAAATATTACTACTATGCAAAAAATATAGTGTGAAATTATTCCTTGAAACAAAAGTCTCATTACAATCTGCATAAAATTCCTTGAAACAGCACCATTCAGCTTTACATGTCAAATGGTTATGACCATAATGTTGTGTAAACAGAGATTGGCATCTCAAGAAAGCCAAAGGAAAGGGCAAATATTTATTAAACCATTCATTCATTCAGCTAACGTAATAGCACGAATGCTGGAACCAGAATCGATCACAATGGATAAGTAACAACGTTTAAACTAATTAACATTAGGATTGGGCCTTTTCTCGCGGGTGTAAACATAATATTCCTTGCCCTCGTCATGTTTCTTGAAACCTACCACGTCAATGGAGGTCGAAGCAGCTGCAAAGGCAGCTCCTGCAGACAATGCTGTGGAAATGCTCCTCCCTGCATACATATTTGAAGTATTTGGTCAAATTCTTCCATGGCTTTGTAAGATTTTAATGCAAAATAACAATTCAGGAAAATAGATTGTGTTATGATCAGCGGATGTCTTCAGCAATCAAACAGTGATATTCGCAATCTTAAGAACAGCACAACACTAGCCCCCTAGGGCCTCGGCTACAATACAAGTACTACGATGTAGAGTTTTTGGCTGCCTGGAATAAATGTTATACAAATGTATGCATTCTATTGCAGATGAACTTGAAAGTGTTATAGACACCCAGCGACCAAAACTGAACATGATTGAAGGTGGGAAATACACGCATAACAGATCAAGTGATATCAGCTTCAATACACCATTGTCAGTCTTAAGATCTATTTAGTCACCAAACAGGATTCCAAATGGAAATTGAAAAAAAATTGCAAATAACAATTGGTATGACTTAAGGAACCTTCAAATATTAAAAAACCTCACATTGCGTGCCATTAGAAGCATACCAATTAACTGTCAATTTCAAGTGATAGAATTTCCAAATTGATAATTATAATCTTAAAGTTTCAACAGCAAATGGCAAGAACCATACGAGTAGTTTAGAAGAAAAGAGGACTCTCCACTTCAGGTCATTGACACATACATACAGAGAATAGCATTCATGCACAGACAACAAGATACACAGAAAACAAACAAGGAGAAAAGTTCACCCTTGAATCCCATGATAGTAGCACCAGCAACAAATCCTCCAACTGCTCCGTTAACAAAGTCTCTTTTCATCCGGGTATTTTGCATTATCTGCTCCATGCCGACGAAGACCCCGCCTATAGCAGCAAAAGTTGCTCCATGGTTGCCCATCATCTTCAGTGTTCGGATCAAACCAGGAAGCGCTACTCTCCTCTCAACACGAGGTACATCATGCCAAGTAGCAACAATTGTACCCCAAACAGTGCCAACAATTAATCCTGCGGTTGCCCCTTTTATCGTTTTCATCATAGAGCTCTGTTCATCTTCCATCTTCTTAAGATCTTCAATCTCCATTTTAGCTTTCTTTTAATTAATAATGCAAAAGGCTGTAAAAGGGAAGCCCAGTAGAAACTGAAAGTGAGTCCTTATGAGCACACATGTCTGTTCTAAACAAACCAAATTAAAATGGAGAATATTTATGATACAGTAAAATATTGAATCATAAAATATTCAAAATAAAACAGAACAAATAGTGGACAGAATTTTCTATATGACCACTGCCAATGCATGATGACCTACAGGATTAAATAAGAATGTATAAAAGAGCACTCTGAGAAATGAGTAAAGAGTAACAACCAAAAAGGATTTCATGGTAAACAATAGAAAAATTACATGGTATAATGTACTTGTAAGTTGTAACAAGGCTTTAGAAAGAAAAAAACTGCAGTAAAATAAATTGTTATGTAGAAATTCACAAGAGATTCAGCCATCAGCTAAGCCACCAGCATAACAATATAGATAAGAGAACAACTTCATAAAAATCAACCAATTAAAAGATAGCACCTTGGAGCAATTTCTAGCACTCAGAGTCTGCAGTGTCTTAAAATATATGATCAAAGGTTTAGTTAAGTCAAATGTTCAGCACCTGTCGATCATAAAACCAACACTACAATCTTAGATGTAAGATTAAGAATAACTATAAGTTCAAGCCTTAATTGATAAATTCGCAAGCTTAAGAATAGCTATAAGCTCAAGCCTTAATTGATAAATTCGCAGTACAAAAAATTCTAACCCTAAAATCAGAGTCTCTCAACATTTCGCAACAAAGAAATGAAAAAAAAAAAAAAAAAGTTAAAAGGTATCAATCCATCTCAGATTGCGTACCAGAACAGGACTAATGAGGATGAGCTCACCTGATGAATATGATGATTTCAGATCTGTCAAGTTCTTCTTCGATGGGAGGAGAGAGAGAGAGAGAGAGAGAGAGAGAGAGACAGAGATGAGATGGAAATAAAATTGATGAGAAAATCGGAAGAAATTGTATGGGCCTTATTGGGCTAAATTTAAATATGTTTAGATTAGTAGAACTTTTGGGCCTGATTAGAGTGATTATATTCTCTCACTTCTTTATAAAATTAATGATATGGGCTTTTATAAGCCCAGTTGTGAACTGCTGCTACAGAGAGGAAACGGAATGAACTGAAATTTCTGCTAAATTTCGAAAGCACGAATATTTGAAGAGATTTTTGCTTCACTAAAATAAATATTTTAGATTAAGAAAATGCAAAATCAAGATGAAATTCGGAACCTCCCGATCGACATCGCGTTTGCTCGTCTTGGAGGTAAACTCATTTGTGATGTTGACTATGGTTTTTTGGATTTTCTAATCAATTTAGTTTAATTTCCACATGCACTTTTGTTAATTGCTTTTTATTCGTTTTTGGAATCAATTAATTGATTTTCTGATTGAATTGAAGAATGGCTTGTGGATCGGAAGAGAATTGCAGCCGATTGGAGGAAGCGAATGGCGGCTGTAAAGGCGAAGATTTCGACGTCGTTTGCTTCACTGCCTAAAGACATTGATCCCTTTTTCCAAACCCTTGACCCCGAAGGTTCAAAATTTTTTATTTAGCTGTCTGCATCTTTTTGCATATGATCATCGCTAGTTTAAAATTGAGCTTATTTAACTCAGTTAATATAATTTTTGAAGTCGCGATCATTGTCATTTATTTGACTGCAATTTAAGTATTTGAGCTTTTGAAGAAAAAGAAATTGAATGTTAGTTCATGATATGTGCAGACTGGCTTAATTTTTCCGGAATTGTTTTAGCAGTGCTTGATAAATCCAATTGATTAATTAACAAGAACAGTTTATACATTAATTAATTTGTTGGAACTAAATTATTTTTGTTTGAGGCAGTTAGCAAGCTGGGCTTGTAGGAATCGCAGTAGGTGTTAAAGTTTAATGTTGTATACCATCAGTAATCACTATTAGGACTATCATTCATATTGCAATTTTAATTATTTTTTCAGGGATTGGCTACTTGGAAGCGAAAAAAATATATGAAATTCTGTTAAAGACAAATCCAGAAAGCCGTAATATTTTTGGTCGGCTTTCAGGTGCTTCTGTAAGATATCTAGAGAACACCTCCTTAAATATCTATGCTTGCTCTCTCTGTCTTTCTCTATGCGCATCAAAACATCTTTTTCCAATAGTTTGTAACAAATACTCCTATTTTGATAGGGTGATTGGGAAACAATAGTGCGTGCTTATGAGAAGGATCATGTATTTCTTGGTGAGGCTGCTCAGATAATGGTCCAAAATGTGAACTATGAAATGTGAGGGTTGCTGTTTTTCCTTTAAAAATATAGCTAGCATTTACTGCCAGCCACTGTAATCTTTATTTTTGAACTTTTTTTTATTGGTCAATTTTAAAGCCCATATCTGAAAAAGCAAGTGCAAAAGAGTCAGCAACAGCTTGTAGAGTTAGAGAGAAAGGAAGCTGATATAAAAAGAAATGCAGCTCTTTCAGCAGCGAAATATTCAGAAGCTTGTCAGGAGCTAGGATTACAGGTATGTCCTTTATTCAAAGTAAAAATTGTTTATTTTTATAATTTGCATTGCGACTTGCATGAAACTGTTTCTGCAGGGTTTTAATGTCCGATCAGAGTTGTTAGAAACAGCTATGACGTCTCTTCCTAGCACTTTTAGTGAGATGTTAGAAGTATTGAAAAGTGATTCAGTTTCAACGGCCATTGAGTTCTACTCAACATTTGTTAAAGATGCACACACAAAGAAAGATGTGAGAAACTTATTTAGTATTTACTCTTGGTATTTTATCAACTGTATCTCCTCTCTCATATCTCTTACACTAATTTTGCATTGCAGAAAGCTCCTGACCCTGTATTACCGAATTTGATATATGTCCGGCAGAGCCCCCCTTCACTTAATGTTACTGTGAGTTCTGAAATTATAGATTCTGTTATTGCTCAAGAATCACATCATGAACCTGCAGCCATGGATGGGGCAGCAGAGTTTGCAGCTGACAGTATTGACTGGGATATTACTTTGGAGAGCTCTGAAATTAATTGGGATATTGGTACTGTAGAAACGGAAGATAATGGAAATGGATTGGGTCCATATGAAATCGTTAATGCTAGTGATATTTTGCCAAACTCCCCTCGTGGAGATGGCCAGATCTTGGATAACTCGGAAAGCCTGACAGCTCCTGAATTTTCTGTATCTGATATTTCTTGGGATATAAGTGTCGATAATTCGCAGTTTGTTGGGGCAGAAGATACTGGTAGACTTAGTACTCCCACAGGATCTGGTTCAACCTATCCATATGCTATAGCTGGATCAACTGGAAGTAACCTGGATAGGAGTCCACTTTTGGATACAGAGTACAGGAATAAGATTCTTGATGACTTGTTTGAGGTTTACTCTTGAATTACTTCTGTTTACTTTCATAAACAACTATTATCATACTATTATTGTCGTGTATTGTCGTGTCCTTGTGAATGACTCCTCTAATCTTTTAACTCTCTGCCCATTTTAAGATGTTATTCTTACCATATGTTTTCATCTCTTCTAATGATAAATCAGGTTAAAGCATTTCTAAATCAACGGTCACTTGAATTGACAAATGCTGAAACTTTGTCTTTACAACATCAAGTCCAAGCAGTAGCTCCCTTTGTGCTTCAGCAGTACAGTCCTGACTCAATTCGGGGAATGCTTTCTGACATATCTATATCAATCTCAAAGTTAACCAATAGGAAAACTAGGGATTTGATCATGATTCTAAACTCCAAAAGGTATCGATAATCTCTCTCCAAACTACTATCTCTCTCCCACGTAATACTTTTAGATAAATGATACTCCAATCCAACAGGCATAGATGCTCTTCTTTGTTTACTTTCATTTCCCATATGTTCTCTTCAGTTTCTGAATTAAGTGCCCTGCTTTGCTCTATTGATATGTTTTATGAAAGTCATTTGTTATTTTAATGATTTTCAGATTTTTGGATCGTTTGGTAACTACATTGGAGGAAAAGAAGCACCATGAGGTTAAGCTAAAAGATGGATTGAAGGACCTTTATGCTAAACGCCTAGAGCTGCAAAACTCACTGTCTTCCTCATGGCCAAAACAAGTAAGCTCATCTTAGTAGGATGTAGAAGTAGGGACTCTCCTGCATTCATGCATGTCATTAACACTGTCTTTTACCCTTGTGCTCTATTTATATTTTGAATATTAGTGATTATTATTAAAGCAACACTGTGGCGGACTCAGTTTTGTAATTATATGTTGCTATTCTCATTTGCAGGAAGCAGCTCTTGCCAAAGCGAGGGAGTTGAAGAAACTCTGTGAGACCACTCTTTCAAAACTTTTTGATGGAAGGCCAGTCAATATTATTGGAGAGATTAACGCATTGTTGAGTAGTGGCTTGAATGTGTAACCTTCCTAGAACTAATTGCTTGTTAAAGAAGACAAACGCAAAGAAAATGTTGCTAACTTACAGTGTAATATATTTGATGATGACAGTAATATTGACATTCAAAAGCCAAAACTGGTGTTTCAAAGATCGCACTATACATTCGTTGTCTTTTCCATGTATCGTTGTTGGGTTTTTCCCCAAGTCTTTACATCAGAAGTGTGGAGCACTAGAATACTCTTTAAAGCAAAGGTTACACAGAATAGTAGCTTTGAGCAGGCGAGCCAAAGAATTTGCTGTTTGTTGACCTGAAAGATCGATCGAACGAGTCTAGTTTGGTACCACCCAGGGCAGTCGGCTTCACCAGATAACGCTTCAGGGACTCCACTATTTCACTCATTGGGGGCCTGAATTCCTGCTCAGGCTGACCATATTACACAGAAAGATACGTAGTTGAGTAATCTTTTCAATCCCAACTTAAAATTGTGTAACGTGATTCAGTGTGCATTAAAAGAGATATTACCTGAATACAGAGAGATACAATATCAGCAAATCGAGAAATAGATTTGGACGAGATTGTTCTCATGATCGCAGGATCAACCATCTGCATTAGGGATGCACTGTCGTGTAGATTGGATGAAGCCCATCTCACCAAGGATTGCTCATCTTTTGGTCTTGAGAGAGAGAGAGAGAGAGAGAGTAATAATTTGACACCCTCTAGAGTAAGAAAAAAGGTGGGAAATGAACCACTATACATGTCAAATGGCCTTCTTCCTGTCAAAAGCTCTAAAAGCAAAACACCAAAGGCATACACATCAGCTTTTGTGTTACCACTGCCTGGTTGAACATGTTCTGGTGCAACGTAACCACTATCAGCAATTGCCATTTCAGAAACCTGTTAATGCATGTTGTCATTATAAGATGTTCATGTTCACTTCTATAAAGAGAGAGAGAGGGAGAGAGAGCAGGAACCTTGAGCTTAACAGTGTTGCTGGAAAGGGGTCTCAAGACAGCTAGGCCACAATCACAGACATGGGGTACAAGATCTTCATCAAGCAAGATGTTGGCAGCTTTCAAGTTGCTATGTGCCATAGGTGACACACATGATGCATGCATGCAACTAAAAAAAAAAAGCGATGGAATTAAGAGATGAACACTTTAAAAGACAACTATTACTGTAGAGTACTTACTCCAGTTCCCGTCCAATGCCAAGAGCAATATGAAGGCGTAGGCTCCAAGAGAGCGGCTTGTACGCAATACTATGCAGAGCATCATCAAGAGAGACGTTCCTGATAAATTCATACACGAGGAGATGCTGGCCATGCTCCATAGAGTAACCAAGAAGTTTGACAATGTTAGGGTGCTTCAAGCGCGATGCATTCTTTATCACATCGAAGAACTGCTGTTCTTCAATTATAGACAGAGGTACTGTCTTGATGTTCTTCACAGCCAAGGTCTACCACACCAAAACACAAACCAGAGAGTTTGATTATTTGAGGTTTTCAAGGACTCTATTACTAGTATCACAATTTTTTGTTATAGATAGTAATTACCTTGCCATCTGGGAAATCTGCTCTGTAAACAGTACCAAGGGATCCCTGACCAATGTAATTTTCTTCACTAAAGCTGTTTGTTGCTATTTGAAGCTCTGCTATGGTGTAAACTTTTGTATCAATTGGTAATCTGTTTCTTGAGAAACTCTCTCTTGGATACTTTCAGTGTTTTAGTCCGAACGGAGGCAAACGAGAGGGAGTGATCATCGGGGAAGAGCTGAATGCTGACATACGAGGGCTGCCTTGTGCACTCATTGACTGTAATCTACGACTAACAAAGCAAAGGAGATGAGGTAAAAATAAAAAATGGCAGTATTTCCAATGTATAACTGTTAAATAGCACTACAACAGAATGAAAGCATCAGTAGATCATAGCATCACTCATATGAGGAGCAAACATGGCTATATATCTCACCTTGAACTGAATCAATCGGTAGAGATCTCATTGAGTCTTGACGGCTCCCCAAGCTTCTAAGTGCACTCCGACGTGATTGTTTTCTGTGTATGAACATCCCAAGAGTCGCAAATACTGCAATTAGAGTGATTCCTCCAATCATTAGTACTATACCAACTGCACTCGGTTTCTTCTTCCTGAGAACTTCTGTTATTTGAAAAGGATAGCTCTCAAAGGCACTTAAATTTGTTGCTGGTGGGCTGCTGACATTCTGCTCAGTTGGCATAGGAAACTTCCATGGTGCATAATTTGCTTGTGTTTCAAATTTATTGCCCCCAAACCTGAATAAAATCATGATTTTAACAGCTCCAGTAATCAGAATGTGCATGTTAACTAATGCACTAGGTGGAATGAGAGAGCATACCTCAAGTTGGATATATTTTGAAAGTTTGGCGGAATAACTCCGCTAAAGTGATCGTCTTCAATGTTCCTGAAAATGGAATCAGTAAGTGTGCATAATCACTGCAGTAGAATAGAACGAATTAAAAGCATCCATGGACTAGACATACAAGTCCGTAAGAGAGAGATTCGCCAAGAAAATCACAGATCCTGTTCAGTTACTTGAGTCTGTGAGAGTTCAAATGATGAGAATTGAGAATAGAAAACTCACAAGCCTGTGAGGCTGTACAAAGATTTGAATGAGCTGGGCAGATCTCCTGTGAAGTTATTGAATGATAAATCCCTGGTGTAAGAAGATTTGCAGGTATCAGAAATGAGATAAGGTAATAAAAGGTACACTCTTAAAAATGCCATACATTTCTCTTAGATTCCCAAGGCCATTGAACACTAAATACACCTCATGTATTATAGATAAATATACACTTATTATCAAGTAAGTTCCAATTAAGACAACTTTGTCATTTTAATTATAAACTTTTTAATTATAAACATTCAAAAGTAGAGAGCAAGAAAAAGACGCATAAGGTTCCTGTTAATGGGACGGAGGAGTGAATACTAAATACACCTCATGTATTATATTATATACTATATACTAAAATTTTAGTAGAGTTTTGGATTTTTTAATAATAAATTTGCTTAGGAAGGAAGATAAAGTAGTTAATTTATTTAAAATAACCAATCAAAATATTTTATTTTTCTTTATCTTATTTAAAATTTTACCTAAAGTTTTAAGTATTTTAAATTTTTTATTTTTGAATAGGATTTATATAAAAATTATATAAAATTAATTGTCTTTTCATAATCATTAATTTGACATTCATATTACTAATAATATATTATTGGAGAAATAGATTCTTAAATTTAATAACAATTTTTTTATTGTAAAATATTCTTTAATAAAATATATTAATAAATAAAAGGGTTAATTGCAAAAAAAAACCTCAACCTTTCATTTTATTGCAAATAAATCTTAACCTTTAAAAAATTACAAAGAAAACCTCAACATTTAAGTTTCGTGCAAAACACACCCAACGGGTAGGAGAGGGTTGTCCGACGCTGATGTGGCGTTGACCTTTGCCACCTCACCTTTAAGTTTGTTGAAAAAAAAACCTCAATCTTTACTTAAATTGCAATTTAATCCCAACCTTTGAGATTTTGGCAAAAAAATCCATCAATTTTTTTTTATTTTAAATTGCACAAATTATATTTTGTATTTAAAATTTAAATTCTAAAAAATTATTAAATAAAAATAATAAATTTATTTTAGTTTTTAAAATATTTTATACATTATAAATTTTTTTATAATTTATAAAATCAAAGTATTCTTGAACATGTCTTAAGATTTTTTTTTAATTTTATGTTGTATTTAATATGACAATATATATGTATATATATATTTAGATTAAAATATTTTATAATTTATGTAGACTTAATATATAAACATATAGTTTTATACAACATATAGTTTTATACGAACAAATATAATATATTAATTATTTTAATTGTGTCATATGCCAAAAAGAAAAACGTAAAGATTGAAATAATACGTTAAAAATAAAAATATGTAAAGATTGAAATGAGCGGAGAGATTATATAAAAATTTGGTTTGTATAAATTAAAACTTAACTAATACAATTATGTGTTCGTATAAAACTATGAGTTTATAAATTAAGTCTTCATAAATTATAAAAAAGTTTAATCTAAATATATATATATATATATATATATATATATATATATATATATATATATATATATATATATATATATATTGTCATATTAAATATAATATAAAATTACGAAAAATTTTTAAGACATGTTCAAGAATACTTTGATTTTATAAATTATAAAAAAATTATAATACATAAAATATTTTAAAAACTAAAATAAATTTACTATTTAGAATTTAAATTTTAAATATATAATATAATTGGTGCAATTTAAAAAAAAATAAAAATTTGATGGACATTTTTGCCAAAATCTGAAAGGTTGGGATTAAATTACAATTTAAGCAAATGTTAAGATTTTTTTTGCAACAAACTTAAAACTGACGTGGAAAAGGTCAACGTCACGTCAGCGTCGGACAGCCCTCTCCTGTCCGTTGGGTGCGTTTTGCACGAAACTTAAAGGTCAAAGTTTTTTTTGTAATTTCTTAAAGGTTGTGATTTATTTGCAATAAAATGAAAGGTTGAGGTTTTTTTTGCAATTAACGCTAAATAAAATATTGTTAGAAGATAAGAAATTATTTAATATATTTAATCTATTTATCCTTAGAATTTTAAGTTTAATAAATTTAGTTAATTATAAATTTCTAAATGAGGAATTTCATGAAAAATAAATCTTAGTTTAATATTAATTAATTTTCATAATTTATTTATCGTTAATTATTTATTTTATATTTATTATATTAGTATTTTTTTAATAATTTAATTTTAATTATACAATAATTTATAATTATTATATATATTTATTAATTTTATTTATTAAATAATAATAGTTAGGGATGGTAATGAAATGAGCATTTCAAGTACCTATCATATCCAAATCTTAATAGGGCACGTATGGGTGTGGTAGGATCTCCAAAGATGAGCCTTGTCTTTTATTGTGTATTGGGCATGATGTTCCAATAAGTCCAGGAGTTGCCCGATCAAAGGTCCGTCCTCCACGTGCAAGAATGGCCGCCTACGGACCACTAGTCCAGTTGCCTCAGATATACAAATATCCTACGAGATATTCCACTAGGCAAAAATCCTAGTTCGAATCCTAGAATAGTCACGTGAAGCTATATCGCCTTTAATGCTCGCAATCTGCCAATTCACTCCGATACGGGTG
Source organism: Pogostemon cablin (assembly GCA_023678885.1). Classification (NCBI taxonomy): domain Eukaryota; kingdom Viridiplantae; phylum Streptophyta; class Magnoliopsida; order Lamiales; family Lamiaceae; genus Pogostemon; species Pogostemon cablin. The sequence goes on from CM043012.1 coordinate 18,746,117, forward strand.
ACGTCAGATCATCCAGTATAAATATGAGAATTTCCTATAGTAATGAACCAACCCTTCACCCCTTACAAAACAGGCATAAAAGGTCTAAGGGGCAATCCTCTCCTTTTAAGTTTGCTCAACGCATATTAATCCTTCTTCATCTCATTAAGCTCACATTAATATGCGATTAGGACGAGATTAAAAGCCGACGATCTACATTTGGCACCGTCTGTGGGAAACGGCACATAGCCGCTTGCTTTGCCCAAAGCTTTCGAATGACCAGAACCCTCAAGTCGACTAGTGCTTTCAATCCATCTCGACCCAATAACGTGTTCGAGAATGGACTAGCAAGACGAAGCCACCCCTGTCAGGAAGGATGCGACCACCAGCAGACGCCGATAGGAGGACCCTAATCACCCTCGGACCGTGGAAAAGGAAGTCCCAAACCCAGAGAAAGATGACTCGCAGACCGATTTCTAGAAAAAATACTTCGATCTTCTGAAGCAGATAAAAGAAAAGCAAGCCGTGGAACAAAAGATAGCTAGTCGGAGGCTCAGCTTCAGCCCCGAAGAAAATTCAATAGAACAAACAAGCGAGAGTCGGCACGAACGGACTCCGCCTAGGAGGTTGGTAGTGAACGTGAGGACTCATCACGAGCAGGTCGGGGAAAGCACGGGAGACGATCCCATCGCCCGACTCAAGCGACAGCATGATGAAGAAATAAACGTGCTAAGGAGATGACTCGATCAAATGAAAAGAAGAAATGATACCAGGTTTCACAGCGTTCCTGACTCGAAATCCGGAAGATCTATGTTCACCTACCGGGTGATCATGTCGGCCAATATGAAGAAGATACGAATCCCTCAAATCCCCCAATACGCCGGCGAATCCAGCCTTATCTCGTACCTCAATAAATATGTTGGGTGGATGCTGGCACAAGGGTGCTCAGAAGAGGATCGGTGTAAAATATTCCCCTTGACGTTGGGCGACAAGGCGCACTCATGGTTTGAATCTCTCCCTACTAACTCCATCGACTCGTGGGCGTAACTTGCCATCGCCTTTTCATCCCACTTCGTGTATTTGGGCCAAGAAAGGAGCCTAAGAAAAAAATTAGCTTGCTTACGGCAAGGCCCGAAGGAGTTTTTGAAGGACTTCATGAAAAGATTCAACGAATAAAGCGCTAACACGGAAGAAGTGTCAGACGAAACATCAATTATTTTGGCAACTGCCGCCTTACTCATAGGGTCTCCTATGTGGACTAGCTGCCAATAGAAACTGCCGAACAGTTACACATCTTTCATGACCGCGGCCCAAGCATTCATCCACAGCGAGAAAATCCTCGAAGAATATAAGAAGACTACAGTCGACCCCAAGGAAGGCGACAAGAAAATGTGAAAAGGATTATAAGGCCCCCTCTTCTTTCAAGCCATTCCTGGACGATGATCAAATTCAAGAGATGACTGAGTTACTCGAACTCACACCTGAAGAGATTTTCGGTAAGACACAAGACACCAACTTGTTGGGTCCCCCGCCTAGGGTGCATGCAGATCCAGCCAAGCTAAATAAGAAGAAATTCTATAAATATCACAAATCAATTGGCCATGACACCAACAAATGCCGAGATCTATTGACTGAGCTCATCAGACTATTCAAGGATGGAAAATTGGACCGACTGGTGACTGGCCCAAAAAGAAAGAGAGAACAACCCAATGCTATGGCCGAACGGCCTAATGGACCAGCCCACCCACAAGGCCAAAGGGGGTTGGAAGACCGTCTGCCCACACTGCCCAGGGAAGTATACTGCTGAATGAAGTTTATGTGGGGACGTCCCAGGCCCTGACCACCCTGTCCCAGAGAAAGCGGAAAGCCGAGCTGAGAGGGCTCGACAGGTACCAACATGTGCTTGTAGCAAGTCCGCGACCACACTTTGATGCGCATTTTCTTTGCACGCAAAATTAATCCCCAAGTATTAAGGATATCAATTGTAGCTTAGATAAGCGACCAAGTTAAATATCGAACCCAAAGGACGGCGTATTATCAATTTAATTATTATCTAAATTAATTAAGACGAAGGCAATAAGATTTGATGGATTTAATTAACAACTACTAAACAAATAATTAAAATAACAAATAAAATAAAGTATCACTCGAATAATATGAAAGTGGATCAAGTAGGAGAATATGTAGCTCTAGAGTAATCTAGTTTTACTACTTAACTTTCCTTCCATGTGTTGGTGTCCGACTCTGCCTTGTGGAATATGGACGCATCACTAAACCATGCATATCTACTCTATAGACACAAGTAAACATGCTTGTAACACATGTGAATAACCTCGGAGCAAGAGATATAATTTCACCCCCCTTTCTAGGTACTATCAGTATCAATTATTTCCCCCTAAGATTGGTACTCTAACCCGATATGATCTCCCTTTATAGGTACTATAAAATTATCCTCTTTATACTACTTATTAACCCAAATTCAATTCAATTAACAAGTATTCATATAAGATAGTTCTAATAAGACTTCGGAATCCCTTCACTTAGAATTATAACATAAAACCCTGCTCAACAGTGAACGCTCTCAACTAATAACCATGTCATGCATTCAGACTCTACACAACGATTATTGATGCACAAAACGACTATGAGTATGGATTAAAAAGGCACAATCTTATATAAAATAAACCACAAGTAGTGTTGTACAGAGTATACACACGGAAGTTCAATTAACTAGATTAAACCTTCACAACCTAGTTCTACCAAAAAGGTTCTAGCCCATGGTATTGTAGAAAACACACATGGGTGTTGGATAGATCTTACCCGTAGTCCGAAAAATACAAGATAAATTAGGAAGCAAACAAAACCCTAGATATGGCGTCTTCGTGTCCTTCTCCATCTTGAATTCTTCTCTTGGTTCTTCTCTTGATTCCACAAACGAATTTTCAATATGATGAATAGATGGAGGAAAGAAAGTGGATGATGGTTGGGGAGTGATCCCCTTTGTGGGGTGTAGTATGGTTGTGGTCTCTCTTCTCCTCTCTTGTTGTTGTATTCTTCTTCTTGTGGCTTCATAGACCTCCTTTTATACTTGTAATCACGTCTCCTAGGCTTGGAATGAGCTTCCTAAATTATCTCACGTGTTTAGGCCTCGAAAATACGGATTTGGTAAGTTCCCGAAGCTCGGTTCGACCTCACCAACAGATCGAACCCAACAGGGAAGGTCGAACCTACCGTCTGTAAGTCCCAGGTGCTTGGTTCGACCAGCACAACAGGTCGTACCAGCATGTCATGGTCGAACCAGTTTTTCAGCCATCCGGTTCGACCTTGGTTCGACCTGATGCTCAGGTCAAACCCACCTGTCGTGGTCGAACCGGTCGAAATCATCTTGCGCAGTCTCACCGTTTCGTGTATAACTTCCACATCCAAGCTCCAATTCAAGTGATTCTTACGCTCACGCGATCTTATCTTCCTTTTCTTTCTATCCATATAAAGAACTCTAAAAAATTCCAAGAATTAAATCTGGAACAAGCCTTGGAAAGTAACACATCTATTCTATTCGGCACAGCTCGCGCGACGTCACCACTTTGCTCATAACTTCCTCGTTCGGACTCCAATGATGGGGTCTTTATGCCAAAACGACCCTCTCTTCAGTTGCTTTCGAAAAATATATCACAACACTAGTTTTGAGCTCCACAAAAATACAGAATAATTATGAAAGTTGGACGTGCGTTTTCAGCATTCTTGCACAAATTGCACCATTTCTCCAACTTTACACTTTTGATCCCTTTTTCCACCTAAAACACAATAAAACACCTCAAGCGCATCTTTTTCTCACATATATCGAATATAAGATACTTATGCTAAAATATTACAATAATATCAATCAAATAGGTGATTAATTGGACGCTAAAACATGCTAATTTCGACTCTCATCACCCTTACACGAAGCCGATATCTTCTTCTCCGAAGAATACCTCGATGAAATACAAACTCCTCACAATGACCCTTTAGTGATTTCAACAATCATATCAGGAGTAAGGGTGTATCGGTGTTTGGTCGACACAGGTGCATACACGAACATCATATTCGAAAAAGCATTCGAAGCTATAGGGGGACTCTCTCATCATAAGACGTCCCCCTGCAACAATGAGATCTGGGGCTTTGGAAATGCCGTCACTATACCATTAATGCAAACAGACCTATCAGTCCAACTGATTGAAGAGGAGCAGGTGGTAAAAGCTCAACACGTCCTCGAATTCAAGGTAGTGAATCTTTTGTCCCTTATAATTGCATTCTAGGACGGACGTTCATTCATCAATTCAACTCTGTCCCCTCCACACTCCATCAATGCATAAAGTTCGTAACCACCAACAGCTGAGTAGGTGTCGCTAGAGGAAGACAGAGGAAAGCTAGAGAATGCTCATTCATCGAAAAAGGAGAGACTCAATTACCACGACCCAAGTTTCCAGTTGATAATGATGGATCAGCAAAATCACGAAGAAGAAGCGAATCGCGAAGAGAATCCACCGCCGGATGACTCGACGGCAGAGAACGACTGAAAGCTCAGACCCTTCGACGATCCAGGAATCGATCTTTCCCCAATAACCGACAAAGACTCGACGTCAGATAAAAAAAGGTGGGGAATCGACCGAGGAGACCAAGGCAGTAAGAGTAGAACCGAGTAACCCAGATTTGGAGTTGTACATTGGATCACAACTAAAAGAGTCCCATCGAACGACCCTAATTGAATTTCTAAAAGCCAATTTAGACGTGTTCGCCTGGACATCCAGCGACATCCAGGGGATAGATCCAAAACATGCGTGCCACCGACTTAACACCAACCCATGCTATCGCCATGTGGAGCAGATGAAAAGAAAGTTCAGCCCCAAAAATATGAAATCATTGAAGCGGAAGCTAGGAAATTGTTGGCTAATAATCTGGTAAAAGAGGCGTTGTTCCCCGCTTGGGTAGCCAACCCAGTCCTTGTACAAAAGGCGAACAAATCATGGAGATTATGCATCGGTTTCACGGATCTATATAAGGCATGTCCAAAAGACAGTTTCCCACTGCCACATGTTGATCAGATGGTAGACGCCACTGTCGGCCATGAGTTGATGAGTTTCATGGATGCATACTCTGGATATCATCTGATCCCTATGCACCCAGATGACATGGAAAAAATGGTTTTCTATACCAAAAGAATCTTACTGTGCTGGATGATGATGCCATTTGGGTTTAAAAATACAGGCGCCACGTACCAGAGATTAGTGAACAAGATATTCCGAGAAGAGCTGGGAAAAATTGTAGAGGTATATGTGGACGACATGCTGGTTAAAAGTGTAGACACATGCGCCACTTGAGAAAAACGTTCAATATCCTGCGACAGTACAAGATGAAGCTGAATCCCAAAAAATACACGATTGGGGTATCTACTGGAAAATTCCTCAAATACGTGGTAAGTAAGAGAGGAATAGAAACAAACCCAGATAAAGTAAAGGCCATACAGGACATGGAGCCTCCCAAGCACTCAAAGGGAGTATAAAGGCTAGCCGGGAGAATCACGTCTCTTGGTCGTTTTCTGCCCAGAGCATCCGACAAATGCAAACCTCTTATGGATTTAATAAAAAAAGAAAAGTTCGAATGGACGCCTACGACTTAAAAGGCCTTCGAAGAACTAAAAGATACGCTGGCCAATACGCAAACTCTGTCAAAACCACAACTGGGTGAAATTCTCAGCCTATACCTAGCCGCCTCTGAGTCCACGTTAAGTGTGGTATTAGTTCGGACCGAAAAGAAACAACAGGTGCTAATATACTACATAAGCCAGATGCTTCATGATGCTGAACTCAGATATCCCGCAGTCGAGAAACTCACTTATGCTCTGGTCATGAGCTCGCGAAAGCTAAGGCCATACTTTTTAGGACATTCGATCGAGGTGGTGACGTCCTTTCCACTAAGGCAAGTGCTCTCGAAACCAGACGTAGCGGGAAGACTGATGAAGTGGGCCATGGAGTTAAGTCAATTCAATATTTGGTACGTGCCCCGACTGGCTATCAAGGCGCAAGCCCTGGCTGAGTTCATAGCAGAACTTACCATCCTCACTTTGCCCGAGAGGTAACCGACCGACCCTGGAAAATGTCAGTAGATGGATCATCCACTACTCATGCCTCCGGAGCAGGCGTAGTACTCACCAGCCCCACCAGAAAAATGTTTTGTTCAGCCAACAGGTTTTGATTCCCAGCAACTAACAACAAAGCCTAATATGAAGTCCTGCTATCCGGTATGAGGATGGCGTTGACAATCAGAGTGAAAAGAGTCATGATTTATAGTGACTCGGAACTGATGGTTAACCAAATAAGAGGAGATTATGAAGCTAAAGATCAACAGTTAGTTGGCTACCGCAAACTGGTAGCAGAAATGGTCCAAAAGTTTGATCATGTCTACATCACGTGGGTACCTAGACTACGAAACACTCAAGCAGACGCTTTGGCTCTGCTGGCAACTTCAAAAAATGCCGAGCAACTGGGAAGTATTAGCATCATGAAACAAGAAGAAACGTGGATGACCCCTATCAGAGCATTCCTAAAGGAAGGAAAAGAGCCGGAGGATAAGATGGAAGCAAGATGACTAAGGCTCCGAGCATCCAGGTATACCATAATAAATGATGTGCTGTATAAAAAAAGATACCTAATGCTGCTACTAAGGTGCCTGAATAAAGCGGAAGCCACCAAAGTATTAATGGAGGTCCAGGAAGGGGTATGCGGAAACCACTCAGGAGGACAGACGCTGGAGCTAAAGGTGATCTGACAAGGGTATTTCTGGCCCACTCTTAGGAGGGACGCTATAGAATACGCCAGAACGTGCAAGAGCTACCAGATCTACTCTCCCATAATCAGAGCTCCTTCTACAGAACTAGTCACGACGGCGGCTCCTTGGCCTTATGCCAAATGGGGAATCGACTTGATATGCCCATTCCCACTTGGAAGGGGAGGCGTCAAGTACGTCGTGGTTACAGTTGACTACTTCTCAAAATGGGCAAAGGCTGAAGCATTAGCAATGATTAGTGAGGCTAACATGATAACCTTCATATGAAAAAATATCGTTTGCCGCTTTGGTATACCCAACGCAATTGTGACGGATAACGAAAAGCAGTTTGAAGGCATGCAACTTCAAAAATTTTGTGACGGACTAGGGATACGAAAGCTATTCTCAACCCCTTATAATCCTCAGTCAAATTGACAGGTTGAGGTGGTCAACAAAGTGATTAAGCATACCCTCAAAACTAGGCTGGAAAGTCTCTAGAAGAATCGGGCTGTGCAACTACTTGGAGTCCTCTGGTCATATCGCACCACCGCCAGAACTTCAACGGGAGAGACTCCTTTCTTGTTAACATACAGAACGGAGGCAATCATACTAGCCGAAGTAGCCTGCCCAACATTTTGTGTGTCCCATAAAGAAGGAGAAACCAATGCAGAAGTCTTTAAATTCAACCTAGACCTATTAGAGGAGCTCCGACTACAAGCACCAGAAAGACATGCTATATATAAGTCAAGATTAGAATCTCAATATAACAAAAAGGTACGTAGTAGAGACTTTGCGGTTGGGAATTTGGTGATGAGAAAGATCTGCCAACAAAGGGGAGTGTTTGGAGCAAATTGAAAAGGCCCATACATGATAAAAAGGAGCTTGGGCAACGGAACCTACGAACTCAGTGGACTCGGCGGCGAAAATGTCAAGCATCCATGGAATATTCAGAATTTGAAATGCTTCTATGCTTAAGTATACGTAGGGAGAGTTTTCATGTGGACAAACTGTATAATAAAGCTGTAAAACTATAAAGCCATAACAACTGGGACCCGTACCCCCCACGCCACTGGGACCCGCACCGCATGTGCCGCTGGGACCTGCACCATCACCGGCTCCAGAAAAATACAAAGGCTCCACATCCATTCCACCTACGCTCCAGTTGGGCGACACGCTCTCTCTCGCGCTCTAACTCGTGCTCAGCTAGGTAGCGCGCAACCTCCAACTGATGAACCTGGTTCTCGGCCACACGAGCTCTCTCCTTATACGCTGTCGCTCGAGTGTTGGCAGCAGTGATAAGCTACTCCACCACCATAGCCTGACGGGCCCCTGCCATCGAATGAAGTCCTTCAGTGCTTGAGGAGGCCTCCGCACTCAGACCGACTCTAGGAGGGATAGATTATCCAGACTCTGTCACAAGAAGGAAGCGACACAGAAAAGTTAAGGCATGTCCGACACTCACCAGAGCAGCATTCCCAATCTCGTGAGGACCCGCGCTCTGCAGCCAATGAGACAACATTGGATTCCATGAACAGACAGGAACAAAGCCGGCCTCCGAGACACTCAGCTCCGATTCAATCGCCGAACAAACATCCTTCATGCTCTTCAACTGTAATAGCTCATCCAGCGCAACTAGGGGGATGCCTCCACTAAAACCTCCCTCTATGGCAAAAGCTTTCCTAGCTGGGGGGCTCTGCTGTCGGACACTACCCTCGCATCTTTCTCCTTCGGAAGCCGGATTACCATCACGACGTGGGACCTTAGAGTGACTAGCACTAATAGGAACATCAATCGGACTAATCCGAATATTGACGCCAAGAGCAGTCCTACGAGTGGCTCCTAGGAGGGTTGTCTCCAAAAGATCACTTTCTCGAGACTTGGTTTCCTCAATAGGTGCTTTTCCCTTGTCCAGAGAGCGAGGACGCACCACCTCACTAGAAGCACCGCCCTGAGTCGCACCAACCAATGCCTCTTCTGTTCCATCAGCATGAACAATTACGATGCCACGAAGGCCAGTCATACCCCTTACAGCTACGGAGGTTTCTTTGACCACAACTGTACTAGGACCAGCTTCCGGACAGGGCTTTCGAGGTAAAGGAAAAATCACCTGATCCGAAAAATATTCGTCAAGAGTAGCATCCCAAGAGGAGAAATTATCACTTACCCTTCCCTCAAAGCTTACCAGCGGAGCACGAGTAGGATCCTGATACAGGTTCGCCCCTGACAGTCTGTCATCAGACAAGAGTGATAAGACATCACGGGGAAGAGTCATTCGGTTGATTGCGTCAAAAGCACGGCGGTACCATAGTGACAACTCTTCTTCAGCTGGTCGAAGGGGAGCTGCCAAGAAAATATGATACGACTAAGAAAAAAGAAAACACACACCTATGAGTTACAATGAAAACACAAGATGAGAGGAAATGGTAAGGCTCACCAGACTCAGGAGCCCGAAAAGCACATGGCATGGGGAAATAATTTCCTTGTGGATTGCAACATTCAAAACTCCGCACCCAAAACCACTAACGCCTCCAATGCTGTCCACCAATGAAATTCCTACCAAATATAGGACAAACATCTCTCCGCACCTGTAAGTAATAGTGGACATGGAAACCAAGGTCGCGGACATAACGGTAGACGTAGTATATATCTCAAGCGGAAGGAGAAGGACACCCGTTCTCATGAAGCAACACCAACAGACCAATTAATCGTCAAGTTACTTACCAGAGTTATGAGACAGCTCAATTGAAGGAGGAGATGGAGAAAAGGGAGCAGAGGTACTCAGAAGAAATGATGATAGTTAACAATGTGACGGATCGTCAACGTAAGGCTTCCGAGGATGCTTTGAAAGCTCTTCTGGAAGAGCTAAAGCTAGCTAAAGGGAAGCTTCTCTCAAGTGGGGCGTCAGCGAGGGCTACCGATGAAGCTTTGAGAGAATCAGAAGAAGGAAGGAACCGTTAGGACTCTGGCAAGCCAAAAGAAGAGACGTCTGACTTAAGTAACTTAAGGCTCTTGCATGGTACCCGGTCGCCGCATAGATTAGATCATCTGGATTCAAAGCCCCTATTATGTCACTCTCATTCTGAGTTAAACTGGTAGGGATAGACTCCATCACCCTCAACATATACGCCGGAAGAGTAGGTTGACTAGGATCATACGGGTTTGATCTGTACAAGCTGCGGAGCATGGGGGCAAAGAACAAACCTCTGGAGCAGAGGCACCAACCTTAAAACCAAGGTAAGGGGTCTTGGTGGAGGGCGCCCTTAAAGCAGCTCCGCCGGAGAAGAGACCGTAGTTGTCGGCCCTAACCCTCTTGCTTGGGGGCTCAGAAGGCCCGCTGAGAGGATCGGACTGATCTTCCATTGCCATCCCACTGGAACCAGAAGGATGCCACTGTACCATATGGACGACTGAAGAAGAGCAACCAGAGTCGTGAAGTGTAAAGCCCTCACCGCGCCCCTCATCCGAGACGACTACCACGTCGTCCAAACCCCCTTAAACCGCAGTGCCAACCGACTCGTCACCTATACCAGCATCATCTCCTATAAAGTCCCAGCTCTTTGTACCGGTACGGATGTGTCTCCCTGCAAGGCCCGAGGATTCGTCTCCATCGGAGAAGATTCATCCATCTAAATTATATCAGTCACAGCGTCAGGCCTCGAAATCACTTGATCATGGGAGATGGACGGCCCTATGTAGGGACCAATACCACCCCGACAGGGATATCCAGATCAACGAGGAAAGCCGTTGGGGGCTCTGAATGAGTGATAGCATGAGCGGCCACGGACACCGTCCGTAGAGGAACTGATACTCTCGAATCCACCATGAGTCCGTACTCTTTCAAATGCTCATCAGTGATGATATCGGTGCTCCTCTCTTGGGTTATGACGCCCACCAACTCCAAGAATTCTTTAGAAGGATGGAGACCAGGACGGGTATTCCAGTCTGGAAGATAAAGCGAGAGACATTACGATTATACTACTCGTACAGGGAAGAGAAAGAAAGAGGGAAAAAGACATACCTTCGCGAGGACGAATCAATTAAAAGGCGGAAGGGACCCTAATGTGCGACGGCTTCCACACGCTCGAAGCTCAGCACCACCACTCCTTCCAATTCTTGATAGAGGTGGACTTCTCCGAAAGAGTCAATCCTCGAGAAGGATTGACTCGGTAGAACCCCTTATGCACATTCTCTTATGAAAGACGGCACAAGTAGTCAATTTCTTTGGGGGACAAGTGTCGATACCCTTTGTTGCAGAATAGAAGTATGAGCCCAATAATCATAGCCCAGGCATTCGGAGAAAGCTGATGAGGTACCAAATTCCAATAATTAAGAAGCTCCGCCAAACAAGGGTGAAGAGGCAAGCGAAACCCTAATTTCAACTTATGAACGTTCACTACCACTCGCCCTGGAGCCAGTTTACTCGTCATTTCATTTTCGACCGGCAGGATAAAGTCCATTCTCGGCGCCGCATATTTCGAACACAGCTCCTCAAATTGGGCATGAGGAATAGTGCTACCCTGAAAATGGGCTCACATCCCATTATGGGATCCATCATGAGATGCGATTTGTACCTGAATATTTTTCTGATCTGATACATCTTTCGTCGTAGCAAACGAAGAAGGCAACGAGCAGGTAGCCTGTAAAAGCCTTTGACGATAGGAAGAAACCTCTGTCTCCTCTTGTAAATCCTGGAAGGCTCTCTCCAAGGACTCCGACACCTCCTCACTACCGCTCGCCGCTCGTCGAGCGCTCGACTGACTGGTTGGTTGACCACTGAAACTCATTGATAAACAGAATAAAAAGTCGAAAGAATAAGCAAAAGATGAAGATGAAATGTGGCAGAAGGAAAAGCCCTTTTAAAATAAAATTTACTGATCGACGTGACCCCTAGTCAGAGGGTCATTAATGCGAAGCATGCCAAAAATAGCTCGAGTGATGGAAAGACGCATCGAAAATACCCCGGATTTCAAAACGTCGCTTCAAGACATTAATTCAGATTCAAAATTCGAAGACTGGAACACGCGCATACCACAAAAGGTCTCGCCTCCGCTGGCCACGCGCCAACAACGATGAAATCTGGGGTCTAATGTGGTAGGATCTCCAAATATGGGCCTTATCTTTTATTGTGTATTAGACCAGATGACCCAATAAGCACAGGAGTTGCCCGATCAAAGGTCCGCCCTCCACACGCAAGAATGGCCGCCTACGAACCACTAGTCCAGTTGCCTCAGATATGCAAATATCCTACGAGATATTCCACTAGGCGAAAATTCTAGTTCGAATCCTAGAATATTCACATGAAGTTATATCGCCTTTAATGCTCACACTGTACATGATAATATGCTGATTCACTCTGATACGAGTGACGTCTGATTATCCAGTATAAATATAGGAATTTTCCATAATAATGAACCAACCCTTCACCCCTTACAAAACAGACATAAAATTGCCTAAGGGGCAATCCTCTCCTTTTAAGTTTGCTCAACGCATATTAGTCCTTCTTCATCTCATTAAACTCACATTACTATACGATTAGGAGGAGATTAAAAGCCGACAAGCTACAATGGGTAATTGTAAACAGGTTTGAGACGGATACAGATAGTTGTGAAAATCACATTAGGATTTCGAACGAATACGGATAATACCACAATACCCGCGGGTACTATATATATATATATATATATATATATATATATATATATATATATATATATATATATATATATATATATATATATATATATATATTACACATAAAATTTAATGTATTTATTTTAAATAATAGAAAAGATATAAATATTTATATAATAAATTAATATTAAATTAGTGTGGATACCTGCGTGTATATTGATAAACGGGTATGAAATTGGTACGGGTACCATAATAAATTTTTTAAATAGAAAGTGTACAATTAGTTTTTATTTTAAAATCACATAAGAATACGAGTACAAAAAAAATAAATGGATATCCTACACGTTGTCATCCCTAATAATAGTTTTATATTTAATAATTATGATTTTTTAAGATTATACTTTTTCTGTAATAATTTATATAAGAACTTAATATATAAAAATAAATATTTTGTATTGACAATATAATATTGAAAATTATATATAAATTTATATTATAATGTTATGAATTTTTTTAATAAACTTAACAAAAGTTCGATGTGTTGTATAAATTTTTTTTTGTTTAAAAGTTTTAATATTTAAAAAATAAAACTTTTATGAATAAAATTATTCTTGTTAATTTATATAGTAGTTGTTAATATTATTGAAAAAACTTGCTTGAAATTGTCTCAGGTGAAGTCTTAAGTCATAAGTATAAAAAGTAATAACTTGTATAATGGAAAGTGGTACTCCAACCAAATATACTATATTATTCGGGTACTACAACCAAACACAATATGATATCGAATACATTTTTTGGGTACTCCAACCAAACACATTATATACTTGTAACAACAAAATTTGTATTTATTAAAATAATAAATACAAAAAAAATTACAAAGATAATCTGATATGGATTGAACTTGAGAATTTGAGTGAATAGCTTCTATTTATCCTCTGATTCCTCTCTTGAGTTGACTTTTGTTGACTTTATCAACTTTTTGAGTCGGATCTTTGAATGAAGCTTGTCCGAGCTGTGATTTGAGGCTTTATAACGTATATCCGGAGTCATCGAGCTTTTGTTCAGATCGAACATTGACTTGAAGATTTATTGTGAATTACACCGCTCAATTTAGTAGAACGTTGACTTCACGGAGAACGCCGAATCGGAAAGGCTTAGCACCTTGATCTCTGACCGGAGGCTGTTTTTTACTTGGAGATGACTTGAGCTTGACTTGAAGATTTTGAGTGTTCTTGACTTGAAGATCTTCATTTGACTTGGATCTTGATCTTCACTTGATCTTGATCTTTGCTTGACTTGGATCTTGATCTTGACCTTCACTTGACTTGGATCTTGATCTTCTGATCTTGATCTCTGATCGGAGGTGGCTGGTTGAAAGAACGTCGGATTGGAGGGGCTTAGAATCTTGATCTCGGATCGAAGACCGTTCTTGACTTGAAGATGTCTGAAGGTCTCATGACTTAAAGATGCTTGAAGAACTCAAGGGAGCACTGCTCGTATTCTTGATCTTTTCAGAAGCGCATCTTTAGATATTTTTGGTATGTTTAGAATGAGGATTGAAGGCCCTTATTTATATATAGAGAAAATAACCACTTGAGAGATATTTTCTCCTTTAAAAGATATGTTGGATTTTTCTCCTTTAATTAAGTCTGCTGGATTGGATAAGACTCAATTATCAATTATTTACTCATTTATTTTAGGAATTATTTTATTTAAATTCCTTAATAAATAAATAATTAATTGATAATTATTGCATTAATTTGCCATATATTTTTTATTTAATAGGCAATAAAATTCAGGTGCCTACAAATGCCCCCTCGCATTTTGTTCACGAACGCCTTTGTGTTTAAGTGAATAAATTGTGATACTCTATTATTGCTCTACATTACTGAATTTTATTGTTTGCCTCACCAACTTGATACGAATAGCTTGAATTATGACTGAACTTAGTAGAGTGCTAAGTTGCCTACATACCTCTTCGCAGAGGATCAAGTTATAACATAGTTCAAAGGGACATGATTTTGTTTGAATGGAGGTGCCGTATATAGTTTATACTCGTGCGATCCAGGAGTAACATGCATATTAGGCTCGTGCGTTAAAGAGTTTTGAACTTGAATTTGCTGACAATTTATACTCATGTCAATGAGTCAATTTGATTTGTAGAAGTTTATACTCTTCTCAAGGAGTCTTGAACTTGAGTTGGAAAGTTTAAGCTCTTATCAAGGAGCGTAACATGTAGAGAGTTTCATCTCTTCTCAAGAAAATTTGATTTAAGTGGCATAGTTTAAGCTCGTATCAAGGAGCATAACATATAGAGAGTTTCGTCTTTTCTCAAGGAGATTTGATTTGAGTTAGATAGTTTAAACTCATATCATATAGAAAGTTTCATCTCTTCTCAAGGAGATTTTATTTAAGTGGGATAATTTAAGCTCGTATCAAGGAGCATAACATATAGAGAGTTTCGTCTCTTCTCAAGGAGGTTTGATTTTAGTTTGATAGTTTAGACTCGTATCAAAGGAGTATAACATATGGAGAGTTTTATCTTTTCTCAAGGAGTATAGTTGATTTGAGTGAGATAGTTTAAACTCGTATCAAGGAGCGTTTATAGATAGTTTTAGCTCTTATCAATGAGCGTTGACTTGAGAAATTTTAAATAGTTTTAACTCATATCAAGGAGTATAATATGGACAGTTTTTGCTCGTGTCGAGGAGCATTGACTTGTGAGGATTTTAGATAGTTTTAGCTCATATCAAGGAGCGTAACGTGTTGACAGTTTTGGCTCGTGCTAGGGAGCATTGTGTGTAGAGAATTTATTCTCTTCCCAAGGAGATTTGATTTAAGTGAGACAGTTTAAGCTTATATTTCTCCATCGATTAATATAATTGATTGCTGGCTCTTCTTTCCACTGTCAAGTATTAGTCAACTCTATCATGCTCATTGTTTTTCGAGTGCTATAGAAGCGATTAAAGAATTCTGTTGCATTTGTCCCTAGTTGTCGATGGAGTTAGCTTCCAAGTCAATATACTAATCAAAGTCATTTTCTTTCAGTGAGCGGACAAATTGTTTGACCATGTGATCATCAAAGGTTCCAGCATTATTGCATGTCTCAACAAAGTGTGTTATGTGTTGTCTTGGGTTGTCTTTACCATCAAATTGTTAAAAATTAGGAGGCTGGTAGTCAACTGGCATCTTCAAGCTGTCAACTCTCTTTGTATATAGCATTTTATAGGCAACAGAAGATTTGGAGCTCTCTTTAAACTTATCTTTTATCGTTTCTAGTACGATATTCTTCAGTTGATTCATAGGAAGCATTCCATCAGCTGAAATTTGTATCTCTTCCTCAACTGAATTTATTTCAGAAGGATGGTTCTTCGCGGAGTCCTCCTCCTCGTCTTCATCCTCAACTCGTTTCTCATTAGCATGGCTAGTTTTGGCATTGGTCATCTTCTCCATTAACTTGAGGATTAACGAACCTTGTTCTTTGCCTTGTTTGACAAGTGCAGAAACAGATTGAGTCAAGCTTGCCAGTTGTTCTTCGACAGACGAAGTATTTGTTGTCATGGCTGAGGCGATAAATGAGTCATACGCCAAACTTTCTGTGGATCGAGGAGTTGGGCAGACATAATCCTCTTCACCATCTTTGACGTCGTGCAGTGGCTTATCGAGAGCAGTCCCCACTACGTGGTTTGTCTCTCAGGAGACTTCATCCGTACTCATTATAACTACTTCAACATTTTTAGTTTGCAATTCTGAAGGTTTTGAAGTAGTAGACCTTCGTATCACAATCTTGAGTGAAGTTGTTCTTTGAATCTCTTTAGTTTGCAGCTCTGAAAGCTTTAAGGAAGAAGATCTTCTTATGGAAATCCTGAGAGGAGCCATACTTGGTACTTTTGAACTTTCGAAGAGAAGAGATGATAGGTGGAAACTGTTTCACTGGGCGTGCCAAAATTTGTAATAACAAAATTTGTATTTATTAAAATAATAAACACAAAAGAAATTACAAAGATAATCCTATATGGATTGAACTTGAGAATTTGAGTGAACAGCGTCTATTTATCCTCTGTTTCTTCTCTTGAGTTGACTTTTGTTGACTTTATCAATTTTTTGAGTCGGATCTTCGAATAAAGCTTTTCCGAGCTCTGATTTGGGGCTTTATAACGTATGTCCGGAGGCGTCGAGGACTTTTATTGATTTTATTAACTTTTTGAGCCGAATCTTCGAATGAAGCTTGTCCGAGCTCTAATTTGGGGCTTTATAACGTATGTCCGGAGGCGTCGAGCCTTTGTTCGGATCGAACGTTCACTTGAAGATCTATTGTGAATTATATCGTTCAATTTAGTAGAACGTTGACTTCACGGAGAACGCCGGATCGGAAAGGCTTAGCATCTTGATCTCTGACCGGAGGCTATTTTTGACTTGGAGATGACTTGAGCTTAACTTGAAGATCTTGAGAGTTCTTGACTTGAAGATCTTTACTTGACTTGGATCTTGATCTTCACTTGATCTTGACCTTCCCTTGACTTGGATCTTGATCTTGACCTTCACTTGATTTGGATCTTGATCTCTAATCGGAGGCGATTGGTTGGAAGAATGCCGAATCGGAGGGTCTTAGAACCTTGATCTCGGATCGCAGACTGTTCTTGACTTGAAGATGCTTGAAGGACTAAAGTCTTGACTTGAAGATGCTTGAAGATCTCAAGGGAGCACTGCTCGTATTCTTGATCTCTTCAGAAGTACGTCTTCAGATGTTTTTGGTGTGTTTAGAATGAGGACTGAAGACCCTTATTTATATGTAGAGAAAATAACCACTTGAGGGATATTTTCTCCTTTAAAAGATATGTTGGGTTTTTCTCCTTTAATTAAACATGTTGGATTGGATAAGACTCAATTATCAATTATTTACTCATTTATTTTAGAAATTAATTTATTTAAATTCCTTAATAAATAAATAATTAATTGATAATTATTGCATTAATTTGCTATATTTTTTTATTTAATAGACAATAAAATTCAGGTGCCTACAATACTATTCAGGTGAACAAAATATAAAATCTTAATTATTAGAATATTTATGTCTTATTAATTTTAATATTTTAATTTAATTATTTTTTGAGCACGTTTAGCAAATTCAAAAATACGAATAGCTAATTCCATAAAATAATTAAAATATTCCCCTAATACGCGGGCTTCGTAATAGTAAAATATTATACATTTATTATCAAGTATGTTCCAATTAAGACAAGTTTATCATTGTAATTATAAACACTCAAAAGTAGAGAGCAAGGAGAAGACGCACGATAACCTAATTAAAAAGAAACGCACAAAAGCCTAATGAACTCCTACAATGAAGTAGGGGAATAATTAAATTTCCCTGCCTTTGCAAAGATCCACCACCATCCAAAATACGAATCTTCTTCCATACTAACAAACCCAATTTTTTAATCATAAAACCAAAATCTTTTCTACTTTGCCTAATAATAATTTAGAACTCCTCAAAATTTAATAAAAATATTGACGACTGCGTGTGAAGACTGTAGGGGTTATTATTTGATGTCCTTCCATCAACGCAATTGATATGCCATATTGTACGCTTGTTTTCTAATTCTTGAAATTTGAATTTATCCCAATATGAATATGTTCTCAATCAACTCGAATCAATAATAACCCTAATCAATCCATCAGTCACTCTACACATATAAATGAAGATAATAAATATTGAAGTATATAAGAAATGATTCATAGTTACAAAAATTTCTCTATAGGTAGATATAGTTAAAGTGACAGAAAACCTAATAACTACCATAATCGAACTTTCATTGGAGTATGTTTAGTAATTATAGGTTGAAATAGTTGGCCTTAATCAAATTTTAAATAATAATTTTAATAAGGGTATATGTCTTATTATTAAGAATATTTTAATTTTCTTTATTTATGTGGTATGTTAAGTAAATTTGGGAATACGAATAGTCGTGCCCATATTATACTACAAATAAATTATTAATCTGTTTTGTAATTTAAAATTAATATTTTTTAAAAAATATAATTTAAAATGTTGAATCAAATACTATCAATATTTTCTAGAAGATATCGTAATTATTCAGTGTTGGTGTGTTGTCATGGAGAATGCGGCTCCCTCCGTTTAGGCTTGTTTGTTTCCGATTCTAAGAATAACAAATCGCGTTTGTTTTAATTTGACGCCGTTTAGGCTTGTTTGTTTCCGATTCTAAGAATAACAAATCGCGTTTGTTTTAATTTGAATTATTATAAATTCCACGTATCTTCGTCATATGCTATTCTCTCGAATATATTCATATCTATCATATCTACATTATCTATCATAATCTGAATGCTTCTCTCTTCTTTGACAAGATGTTTCTCTCTCTAAATTTTTTCGCCATGGCAAATCTCAATTCAATCGAAGTCACAATTACACCTACCACTCAAATTAGTCAATATAATCCAGGTGGTGTTCTTATCCCTTCAAATCACGCCTCCCACATCAAGAATGGTTCTCAATTTCGGTTTGCTGTTCCGCAAGCGACCACGATTGATTCCATGCCTAGGGCTACCTCTCCTCCCCTCAATCGGTCCTTCACTGAAGCCTTGCGAGTAGGGAGATCCTCTCCGGTGGTCGGCAGCTCTGCCAATATCTCCAAACTTCTGGAGTCCACTCGCGACAAATCGGGCGTCGAAGAGTTATTTCCTTCTTCCCATTTAGGTGATTCGGTGGTTATACCCATCGCCAAATCCTACTATCAAAACAGAGTTCAGGCCTGTTCACCATTCATCAAATTTTCCAACCCAAAATTGACTCAGATTTTGGAAAATCTATGGAGCATTCCGGCTATTCTTATTATCCATCTTGGTAGAGGTTTTTACAATGTTTTGATTGAGGATGTTAATAGTAGACATGCCATATTGAAGAATCAAATTTTCGAGTTTGTTTCTGGAAGAATCAGAGTCCAAAAGTGGATACCTGGTTTCAACCCTAACAAAATCAAATGCTCTGTGGTTTCGGTGTGGCTGCGTATCTTCGAGCTTCCTTTTGAACTCTGGACTAAGAAAGTTATTTTGTCTATCGCTGCAGCTGTAGGAAATCCTTTGCGAGTTGACGAGCGCGCGATAAAGGGATACACGTGTCACTTTGTCCGGGTTTTGGTGGACGCCGATTTACAATATAAGCTTCTTGATAGCCTCATACTGGACATAGAAGGTACTCCTATGGAAAACTCTCTAGGCTACGAACAAGTCCCTGCCTTTTGCTTCTCTTGCCATACATTGGGACACTTTCCCATGGACTGTAATAAGACACAAAAAAAGTTGAGGGTTGATGTTGGTACTGCCGAAAAGTTGAAGCAGCAGTGGAGGTTTAAAGAGACGACTTGTGAGAAACATGTTGCTGCAGAGCAACAGCCTACACCTCACAGGGATCAGAACATGGTGAGATCTTATCCAGCATTGGTTATCTCCACTGAACAGTCTGCTGATGCTCAGATGGAACCTGATGCTACAGCTGCAACACATTCAAGCCTCCATCGGACTGCTCAGCCTGCTTCATCATCAGCTGTGCCTTTATTGAATGAGTTTAATTTGCTGATTGATGAAGATGTCAATGCGACCTCTGAGGATGTTGCTCCGCAAGATAATCCTTTGGCCAAGGAGAATCAGATTGCTACTTTTCATGTTCAGGTTGAGGTTATAGATCATACAGCCCTTGCTTTGTTTGAAGGCACGGAACAACCCATTGATATTGTTTCCGAGCCTTGCTTCCATACTCAAATACCTGCTCTAATTCCAGTGTCACCAAAGTCGGCTCCACCTTCTGTGAGTCTATCTCCCGAATGGGTATCTACAAATTCAAGAAAACCCAACTGGCTGATCTAGCTGCTTTCTCAAATACAATCAACGCAGCCTTACGTATTTTGAATTCTCATAAATCGCACTCAGGTGTTCCACTCTCAAACATTTAGTGCACTGAATGATGATGCTCTCAATGTTGTGGACGAAGCTACCATTGCTGCTTCTCCAGAATTTATAAACTCAGTCATGAGAATTCTTACAATCCCGGTGCCGCGCTCGTTGAATTTTGAGAGGGTTAATTCGCCTATTTCTACACAGTTACTAATCCTGGAGTTGTTCATGTGGATATTCAACTTAAACTTAAGGATTATACTTAAAGGATTATACTGATCTCACTGCCTGGGGGCATGGATAAGTTCCCACCTCTACAAAGTAGTGTCAAGAAAAAGAAACGGGGTAGGCCTAGAAAGGATTTTTACCAACCAACAGCCAAACCTAATACTCGTTTACAAGCTAAGATAAATCCAACGGTGAATAAACATGAGCTTATGAATATTCCAGCATTCAAGGTGTTGCGAGAAGAACTAGAGATGCGTGACCAACTAGACAATATTGATTAGTTTTTCTATAAGTCTCATGTTTTGGTCTTTTTTACCGTTGTTTGTTTGGCTTTCTCACTGATTCTATCAGTTCTTTAAACATCTTCTCCTTTCTGTTCCCCCCCTATTTTATTTTCTCTTTAATAATACACCATCTATTTGCCTATCATATCTACATTACTCTTTACACCTACAAACTGTCTTAATCCAAAAATAATAATAATAATAAATAAATAAATAAAATTAATATTATTTGTTAGACTTACTAAATCCCCCTAATACTAAATCTAACTTTCTTGTTCTTAATTACATCAAAACAAACATCACTTTTTCTTTTCTTTTTTTCACAAGAAATTAAATTGTGTCATTGATCCTTGCTGAATTTTTTGCCAAGAAGCTATATCTCTTATTTGGTAATAATTTTAAGTGCTCAATAGACGCTTGCAATGTCGTTCTTTAAGCTAAAGATGTTGCTGGATGTCATTAGCTATATCTGTTATCTTCTGTGACATCCAAACTCTTTCTCTTCTTTTGGTATATTATATTTGATTTGTGTTGGGTTAATCATTCTTATAATGAGATGGCAAAAACTCCCGTGCAGCGCACGGATCACATTCTGTGCGGCTTTAGAATTTCGTGTTAAATTGTATACCCTTTATTTTTTAAAGAAAATTATTGTGTGTATCTGGGAGCATGAACAATACTCCGTGCCCCTTTAGAATTTTGTGTTAAATTGTATGCCCTTTTGTATAAAAATATGTACCCTTTATTTTTTAAAGAAAAAAATATTAATGAAAAATATATACTCTTTAGAACAAAATAATGTACCTTTTATTAATTAAATTGTATACTTTTTAGACCAAAACAATGTACACTTACCCATAATACTAAATTTCTAAAGGCGCATGGAATGTGTTCCCATGTGCCCGAGCACACACAAGCCTCGTCCTAATGAGATAGTCCACGAGCATGCTTTCCTTTGCTAGGAATAATGTCGATTTAGAAAGCTTGCGAAAACTCCTCATCTTTAAGAGACGCATTGAACTAAGTTTTATTATAAGTTAAAATATGTTTATTATATAGATTACATTTGATTATTAGTGATTATTATATTTATAATCCATTATTATTTTTCATTAATTAAGAATCATATTTTCATTGAAATGTTATAAATTTTATTCATCTTATGGAAGTCATTGCATAGTGCACTCTCATACAAGTCGTCTTTAATCCTAAAACAAAATTCTATAAAATGAAGATTAATTTTATTTATTTATATATAAAAAGAGGGTGATTTTGGGGTGCATCAATGCACTCCAAATTTATAGGTTAAAATGGATAATGAGTTGATTTTTTATTTTAATTAATTAATTTTATTTAGTAATAAAAATTAATTAAAAATGAATCAAACGGTCAAAATTGTCCAAATATAACAGTGCACCCTATATGAACTCATAAAAAGATTATCTATATAAATATCAAATGGGCACTTACTTCATTTTTTCTTTCATTTTCTATTTCACATATTAAATAATTATCATATGTCATAATCAATGTCTAAATGTCCAAAGATTTAATAGTCATTAATTAATTATAATATTTTAATAAAAAAATAAGTTCTGAAATACGAAGTGAAATACAATTGTAGAATAGAGGATGTTTAAATGCAAAACTTTAAATACACATAATCCTTCCGTCCCGCAAACGTTACATTCTACTAAAAATAGCGTCTCATAATTAATGTTACATTTCATTTTTTAGTTGATTGAATTCACATAAAATATTTAAATATTTTTGGAGCACAGAAATGTTATTTCTATTGCCTTACAACTTATTAAAACATAATATTTTTTAATTTTTGTACAAATCATAAATGAATATAATAAAAAATACAAGACTGAGTGAGTATATAGGTACTTGGAATATTAAGAAAGCGAATTAAATATCGCCGACAAAATCGAATTACCGTAATCCCTTTTCTCATCATTTAACTATCAGTCTATCGTCGTAAATATGCTTTAAAAAAAATGAAAAACCAACATATTTTAGCCCTGACATACAATATATTTACATAATTTATACTAGTATTGAAAAATATACTCTAATCCAACATTCTTTGCAGAGTGTATAGCAAGGGTGCATTCAAATGTATATAATTTTTTATTTTATTTTGTATAAATATTATTTTATTTTGTATAAGTGTTTCATAATATTTGTACTTTTTTAACATTAATTTTTTTATTAAAAAATTAGCATTCACATGTGTATAACTTTTTATTCAATAGTGTATACATGTTTTTCTATTAATTGTATATTTGTTTACACTCAATTTTTCATTAAAAAACTAACAATTATATTGTATATTTTTTTTTCATAATTGTATATATTTTTTTATATATTTGTATATGGGTGCACCCGGATGCACAATATATTTCCCTAGTTTTTATTTTTAAAAGTATATATATGTAGCATACATTAAAACATGTATATTTCGTTGATGGAGTATTAATTACTATTTCTGTTGTGGATGAAGACATAACTAAGTAATAATCAACCTAATTTATGAATACACAATCAAGCAATGGATTGAACACAAGAAATTTGATCACATATGATAACAAAGTTGAGTTTGTGTGTGTATGTGTAATTGTATGAAGAAGAATACGTTTATAGTGGTTCAGCTTGTTTACACAAGCTTACATCCACTGTGAGATAGAGTTCTATTATTGATTGAGAGAGCAAAACGTGTTACAATGTGTACATCCTTACATCCACAACTTTTCCTCCTTCAACTAAGTCTCTAACAAAATACATCCTTACATCTATGTGCTTTGTCCTTTCATGAAAACTCTGATGTCTTGACAAGTGTATAGCATTAGAGTTATCACAATGTATCAATACTGACTCTTGTACCACACCAAACTCAGACAAAATTCCCTGCAACCACAAGCCCTCTTTTACTGCTTCTGTGAGTGAGATAAACTCAGCCTCAGTTGTAGACAATGCAACCACTGACTTCTTTTGAGTTGAATTGTCTTTGCTTCCATTTCTTTAAAGGATAGTACTAATTGATTTCATTCAATGTGCAAGAAGAAGAATACAACTTAAAAGAAATTTATAGATAACAATTATAGTTTAACAATGTAATAATTATAAATAAATAGTTTACGATTTGAGAGTTTGAACTTTTTCGATGACTACTTTGAATAATTGAATTCGAGAATAGTTTTTAGTGTAGTTTCTAAATCAACATGACAAATAAAATCGGGGGTGATTGTTCTTGCAAAGTAATTTAAATGTTGGGTGGGTTAGTATTTTATATTCGTATTAATATATGAGGTTAAAATAATATAATTAATTAAAAAAAAACCTTCCCACTCATTTTAACATATATAAAATCATCTTCTGCGAAATTATTAGGCGCGTGAGTTCAATCTCATTTTGCGACGGAACTTCACTTTAGGGTTTCACAATTAGATTTGGGAAATATCAAAATTATGGTTTATATAATCTCTTATTTCCCTCTTACGTAATTGAGCACGCGCACTTTACTGTTGTAGCTGATCACACTGGTACTACTGTTGAAATTGAGGATCCCTGTGATCAGATTTCAGTACTCGTAGGAGGTGAGCTGAGGGATTCAATGGCTGGAGGCGAAGAAGAAGACGATTACATGGGGGACCTCTCCCAGTTTGTTCCGCCAGAAGTTCCTCAATCTTCCTCGAAAAAGGTTTTTCTATTGTTTGTGTATTCATCTGTTTTCTAAAATCCCATTACAATATATCTGTGGATACTTTCCCCTTTTTCGCTTCTAAGTCCCCAGTTCAGAATCCTCTTTATCTTGGAAATGTATTTACGAATTTCCTGTTTTTGTTTGATCATTGTTGGAAAATTTGGAGGATATATTCATTGTTCTTACTTGTACAGATGATCTTTTTACTTGGTTCGTTTATATTTAATTGAAAACCAATAGGTGCACGTTCGACTCTTCTGACTAATACATTGCAACATGGTAGTTAAATTTTGCAGTAGTGTAGTGTTGGAGTAAAGGTTGACATATATTCAAGTATTTTCCTCTGTCAGGATTCTAATATTACTCTTGGAGTGTCGAATTCTTCAAGCAAGAAATCCAAAGCCCGAAACTGGCAGGAGCAGAAAATGCATGATAGGAAGCGGAAGCAAATAGAAGAGGATAAGAAGACATTGGAAAATTTATGTTCGGCAATACCACAATCTAATATCGGTTTTAAAATGTTAAAACTAATGGGCTACACTCCTGGCTCTGCATTGGGCAAGGAAGGTTCTGGGAGGGCTGAACCAGTTGCGCTGGAGATCAGAAGAGGCCAGGGAGGAATTGGTAAAGAAGATCCAAGTGTAGAGAAGATGAGAAGAGATAGAGAAAGATGTGAGAGGGAAAAGTGGAATGAGCTTAAATTGATGGAAGTTTTTGGAAGTCACCAAAAGGAGCGGTGGAAGGGAAGGAGAATTGTAGTGAACTATAGAAAGGCTGAGGCTGTACTCGTGCAGCTGGAAAACAGGGATATTGAGGTAGAGAAGAAGGAAGACGAAGGCAAAGAGAAGGATGAGGAAGAGGAAGAAGAGATTACAGAAGAGGTACATTGGTTGATATCTGCATGTGCATTGAGTGCTTTATAATAGTTCTTAAATTCCTAATTGCATCTGTTGCTTTATAATTTTATAGCCTTAAGTGATGTGGTTAGAGTTTTTAGTTGATACGATGCATGTCAGTTTCTATTGCATCCTAGAAGCTAGACAACCATGCATTTCTAGCATGTTTTGTATGCTTGTGCAATCTATATTGGGGTGATGTGGTTACTCTGAAATTTTTTTATTATAATGCGTGAAATATGATTCTGTTGATAATATTTTGAAATGCTCTCAGAAAGTGCTGGCAGTATAAGTTTCCTAGTTGTTGAAACTTGTGGTAAAATTAAATTGGAAATGATCTTGACCTTTACCCAAAAGTACCAGGAGCTAATTTATCACATCTTTTGTATCATGTGTATTGTATCTATTAAAACTCATGCTCAATGTGATTGTACCTTTAAGATTATTTAATCAGTTGATTAATCTCTGTAAGCATTATGTACGAGGTAACATTTGAGTCTATGATGGAGTTTTTTTTTTTTTTTAAGAACGTGTAGTCATGCTCTCCGTTTTAAATGTACTCTAGTTGTGTTCTATCAGTCATCTCTTAATATACGTTATTATATCTCTGGACTTATAATCATATCTTCCCTCTGATGCAGGATTTGCTAAATATTTTGTTTAAGCTAAGAAACGAATTCTATTACTGCCTCTTCTGTGGATGTCAGGTATATTAGATCACGTCTTATAATTGAGATTACCATGACATTCTTGTGATCTCTGTGATTTTCGGAAATGTAAATGCACAATTGATATATAATTACTGATGCGTTGGGTTCATTCCCTTGTGACTTTTCAGTACGAGTCGATGGAGGCACTCATGTCCAACTGCCCAGGGATAAATGAAGATGACCACTAGATTCAATGGACTACCACATCACAAATTCAGAATTTAGCCCCTGTAACGACTGACCAAATAACTTCCATGAAACATCTCTGGTCCAGTGGACATTCCCGGCGTTAGCCCTGATGGATCAGATACAGGAAGACGGAGAGGATAACTGTGTCCAAATATCAACAACTTCCTGAAATAGCTAAATCTTTTGAACTCATGGTGTCTAATGCTATTATTTAGTTAGAATTTGATTTCCATAAATATACATGTATTTACCAAAATCAATGCCCTCTTTATAAGCTTGTACTTTGTAAAATCATATCCGGTTCACCTTAGTCATACAGAATTCTTGCATGCTTGCTGATAATTAACTTGTTAATATGTTCTTAAAAGAGTATTCAGGTGCAGTATCACCCAATTTGTGACAAATAACTAGAATTTGAAATTAAAAAAGTGTTCACAGATAGCAGAAGTCGTTTCAAGAGTGCTGTTGGTCCAACATCCCAACATATTAAAAGACAAGCCCACATAACTACGTGTCTTACAGCAGACCCAAAAAAACTACATTACATTTCTGAAACCAATGAAAGGACTTCAATTATTGAACAAACAAGATCCCCACCGGAGGAACTCATAGTAGCCATTGCATGTGCTGGACTGATGAATCGTAACCCCTCGGATAATCCAGCTCCTGGAATCGTCCATCGATTGGTTGAGCTAAACCAAGCTCTCCTGTATACTGACTGTCGGTAGGATGAGACGATTGTCCAGGACCAAGATCATTAGGTATCTCATGCAGACTGCTATTTGCCTGGTCGTCCTTGAACCCCCAAGACGAGCAGGCAAACTGACCTATGGTTCCGCCATGACTTACAGATGGGTGAACTATGACCGAGCCATCAGTACCAAGTGAATTGTTTACCCCAAGACCCGAGGATCGGGTTCTTGAGGCCCAGGGCTGATTTGACAGAAGAGAGAGAGCACCAGTGGAGTCCACGACTCCATTGGAGCAATGAGCTAATGACACTCCAGGGCCCAAACTAGGCCTTGGATTTGTACCTTGCAGAAGATCAGATAGAGGGTTCTGTGAGTTGCTCTGCCATGGAAGTGCAGCAGCTTGACCTTGATTTCCAAATCCTCGTTCAGCAAAGGAATTCGGCCACGAGTCTCTTCCGGTGAGCTTAGGGTACGCGCTGAAGTCCATCACAAATCCTCCGGTTTTGCTACCATTTCCTGAAAATGAATCCAAAGTTGAAAGGCCATGGTTTGATGGTAAAAAAGATTAAATCTTTGATGAAAATATGATGTCTTACCATACATGGACGGGCAAAGATTTCCATAGGGAGGAGACAACAGAGATCCTGGCGATGGTTTCCTCCTACGCTCGTTGTGGCCAGCCAGGCGCCTCCTACAACTTCGTTTTCCTTGGTCAAATTCAGGTAATTGATGAAATCTGGAGCAAGGCTATTACTTCCATTATTATACTAGCATATTCACATCTTAACTAAACATATTAAAAATCAAAAAAGCCATTCTTGCACATGTACTTCCATGTTTAGCAACTTACATCCATTATTGTAGTTTATCAAAACCACCTTCTGGTGAGTTTACTAATTCTTCCTCTAAACAAGACTTAAGTCTAGAGGTCATAGGCATTCACATTCTTGCATTTTCATTTTTCATCAAACTTCTAAGATGAGTATTATATGAGTTCCCTACGCTCATTACAGCATTTGAATCTCTTCTGTTTCAAAACTGTGTCCTAATTGTTAAACATGTTTTAAACAAGTGGTAACTTATGCTTCAAAACTTGAACATACTCTTGCTTTCACTTACCACTTACATTTCACATAATTCCCACAAATAATTACTCCACTCTTTATCATATTTTTCTAACAACTAATATAAAATTATTAATACATTACTTTGCATACACTATCTTAATCACAACACCAAACGCATACAAGAAAACAACACAGTACTAAGGAAACACATGAAACAGAATAACCCAATAGCTCACCCTAAAAATAGAAATAACACAAAAAAAATTCCAATTTCTTCCCACTAAGCGTACTGCATAATCAAGATTGAATTTATTTTTTCCAAAAAAAAAAAAAAAAAAAGAGAGACCTGCTGCACTGCTGGCAAAACCTCTGTTCAAGGCCAGCAACAATTACTTTGGGAAACTTGGAATGCATCCCACAAACTTTGTGCCTAGAATAGTAAGTCTTAGCATCACTCAGATCTGCTCTGCAGCCCTCCACCTGGCACCTAGGGGGCTGTCCACCCGGCACGACGGCGCTCCTCCCTTTCTTGGGCGGAGCAGCAGCCGGAAAACCAGAGGCAGCATCCCCAAAGTAGATTTTCTTGCCAAACTTCAATCCATTGAGTGAGTCAGCAGCAGCAGGTGAAGGTGAAGGTGAAGGTGAAGGTGAAGAGGAGGATGAGGCTTTCTCCATTCTTGATATCTAGAACCCATTCATTTCAGTTTTCTAAATCAGATGAAACCCCACATGCATTATTTTACAACACCCAAAAGAGAGAGATAATATTTATATAATGCGAGAAAAATATGGGTCTAACACTTTTTATAATAGTATAATACGATCAAAGTGGGTTCTTTTTTTGGTATTCTCTGACAGCGTACAAATACTTGAAAAAGCGAAATCTTGAAATAAAGAAATGATTTTGAGTATAATATTTGATGGCAACAGAAAAAGAGATGTAGAATTAGAAATGTGGAGGTGGAGTGTGTGTTGGAGAGATTAAAGGTAAGAAGCTGAGTATGGGCCTTAAAGCCAAGCCAGGTTGGGGCCTGTGTATAGTGTTTTTGAAGTGAGACCTCTGTCAGTCTGTCTAAATAATGGTGATTGGTCTGTATGTGAGAGAGAAAAGCCGTGGAGAGAGAGAGAGAGAGAGAGAGAGAGAGAAGGAGATTTGTCTGCACCTTGACAACACTTAACTTTTCTGTCCACTTATTTGTCGTTTTTATAATATCACCATCAGAAAGAAATCCTAGAATTTATTTACACTTATATAGTGTTGTCAATTTGAGAAGGAATTAAAAAAATAAATAAATAAAAATTTAAGACTATTTCATCATTGTAAAATAACACTCGCTCCATAAAATATACATTTATTTATTAGAATTAAGGAGTATAAGTATTATTTATATAAAATAATTAATTACATTAAGGGTAAGTGGTGTGGTAATGGGAACATTTGGCCAAAAAAATTTAGATTTGGTTAAAATGGATATTCCTCCGTAACCTTAAAACGTAACTATTTGCTTTTTGCAAGTGAATTAAGGAGTATAATAATAATTTAATGTATTTTAATGTGAGAGAAATAATATTTTAAAATTGATAGTTGTAATAGTTGTATTAGTATTGAGTGTGGAGTCATGTGTGGTAACATTAATCCAAAAAAGGGTCATGTGTGGTAACATTAATCTAAAAAAAATAGATATTTTGTAATGGAACGGATCAAAATGACAAAATTAATACTGCACGGAGGTTTTATATTTTAAACGGAGAACTGATGGGAACATTAGAAATTACTTGACTCTATATATTTTAAGCAATCTTTCCTTCTATATATATAGACATTGCTAAATATCCTCACATCCATACTTGTCTAAAAATGTCTTTTTTTATTATTAATTATATTTACATTTACTAATATATCCCTTATAAAATGAAAATTTTAAATATAAAATTTGAATTTATTTAAAAATCCAATTATGTCCCAACGCCACATAAAAAAACACACACATACAATATATATTATTTTTTATTAGTTATGCATACATTTTTAATAAGGAGTTTTTTTCAATTCAAAACCTCAAAATGAATAAAATATTTATTCGGGGTTTAATTATTTTTTCTATCAATTAAAAATTTTAAATATACAAAACAATAATTTCAGACCCTAAATTGATAAAATATGAGACAATGTGTAATAAGTTTAGGCCTTAAATTGATAATTATATATATATATATATATATATATATATATATATATATATATATATATATATATATATATATATATATATTGATAAGGAAAAATAATTCAAACCCATAATTTACACATTTTTAGATCTATTGAAAATACATGAGGAAGGGACTGTGATTCATAAAAAAAATATGAAGAAGAAACTTGGGGAAATAGGAAATCTTTGAAAATTCTCGCATGCATGTGCGCATAATCGCATAGTTTTGCAAATAACCTTTATATATTCGAAATCTGATTTAAATGATTTTCACGTTCAAACAACCATTTTTTATTTGTGCATCTCCTCATGTAAATAAGTCTTCATAAATTACTTCAATAACTTTTCAAATTCTCCTCAAATAAATCTGCATGTATTTAAAAATACTTATAAATCACTAATATATAATAAATTAAGCATAAAACTTCACAGTAAGTTAAAAACATGTACTATAGTTCAATTAACAAACAAACCTCAAGGACAAGTAAAAATGCACGTTCATCACGATGGTTCATGACCAATAGTTATATATGTACTATATAACTAATGAAATATACATCACACAGTTAATGAGAAAGTAGAGTTTCGTTTCACTTACTAAATTTTTTAGACAG
The DNA here is from genome assembly GCA_023678885.1 of Pogostemon cablin. Classification (NCBI taxonomy): domain Eukaryota; kingdom Viridiplantae; phylum Streptophyta; class Magnoliopsida; order Lamiales; family Lamiaceae; genus Pogostemon; species Pogostemon cablin. Next base: position 18,777,041 of record CM043012.1, read on the forward strand.
TCATACGATAACACACGTGTCATTACATTAAATAAATGGATACGGGATGTTTTGTGAGATTATGGTATGACATCTCTTATAATATTTTCTTATAAATTGATATGTGATGGGTAGAGAAAGTCAATCACTTGCCCATAAAATTTATATGTTGAGTTAGGATATAATTTCTTTATGCTCTCTTACCTATCATTTATCTAATAGAATGAAATAAAAAATTTATATTACACGAGATCCAACCCCAAGTAAATGGGAATAAGCTAGCCAACATTTGTACTGATTTTTATTTTCATTTTTTCTTGTGTGATAACTAATAAACCACTCAATTATCGTAGAATGATTAGTATATCCCACGAGGATATGTAGATTTAAAAAAAATATAAATTGAATTAGCTGGGCTTATAAATGGAACAAATGTTAATGAATTAATGATGTGATGTGTTACATTGGATCTCTTGAATTTTAAAAAGGCTCATTATTAGAAAACTACTGGGCTTTATTTTAACAAGGCCCATGTTCATTCAAAATACTAGAAAAGATGCCAAAACAAATACAGTATTTGATAGAGAGCAAAATAATTTCAAAGTTCAAATGTTTGATAACAAGTAACAACTCAAACTAACCTCAAACTCGATTCAATTATAACGACGTTCAATACATAACACAAAATTTACAATCAACCAGCTTCATAATTTTGAATAATAATAATAATGATCATGAAATGGGATGATAAACAAATTTGATCAGATGTGAGAACAATCTGATATCTACCATATCACGATCGTGTTTGGCGCTCTACACTCTAATGCATTTAAAATTTAAGATAAATAGGCATCAAGGGAGAACAACAGGAAAAAAAAGGCACACTTGCATTAGCTATTCATATGATCACAACATGAAGTATATATGACAAAAAAAATATATATATCTGTTTTGGAATTCTGGCTATTCAAAACCAATACTTGTGGAAAGAATCTCAATCTGCAATCTATATTACTACTCAAAAACCATTTCAAGAAGTTTCCTCAAAAGAATTGCCAAAATCTTGAATTTGGAATAGAGATTTAAGAGAAAGGAAAGCAATGAATACTGGAAGGCGGCCATCAAAGCCTCAACAAAAATATTTATTTGCACTGGACGCCAACTTCAGCAGCCCGCCTAGGTTTGTTTTTCCTTCTACTCTCATTTTGTCTATAGCCAACGGCCTTGGCCAACACACCATTTTCATCCTTAGTCAAGTCGGCGTTCTCCTTTACATTTGAACAACTCTTCCTCTTCCTACCATTCTCTGCACTAGCCTGGCTTCTTGTACTCTTACTCAACACTGAACTTTTTGATTCCTCAATGTCATCCTCTTAAGTTCACAATTTTATTTTCTTCCTCAATATCACCCTTCAATGGTTTTTTAGGCCTTCCTCTTCTCCTCACTGCCAACTTCTCATCCTCACCACTCCCAGTATCGTCATGATCAGCAACTACAGACTGTCTTTTCCCTTTTCCTCTCCTTTTTTCAACTCGATAATTCGATGAAAAAATAACTAATCTGCAGCAATGCAAGCGAATCAAGAATAAAAAGTGTATCTTGATTGAGTTCATTGTTGAATATCAACACCGACTTTTCTAGAATTATCTCGTTAGTTATAGAAGCATGCAAAAGGTTTGAAGAGGTGGTGATCCATCCTACAATTATCTACATGGATGATTAGGATACACATCTAACTAATGTGGTGGAATCTTAGCATCAACATAATCATTCTAGAATATTGTAGAGATATTAATAAGTATAAATAGAGTAGTGGTAAGAATAAGTGTGGGAGAAAGTATGACTGAAAGAGAGAAGTATGGTAGTAAGATAATGCTAGGAAAGCAAAAATATAAGAGAGAGCATGAAACAAAGAGTATACGAGTATTGATCCTTTATTTGTTCTACACGTCAATAATTTCAAAAGTTCAACAAGAACCACAGATCAAAAAACAAAGAAATCACAAAACAAAATCTAATCCACCATCTGATTGTTCACACCCACCCACTATACAACTTGAAAAACAATCCACAACACATTTCAATTAAACTGCAAAACAACCAGCATACCCACTATACAACTGAAAAACAATCTACAATAACACTGAAATGTTATCATATTAAGTATTTTTGTCAAATTATAATCCTTCACTATTTAATGTAACAAATAAAATTATTTACAAATTGCAGGCATGGATATACTTTGCTTGTTGAATTTTGGAAACTCATAAGATCTCCTTAAATGAAAATGTGTCGAGGGTGGAATGACGAGGCCCCACACGCTGGACAGCTGGGTGGATGGACCCTGTCAATGAATGGCCCTCTTTGTCTCCATTCACGAATTTAGGGCAACAAATATAACATAATGGGCTTGTGGGCTATTATTATATACATTGGGCCGGATGCCGGCCCTTTTTATCAGGCCCACTTCTGTATGATCGACGCTGGTTTATAGTACTCCTCCGTCGCGCGTATTTTTATCTATTAGTACGGATAAAAAAATTAATTAGTGTTGTTTGTTTACTATATACTAGGAGTATAACGTAAGAAAAATTAGGAATAAATTTGTAATGTGTGAGAAAAAGTAAATAAAGTTGTTGAGAATGATGAATAAAGGGTAAAAAAGTACTCTCTCCGTCCGCCACAAAGGTGGACATTTGCTTTTTGCACGTGAATTAAGAAGTATTATTATTTAAGGTGTAGTTGGTAGTTGTATTAGTGGGGCGTATGTGTGGCGGACATTTGCTTTTTGCACTTGAATTAAGAAGTATTATTATTTAAGGTGTAGTTGGTAGTTGTATTAGTGGGGCGTATGTGTCCCATAAATTTATTGTATTAGTGATGTGTGTGGGTCCTATATGTTTAAAAATGAAAATATGGACCTTTGGTGCGGACGCCCAAAATGATAAATTGTGGACCTTTCGGGAGGACGGAGAGAGTACTAAATATAATTGTTAGAATTGATGGATAAAGTATAAAATGTTGATAAGTTGTACGGTGTATTTTTACCATCTATAGAATACGTAAAAATATATGAAACGACTCAAAATGGGAAGTCGGTAAAAATACGTGTGACAGAGATTATCGTTTTTTGTTAGAAACTTAAAAGTACAGACAAAACTGAGATGGGAGATTCATCGTCTTATATATTTAAAAACCAGATGAATCAGATTAAAACGAATTGTTAAAGCAGTAAGAGTAGAATCATTGATGAACCTTGAAGTTTATCAATCATCATAACATAATCTGAAGTTCCACAATATGAAAGAATATACCTAGAGATGATACTAACCAAATCTACCAAACTTTTTTTTTTCAAGAAAATTTATAAATATCGCTGTAATTCAATCATGACAAATGAAAATGGACATTGAATTGCAAGTGATATGGCAAGCAACATTATGTTTAGCAAAACTATGGGCTACAAAATTATAAGAATGAGGATGCCAAAGAAAACCTTTACATCTATGGGTTTGCGTAGAAGAAGAAAGAACGTTTTGCAAAACTATGGGCTACAAAATTATAAGAATGAGGATGCCAAAGAAAACCTTTACATCTATGGGTTTGCGTAGAAGAAGAAAGAACGTCCCATAGAATAGGGGCACAAACAGAAGGGCAATCAATAGTCTTGTTTGCAAATCAACAGAATCCCAATAATCATCATGTCTTGAGCTCTGCTCGAGAGATATATGAGCGCCATCCACTTTGCAGGCCATTGCTGGTTCGCCTCATTTGTCGAAACAGCATCACTTTTCATCAAGTTTCCAGCAGTAGGATATCAATCCATAAGCAGAATGCTTCAGTTATTAACTGGAAAACATGACTCTGGTCTTTTTTTCTGTAAATCTACATGCTGCTACTAATCATCATGTTCTATAAAACATGTCTAAGGAACATTAGTTTCATACTAAAGTGGAGAATAAATGTATTAGAATTCATTTCAGCATACTACAAAAATTTCCCACAATTTAGTTTGTTCCATAAGTCACTCCAACAGTGGCAACCAGGATAACAGAAATGGAAGTAAGACCATTCAACACCCCATAACTCGAATGCATAGTCGACAAAAATAGATGAAAACAACATATACAGCTTAGAAAGGCAGTTACCTTATCCATATCAGCGGAGTAAAAGCTTATGTAGAACAACACAATTCCAAGCCATATAAAAGGCAATTATGAATATTCATTATCTATCTCTTTCTTCAGTCTCTTCAAAAATTTAGGCCCAGCAGGATGAGAATTTACATAAGCGTTCACAAAATATTCATCTGAGCATGACAAGAGAGTGCTTAAGGACAACTTTGGATGCACAACACGTTCATCTCTAAGCCATTTGTATGTTAAAAGTCTAAGTTTCAGTCTCTCCATAGTATAAGAAAGAACTTTTGGATGAGGGAGCAAATCTGACACCTTATAGCCCAAATCATTCACAAAAAACTTAATTTTTGCTTCAAGAACCTCACTGGACATGTTAAGAACTTGCGGACACGATTTGAGCATCTTTATGACTTCCTCGCGATCTAAGCCATTGTTCACTAAACAATCAAATCTCTCTTGAAGTTCCACTCCTTTGCCACGACAAGCTTTACAAGCCTTTTCCATAGACATTGAATTCTCTTCAAAGCCTAGGCTCAACAAAAACTGAGTTTTCAACATCCTAACTTTAACAACCCTTTTTTGATCTTCAATAGCTTCAACCTTAACACCACGGACCCAATTCTTTATTGTCATTGGGTCTTCCTTAATCATTTGGCAAATCCGTTGCTTGCCACAGTTCAATAAACTCGTTAAGCTATTCAAACGTTTGAGTTCACAAGTGCCCAGCAGTATCAAGTTTGAACGAACTATCTTACCTATATCATGGACATCCAAGTCTATCTCAACAAAAAAATTGTAGCAATTGAATAAATTATATGTGAACTTGGAAACTGGTAATTGAGGAAATTGAAGAAACATAGTTTGTACATCTCTCCGTGTTGATCCAAACTTCCACACTAACCCAACTAAGCTAAACGTGGCACGTCCAGAGCATTCGAGCAAAAGATTCGGATGCTCTGAAAACAGTTCTCCCACTTGCTTCTCACTCAACCCCAACTCACATAACAAGTACATGAGCCGAAGCATACATTTCCAATTGTAAGAATCCTTCACAGATATATTCGGCTCAAGCCAAATATATTCAATCCCCAATCTCTTTAACTTTACAAGAAACTTAACAAACTCTTGATTAACAGTTCTCTCTGTCAAAAGAGATGGACTTGAGGAAACAATCTTGGCAACAAGAGACTGTCTTAAACCCAATTTCTCAAAAGATTGAAGCCTTGATTTCAAAACACCATAATCGTACCTAAACACCTCTGTAGCTTCTAAAAAAATCTTCCCTATTCTATTCCTTTCGACACCATAGGTACACAAATCATAGTAATTCTCCAGCAACAATTCATCATCAGCTAAAAACATCAAATCTCTAGGAAGAAAGTGCTCATATTCACAAGGCTTCAACCCTATGCTTTCGAAGAACGGCTCAAATTCATTAACCGGATGGTACCTCAAAAACCGGGTAACTGAATGCTCAACTTCTGAACTATCCTTACTCAAATCCACTGTCTTCAACACTTTACGAAAAAATATAGGAGCATTCTTACTCATATTCTCAGCGTCCATTATACGAAGACTCCTAGTTAAATGGAAATACTCTATTAAAGCAGCTTGAACTCGTTTTCTAACCGAAGGAGTTATTTTCACAAACTCACCAACACTTTCTCTACTTCTCACACTAACAGCACTCTTTGCTCCATAAAATCTAAAGAACCCATTGACACAAAGATTGCTTTTTGGGGTTATATTACTTTGTGCGCCTGATATAGAAACCCATTTGAGAACATGGGGAACTCTAAATCTCTGCAATCTGTTCATCTTCCTAACTACAACTTGGACATGAATCAGGGGTGCGGGAAATTGAAGGAAGAAAGATTGTGTTTACAGTACAGAGTTTCTCACCTTGATGAATTTTCTTGAAAACTGTTGGTTACAGAGCTTCAAGGGTTGTCTCTCGACGAAGGGTTGAAGGGGAAATACTCCATATTTCCATTTCAGTAAAACCACAAAATAAAAAATAAGAGTTTATATTTATGGGCCGAGAAACCATCCCAAACAAACATATGGGCCTTAATTGGACATTCAAATTAAATTTAGGCCTTCGCTATCCACGTCTCTACTTTTACTTAATACAAATCCCAATTACTTTTTTCAATTTTGATCAAAATTTTACAATTTTACTCTTAATGCCTCGAATTTTAAATACACCCACCAATACACCTCTTTCTCATACACTTCTAATCTTGACTCAATTTTGACCAGTCAAATTTTAATTAACAGTTGACTAGAAATTTACAATTTTGCCATTTTTTTAATCCCTTTTCTTTTCCTTTTCTTTCCAAAACAGATATAGTTCATTACGACCATATCAGACTCATCATGCTTCTGTACATTAATCAAACAACATTAATCTTATAACTGACCAACTTAAAACAGTAACAGTACATTTTTTGATCGTCAATCCACCGGGTATCCGTGAGGTTTTACAGCTGCTCTTCACAACCAACCACTCGCCCCGCAATGTGATGGTTCAATCCTGTTCCTTCAGCGGATCTCAGCACAACCTGGTTCGTTTTCTACACCGGGTGTACATGATGCTGCTACTGTTCTTGCATGAAAGTATGAAGATTAAAGTTGCCGAAAGAATGGAAGGCTACATGTGGGCAAAAGCCCAAGATTATTTATTTATTGAATGGAGAATTTATTACACACTCATCCTCACTGAACAAGAGGAGATAACTCCTTTAGCTACCTATTGTAGCTGCACTCATAACACTCATACAAAGAAAATAAAAGAATACAATGTTTATTTTAGAAAGAGAAAACAGAGGGTGATGGTCGATGTCTTCTGCTTCATCATACTTCCTATTTATAGAGGCTTGTGGACTTCAAATTCGGATTCCAAAGCCTCCTAAGCTTTTGTGACGTCACTGCTTACGTCACATATCTCGGGTGCATTCAGTAGCTGGTTGCCTTGGATGCTTTCTTTATTAACTGGATAGGTCCACTTCTTTTGGTCCCTTTAGTGGTTAGCTGGTCCCTCTTCATTGGATGCCCTTTTCTGGTCCATCCCTCTTTGCCTTTTGCAGAAATCACATGGATCCTTACCCCTTTGAAAAAGTCATCCGACTCTTGCTTTTTTGAAGAGTCATTTGTCTCTTTCCTTGGTGCCTGAAGATTCTCCAGGCTCTTGGGTAATCTGAAGAGATTTTATCTTCTTCTTTCCACGTGTCTCTTTTGGCGGTGGCTCAGCACTCCTGATCAGCCTTATGCCCAATCTTATTCCTTTCCCAAATTCTGCTTCTGTTTGGGTGGAACAACTTGTGCATTCCTTGTTCGTCCATTGCCCAAAATGGACCATGTTGCAATATCTCTGATGAGTTTGTTTACTCACCGGAATCTTGTTTCTCCAAACAAGTTCTTGTTTCTCTTGGAATGTCTTCTCCGCAAACCCTGTCTTCTTCCCTGTTAAAATATTCAACAGGAATGACCCATTCAAAGACTTGTGCTCGAACTTGAATGTGAACTTCACCTCCACCATGGCTTTGATGCAGGCATACAGACCCCTTACTCTACGTGTAGAGATTTGTTCCTCATAAAATGTAGAAACCAAGACTGGTTCCTTTCCAGAAGACTCCTTGATCTTATTTGATGCTGAAACATCGGGTCTTCTTAGCTTGATGAAATGAAAGGCCTCGTGGTTGTCTTTCCCTACTGGTTCTAGAGCCGCACTGGTGAAGTAAAGCTCCAGTACATCTCCTCTTGATAGAGTTGCGTTGTTCTCCCATGCCTTGAAAAATGTACTCCTCAGCCACTCGGGCAGTTTTGAAAGCTCTGAGAAACCTGGTGCAACAGTATATATTGAAGCCAGCGCTCCAAAGTCATACCATTGTTTCACATCATTTGGATTTGAGCCTTCTCGCATCCAAACTCGGGGATATTTCCCAGATATATCCACCCGGTATTTCTCCGGTCAGATTCCTTGTCTGGTGTTCAATTTCTCCCAGCTGGCCTGGTATTCCTGCCAATAAGAGAAATCAGCTAAGTTAATATCAACCTTAGCAGTGCCTGTCATAGGCCTAAGGTTGATCACTCCCTCTTTAACCCTAGAGGTGCTGGGTTGACTCGTCGACTCTAAATGTGACTCAAGGTCTTCAATTTTTCCTTCGACCAGTTCTTCTTTTAGAGGTTCCAATCTAGGACTCGTGCTAAGGGTACTTGAATCTCTTACTCCGGGTTTAGAGTCCCGTTCTCGACTACTCTTTTTTGTCAATTGCAATTGCTATCAACAGCCCAGAGAAGTGGCTCTCGTGTTGCTTTGAACAGACTTACGCCGTTTCGAATGCAGTCTCGCATACGATTAGACACTTTGGTCTGACCACTATCTTGTATTCTTCCAGCACGCCTTGCATTGAGTGCCAGACTCTTGAATTCCCTTTGGAGCAACTCAAGGTTGTCCATCAGGTGCCTTGATACAGTCAAGATGGAGTCTATTTCAGCTCCTTCCAACTCTCGTCAGGAAATCTGCCAAAACATTATCAACAGATTTAATAATGACAATGTTAAAATCATAATATTGGCATTTTGCTTGCCATCTTAATAGTCTAGCCTTTTCAAGTTTAGATTAAATTTTATTCTTTAAAAAGGCTTTGACGCTTGTGTTATCAATTTTAAGGATGAATTTCTTCGCGAGAAGAAATAGCGACCATTTTTTGAACGTCTTTCGAACCGCAAAGAACTCCTTTTCATTAATGTGCCACCTATTTGCTTTATTCTCCGTAAAGAGTTCGCTATAGTATCTGCATGACACTTCTCCTTCGAGTGTGGACTTTATAAGAACTGCAGCCCACCAATGGTCACTGACATCTGTGTAAAGTACCAGTTCATCTTCATCATTTGGTATTGCCAACTTGGGGAGTTTCTTGCAAACATCCTTTAGTTGTTTAACCATTGCTCGGTGTGATTCCTCCCATTTGAATTCAGCATCCTTTTACAACAGAGGACTAAACACCTTCCTGTATTGCGCCAGATTGTTGATGAACATTCCAGCAAAGTTAACCATTCCTAAGAAGTTTTGGAGTTGCTTCTTATCTTTGAAATCTTCAAGAAATCTTTGAACTTTTTCTACAATGTGTGGTTGTAGAATAATTCCAGATCATCGATCTCAACTCCAAGAAACTTGATCTGCCTTGTTGCAATTACTGCCTTCTTTTCAGAAAGCACTAATCCCTCTTTGTGACATGCTTTTGAAAATATTTCCAGATGCACTAAATGCTCATTCATGTTCTTTGAGGCTATGAGGATATCATCCACATAAACAAACATGAATGAGAAATAATCTTTGAAAATATTATCCATCTTCCTTTGGTATATCTGGGGTGCGTTTGCCAAGCCCATGGGCATGACATTCCAAATATAATAGTCTTGTGGTGTGGAGAAGACTGTGAACTTCTTGCTCCCTTCTTCCATCATAATCTGGTAGAACCCAGATTTGCAATCGAACTTTGAGAATACCTTGGCATTCTTGATACAGTTGACCAAGTGTTCTCTACTTGGTATGTAGTACCTATCGAATTCCAAAATGTTGTTGATCCCTTTGTAGTTAATCACAAGTCTCGACTTTCCCCGCTTGACTTCTTCATGATTTCGAACTAGAAATCCTGGACTGCTGTATGGAGATATTCCTGGTGATATCAACTTAAGGTCCAGATGTTCCTTAAGTATTAGCTGCATATCCTTTCGATCACCTTGGTTCATCAGGATAGGTTTATATCTTACGAACTTATGCTCCTTTCATTCTTTCACTTTGAGTGAGGCTTTGAGCTAGTTCTTGTCCCACCAGGCTAGAGGATCTTTATTGAAGTTCCTCTGTATCTTCTTTTTGACGTCCTTCAAAGATGTTTGCTCTTCGATTGTGACGTCTTTCTGTAGACTTTCTCCCAAGCTTGCTTTGAAAAGGTTAATTGTATTTTCTTTTAGTTTCTCCATCTTCCATCCTCATATAGTCTCGGTTCTCATCTGAAGGACTATTTTGCTATATCTTCTTCAATCATTCATCTTTGGATGGCTAAGTTTTCCTTCATCACCACACTTGCTGCGAAATCTGATTGGCATTTTTCATTGAAATGCATAACGCAGTCTTGGTGCGATGATCTTATGTTCATAAAAGGTTGTGAAGATAAGTCTCTTTGTTGCGTTTTCTTGGGTAAAACGCTTGAATGTCTGTAGAAAATTATTTCCTAACAAAATATCTGCTCCGGTATCGTGAAAATATATCGGTGGAGTTTTCACTTTGTACCATGAGGTACGATCTGCTCCTCCGATCATGATTTCCGCCTGCTTGATTCCTCTGTTAAGGATTAACACCCTTTGTGAGAAATCTTTTCCGAGTACTGTCGGCAATTCTTCACCTGAGTCTTTCGGAAAGACTCATTCTTTTGCTGTGCAGATCCCGACTCCAGAATCAATATATGCCGCAAAATATTCTGCACGATGTTCCTTATATATCATCCCTACGGTGATATATATCGAAAATGGACTTGTGGCCATGGGTAGATCAGAGCTTAAAAACTCGAGCCTCTACTAGTAGACTTTGTATCTTTTTCCCTTGACCGTAAACTCCATTCCATCTTGTAGTCTTTCCTAAGGTTTATGATCCTCGAGAAACTCCAATCATAGTACTAGTTGTTCTAGGAATCTTCCTGCAACTCCTTCGATTATCAGCTCTAGATCGCCGAGTTTGAACTGTCCTTGGTATCTCCCAGTTGTTAGTTGTTGGAGATAATACAAGACATCACAAGGAATAGAGTTTTCCTTTTTAGTGATATCGAATATTACTTCGACTCCTCTCCATCCTTATGGGCATTTTAGTTCACCTTTAGTCGTGAATTTTTCCAGTTTCTGGATCACCTCCATGATTGGTTTCTTTCCTCATTTATCGCTGATCATTCTATTTTCTTGGAAAGAAATTATTCTTTGCTCGAACCTGAGGCTGTTTTGTCTGCTCCAGATTGGCTTATCTTTGATCCGCAAATTCATATCGTGAATTGGCGGTAGCTCCATTATCTCTGGCCTAGTTGCACATGCAACTTTCTCGAACACTTCAGGTATCTCAATATACTCCTTCATTTGGAATAGATCTGAATGATGAGTGTTGGAGAGGGCATACGAGATACAGTATGTGATAGAGTAAGGCCTGTTCTCTTCCTTCATCAAGTCTTTGTTTTTGAAATTTTGATGAAGGGTAAGTGCCCTGTTGAAATCTCGGTCTTTCAGATTATACGCGATCCTTGGATAAATGTAGGATGCTACTTTTCCTGCGTACAGATTTCCCGAAAGTCCTCCTGAGCATGCTTCTCTTGTGCCTAAGACATAGTCTTAGACATCCTCTCAGGGAGTTTATTTAGTTCCTTCTTGATTCTTCATAGGGAACCAGTTACATCTCCATCATATTTCCTGTGAGCTCCATTGGGATGAAAATTTCCCCTTCGGTCACTTTGTATATGATGTTGTGTTTTCTTTTTTTGAAGCTTGGAAAGAATTTGTCCAGCCTTCCTACGGTGAATCCATCGTATAGGTTGAGCCTTGGATCCTTCTTCATGATTCTCATAAGGGCTTTATGAGAAATGAATGTCTGGGAAAAGAATCCTGACATATCTTCTTGCATCTCTTTCCTGAAGATTTCCTCTTCACTCCGACTCATCTTCAGAAGACTCATCTTGGCTGAAAATTCTTCCTCATAGATGCTCTCGTTTGAGGGTATATCTTCGAATTGATATATCTGTACTAGATCTTGGAAGTAAACAGCTTCCTCCATTTCTGGAGTGGTTTCGAACTGTCGTACTCCCCGCTTCTGGTTTTCTGGGCAATCTAGTGAGAAATGCACTCTTGCTCCACACGTGTAGCAGTTGCAATCTTTGAATCTTTCATTGACCCGTGTGGCCGCTCTTCGGAATGTTTTTCTTGTGGGATTTCTTCCTGTACTCCTCTGGTTTGACCCTGAGGATGATACTTGACTCCTTGAACTCCACCTTGATGGTCCAGATCCCTGCCCTGATTTATAGCTCTGGGCCTTTTGTTTAGACCAAAATGATCTTGGTCTTCTTGATCTCCATCCTCCGCTCCTTTGATTGTAAGGATGACTCTTCTTCATCCTTTTCTGCTTCTTTGGGTTTCTTCCAATGATAGTTGGAAGATCATTGCTTTCGCAACATAAAGGGCCTGTCTTGTTGATTCCCCTTAATCTCTTGTAATTCTTGTGTAGTGCTGCTTGATGACACCACTCTGCAATCTTGGCAAATAATAGGTGGAATACTTCTTCCTCCTTGACCTTCGACTTCCATCTGTACTCTGTGAAGAGTTTGATGTATTCATCTACATGACAGATATCAAGTAGTTCCAAACTGTATAGGACATTCATATACTTCTTCTTCTTTTCTTCTTTCATTCCTTCGAAGTAACCTACTTCGATGAAGTGGATCTTGAAGATCTTGGCCATTCGATCTACAATGTTGCCTAGATCTTCGTCTTCCATGGTTTCCTTCTTGACTTCATCTGAGAGCTCCTCCCAGACGCATTTTACTGATCGTTCCAGGCTCATAGTTAGGAACCTTATGAACCCTTCTTTGTCCAACTCCAATGCGCCACCTGCGATCTTCATGGCATTTGTCCATTCATCGATCAAAGCTTCTCTATTCTTGAAGTCTAGAGTGTCGAGGTTCAAGATCAACCCGTATGGATTTATCGGTTCAAGGTGAGACTGACCATATGGGGTGTTGTGTATATTAGATCATCGAACTCGGCTTGCTCCTATTGACATTCCAATTGCCTTCATTTTGAAGTTTCCTGTTTGTTGGGATGTCTCTTCTTGTCTTGTCCCATGGACTCCGTGTGATCCAGAAGTTCCTTCATCTTGGCTTCGATCCTGTTGTGTCTGATGAAACTTGGGACTGTTGTTGAGAACTTGATGCTTCTTCAACATTCATTTTTAGATCTACAATTGATAGTCCTTGGAATGACTCATATAGATCTTGTAGGTCTTCAAGGTTTGCTCTTTCCATCCGGGGATGTGGATTCTCCTCGAAGGATAACAATCATCTTCTCGCTTTCGGATTTTGGCCTTGTGACCTCCGTCGTCTTTTCTTTTTGATGTAAAAGGGGTTCTTGTCACCTTGGTCTCCAAGGCCTTTACTTGTTCTGTCAACTTCGCGATGAGGTCGAGTTACTTGTTCTGCAACTTTTCCACCTTATCCATCTTAAGGCTGATTTCAAACATCATCTTGGACATGCTCTGGCAATATTCTCTAAAGAATCTCACCGTATTCTGCAATTCTCTAAGATCTTGGTTTATCTTAGAGTTATCGGCCTCGGTTTCCTTCCACTCCGTCATTCGTCCCAGTATGCGAAGTGATAGGGCTTGCAGATCTCTCTTGGGCCCTGGTTGGGGCGTTTTCTCCATTGTCTGTGTTTGGGGACACTTCCATGGATCTCGGTGAAAATTTGAATTTCTACGATGTTTCTTGATACTTCTTTCGAGTATCTTATCTGCATCTGGCATAGTTCCTCCAAAGATTCTTCCTCGGTGTGGTTGGCACGAATGTTGGTCAACTCTCTCCTTTGGTTTATGTCTTCATACCATCGGTCGGAATCTTCGTCTCTCTTTTCCGTAATTTGTCTATACAACACACAATAATATTGTTGCATAGAGCTGCTTGTTTCGTCATAATTAACAGGCCAGTAGTCCCTGTTACTCCAGCTTTGAACAGGGCTGATAGTCCTGTTACTCTCGGATGTCGAACTTTCGTTCGGATCCATATATCTTGAAACTCTCCTCTCATTAAGTGATATGAGTTTATAATAAATTTTTCCATTCATAAATAAATAAACCTAGGCTCTAATACCATTTTGAGATCGAAAACCGAATGAAAATAGGGATTAAATGCTTTAATAATCATGATGGCAGTTCTGTAATTTTTTAGAAATTTTCAGCCCTCAATTTTGACTTTTTGGTTCAAACGTTGACTTTTTAACTTTTGGGTGTATTAAGTAAAATATGGGTGTATTGTGTAATGGCATATTTGTAATTTTCTTAAAATTAAAAGGATAATTTTGAAATTTCAGCAAAAATTGACCTTTGACTTGGTGTATTAGGTAAAATGAGGGGTGTGGTTAGTACATACCTTAAATTTATTTATCCAATAAGGCCTCTTCAAACTTCACAGGTCACACAACCAATTTCCTTTTTTTTTTTGGTTAAAATTATATATATTTTAATTTTATTTTTAATAAAATAAATTAAATATCTACTAATAAATTTTATTTTATTTTGTTCAAGTATTTTTAATACACCTATAAAACTCATTTATGTCAATATTACTGTACTAGTTTTGAAAGAGTCCAACTAGCCAGGAATTAGCAGATAATTATCAGTAAATTTTGCACATTACTTTAGTAGAATTTCAGATATTAGTGCTTCTGCTTGTCTGTTTAACTATGTATTTATATATATAGTCATCTAATATTAAATACAAGATGACAGAATAAATTGGATTTGAATAGTCAATCCTCATAACAGCTGCAAGTTACTGTATCATAAATATGCTCATATTCCACCATTTACATCATATTACACGTATAACAAGGCTATCATTTGAAATAAAAGATGTCATAGTTTCTGGAGGAGATGAATTCATGAGAAATTTGGATGCTAAAAATTCAACTCCATGTTCAAAACCAACTGAATCTCTGACGAACCATAGAAATAGAAACAGAAAAAGTAAGACAAAATCGAAGAACGCATCTGTCGAATAATGCATCCATGTACAAAATGATTACAGAAGTAAAAGAGTTTGATTGACTAAAGACTCAACAAACTTTTTCATATTACATGAATTCTTGACTAAAACAAGGATGTCTTGTCCCATTGGTGTTTAGCTTATGTTTGAGGGAAACAGCATATCATCATCTGAACCATCTAAAACAAGAATCTGGATCTTCAACTGTGGTGGATAAGCTATTAGTAGTTTTAGGACATTTGTTGTTTGTATCTCTTGTTTCCATGAGGCTTTGAGATGTTTTTTGTTGCTGATCGAACATCATTTTCAGCTGTTTTCCTTGTTCTTCGATCTTCATTTGTAAGGTCCGCTGAATCTACAGTAAAACAACAGGGCAGAAAACAATCAGCATCCCTCTTATCATTAGCAAAACACTATAGTGGAAGGAAGATGTTTGAGCTACCTCTAGTTGCTCGTGGAGACGCATTTGAACTTCTAGCTGCATTTGTAGAGCTTCTTTCAGTTGCGTTCCACTGCAAATGATTGTAGAAATCTTGTAAGAACATGAACTGCAGTAATACATCTTGTATATATAATGATGTAACTACATATTGAAATTATACGTTCTGATGTCGATCTGTGCAGCATTATATGTAGTCTTCTTCTCAGATTTTCCTGCTGTTTCAAGAGGAAGGGTAAATTAAGCAAGATTCATCTCCACAGAGGATTAAAGTGTTTTGAGTACATTGAAGAATGTGTGTGCCTTCCACAGATTCTGGTACGTATTTGGCATTTCGATATTTCTACAAAAGAAACAAGAAACAAAATGGGAAAAGGAACATTCTTAAACAAACAAGAAAACTCAAGATTGAGTCCAAACCTGTAAATGGCTCTTAACATGAAAAATAGTGAGTCCCTCAGTATCCATCAATTTTAGTATCTGCTTTGGAGTTGCTTCTGTTATATGACTGGCGATTAGATTGAACAAGTTTGAATTCAATACACAAATGAAACCACTTTCATTGGAGAGATTTCTTACTATCTGGGCCACCAAGTCGGCTCACACACTCAACAAAACGATCATGAAGATCCTGAGTCCACCTAATTCGCGTCTTACTCGATGAAACTGATGAAAGTGATCCTAAGCTATTACTCGTAGCAAGCGGAAGGCATACCGGTTGTCGTCCATACTGCTTCATTTGAGCAAGATGAGGTGCATATAGATTATGTGAAACCTGTTTCTTTTACATCATAAAAGTGATTGATTCAGTGTGCAACAACAAATCATGCAAGTGAGAAATGATCAATGAATTCTTGAAAGAAAAAAAAATGTATACTTACTTCAAGATCCTTATTTGGATCGAATGGACCAGAAGGGCTTCTCCCATTTGAATCATCAAGATCACCTAGTAGATTGTTCTTCAAGTGCAGTAGCTGTTCTTTTTCAGAAAGAGTGGTGAATGGATTTCTATAAGGCCCTTGATCAGTTCTGATATACAGTCCGTTTTGAGGCTGGAAATCTGCTTCGTTTCCAGCCGAGGATTCTCTAAAGAATCCATTTCCAGATTGGGGAAACGACCTCGGATAACAATTCTTGGATTGATGAGAACAACAATTGGAGCTAGTTTCTTGGAAATCACACTGAGATAGTCCCATGTAAAGTTCAGTTGCATAGAAAGCATTAGCAGGTGATCCAATCCTGCTTATCATCGTAGTCAATGGATTCGAACCCCAAGAGCAGTTTCCTGTTGATGATCCCATGGATGCAGATGGCTGCTGAGAACCATAACTTTGGGGGAAATAATCTGGAAAATCTGAAGCAAACTCAGATGGATATCCATAATTCTGTTGTATTCCCTTCATTTATTATATGACTGATCAGATGAAAATCTAAGCAGAAAACAGTTTGTTTGTGTTGAATCTTCAAGACTTATAACAGAAGAAGGCACCAAAATTCAAATCTTTCCTCCTTACTGGTTGGTTCAGAGCCTACATCAAACACGTGGCGTGCATCACAGAAACAGAGAGATGGGATTTATGAACAGTATGGAGAATGTGTAATTTCAAGAATCTGTAATGGAAGCTCCCTTTTTTATATGCTTGCAAATCTTCAGATATAAGAATGAATATTTGAACAATTAAATGATGAGAAACTTGTAATTATTCCTTAAATGGATATGAAAGAACAAATGAGCTATTGACAAAACCAAAGCCATATAAGTACAAAAATATAATTAATACATATCCTAAGCAAAAACAATCTGTTGTACAACTTTGTCCAAATCATCAACCTATTTAAAAAAGAAAAAGATGGATTCAAAATATCTATCCCTCTTTCTCTTGAATGGTAAATTAATGGAGAATCTGATTTCATGTCATCTGTAACTAATAATTTCACATGGTGATGATATGGTATAGATTCAAGATGTGGAGTACTTGATTATTCCTGTGGAAAATTAGAATATGTATATATGGGTACAGAAATTCTATTACAGTTGATCCTTAATCCATGTGAAACTATATCCAACAAAGTTGAGTAATTACCAGAAAAGCGGATAACAATATTCGCAAACGTGTATCAAATAAATAATGGGAATCATTTGCAAAATTGTGCTCTCTTTTAAGATCTTATAGCAAAGATTCTGCTTATTACATGGATGAAAAGCTTTCTAGATCATTAATTCCTTGAATTTTGTTTAACCCAGATTAATCTTTAATCTTTTCTTAAGTTGAAATAATTATTTTTAGGCTTAGCCGCACATAAAATTCTAGTGGATGATTAATTAAATTTAATTAATTAATTGTCAGTTCAAGACGTTTAACTGCGGATGAAATTCATTATCTGGAAATTAATAATATACGTGACAACCTGAATAAATCCAAATTAAGTGAGAGGGTCGAACCATCCAATGAGGTTAACGTTATTAAGAATTAAACAAGAAAACACAACCCTTGCACAGCTACTTTAATTACTTAGACTAAACTACTTAATTCATCTGTATAGCCATCTCCGACGCCAATGGTCTTGCGCCACGTGGATCCTTCTCTTCTGGTAACACCTTTCAATCTTCATCCATTTTATTATTATACATTAATTTCATTCCATAAGAAAATATTCAATTACTCAAAATCAAATTATACATTCAAGAAAAGTTTGTTTGAGCTCCATTTATAAATATTATTAAATAAGTTTTAATATATTTTTGTATTCAACTTATAAATTAAAAGTTTACCTCAAACTTTTACATGAACAATTAACATAGGTAAAGTACGGATAAAAAAAATCAAATTATCGAATGTAGTTTGAGTTTGATTTAATTATATCTCATTTATATTAGTCTGATTATTTATCGAGCAAACTCAAATAGAAGCTTGATAATATTTTATATACATGTTAATTTTGAACACATCTGCATTCGACATTACTTTATAAATTTACACCCATATTTTAGATTAATTTGTTTGATGGCAATCCATATGATAACTAATGCTACAGCGTACGACAGCAAACATGTGTTGGAAACTCAGGTTTCTAAAAGCATAAATTCTTAACATGCATGGAGCGTGTGTAGGGGAAGCAAAAAGAAGGACATATCAACTGAGCTACTGAGTTACTTTGTTGATGGTTTCACTTTAAAATATATATTTTATTAAATATATATAAATATAATTAAAAAAATTCGGGAGCCTCGTCGGGGTGGGGCCCTGTGCGGCGGCACCTCCGGCACCGCCCCAGGTCCGCCCCTGGATAAAGTAGCAGCAGAAGAAAAATGAAGAACCGAATAATACTCACGCTAATATTTCTGAATTAAATCTTCAACACGGGGTTGAAAAATTAAATTTTACGAATTTGTATAAATAAACTGAACGAAGAATGTTGGAGAGAATTCAAGCAAAGTTCACCCCTGAGAACTGTTCTGTGTTCTGCTTATGCACATGTGTGTTCAATATGTTCTGTGTAGTTTCCTTTATCCAAATTCAAATAAGGAAATGTGAGCAAATTGCATGAGTTACATTACTCCCTCTCTCAGCATGCCACATATTTAATATATGGAAAATAATAAATAAATAATAATATTAATTATTATTTGCATTAATTATTATTTACAATATGTTTGGATTGAATACTTTGTGGACATCAAAGCATCTGATGGGGATTAAAATCTTTAGATTAATATGCATGAAAAAGTATTAGAAAGATAAGCAACATTAATTAAAGAGGTCCTAATTGAATGAATTAGTATTTAGCACTTTTTGCATGAGACAGTTTGATTTTTTCTAAATTATTAATTATAATTACTTAAAAATATTATTACCTTTTATATATTTTATAAAAGGTTTTATTAAGAAAAATTATTTAGCAGAGTTATCATTTTTTTCATCAATAACCATCATTTTTTATTAACCTATTATCAATTTGTATCATGTAATTATCATTTTTCATCGATCAACATAATTTTTTAAAGTTGATATTAGGTGTACCTATAACCATTTACTACTCCATTTTATTTAGTATATGTTTTTATTCTATTTTGCATAATATGTGTTTATTAATAATGATATTTTTTTTAAATTAAGTTTTTCATTAAAAAAATTTAGCATTAATATGTATATGACTTGTTATTTAATAATGTATACATGCATTTTTTTAATAATTGTATAATTTTACATTTAATTTTTTATTAAAAAAATAACAATTAAATTGTATATATATTTTTGTTTATAATTATATGTATGTTTTTGTTTATATTTATATACATTTTTTAAATATTAATTACTAATATTTTGTACATCTAATTACTACTAGATACATTGATTTAAAATAATAATTATTTAATGCAAAATATTAAAGTAAAATATCAATTATAACATTATAATTCCATACACTTTTAAACAATCAACCCTACCCCTCACCCACCAGCCGGCATTGACCGGCGTTGACCGAAATTTGACCGGCCGTTGACCGGCGTCGGACCACCACTTTTTTTTGCTGCACACACTTTTTTTTGCTACACATTTTTTTCTACTGCACACACTTTGCTGCACACAACATTTATGTGCAGCACATTTGTAGGGGTAATATTGGAATATCACTATATATTTTTGTAATTAGTAGTAATACTTTTGTATGTTTGTATCACATAATAATTAAGAGTTTTTTTGTGTACCTAGTAGTAATCTCCTGTTTTTAAAATGGGTGCACTATATTTTAGAATGCACAATATAATTAGCCAATTTTTAATTAAAATATTCACTCATGCACATAAGTTTTTTTATATAGGAGTATATAAATAAGTATGCATAGGTATCCAAAACAAATTAGGGTATACCGTATACATTTTCTAATTGAAAATGTAATTTAATTAATACACATCTAGGTATTCAAATAAAATGGATGATTGATAATCAAGATAGACATTTTCTAATTGAGGATGTAATTATAATCGAAGAAGAGTTTGTGATAAACCAGATGCTAATTTTTCATAAAGGACAAATAAATAAAATCTCAACTATTAGATTAAGTTTTAAATTAATTTTATCATTAAATTAAATAAAATTATTTAATAAATAAATAAATAAAATAATTACCCATCGTTACTCTTTTTAAACCTATCAACTTAAGGCTGCATACGCTTTTAAATTTTATGAAAAAATAACATAAAATAAAAATAAAAATACAATTATACAAAGTAAAACAAAATAAATAATAAATCTTATGATTATAATTTAAATAATATTAGTGAAATAAAAAATAAGCATTTGCCATTTGCTAATAATAAATTAATAAACAAATTAAGAATGATTAATGATTAAGTCAATACGCGGCGGCTTGATTGCGTCTACCCTAAATTTATACTTACACCGTCTCGTTTCAATATTTACGTTTGTTTTTTGCACGTTGATTGAAAAGTATTATTTTAATAGACAGTGGGTGAAAAAATATAATATTTGATGTGAGTGTCGAATGATATATTAATTTTTTTAGGTTGATCCCATATTCCTAAAAAGGAAAACGTAAATATTGAAATAAGACGCGCAAAATAGAAACGTAAACATTGAAACGAGACGGAGGGAGTAATTATTATTTAGTGAGGCTTGCGTGCGCCCGTGGGCCTTTAGAAATTTATTATCATGGGAAATGGTACATTGATTTGGTCTAAAAGGTATATATTTTAATTAGTAAAAAGTACATCATTTTGTCCTAAAGGGTATACACTTTTCATTAATATATTTTTTTCTTTAGAAAATAAAGGGTACACTTTTTATACTAAAGGGTATACAATTTAACACAAAATTCTAAAGGCACACGGAGTGTTGTCTATGCGCCCGAATACATACAATAATTTTTTTTATAAAATAAAGGGTACACATCTATATACTAAAAAGTATACAATTTAACATAAAATTCTAAAGACGCACGGAATATGGTTCATGCGCCCGGGTGCACAGAAGCTTTTGCCTAATATGTTTCATGTTTGTATATGAAAAGAAAATCCAAGATTGTAAAAAATATATGTTTAAATAAAATAGAATAAAAATAATTATTTTATTCATTTTAAATCTAACAATCAGATGGTTAATCTCATTGAATCATGATATTCACGAATTTATACATGATTTATATAGGATAGGGCTCGCACCGGCAACATTCAATTCTACAAAATGTGTTGGATTTATCCTGAGTATCAAATGATATTCCTCTTTAATTGCTTAAGTTTTTCATTTATGAAAAAATTCCACATACAAAACTTCAAATAAAATTCCCCCATCTTTAATAGCTTAAGCTTTTCATTTATAAAAAAGATTGATTTGATTAAGTATCAAACGATACTCCTCTTTAATAACTTAAGTTTTTCATTTATGAAAAAATTTTACATACAAGGCTTCAAATAAAATTCCCCCCCTCTTTAATAGCTTAACCTTTTCATTTATAAAAAAATTTCATATGCAAGGCTTCAAACAAAATTCCTCCCTGCATGTAAGGGGCGTATTAGAGTGATTGATTTAAAGCTTAAACTTTTAGATGAGGTGGTCGTTTAACAATCCGCCCAGGAAGTCGGGCTCACTCAATCCACTAGCATGATATTGTCCGCTTTGGGCCGTCCATTGGCCCGCATGATTTTACTACTCTGTGTATCACACCCAAAAGGCCTCATGTAAGGGAGAGTACATCCCTCATTTATAAACTCATCGTCATCCCCACTTCCAATCGATGTGAGACTTTGGTTGACACCCAACCAATATTTCCCTCTCAAACAAAGTCCCACAGCTAGACCATTCAGTTTGAGGTCCGAACATCCCACCAACCCTAGGCCGTGCCGGTTAAGTCTGGAGTCTAGCTCTAATATTACTTGTTGGGTTTATCCGCCCAGGGAGCCAGACCCACTCAATCCACTAGCATGATATTATCCGTCTTGGGTCGCCCACTAACCCGCACAGTTGTATCACTCTGGGCATCACGCCTAAAATGCCTCATTCAAAATGCTTTGGGGCTGAATTAGACAAAGATGTCCTGAATGTCTCCCATGAATCCGGTAATGTACCAAGAAACCATAAGCCATGTACTTCATTCTCAACATTCAGTTTGAAGTCCAAACATCCTACCAATCCTGGGTCAGGCCGATTAAGTCTGGAGCCTTGCTCTAATACTACTTGTTGGGTTTATCCGTCAAGGGAGCCAGACTCACTCAATCCACTAGCATGATATTATCCGCCTTGGGCCGCCCACTGACCCGCACAATTGTATCACTCTAGGCATCACGCCCAACAGACCTCATTCAAAATGCTTTGGGGGCTGAATTAGACAAAGATGTCCTGAATGTCTCCCATGAATCCGACAATATACTAAGAAACCATAAGCCCTGTACTTCATTCTCAACATTCAGTTTGAGGTTCGAACATTCCACCAACCCTGGGCCGGGCCGGTTAAGTCTAGAGCCTTGCTCTGATATTACTTGTTGGGTTTATCCACCCAGGGAGCTAGACCCACTCAATCAACTAGCATGATATTGTCCGTCTTGGGCCGCCTACTGACCCGCACAGTTGTATAACTTTGGGCATCACTCCCAAATGGCCTCATTCAAAATGCTTTGGGGGCTGAATTAGACAAAGATGTCCTGAATGTCTCCCATGAATCCGGCAATGTATCAAGAAACCATAAGCCATGTACTTCATTCTCAAACTTTATAAAGTGAATTCAAGTGATCAGTCATAGGAGTGCTATGTACTTCATTCTCAAACTTGATATTCATTTCCGACAATTGATTTATGATGCCCTGATATAGGAGTGCTATTGGATTTGGTAAAGTGAATTCAAGTGATCAGTCATAGGAGTGCTATGTACTTCATTCTCAAACTTGATATTCATTTCTGACAATTGATTGATGATGCCCTGATATAGGAGTGCTATTGAATTTGGTTTTCCGACAATTGATTTATGATGCCCTGATATAGAAGTGCTATTGAATTTGGTTAAGTCTAGGGTCTGGCTCTAATGCCACTTATTGGGTTTTATCTGCCACTCATTGGCTCGCACGGTTTTACCGCTCTAGGTGTGCTATGTACTTCATTCTCAAACTTGATATTCATTTCCAACAATTGATTTGTGATGCCCTGATATAGGAGTGCTATTGGATTTGGTAAAGTGAATTCAAGTGATCAGTCATATGAGTGCTATGTACTTCATTCAAGTGAATTCAAGTGATCAGTCATAGGAGTGCTATGTACTTCATTCTCAAACTTGATATTCATTTCCGACAATTGATTGATGATGCCCTGATATAGGAGTGCTATTGAATTTGGTTTTCCGAAAATTGATTTATGATGCCCTGATATAGGAGTGCTATTGAATTTGGTTAAGTCTAGGGTCTGGCTCTAATGCCACTTATTGGGTTTTATCTGCCACTCATTGGCCCGCACGGTTTTACCGCTCTAGGTATCACACCTAAAAGGCTTCATGCTAGGGAGAATTAATCCTTCAATTATAAACTCATCGTCATCCCCACTTTTAACCGATGTGGGACTTTGATTGACACCTAACCAATATTCGAACATCCCACCAACTCTGGGTCGGGCCGGTTAAGTCTGGGTCTGGCTCTAATGCCACTTGTTGGGTTTATCCGCCCAGGGAGTCGGGCCCACTCAATCTACTAGCATGATATTGTCCGCTTTGGGCCGCCCACTGGCCCGCAAGATTTTACTACTCTGGGCATCACGCCCAAAAGGCCTCATGCTAGGGAAAGTCCATCCCTCGTTTATAAACCCTTCGCCACTCCCACTTCTAATCGATGTGGGACTTTGACATAACCAACAAAATGGTGATATCTTGTATCGGTGACCAAGAATCGAATCACACAACAGCGATATAGGAGCAGCCTTTCAAAATAAAAAAAAAAACTTATTGTATTTATTAATTGGATCACCATAATTAACCTCCACTATATTGTATCATCATGATTAAACCACCTCACTACTCTGGCAAGCATTCAGGGTGGATTCATCTATTTGTATCGATTAATATAAGATAGGAAGAATAATTAAGAAACATATCAGTTAAAATAAAAATGTTGACATAGATATGTGGAATAAATTGGTTGTGGATCAAGAAAAAGCAAAGCTGCCAATATTAGAATTAAGAAATTGTGTAAAATGTATATATAATGTGACATGGTGGTCCATGAATAAGAAAAGACAATTGGCCCGTTAGGTCACAATGCATTTTTTTTATATTTTGCCCTTTAGTTTTCTCAAGGGTCATAAATTGTAATATTGTTATTATATTATAAATACATTTTAATAATCAAAATGAAAAGTGTTCATATCCGAAAATGGAAATATTGCTCTTGTCCTACCTAAAAGAGCTAAGATTCATATGTACATTAGTTTACTAATGACTAATGAGTTGACGAGGCCTTATATATATATATATATATATATATATATATATATATATATATATATATATATATATATATATATATATATATATATATATATATTATATGATATTATCATAGTTATCAAAGATAAACACAGCTATTATTATTTATTTTTCTTAATAAGGAAACTTAGGTTAATTCCGATTGAGTCGGTCTAAAAGATGACAAAAACTTGTGTGAGATCGTCTCACGTGAGAGTTTATATGAAAGTGACGTGAGACGGCCAGAAAGTAATAACTTTTGTGAAGAAAAGTGATAATAAATTAATGAAAAGTGAAAATGTTCTTTCATGAACAATTTATAGTGTAAATAAAAAGTGGTAACATTTTCGAGCGAAAATGATAACGATTTATAGCGAAAGTGATAACTATTTTAAAAAGTGAAAAATTGTCTCACGTGAGACGGTCTCATGCAAGACCTGAAAAATTGTCTCACGTGAGACGGTCTCATGCAAGACTTACCCCAAAAGATTTATGCCATGCACTTAATTAGTGGGAAAAAAATTCGAACCTAAAAGTATATTTTAATTATAAATTTACTATTTTCATTTAATACACAAATCATACTTTATGATTAATTTGTTTATTATTTAAAAAGACTACTATCTTCATCCATCGATAAGGTAATTGTATATCTTTTGCACGTAGATTAAGGAGTATTATTATTTTATATATAAAGTAAGGACTATTATTATTTTATATAAAGTGGATAGTTGTATTAGTGGTGAATGGTGAGCAATGTGTGAGACCAATTTACTTAAAAAAAAAAAAGAATATGAATACTGTTAAAGTGGACGATCAAAATATATCAAAATAAATACCTAATATGCTGACGAAGTATGTATGTTACCATTCAAAAAAGTCATTAAAATTAGTGATGCAGATAATTATAGTATTAGATTAATTAGTATTAATATGGTTTAATTTTGATTTATGTTATTTTTTGAATAACTAGTATTAATGTTTTGATTAGTATTCTTTATAAGTATAGTTTTATTATTAATAATGTAATAAATTTTATTATCACCTATAAATAGGTGTTTTGATTATTGTATTAAAGGTGTTGAATTTGATTACTCATAGACTCTTTTACGGTATTCTTATGAACGTATTTGAGAAGTCTATCTTGATATTATTATTTTATTATACGCTCTCGCTACATTAATTAATAAGAAATTAAAAAAAAATTAAACTCCGAACCTACACAACTAAACATGTCACGGAGGAATTCTCATTTGGATTGGACATAGCAAGTGGCTATATTCCTAATGAACAAAAACAATATAGCGATGAGTAAAAGATATGGAAAAAGAATAAGGTTTGATAGCATCCATTGAGTCACTAGTCTTTTTCTCTAACCACATTTAAAGATTCAAAAGTTCCATTTCTTTATTTATAATAAATATATATATCAACTCAAAAGAATTAATAATAAAAAAATTTATGTAAAACATAATACTATATCTCTTGTGACCTAAATTGTAGAGTATTTTCAAGTTAAAACTAAAAATAAAAAAAAATTATATGAATCCCTCTCATGAAATGTATTTAAAAATAATAATAATTTCTCAATTTGAAAAGTGAACTACTCTTTAACTTGATCAAAATCAATTCCTTCTTCCAAATAAAATACACGGTTCACCTTGTATTTTAAATCTATTTATTTTATGAGATATCTGTATAAAAAAATAAAAAAAATAAAATTATTACAGCATACTTAAGTCTTATATGATAACAAAATTTAAATGTAATAGGACATTCAATATCCCTTAAACCAATAATGCAGGACATGTCGTTGGTGATTAATATATGACCTTTTTACTAATTAGTGATTAACCTAATTAAACATAATCTCAATTTGTGGCCACCTTAAGTCTGAACATTAATTCCATTTGCACTCTCTAATTAATGGATCGTGTTTGGACTTCATCACGATGGCGTTACCAACTCTCTATATATTGCGCGAGATAATCTTACAAAATAACTCTCACAATAATATATTTTTCTAAAAAATAAAACATCTTTAACAAAAAAAAAACTTTCTTAACGTTTTTTTTCAAATAAATTAAGAGTTATAAACAACATATATTCATTAAAAATAAAAAAATCACCAGCAAACATATCCTATCTTCATTTATTTAAAATGTTGAATGTTTTGGAAATTTATTGGAGTTTATCAAAATTTAGGAAGTTTGAAAATCTTATGAAAAAACTTATTTTTACTAATCACTCCCTCATTTTAACTTATAAACTTGGATTTTTATTAACCACTCCCCCATTTTAACCTATCCCCTTTTTAACCTATAAACTTGGATTTTTACTAACCAGTCTCCCATTTTAAACTTGAACTTTTACTAACCATTCCCATTTTAACCTATGAACTTGGATTTTCACTAACCACTCCCTCATTTTAACCGTACCTTTAATCTATAACCTATAAACTACTTGGAGTGAACCTTTTAACTTATAAACTTAGGGTGTACCAGCATCCCAAAATTTCCCCTAATACATAAATTTTCTTAAGATTCAAATATTTATATGCAAATAAAAATAAAATCAAATCTTATTTATAAACATAAAAAAATAAAAATAATTTATCTCTCTCCACTTATATGATAAGACTCTTTATTAATTAGTACGCATAAATTATTTATCAATACGAATAAAAACTATCTACACTTTCTAAAGAAAGTTTTCTATTTCTTTTGTTATTTTTATTTTTTTTATTGATTATTTTGTTGTTTCTTTTATATTTTTTAAATTCTCTTTTAATTTTAATTTTTTTATTTAAACTTTTTATTGATTTTTTAAAAATTTTTTCATGTCAATTTTTGCGCATATAATACTCTGCACCTATAAATAAAATTCTTTATTCATTCATTATACATACATAAAGAACAAAAATTTTCTTCATGTTCTATTAAATTTCTGACGAAAGGTATCTTTTATTAATTATTTTTTTGAATTTTCTATTGATAAATTTTATGAATATTCTTTTATAATTTTCAAATTCTCTTTTAATTATTTATTTTTAAAACTATTTTATTTCTTTTTTTAATTTTTTATTATATATTAACCTTTTTAATTATTTAATTATTAATTTTTTTCAAGTTTAATATTATAAATTTTAAACTAATTTTATTAAATTTTTTATTTTATCGAATTGATTTATATTATTTTTTTTTATCTTCAATGATTAAATTATCATATTTTAAAATTTTTTGATTAATTATATTCTACAACAACATAACAAAATTTGAAAAATCAATTTAATATATATTTTTTTAATTTTTTAGTAAATCAATTTAATAAAAAATTAAACTTTTAAGAACGAAAACAAATTCACATTTAAGAGTATATAAATTAAATTTTACTTTTCAATGTAAATTATATTAGATTATAATTGAATAGATAGTTATATTAAATTTGAATTATGTTTTTAAATTTTTTTAATAAATAATTATATTAAACTTGAATTATATGTTTTAAAATTATAACTTTAAAACTCTTGTAATACACGGGATCTATACTAGTGTGTGTGTATATATATATATATACTAGTATGAAACCCGCGTACCGGGATTATTTAATCGTTATTCTTATTTTTTATAATTAAATAATATATATCATATAAACTATTCAACAATAATTAAAGAGACTTTTTGTTGATTTTTATAGCTAGATAATTTCTTTCATCAATGTAAAGAATTTATAACATTTAGATAATTTCTTTCATCAATGTAAAGAATTTATAACATTTTATTTTTGAAGATGTGACATATAACTAAATCATATAAACAATTAATATATACTCTTTCCGCCCCGCGTTAAAGTTGATATTTCCATTTTGGGTTGTTCCAAGTTAAGGTTTATGTTTTCTTTTTTGACAATTTGAGCTCATATAAAATAATAAATTATTCCATGTAGGACCTAAGAAGAAAGCTCATATTTTTCTTGTAGAATCGAATGTGTGTTAATTTAGAAGAATATCAAAAAATTTTATTTATAGGTGGAATGAGAGAGAATATTATATGAAATATTCTATTTTTCCTTTATATGTATGATTTAATTTGATATTAAATAATTTATTTATTCCATTAAAAATTTAGTAATTAATTGCCAAAATAAATAAATAAAATATTATAAATTAAATCATTATTAAAAATAAGAAACACATTGTTTAAAAAATTAAATATTGAATAATGAAGTTGATTAAAAGTAAATAAGGAAAATTAAAAAATAAAAAAATTAAGAAAATTACACGTCACTTTGGAGACGACACGTCAGCAAGAAAATTTTCTGATATAGTATACTTAAGAAAGATATACACACACATATATATATTATATATATATAATTATAAAATATTTGACCTTATTATTCATAATAATCAAATATATAAATATAATATAAATAATATTAATTTATATATAATATTCTTTCAAATATTTATAAATTTGTAATGAATTTTTTGACTTTATTTTTTATTTAATTTTATTAGTTTCAAATTATATAAAAAATTAAAAAAAAAACAAATTGTATAATTCATATCTCATAATTGAATAATTAAGATATCTGTAAATAAATAAATATTTATATACTAAATTTAAGAAATTTCAAATATATATGAACTCAATTTTAATGTTATTGGATATGAAATAATTATTTAACTTAAAGAACTAAGCTTTTGATTCGATACATGAATTAATTTTAGAACCTCTTTTTCTTTCTATACATGAATTAGTTACAAAAAATTTCAGTTCCCTTAGGATATTAGATTTCAATAACCATAAATAATGCTACAAAAATAACTTTGAAAATATTCTGAAGAGAATCGGTTGGATATCAATGCTCGCAGATCAAAGAAGGAGAAAAGAACATGATAGGCATTTCATATTTACTAATCTTATGCATGTGATCACACTTAAATAAGTATGAATTAAGTGAATCAGCAGTCGAAAGTTTAACAAACAATCGGATAAATTACCTCGGATGAGATCATGTCCTTGTTGAAATTTATATTTGAGGAAGAAACTTTATTTAATGATTCCAATAGAACAGCTGCTGAATAGAATGACCCTTTGTCAATGAAACTTTCAATTTCATCACGACTAATTTCTGCAGAATAAGACTGAAATTCTCTTTGGTTTCTGATGCAAGAGATTTTTCTTTAATGATCTTTCTGTTCCTCGAGAAGAACAGGCTCGAGATTTTCCCTTTTAATGAATTCTGTATGAACTAAAATTAAATTAAGCAATGTCATCTCTGAGCAAAATATGTGAAAACATCATAAATAAGAACATAAATACGTGAATCAGAAAATTAACTGAAAGAAGATGACAGTTTCATACTGAGTTAATTGATCTTAGAGTGCTATGGAAGTAATTAATTTGATAACATCGCATATTTCCTTATAGTAGGTTATAAATATAAAATGATCATCTAATGGATTATTGTGAACTTCCTGAGCTATCTAAACACTTTATCCACCAAATGTATGCTTGAAATCTTTTGCATTTGCTTCATATTTCAATATTAAGTCAATCATATAAAGGCACGAATATTGCTTTTATTTCATGTTGTGCCCATGGTATTTGATGGCATGCTTAAGAGGATTTGTATCTGTCTCTAAGGTTTGATCTTGCGCCTTTCTTAAATATCATTTTACCTATATGTTAGAAGCTATTTGGGTCCTTGACTTAAACCACATTTTTCCTAATAAATACTCTATTAATTTATAATGATTTTAGCAAATCTAATTAACTACAAATTGAGTAATAGTGAAAAATCTAATCCACCATTTTTATGGATCAAAAAGCTATGTTAAAAGGTCATAAACATTTTCATATTTTTTCAGAAGCTTTCAACGCTCTCCTTAAAAACCATGAGCTCATCATATTGCATATGATATAGAAATGGGAAAAATGAGTCCCATACATAACTACCAATCAAGATTTAAAAAATTTTTAAAAAAAAATTAAAAAATTCATGATACTTAAACTCCTATTAACAATTTTACCTTGTAGTGATGACCTCAAGAAGCTTGCTATGGTATTTGTTACCCAAAACCTAGCTTAAAGAAAAACAGAAAAATCACTACATGAAACTCATGAGAAATCAGATGCATATATAATACATGAATGTGGCTCACATGGATCTTGGAGGTGGTCTTCGGTTAATGTTTCACAAGAGCCTGAATCCAGATCTTGCATTGATAACGTATATGCAGCATAGGGTCTAAATGAAACACAAAATGAAAACAGAAAGATCAGCAG
Organism: Pogostemon cablin; assembly: GCA_023678885.1. Lineage (NCBI taxonomy): Eukaryota > Viridiplantae > Streptophyta > Magnoliopsida > Lamiales > Lamiaceae > Pogostemon > Pogostemon cablin. Next base: position 18,808,144 of record CM043012.1, read on the forward strand.
TTAAGGTTTAAAATTTACCAAAAGAGAAATGTTGATGCGAGAGAAAGAAAAAAGAATGAACCTACGACCTCATGCTAATTTTCATCATTAATCTTCTTAAGGCGCTGAATTAGTTCCATAACAGACTTACTAAAACATCCCTGAACCAGAAACAGGATTCTCTAAAAACATTACAGAATTAACATAGACCAATTAAACTATACACAAATATCTCCTTCATATGAGTAATGGGAAATCTGACATTAAGAACTGAAATTTTTACTTAAAAAAAACTTGAATAGAAACAAAACCTCTGCATACAACTGCGAAAACGGTTGAGCTCTAGTTGATTTGCTTTTTGACCCTGGTGGAGTACGGTGGAAACTTATCAATGAAGGTCCTCTCAAACTCTTGGACATGGTATTTAGATAATGATCCAATGTTGTGACTTCCAAGAGCTTGGTTATCAGTTGCACTATGCCTCTCTATAAGGACAACGTCCTCCAGGTTGATGAGCACCCATAGAACTCCATCTTCCTCCTGAGGTTGATGAGCACCCATAGAACTCCATCTTCCTCCTGAATATGGCTAAGCAATGGAGTTTAAAAAGACTATTAGACGGTGCTCTCTCTCTCGACCCCAACCCCTATACTCTTTCAAATCTTTAACTAATTCCCACCCATTCTCACAATCGAGAAACAACCGAGAATCAAATAAATGAATTTAACTAGAATCAAATACAAAGATTAAAGTGTACTTGATTGGTGCACTTAACATTAAATCCAAGGGCCTCCTTATATAGCACCAGGATCCCTCCCCCTTTTACTCTTCATCTGATGTGGGACAAAGAAATAAAAGAAAAAACCTATCTTTTATTCTTGACAAATCCTAACACTTAAGAGAGACATAAATGATGCTAATACATTCTCCCTTATAACCTGATTATATGATATAAGAGAAAACCAGAAGTTCAATCAACCTTTATATTGTAAACACTCCAAAGTTCCTAATATTAGTTGCAATACCACCTGCTTATAATTTAGGTAGTTTTGTCATAATTACCGGTAGGGGAAGCACATCTCAAACGCATGCACAATTCATAAAATAGCTACAGGATATAGAAATTATATGCATTTATGAGAGCTTAGCAACTAAACTAATTACAGATGAACTAACTCACTTACAAAATGATACCATGAATAAGTAGTCTTGTTAATACTGAGGAAATCGACTAGTTGTGGAGGTTTTGTGTCTGCTTCACAATAAAGATGCAATAGAGTCAGGTAACCATGAAACACCCAAAATAATCATCAGTTCATGTGATTAAGCATCATTAAGAAATGAAGTTATGTGAGCAGAATTGGGTACCTTTATTTGAAGTCTGAAGGAGTACTTTAAAGAGGCAATTTGTTGGGATGATGTTGTATCCTTTGGACTCTTTAATTTCTCTCGAACTTCTTCCTTCACATAATATCTTAATCTTTTTTGAGATAGCTCTTCAAGTACCTTAGGTGATGTTCGGTTTCAGATTTAAAATCCAGATTTTGGTTTTCAAAATCCACATCCAAATTTTAAAAACCTCCTATATATATATTTAGTACATTCTCTCTCCTCAATTAATACACTTTCTCTCTTCATTTCTTCTCTCTCATTTAACTTTTTAAATAAATTAATACATTGATTTTACATAAAGTTAAAACATACACTACTCAAAACTCAAAACAAACATATACTAACACTATTCATAGTTTTCAAATCCCACATAAATACAAACCATACATTACCTTAGTGTGTAATTGAGAAATGGCCCACGATTCTTTATCAAAGAAATATGCCAACGCATATCGTACCAAGAGAACTAAATTCATGTAAAGTATCACAATTTAAAGCAGTAATACTAACCTCTTCAAGATGACTAAACAGAATCAGCAATCGATCATCAAATTATTAACACATCTGACTGAATATATCAAGTTTCTGCCACTTGTATAAATCAATACATCAATAGAAAAAGCAATAGTCACAATGGATTAAAGATAAAAAAAAAAAAAAGCATTGCAAAGAACCACCTCATGAACTCCATGGTAATGGGCGGTAGATACAGACCGGTTATCTCTCGTGCTCGAAAATCAGGTGAAAATATATCGAGGCGTTATCATCGAGAGGGAGGTGAGTTTTTTCGAGAAAAGCAGTGACTGTGTGGGAGTGCTGGAAGTGGAATTGCAGGCAGATGCCATTTTCACGGGAAGAGAAAGGAATTGAATCCAAAACTGATCCACACACACATGTTTTTGCTGTCAACTGAGATATACACTACAACTCCCTCCTAAAGCTCAAAATGCAGTTGTAGTTGTCGATTCCATTTTTTCTTCTCAAAATTTGATGAATTGAATAAACGTCATGAAATTAGTAGTAAGATGAGCAGTATTTAATTAATTAAGGTGATTAATAAATAATAATTGTGGTGAACGATGTAAAAAGGAGTAAGGATAAAATAGGAAAAAAAAATTCTTATTTCCTCTATACTTTTAAGATATTAAGATAAATTTAATATAGATAAATAGTTAAATTCATTTAATATTTAAATGCGGTGTAATTAAATCAAAATAAATCAATCTCCCCTACACAGTTTTCAATTCATTCACCTCATAAACACAAATTATTCTCTTGAAGCTTTTTAAAGAATGGATAGTACGTGATTTATTTAATTATTTGATTGATTTCGTTTGCTTAAATTTTTTTTTATTTCTTTCAATTAAGAGTGAGGCTTGCTTGCAATCGGACGCACGAAACACAGTGCGCCTTTAAAAATTTAGTATTATAAGTAACGGTATATTAATTTGGTCCAAAAGGGTATACCATTTAATTACTAAAAGGTACACAATTTTGTTCTAAAAGGTATACACTTTTCATTAATAATTTTTATATTAAAGGGTATACAATTTATTCCATGTGCCCAGATACACACAATAATTTTTTTTAAAAAATAAAGGTACACATCTGTATACTAAAGGGTATACAATTTAATACAAAATTCTAAAGGCGTACAGAATATGATCTGTGCGCCCTGGTGCACAGGAGCTTTTGCCTTCAATTAATATGCATATTAATTTTTTTTTTAATTTTTTAGTCAAAAATATATGTAGAATGAGACTTGCATGGCTCGAGCGCACGGAACCATTCCGTGCACCTTTAGAAATTTAGTATTATGAGTAAGAGTACATTTTTTTAATCTAAAGGGTATACACTTTAATTAATAAAAGGTATACTATTTTGTTCTAAAGAGTATACATTTTTCATTAATATTTTTTTCTTTAGAAAATAAAGAGTATACATTTTTATACTAAAGGTTATACAATTTAACACAAAATTCTAAAGGCGTTCATGCGTCCAAATACACACAATAATTTTCTTTAGAAAATGAAGAGTACACATCTGTATATTAAAGGATATACAATTTAACATAAAGACGCACGAAATGTGTTCCGTGCGTCAGGAGCTTTTGCCTTAATATATATCTTTATCTTTAATATATTATAAGAGAATTTAATTTTAACGAGGGATCGTCACCAAATTAATCTCAATTATTTTAATTTTTAATTAAAATTAAAATTTTTAACTATTTTAATTATTAATTAAATAAAATTTAATGTAGATAAATACATATATTATTTTAAGATTGAATATGATATTATCAAATCAAAATCAATTACTATTAATTAAAAAATTATATGGATAATTACTTATATTTTTTATATGATTTAGAAAATTAATCCATTCCCACTCTTTATTCATTTGTTCAACTCACATAATTAATTCATCACGGAAAAAAAACTTTCTTCAAATTTTAAAAAGAGATATCCATTTATTATTATTTATTTTTGTTGTTTCTTTATATTTTTAAATTATTATATATATATTTCTTTATTTTTTTGGTTTTATTTCTATTTTTTTTATTTTTTTAAATGGTTAGTATGTAATTTTATAATCTTTTTATTTTTTACGTAATTAACTTATTTTTCAATTAATTTTTTAATAATTTCACTTTGATTATACTTTACTTATTGTTTCTTATATATTTTTTATATTCTCTTCTATTTTTTTTGTTTTTATTTTTATTTTTTGTTTTAGTTTTTTTTATTGTTTGTATGTAACACTTTTTATAGACAAATTCTCCTATAAAAATCATTTACATGAGACGGTTTGTAAGACGTGTTAAAATATGTCTATTATTTAGATAAAGTATGTTTAATAGTTGTTAAAGTATATTTTCTAAATAAGCTGGATTATGCATTAAAGTTGATTTTAGGATGTTATAATATGATTCATTGATATACTTTAACTACAAATAAGTGGAGTATAATTTATTTCTACAATAAGCATACTTTAAAGATTGACCAACTCATCTCCCAAGTAACATGTCTCATAAGAGAATTTATCCACTTTTTATTATATTTTTTATTTAATTTTTTTAATTTTTTTTTATTATTATTAGTGTGTAATTTTTTTTACATTATTAATTTCACTTTTCATGCTTTTACAAATTTATTTATTTCATTAATTTTATTATGATTTCTTTTTATTTTTTTATTTCTTTGAATTTATTTATAATAAGTTATTTTTTATTTTTTAAAAATATATATTAATTTTATTATAATTTTTCTTTAATATTTTTCTAAAGTTTTTTTAATTAAATTTTTGTTTTTTTAATTTTATTTATTTAATTTTTTGAATATATTTTCACCAACATTAAAATTTAATGATATATAAATTAGTTATTTTAAAATTGAATATGGATAAAATAATTTTTTTGTGTTTTTTTATCTTCAAACTCTCTGTGGATTAACTTTTATTTTTATTACAATTATTATTTTTAAATTCTTTTATATTATTTAAAAAAATTAGTATATAATTTTTTGATTTTTTTCCGTTAATATTTTTTTTGTTGATTATTTTTATTATAATTTTAATTATTTATTTTAAGATTTCCTTTAGATTATTTTTATATTTACTTAATTTTTTTCGTTTTAATTAAGATTTTTTATTTTTATTTTTATTAGTAATTTTTTATTTTTTATTTTTTATTATTGAATTTTTTTCATGATTAAATTTTTTAAAAAAAATCAATGATGTGTCGTCATGGGAATTAATTTAAATTTTAATAAAATTACTAATAAATTTTTAATGATAAATACATAAATATTTTTAAGATCCTAATTAATATATATATATATATATATATGATTAGATTAAATAAAAATCAAATCTTATATTTTTTTAATCTTTTTAATAAATCAATTTAATAATGAAATTAAATTTATACTCCAAAGCAAATTTACATTTGAGTGTATACATATTAAATTTTACTTTTCAATTTAAATTATATTGGATTATAATTGAATAGATAGCTATATTAAACTTGAATTTTTTTTAAATTGAAACTTTAAAAACCCGTGTAACACACATGGTTCATACTAGTAGATATATAAAGTTATAAATATATACACCTTTTATTAAATACACACATTTTATTTAGACAAAAATTAGAATATGATTGTCTTTTTCTATAAAATGGTACAATTGGATATTTATTTAAAAATTGAATCAAATATTTGTAATTACGGATCTTTCAAACGACGAGAGGCGACAGCTCTCGATTTCAGCAGCAGCTAGACGTATGACATCGGTTTTATGCTTCATTAATCCTTATCCGATATGCTGCGGCTGGTGACTGTCTACGAACCGGAGAGTTGGGTAGCGCAATAGCGGTTCTCGGCCCAAATTCGGTGATGGGATTTAGCAGAACCCAATTTTCCTCAGATCTGTTGATTTGTCTTTGAAAGCAGTAGTTTACGCCCTTTTTATTTGGAGGAGAGAGAAGAGTATTCATTTCACACCCACTTGGAGTAGAATTATTGAATTAATTATAATTTTGTCTTTCCAAATTAGATTCTCAATCTTAATGTAGTATTGTTATTTTTTATTTTTTTCCCAAATTTATATTTCGATTTTTTGTATGACTATTTTATAGATTATGTATTTAGTGTTAGTCACATTATATTCGATCCATTTAATTATTTATGCTTAAAATTGGCTAATTTGTTGTTGGGGGTATAGAAATTTTAGAAGCAAGTATATCAAAGAATTCAAAAGCCACTAGCACATAATTACATTCCTTGTTATGTTGTATTATGATAACAATTATTTTTATTTGAGAGAAGGGTATTGGTTTGGTGATTCCAATTCAATATTTTTTAAGTTACTATATAAAAATAATTAGATTACTCTTTATAATAAAATTGAATTATTCTTTATAATTAATTAGATTACTCTTTATAATGTTAGACCACCCTATAAAAATAATTAGGTTATTCTTTGAAATTAATTAGGTTACTCTTTATAATAAATTAATTATTCTATAGAAAAAAATGTTAGATCACTCTATAAAAATAATTAGGTTACTATTTGAAATTAATTAGGTTACACTTTATAATGAATTGGATTATTTTATAGGAAAAATGTTAGATACTTTATAAAAATACTTATGTTATTCTTTAGAATTATTTAGATTACTCTTTATAATGAATTAAGTTACTCCAAAAAAGAAATGTTAGATTACTATATAAAAACAAGCTGCACTTAGTTGTACAAAAATCTCTATAACAATAATTAAATTATTGTAATGTTACTCTTTTTTATTAACTGAGTTACTATAATGAATTAATTAGACTATCCTATAAAGATAATTAAATTACTATTTGAATTTAAAAAGTTACTCTTTATGATGAATTTGACTACAGACTACCCAAAATATAAAAATGAGAGCAAAACAAAAACTGTCCATTGGCATCAAAATAACTCAAAAAACAGATGTTAAATTACTTCAGTGTGTCAATATACAAATGGAATTACAGCTTTCCTATTCTAAGGTAATCCTCCCCAAAATTCTCCAAATACCACTTATGACTAGACCCGGCCCGAGGTACAAATTAGCACAAGTATACACAAAGAACCCATGCCTGATCCCAAGACTAAGTTATCAAAGCCCAACCACTCCAAAAATCTCCCCAAAATAATTTGGACAACTATCCTATTCAAACAGCCCACCCCTAGGTATCTTGTACCCACCCCCACCCTCCTTCAAGCCATCAACAAGTTATCCGACAATACATTCAAGGCTGCGCCGCTCCCAAAGAGCACAACTCCGCATTCCATCTGCCATCAGAACCACAGGTCGCCGTCGAGATCGCTGTATTCAGACACCCATCTAGCCTGCAAGTATTAGTTCAACAAATTGAACTCAAAAGCCATCATGGCCACACTCACCGGAAAACCAAGTTTCTTGACTTTAGAGCAGTGGCTTTGGAGGAAGAGCTGGAGAAGGTAGATGAGTGTGCGGTGGAGGTAGTGGAGGAGGAAGTGGGAGATGAGGATGAAGGCTCGGGGGTTATGGCTGTTTCTGCCATGGGAAAAAATGAGGAGAGTGGGCCATATGGTGGGGCTTTCCATTAAACACCAGGTGGTGGTGGGATGGTGGGGCCCCATCGGGTACGGTGGTTCTTACCGTAAGGGGCGGCGATGTAAAGAAGAGAGATGATTGTAGGGGTAGTGATCAAGAAGAGGGATAGAAGACAATAGTTGTAGAATTCTTGATCCGAAAACCTTTACCCCTTCGACATCATGACCGTTGCCTCATAACTCTCATCTTGAAATACACCTCGCCACAACCTGCTTCGGCCGCCTCACTTCCATCCAATCTATCAGTGCCAGAAAATTCTCCGCCGTCTCCCCGAGCAACTCTTGAAGCCACGAGAGACAACGGGGTGAGGAGGGATTCAAACAACGAGCCCAAAAATATGGCCCGATTTTGAAGCTTCATGTCTTTGGAAAGCCGTTGATTTAGGGAAAGAGGGAACAGGGGAGAGTGAAAGTAGAGAGAGAAAATGTGGGATGAGGAAAAAAAGATGGGTGGGGAGGGAGAGAGGATCCGCGACAATGAAATACAGATCCGGTCCTACCATCGTATTCATTCTCTTTTATTTATTATACACTCTTTTTAAATTATTATTTCTTAATGTTACTATATACACCCCTTAAAATATCAAAACTACCCTTTTAAAATTAAGAATATGTGACATTATTAAAATTATACGCTTCATCAAGTTAAAATTCAACACCTTCAATTAATTGCTCTTCTTCATCAATCTCGATTTCATTCATACTTATTAGAATGAGTTACAGGAAAATACCGCCGGATGATTATCTAATAAGAACACATTCATTATTATTTTATTTATTTATTTCATAATGAAAAAATGTCTGTTGAAAAATGCAAAAAAAAAAAAGCCATGCTGGCAGATTCTCATCATCAGGCAGCGAGAACAGCAAAATTTAAAAGAATTAATGATCTAACAGGGTAGCTTCCATCTTTAATGAAAAAGAATCTACAATGAACTTTCTAGCAAGATTATTCAATAGATGAGTAACAATCCATACATCCCTGAATAATCAAAATAAAGAATTAAAAATCAAACTTCTCATTATAAATGTAAAGTCTTAAAGTGTTACTCACAATAACTCATTAAAAGATGGAGGTGCAGGAGGTTGCTGGGGCTTCTGGAGATTGGACAGGTGGTGGGATGGGGGCTGCTGCCGGAGGTGGGATGGGGGCTGCCTGAGGGGCAAACGCCCCGTGGTCCCATCGATAAGGCGCAATTAGCTGTCGCATGCGAGCCCCGAGTCTGCTCACTGTGAAATGTTTTGGCACATAATAAATGAGCACGTGAGCCAAGGTTTGCCCAAAAAATGGTGCAAAGTGTTCATGCGGTGAAAACTACATACTAATAAGTGATCAACATTAGGATGAGTGTGTGTGTTTAAGGTTGAAGGTGGTGATGATGCATGAGTGAAACGGTTGCAGAAACATCAGCAGAATCAAGAAACACACAAACATAGCAGCAAGTCTACATCGGGTGCATCAGTGGCGAGCAGGGTGTCTTGTGACCGTTGTACAGGTCATATTCGATCGGTTTCTGGAAAGTTCCATACATGAATGGTTAGCTGGCCATGCGGGGTGTGTGATGGAGTTGGTTATAACCGTCGAGATTCGTTTTAACCACCTGAGAATCCAGCTGGAAGTCTGTTACACGCACTGGTCCTGTAACTTTCTGTGCATGCATGAAGTGTATATATTGCTGTGATTCATGCATGTATGCATTGTAACACATTTTGCTCTCTAAATCAATAATAGATCTTTCTCTCACAGTGGATGTAAGCTTGTGGAAACAAGCTGAACCACTATAAACGTATTCTTCTTCATACAATCACACATACACACACAAACTCAACTCTGTTATCATATGTGATCAAATTTCTTTTGTTTAATCCATTGTTTGATTGTGTATTAATAGATTAGGTTGAGTATTACTTAGTAATATCTTCATCTACAACAAAGAGGCGCCGTCTGTGGGAATCTAGGCCACAAACAGCAGCAATCAACAGAAGGAGGAATCAAGAAGCAGTTGAAGGAAGTTGACACCATGGTTGCAACCAAGTTTAATATTGAGAGGTTTACAGCGAAATCTGACTATGGTCTGTGGAAGATCAAGATGAGAGCTATCTTGGTACAACAAGAATTGGCAGAAGCTATCAAGGACAAACCAGCAGCAACTGCAGAAGCTGCACAAACAGCCATTGAAGCTACTGTAGAAGCTGATATTCAAGAAAGGGCCTTAAGTGCCATTGTATTGTGTCTTGGTGATAAAGCTTTGAGAGAAGTACAGAAAGAGACATCTGCAAGAGCTGTATGGAAGAAACTTGAAGATCTGTACATGGTAAAATCTCTTGCTAACCGTTTATACTTAAAGCAGAAACTATATTCCTTTAAGATGGTTGAGGAAAGATCAGTTCTAGTTTAGCTCGATGAGTTTAATAAGGTGTTAGATGATCTAGAAAATGTTAATGTGAAAATTGAAACAGAAGATAAGGCCTCAATATTGTTGTCAGCTCTCCCAAAGTCCTTTGAAAGTTTCAAGGATACACTTCTGTTTGGAAATAGAGAAACTATAAGTCTTGATGAGGTTGAAATTGCTCTGAAGACAAAGGAGTTTCAGAAAGTTTCTGAAGACCAAGGAACATCAGGAGAGGGATTAATGATCAAGAGGAATGATCATGGTAAGAGGAACAACAAGAAAGGCAATTCTGATTCATAGAAATAAGGAAACAAGGCTGATCAGTCAAATTCAGATAAGGATGGAAGGAAGTGTTTTCACTGTCATGAACCAGACCACTACAAGAAGAACTGTTACAAGTATAAAGCAGAAAAGAAAAGGAAAGCAGAAGCATGTAAAGATGGACAACAAAGAGTGCAAGCAAATCAGGTGGTAAATAATCAGAATCAGGCCACTAATTATCCTGAGACACTTCTGGTTGGATCATCAAAAGGATCCATGGATTGGATTCTTGATTCAGGATGTACATTCCATATGTCTCCTATGAAGCATTGGTTTACTGATCTTAGGTTGCAGAATGCTGGATCAGTATTACTAGGGGATGATCACACATGTCAGATAAGAGGTATTGGATCCATCAGATTGAGGATGCATGATGGAGTTACTAGGACACTGACAGGTGTGAGGTATATTCCAGAACTTGAAAGAAACTTGGTTTCTTTAGGAATTTTAGATGCTTCAGGCCATGAGTTTAGATCTAGAGGAGGTGTACTCATTTTTGAGAAAGATGAGTATGAAGTGATGAAAGGAATCAGGAAAAATAGATTGTATATTCTTGATGGACATACAGTGGTTGGACAAAATCATGTCTCAAAAGAAAGTGATGAAATTCACTTATGGCATGGAAGGCTAGCTCATATAAGTGAGAAAGGATTACAAGAACTGTTAAGACAAAATGTAATCAATTTCAGATCAACAGACAAGTTGGATCAGTGTGAGGATTGCATTTTTAATAAAGCTAAAAGGCTGAAGTTTGGCATTGGTGAACATACAAGCAAAGCTAAACTTGATTATATCCATTCAGATCTGTGGGGACCTGCAAGAACTCAAATAAAAGGAGGAGGCATGTATTTTATTTCATTTATTGATGATTATAGTAGGAAGATATGGATATATATACTGAAGTCTTATTGGATATATATACTGAAGTCTTACAGTAGAAAGATATGGATATATATACTGCAAGAACATGATTCGTAGGAAATTCTTATTGGATGTGTCGGAATGAAATTTTCTAATTACGACAGTATACGATTGGTCCTTAGACTTGAAGCACCACGGTAGTCTTGTGTACATCATGTAATACTTAAATTTATCTTCTGATTGTTTAGAAATAAAAAAGGGGGTATGTTGGGTATTATATTGATGTACATGGAGACTTGCGTGTGGGTAAGATAGAATCTAATACTTGTCTAAGAGACAAGAAAATCTCGCGTGTATTTCATTGTTAATGATTCAAAGACCTTTGCGAGAATAAAGATTCACAATGAATCATTGTAACATGAAATAGAAACACGGTTATTGAGTTAGTAGAGTTTCGACTAATATTCCTACTCTAAACTGAATCGGGAGATTATTTGTTAAAAAAAACTGTACGTGTATGTTACTCGTTAATTTGCACGTATACTCTCTATTTCACCTAACACTAGACTAGACGATCAGGCTACTTACTAGGTATTACCGTAATTAGTAGGTTCTTGAAATTAATTAGTTAATTTCAAGTGAATTAATTAATTAGATTAATTAATATTATAATTGTTATTACAAGTTACAAAGTGTTCTAAGCCTACTGATAGAGGTAGTAGTCGACCTAAAGGATCACACCTTAATTTGGATGAACGACTTCTATCAATTAATGCAATGGTTAAATTGCTAACTATGCATTATAATTAAATAATCTGATTATTTTAAGAAATTAATTTGATTAATATATGGTTAAAAGAAACAAATTAATTGGATTGATTTACATAATTGTATTAATTTTAAATTTTGTTGAGAAGAATTTGAAGTAAACAATAAGATGAACATAAAATTAATAAAAGAACATAAATATAAGAGGGAAATGTAAATTTTTATTAACTTCATTCAAACTCTCTTATACAACCCTTCTCTTTATATAGAGAAGATAAAGCATTACTATACATATTCTAATGAGTAATGGCCACTATTAAATATTTTACAACACTCCCCCTGTGGAAAAAACTAGTCGAGGAAAAGAGTACATGTCTTATGATTTTCATGTATTATATAGATACCTCATTAAAAACCTTTAACTAAGAAAACCTCGTGGGAAAAACTTAGTTAAGAAAAAAAAAGAGTATAGCTTGATTTTCAGGATTGTTTAGAAATTTTCGTGCTTCTTGAATATGATAATCAGTCTGCCTCATTAAAAACTTTTAACTAAGAAAATCTCATGGGAAAAAACTTAGTTAAGGAAAAAGAGTGCAGCATTTGTCTTCAAGACCCAATCTTCAAGATTATTTAGAAATCGTTGGCAACATTGGTCTTCAAGACCCAATCTTCAAGATTGTTTAGAAATCGTTGCTCTCCTTAAGTACAAATGATTTAATCTGCCCCATTAAATAAAACATCGGATAAATCTATAACAGTTGTCAACTAATAATATTTTTGGCAGATATCTTAATCTTTAATTAAAATCATTAATCACCTGCTTGCTTGTAATTTAATTTTACAGATCTTATGATTTTGATGTGTTGCATAAGTTGCCTCATTAAAAACCTTTAACTAAGAAAACTCTGTGGGGAAAACTTAGTAAAGGGAAAAAGAGTACAACTATTAGTCTTCAGGACTTAATCTTCTAGATTGTTTAGAAATTATCGCCCCCCTGAAAGAATGGATACATTGTAATATAATTGCTAATCTTCACGATCGAAAATTTGAGATTTGCTTGGAATAGTCACTCCCCCTGAAGATGACAATCTTCTGGGTCTACATTATATAATACTACTAGCACATACTAAAATATAATTTGGGAGTGAACAAAAATAACGATAAATAATTTAAATTTTGACATGAGCAAATATTGTGGAATATCTCACTACTCTTCTGGAGCATATAAAATAAATTTGTCATGTCTCTGCTAATATATTAATTGCTCATCTATGCAACACATAATTTATTGTCTTATAAAATATTGGGAAATGTATCTTTCATCATGCCTCATGGGCTATAAATTTATTATATCAACAATCTTATATTTATACCTGAAACTTCAACATTATTGGGATCATTTAATTATCATTCAAATCTATATGTCAATGTCACATTGGTTCCTTATAAATAAACCAATATATTTTATATTTACGAGATACTTGAGGATATGTTTAATTTTATGTAACTTCTCTTTGTCTGAGATTCATAAAATTTTGCTAGCAAGTTCATCACAAGTGCAAATCAGGTCTGATACAATTATGAGAAAACATGTGCTTTAAAAGCACTGAATTGAGGGACTTCTAGCTCAAAATACCCTTATTATATACTTCAAATATAGAGACATTAATTTTTTCACTTCAAGGGATAAAAATAACAATTGGCATACAACTTGAAAAGATGTATCGAGAATTCATTTAAAAAATTATTAAATAAATTAACTGGTATTTAAAATTTAAAATATTCTCAACTGCAGGTTGAGAAAACTCTTTGGTTTATCCAAGTTCTCTCATTCCGAAAAATCCGTCATCTTAACATGAGTTAGCTTATAAATTTCTTATACATTCCAAACTTAAACCATTCATATACACACAATTTTCATTCTTCTTCGAGAAGAAATAACAAATTTTTATATTAACATTTTCAATTAGGTCTTGCAATGACCAATATTACAATTATATATTTTTTATATTTCATCCATATTAAGTTGATTTAATCCTTCGTGAATTTTCATGTAAATCATATAATGTGGTGTATTCACTGCATATCTAAATATATTAAAACTGTCATATAAATTAAGCAGCGAAACATAATGCATAATGAGAGAGTATAAATCATTTATATATTGGGTCTTTGCAAGAACTCTTTGAGCTTTAACTAATCACCACTTTATCATTCACATGTCCTTCTGGGACAAATAATTATATCATTTCATATATTCAAATAAATATTTATCTAGTTAAGCTTGATCTCAATGTTTTATTCTGTCTTACAAAATATTCGTGCTTCTGGCACTCTTGCATCAAATATAAGTTCTGGATCCAGAATATTATTTAAGACAGTAAAAGCAATCAAAAAGATAAATGTGTTGTCGACAACTTTCTATTTCAATTCATATCTTTCTCCCAACTTTTATAATAATTTCTATATTTATATGACTAGATCTTCGTCATTTCCCAATACGTGTGGATCTAGCCATTTCGCATACCTAGTATTTTGGTTATTTTGATGCACGTACAAAATTATTGGGTATTTGTCTTCTGGACAAATCTACTAAAAATATTTTTCATTATAAAAAAAACATACTCTTCTGATAATTTTGGAAGTGACTATTTATGTTTAAAATGAATTTCCGCGGATATTTAATTTTCAATTCATAAATCCTTTCACGCTTCTAGCATTGATAAATAATTATTTAAAGTTTGATGTCCCAGGGGAACTCCACTTCCGGTGGTGCTTTTATTATTTTAAATATAAGGGACTTTGTCACTTCTTCATGATAATTTGACAGTCTACTTGCTATTGCAAGCTAATAATCTTTTGAACTTCTTGTTCAACCAATCTAGTGCAAAATAGTATAATATCTCGACATTCACATAAATAGCCAATCTAGTGCAAAATAGTATAATTTCTCGGCATTCACATAAATATTGGGCTTAAGTCTCCCCTAATGTCGTGAAATAATTAAATGTGCAATTAGCGTAATAAAATATATATTGATCCCCTATTTTGAGCTTTATAGAAATTGACGGATGATTATCATCAGAATACCCATTGAAGTACGCTATGGTGGTGATATAAAATATTAAATACACAATTAAAAAAATTTGCAGATGGAAAATTTCAAGGCTTCTGGCCATGAATGAGTAGCACTAGTTATAAAAGGGGTATAATTATGATATGCATGAGCCACAATTTGTTTTTAGTTATTCCAAGTTCCCCGAATATTATTTGTTGAAAATAAATATTCACTGCATGTGAACATAAAACATTGGATGTTCCACTTTTTCAATAATATCAGTTGATATTCATTCCAATTGACTAACTAAAATATTCGAAATTGGAGCTCTTCATGTGTAATTTTAACTGTGTTAGTGCACTTTGAATAAAAATATATTTATTCAGTGGATACATCACTAAAATATTTTTGGTCACGTCATGAAAAAAATTAATCAAATTTTCTCATTGAATCTCTTAAACATATTAGGAGAAATAATTCCAACTTGTAGTGTGTAAATATCATACTATAAAATTTCTTTTATAAGTGTCATTTCATATATCATGATTAAAATAATTTATATTATTGGCTCATCCGTTTACCCAAAATAACCCAATCACTCATGCCATATTTTTGCAAATATTTAAAGTTCTTAAAAAGATATGTAATGTAATATAGCTCAAGTGTTTAGCATTTAAAAAAATATCAAAAATTAAAATTATACTTGGTTACAGTGATTTTCGAGCTTAGGTCCCAAATTGTCATAATTGACTATGTCAATATTATTATGTGCATTATTTACAAGGCCACACATTGATATGTGTAACAAATTTGTTTCTATTGGAGTGTGGTTAAATCTTTGATTTCCTCCTCGACATACGAGAAGGTCAATGTGTATTCATTCTTCAACTATAATTATTTCTTACTTTTCATATGCCCTTTCTACTCCAAGTTTATTCTGCTAGAATGTACCATGTGCTTCAGACACAATCAATTGGTATAATATTATTGATTTTCATTAACAATTAATTGTACTTTTCAACTAAAAGGAATACAGAAATATACTCTGAATATCTAATATGATTTTTAACTCTTTACTACTGTTGTAGTACTAGATTGCTACCATGGAAGGAGGAAGAGTTTTTGTTTAAATGATGGCGAAGATCAAAGATTGTGCTTTAGCCTTTTGGGTAGCAGTTCATTTAACTTTTGAAATAGTGTCACATAAATAACAATATGCAAAATAGATTTTAACATCTAGAGCCCATGTTAAATAGTTGTTGCCATCAAGGGCGAGCTCGACAAATTCTCTTTTGGTGATGTCTACAATTATTTAAATTAAATACATGTAATCCGTTTAAGTTTATACATTAATCATAATTTAATGGATAATTTGATAAAGCTTGAAATCGCTTTAAGCATAGGTTTTAGAGTATCATTACACGGTAATATCATGTATAAGAGTGTAAAAATCTAAATAGTACGTGTAAACCTCTTTCTCAAATGCACTTATCCAATAAGTTAAATTTAAAATAAAATAGTGTCAATGATCGAATTTAGCATGGTATTATTGGTACCCAATTAAGCATCCACTATCACAATTAAGGACATTAATTATGCAGACGATTAATTATTTAATTAAATTAATGATCAAATAAAACACTATAGTCTATAGGTCACCAATTGGTGACGTAACAAAGTGATCATTTAGTGCGGGTGGGGTAGCTTAAATCACAAAGTGCATGTCTCAATTAGCACACATCTATTTAATGATTTCACTTAAATTCTAAGTAATGATTTCACTTAAATTATAAAATTGTCATGCACTAACTATATATATATATATATATATATATATATATATATATATATATATCGAGCAGTGCTATTTACTCACCAATTAACCCCGACGGGATTTATATAGATGGCCAAATTTGAGATAAGTGGGCAATCATCAACCTAATCTATACATATTATTAATTAAGATGGGAGTGGTTGGCACAAATCATATCATTGGTAACGTGCACACCTATTCACAAGATTTTTTTTGTTAATAATAATAATATGATTATTAATATGTATAAATTATTTATTTATGAATAAATAAGAGAAGTGGAAAGCCATGTTTCCAACTTTTGAATTATTAAAATATAGTGTCAATAATTTACCCATTAAAAATCAACATGTTGCTTACTCATATATATCAACTTTTTATTATTATAGAGATTTATAGTTGGAAGTGATGGCGTAGCAACATGGTCCACTATCAATTTCAATCTCTACTATCTCCACTATCACTACTAACAATTTAATTAGTGACTGTCAAGTTGATCATGTGGTTAATATTGTGGAGGCATGCATGAGCGATGAATTGTTACTTAAATGACACTGATTAGATGAAGTTGATGTCGATTTTTATACAGGGGATTAATTATTCCAAGGGGCATAGTGAATTTTATTATTTTTTTTAAATGTATTTTGTTGGCATGCACTAACATAAAAATATATAGTGACAACAATAATTAGTCATGATTCATTAAAAGAAATCAAATTTCATGAAATTTAATTAGTTAGTAAATTAATCTCCTTAGTTAGAATGATTAAAAATTAAAAATATTAGTATCTTGCGTGGCATTTAAATGCAAAAATCAGATAACATGGAAGCCTACATCTATAAGATATCAATAATTATTTCAAAATATATCAATCAACTAATTTGAGGCTAAATTCATTAATAACATCAGTATATATGTATGCATTTATTTTGAAACAATAATCATTAATTGTGCATATTTATGACTACGAAAATAAAAAAAATCAAAATTGCAAGTTATATAATTTAACTCAATATTAATAAAGTTAATAAATCTCATCAATTAATTAAAGGAGATAGATCTACTATTTAAAAAAATATTGCAAGTTCATGACAAATATGAACAATTTGAAAAAATTATTTGACAGATATAAAACCATGAAAAAAAATTTATGAACAATTATGAATCTACATAATTTAACATATGTTTAAATTTTATTGGAAATAATTGTTAACACGAATAAATCATGAAGATCATCGAATTACCTTGCGGAAAAGATACAATTCTTTTCTAGGGTTCTCTTCTCAGTTGGTTAGCTCGTGCTGATAACGTGTTGAAAAGAATTTGAAGTGAACAATAAGATGAACATAAAATTAATAAAAGAACATAAATATAAGAGGGAAATGAAAATTTTTATTAACTTCATTCAAACTCTCTTATACAACCCTTCTCTTTATATAGAGAATATAAAGGAGTATTATACATATTATAATGAGTAATTGTCATTATTAAATATTTTACAACAAATTTAACTTATTTAAGCCCAAAAATAATTAATGGACTTTAATATTAAGCCCATTGATTAATTCATACCAGAAAAGATAAATGAGACTCTTCCCTCATTCTTACGTGAGTGAGAAGTGAGCATGCAGGGTAGTTGAGAAGGTCGACTTCTTCAGATGTAGTAGATACTTCATTTTATTCTTATTTCCTCTTTTTCTCACGCTGCTATGTATTTTCTATTATTTTCTTTTAACTGCTACAGATAATAAATTAATTATTGTTCTTCAACCTGTTTCTAGTATCACCCAGTTGATATTTAGGAACGCTTAATTGGTATAAACAGATTTACACTACTAGCGAAGTATAAAATCTGTGTTGTTAATTCAATCAGTGGATTTTCTTTAGAAGGGATACACTTGGATCCCTCAGTATGAAGAACGGAGTTTTAGCCACAATTTGGGAATAGATTTTCTCATTCTTTGCATCAATTGGAAGAAAGTCTACGAGGGTAGATTTTTTTCAGCATGTTTTAACACCTTTTATATTTATATTTAATAAATATGATTTATTATTTTGAAAATTTTAAATTTCGCTGCGTTCACGCGTTATAATGAACCAATAGGAATAAACCCATCAGCAATTGTGTATCAATTGTGCATTTACATTTCCGAAACTTAATCACAGAGATCACAAGAATGTTAAAAAAAAAAAAAAGATGTGATCTATGAGGCATTAAAAGAACTCGTTTCTTAGCTTAAACAAATATTTAGAATATCCTGCATAGAGGGAAGTCACGAATAAGTCCAATGACTTTTATTAATGATTGAAGCTATAATTAAGATTAAATAAAAAAATAAAAAATTATAATTAAAGGTATTAATTGAATGATTAAAATTAATATTGAATTATTTTTAAATAAAATAAAATTTAGATTTACTTTTCGTGATAAATATGGAGCATTATTTGTGGGCTTATACTTTGGGCCGTGGGTCATACTTTAATGTCAAATTCGGGTTTTGTTTTCATAACTTTTAAGCAGTCGGTCAGGAGGCGAACGAAGTAGGTTTTGATCAGAAAATTTCTGCTTAAACGAAATCCGAAGAATTCAGAGGTGAGGTTAGATTAATGAATCGAAATATTTAATCTCAATTCTGGCAATGAAATTCCTGTAATTTCTAATTGTGATTGTAATTCCTGACTCCGTTTTGGTTTTTCTTTCAGAAAATGAATAGGGATGATAATTCAGATATTTCTGTTTATTTGAATGATCATCCGCTGGGGTTTGATGTTCGTGATGAATTGAATGGTGGAGATTTTGTTTTCAAACCTTTTGGGACTCATCAGCGGGCTCAATTGAAAGAGCAGCTGCGTCGTCAAGGGTTTGATCCCAGCACTTTTGTACTAGCTTTCGAGCACTTCCAACCATTTTTTGGACAGCCCTGGGATGCCGTCTTACAATTCTATCTTCCCATAGGGTTTGATTTTTTTAGGTTGAAGAAGCTAATGAAAGAAGCAATAGCATCAGCCAAGTGGGAAACTACCTTTAAGTGGGGCCCACGTCTAGTGCTATCCGGACTGCCATCGGCCCCCATCCCTCGTCCCGCTGCCGCCCCGACCTTCACAGATGATATGTAAGTAACATTTGCCTAGCTTTTTATAATATCTTTTAAAAACTTATATTAAATTTATTATTTATTTCAGAGTTACTCTTACCGAATGGCTTGAGTCAAATTCACCCCTAACTGAGGCCATAGTAAGGACTTTGACAAGGCTATTTTCAACTCCTACAAGAATGATTTTTTGACTCTTACAAGAATGATTTAGACATTGGTTGGCTGGCCATAACGAGGTGATTTTCACCCTTGGATTTGTTTTGGCTAGGGGCTATCATTCTGTTTCTTTTCTTACGGTGGTTGATAGATGTCGTTTTTATGAAATCATACTTGGGATTACTCATTGCCTTTTTTATGATTAATAATTTGAGTTTACTCATTCACAAGGGTAGTAGATTGTTTTTGTTATTAATCTCAATTAATTAATAATATTGCGTTTACTTTTTGACAGGGTAGATTTTTTTGATAATCTTGATTTTAGTTTTTGACAGGTTAAAAGGGTAGATTGTTCCTTGATTAACAATCCTAATAATCATAAGTTTACCTTTGCTAAAAAAAATGTCTTTTTAATTTTTTATATATTCAGATAAACACATGTATTCATTGTATTCCCTAAATTGAAACCCTTAATGACAGTCTGCCATGCCAAGGTCTACTAGCTAGTTTCTTACTCCCATCCCATGAACAAATTCACACTTTCTATTTTTG
This sequence comes from Pogostemon cablin, assembly GCA_023678885.1. Lineage (NCBI taxonomy): Eukaryota > Viridiplantae > Streptophyta > Magnoliopsida > Lamiales > Lamiaceae > Pogostemon > Pogostemon cablin. The sequence continues at coordinate 18,828,659 of CM043012.1, forward strand.
TTCGTCCCATAATAAGTTCACACCCCCAAATAAGGAAATGCACACAAATCAATAACCAAACACGACACCTTAATTTCAAAATTGCAACTCCTTTACAACTGACATAAATTACTTTACAATTTATTTATTACCTAAAAATACCAAACTACCCTTAAAAGTAAAGGAAAAAGCAATTTTTTCTTAAACTCTGTATCTACAGTAACTAAGGACTTGTTTATGGGACAAAGGGAGTATCTAACACTGAACGACTTTACTGAAAATATTTGGGTTTTTTTCTAGATTCATGTTTTGAAATTTTCTTCATGTGCATTAGAAAGTTTAGGGTTTTATGTGTGCTTAACCATACTAATGCAAGGTGGTGCTCTTCATCTATGTTTTATTTCTGTATCAGGAAAGAAAATGAGTTCAGAATATACTTCATTGTATGCAGTTATATGACTTTTAATATGTGAAATAGGATGTTAGGTTGGTATGGATTCTTAGGAAATGTACTTTTATGTGCTGTTTAACTGCTTCTTTACAACTTTTGATTGGTCTTCTTGTTAGACAGATTGCTTGAGCATATTATCACACTTATCTTTGTTTTAAAAATATGAAATGAAGTTACCTCATTATTAGAAATTTCCCTAAAAAAATGTAGTGAAAATCAATTTGCAACTTAAAATAGCCCAAATAAAATAAATAAATAAAAAATAATCTAACTGTCAAAGTGAATAATTCATTAGGCTAATATAGGTTCCACATTCTATAATTAACTCTAGGTTTGCTTTGTTAACGTGCATCGTTCTGCTGCATCTTTTACCGCTGAATTTGGGTTGCATTTTGCTGGTGCTTTGGTTTTCTCGTTCAAGATTTGAAACTGAAGTTAGCTAGTTTTGTGTTTCTTTCTAATTGTAATCATGCAACTTGCTAGATAGATAATCTAACGATTGTTGCTTGTTTTAGAAAAAAAAAATTATCTTCGCTTAGGAACTAGTCTTTGACAATCTACTATTGTGCTTTCGATGTATTGTAGATTATACATGTATATTCCAATATAATTTACCATTTTCAGAATAATAAAATAATAATATTTTATATTTATATTAATTATTTAAGGCGTATTTACTATAAGATACATTAAAAACTCCTTTATTACTATGAGATATAAACATACGAAGATATTACTACTAACTACATAAATATATAGTGATATTTCAATATTACCCTTATAATACGTACTGCATATTTGTATGTTTGTGTGTAGCAAAAGTTATGTGAAGTAAAAGAAGTGTGAATCGTAAGTGTAATGTGTAGTGAAAAAATTATATACTCCTATTCTCAGGCTGCGGCAATGAGCGGCGGCCGACGATGGTCCGGTGGCAGTGGGTGGATGAGGTGTTTAAAGTTTATGTGTTTAAAAGTGTATGAGATTATAATGAATTAAGATTATATGTGGTATTTTATTTTAATATTTTATATGTGAAAATAATTTTTTGAATTCATTGTATCTCCTAATAATTTAGGGTATAAAGTGTGTACTTATGAGTAATTTTTTCATTATTTAATAATAAATTATATTATTATTATTTTATTAAATATGAATAAAAACCTAAATTGTTTACCTAAGTGTTTGTATATTGATTTTACAAAAAGTGTTACATGTATTCTTTTTAAGTGATATAATTAATACTCCCTCCGTCCTGTTTCAATATTTACATTTCCTATTTGGTACGTTGGACCCAGCTAAAACAATTAATATACCATCATGGGATCCACATCCAACACTAATACACCTATCCACTTTATATTAAATGTTATTCCCTTCGTCCCACAATACCCTTCACACCTTATTTTTGGCAAAAAATAATGACAAATATATCCCTCACTTATCATCAATTACAACATTGCCATTTATATTAATATCACTTATTTCACAAAATGTACTAATTTGGGCTCTCTTAATAACACAATTAAAAGTCCTAATCTTCATTATTTGGGCAAACACCGTTTGGAGGTGTTTATCTCCTCATTTCACTCTTCATTCTCTCTTGTTCGCTTCCCTGCGACGAAACTCTAGCCCCTTTTCTTACGATGATCAATCTTTCGATCCCAACCTCTGCGGCATGAGGAGCAACCCCAGCCCTTCTCCTGCTTCTATTTACCTCGATCCAACCTTTTTCTTCTCTTGCTTCAATTGTTGTCCCGCGATGACGAACCCTAAACCCTCTCTGTTCGATTCACATACTCTTCAACCAATGTTTCTGAGGTTGAAATCATAGATCTATGGTCGGGATCTGAGTATTATAGAGTGAGATGATGGTTGGGGTTGACTCCATGCTGTCGGTGGTCGATGGACACGAGATCGTAGCGGATGTCGTCGAATCCGCCTTTGACACAGTGGTTTCGGACTCTGGATTTTCCTTTTCTTATTGGAACCCTTATCCACTCTTTTCACTCTATTTCAAAACACTTGTCTACCATCCTTGTGGGAGAGCAGGGGAAATGGTGCAGCCAAGGAACGAACAAGAGAGCGACGGGCTCATGATCTTGGTTGGAGTGGACGCGGTGTAGAAGGACCAATTTACAGATGGATTCAATCATCGATCTCTCTTCTCTTGATATAATCTGTTTCTTGGATTTTGATTTCCTAATACTTATTTTTTTTATTTATATTTATTGTTATTATTGTTTTAAATGCTTTTGCACTTTTTCCTGGTTTTGTGTGAGTTTTATTTTTAGTAGTACTTCAATTCCTTGTTTATGATGTGAATGTGGATATGGATTTGCTGTTATCACTTTCCACATTTTTCAGATGACTTTTTTTAGTTCTGTATTCTTAATTAATTATGTCATGTTTTATTTCTTGTCTTTTTTTATTATTTACGCTACGTGATATGAACTAGTGTGATTTATGAGTGAAGTGTTATTTGAGGTTTCATGCTGTGAATAATTGGTACCTTCTAAATTAGTCCAATCTGAATTTTGTTTGTCCTATAGAAGATTGATCATATAACCAAGTAGGCTAGACCACTTGGCCACCGGGCTCCTCACACAAGTGAGTGACCCGGGTTCGATTCTCATTGAAAACGCATAGGAGGGGAGTTATAAGGAGGGCTTGGATTGTGGAAACTCCTGACATTCTCGATCGATTCACTACTCAGGGGATCAATGGGAGGATGGGTGTTACATTGGAAAATCATCATTCATCTAATCCTTTTCATGAGTAGCAACTGCCTTTTGAAGAGGGTTCCAGATGTAATTATTGTGTAAATTTTTTTAAATTTCTGTTGATTTTTTTAAGTTGCATGATTTTTTGAAGTTAATTTTTAGAATGAGTAATTCTCTTGTAAGAATGGAAAAAAAAGATTGATCATATGAACACTGATCAGATTGTGGAAACTCCTGACATTCTCAATCGATTCACTAGACAAGGGATCAATGGGAGGATGGGTGTGATATTGGAAAATTATCGTTCATCTAATCCTTTTCATGAGTAGCAACTGCCTTTTGAAGAGGGTTCCAAATGTAATTATTGTGCAAATTTTTTTAAATTTCTGTTGATTTTTTGAAGTTACATGATTTTTAAAGTTAATTTCTAGAATGAGTAATTCTCTTGTGAAACGGGTTATTTGTGAGACGGGTCAGCCCATCATTAAAGTATGTTTATTGTATAGTTAAAATATGTTATTTTGTAGTTAAAGTATGTTAATAATAAATCATATTATAACACTTTAAAATCATACTTTAATGCATAATCTACAATACTTTAGCAAACATACTTTAGCAACTATTAAACATACTTTATGTATATAATAAGCATACTTTAGTGATGAGTCGACCCGTCTCACTAAATAACTCATCTCACAAGAGAATTTGTCTTCTAGAATTTATAAAATTTTTATTATTTCTGAAAAATTTTAATTATTTTTTGGTAATTAGGGTTTAGATTAACTTATAAAATTAATCAAGTCCTCAACCCAAATGGATGGGCAATTTTACCCTTCAAAAAGTCCGTTGAAAAGGTAAAAAAACAACTTAAATAAAGTGGAACAATAAGTGTGAAGGGTTTTTCGAGATGGAGGGAGTATATGTTTCTACCCACTATCTATTAAAATACAATGTTATTTAATCAACATTAAAATATCATATTACTTAATTAACATGCAAAAAGTAAACGTAAACATTAAAACGAGACAGCGGAAGTATATAATTAATTATATTATATTTTAAAGTATTATCAAAATAATGTAGTTAATGTTATATAATAGTGTTAGCAAAATAATATATTAATGTTATATTATATTTATAAATGATAATCTTTGCGGTTTATTTATAATCTATAATAATATTATTTCATTCTTAAGTACCATGCTTTAGGTGTTATGTAATGACGCGTGTTATGCGAGATCATTTAATTATTATTTTAATTATCATGTGCAAAGCTACTTTATGCATTTTCAAATAATGACTTTGACTAACTATATCATGTGAAAAGCTTTTATATATATTGTATTATCCAAATGACAGTTTTTTGTTTTTTATGTGGATTAAAAAGTATTGTTTTCTATGTCAATTCTTAATCTATTTATTTTACTATTTTGGATCATTTATCCTTAATCTATCAATTTTCTTTTTTAGACTTATGAGATATACACTCTCCACATATACAAATAAAATATGAAATTCACACTCTCCACTAATAAAACTACTCACTGAACGGAAAATAATGATACTCCTTAATTCACGTGCAAAAAATAAATGAATACATTGATATTGAACGGAGGGAGTATTATTTAATGTGTAGTGGATAGTATTAGTAGGAATATAAACTCATATTTTAATTGTATTAGTGATTGTGTATGAGTCTCATGTGCATAAAAAAAAGGACTATTTGGTTGTGACGATAGGATTGTATAAAATTTAGGGTTATTATGTGGTACACTGATACACTAGAGGTTCTCATTTTACTATATTTGGTGTCCCACTCAAAGGTCCTCGTTTTTCCTTTTTAGTAAAAGGGCACCACATATGGCCCACAATTCAATACTAATAAAATTACTCACTACATATAAAATAATAATACTCCTTAATTCACAATCAAAAAGTAAATGAGAATCTTTTCACCGAACGAAGGGAGTAGTATTTTAATCTAATGGTTGAGATTAACTAGGAGCACTGGTACACTAGATACACATTAGTTTGACTCTAAAATTTAATATATACTCCCTCCATTCAATCAAATAGGATCATTTGTTTTTTACACGTAGATTAAGGAGTATTATTATTTTATGTAAAGTGTGTAAGTGTATTAGAGAGATGTGATGAGTAGTAGTGAACCATTTTTACCAAAAGAGAAAATTTGTGCATTTGGACAGGACGTCAAATATAGTAAAATGATGTTACTTGGACTTGATGAAGGGAGTATAATTTATATATTATGAGATATTTTATATATTTACTTAGTATATATATATATATATATATATATATATATATATATATATATATATATAAGGCAATTTATAGTGTGCACCCGGGTGCACCTAAAGATAGGGTGCACCCATATACAAATACAAACAAAAATATATATGATTAAAAGTAAAAATGTATACAATTTAACTGTTAATTTTTTAGTGAAGATTTGTATATAATATTGAATAAAAATTTATACACATACAGATGTTAATTTTTTTAATTAAAACTTAATGTGGAAAAAATATACAATTATTACAAAAATACGGATACAAAATAGGATAACATGTATATAAAATAGAATAAAAAGATATACAAATATGGGTGCACCCTGGTTGCACCCAATATACACTCTAGTATATATTAAATATTTATTTAAAATAATAGAATATATACTCATGTATTTATTAAACAATAAAAAAATATATATTTTATTTATACTAATCGCGAATTGTACACCGTTATAAATACCTTTTTAAAAGTATGAGGTGTCGTGACGTGATTAATTGTTATATTTTTTATTTGGATCACTTCAATTTGATACATAAAATAATGCATAATTTCTATAAATTACATGACTATACAATTAATTGTTGTATTTTTTTGTGGTTTAAAAGTGTATGAAATTATAATGTTAAATTTAGTATTTACTTTAATATTTTGTATCTAAGAGTAATTATATTAACTCATTGTATCTCATACTAATTTAGGATAAAAGTGTATACTTTCTTTTTTATTTTAATTTCATAGGAGTATATATAATCTTTCTTTTTGTTTATTTATTTATTATTATATTATTCATGTATATCTATAAATTAAATATCACTTTTAATTATATTTTTTTAATTGGTTAAATATTTAGAATAATTTTTTTTTTATTTTAATATCACATATAATTCTTTTATTTTTAATATATTACTAATATATATATTTATATTTAGAATTAAAAATAAACCTTCAAATAATAAATAAATCAATTAATAAAATATGAATATATCCCATTATTAAATTAGGATATGCATTCGCATGTTAATACTCATATAAAATAAATTAACATTAAGTGAGTACGAGTTACTTGCGGTAGCAATAAACGATATTGGATGAGTATGGGCAATGTAATAATTTTTTTTTAATGAAACTAATACGAATAGCTATTTTTTAAGAGTATATATTGATTATATCTATATGGTGTATGACTTTTTATTATATTTTGTATGCATATTATTTTATTTTATATACGTATTTTATAATAATGATATACTTTTTTCATCTAAGTTTTTATTAAAAAAACTAACAGTCATATCCAATTCGGAGTTCCGATACAAAACTATAATTTTTTATTCAATAGTGTATATATAATTTTTAATAATTGCATATTATTTTACACTCAAATATTCATTAAAAAACTAACAATTAAATTATATACATTTTTTGCTCATAATTCTATATATTTTGTTTATATTTATATATGAGTGAACCCGATGCACACAATATTTAGTCATTTTTTTAATATATATATTTAATATACTAATGAGAGTTTAATTTTGATTAGATGTCATCACCAAAATTAATCTCAATTATTTTATATTTTATTAAATAAATAAGTATGGTTAAATACACATCACTTTTTTTACTAAATACACACCCCTTATTAAATACACACTTCTATTTAATTGTGTAGTAGATCTTAACTTTATTGTATACACACCCTTTAAAAATTCAAATTTATCCTTTTTAACAACCATTTAGAAATTACCGTGTATAACAAAGAGAAAAATGCACAATTTAATTTAACTGAAACACGTCAAATTTGTGATGTTGACAATATTTGAAGCCTTCCCAAACACATTTCCTCCTTTTTCTACGTTACTCCTCTTTTTTCCCTCTTTCTCCCCCTCCTTCTCGCTCTCCTCTTTTAGGCCCCCAAACTCCGTTCTCCTCCATCATCACCACTGTCTTTCTTTTCACCTCTTCTCTTTCCTCTGCCGCCTTGCTCCGGTTTTGTATTATGCGCTACCAAACAAGAGTCCTCAAGATTCTTTTACATCGACTAAATCAAAATTTAATAATTAAGGGTTACAACAAAAATATAAAATTGATAACTTATTCATAAAAACAATAAATTAATTTATATTAATATGATTTTCTGTATTCATCTCGACATGTTATTCATTTTTTTCATCTCAATATTTTTGCCCATCTCCAAGAGGAACGCAAAATTCACAGTTATATTTTAGGATTTATTAAATTTATTTAATATAAAATATATAAGGGATGTGTATTTAATAAATTAAGGGTATTTTAGATTTTTTAAAATTATATATTAATATGGTGTGTATTTAATAAAAGGGGGTGTGTATTTAGTGAGACCCTAAATTAAAATTCTTAATTATTTTCATAATTAATTTTATTTAATGTAGATAAATATATAAACTATTATTTTAAGATTTGAATATGATATTATCAAATCAAAATTAATCACTATTAATTAAAAATTAATATAGATAACTACATATATTTATTTTAAGATTTAGAAAAATTATTCACTCTCCACCTATAAATAAAACACTTTATTCATTATTATGCACACATAAGTTATTTATCACGACGAACAAAATTATTTTTCATATTCAAAAGAAAGGTATTCGTTTTTTTAATATTTATTTATTTTTTTCTTACTTTTATATCTTTCAATCAATTTATTTATTTTTTATTTTGATTTTTTTTAAATTATTAGTATGTAATTTTATAATAATTTTTAATTTTGTTTAATATTTATTTCAACTTTGTTCTGTTTTTTTTAATTGTTAGTAGGTAAAATTTTAATTTTTCAATTTTTTATGTAATTAACTTCTTTTTCATAATTAATTTTATAAATTTTTACTTAATTTTATTATTTTTCACTTTAGATTATAAGTTTTTTTATTTTTTTTATTTTTTACTTTTATTAGTATATATAGTTTATTAATTGTTTTTCGTGGTTTTACAAATTTAGTTATTTAATTTTATTATGATTTCTTTTTAGTTTCTTATTTCTCTGAATTTAAGTTTTATAAAATACTTTTCATAATATGTTTCAATTTTATTATATTTTTCTTTTATATATTTTTATTTTTTTTAATTATTTTTCATTATTTTATTCTTAATTTTATTTGTTTTAATTTTTTTATTAATATTTTAGCAAACGGATCTAGTATATATACTCCAAAATAATATGATATTTTAATGGGAAAAAATTTACTAAATACTCATTTTTTTTAATATTTTCTTTTTTATCTTAACTTTTAACACTATATCTTTTTATACTCAAATTGACTAAAATATTCTTTACATGATTTTACGTGTACCAATTACAAAAAAATCGTGTACCAATTAAAAAAAACAAAAACAAAATTTTTGTGTACAATTTACAAATTTTCGTGTAGAAATAGCAAAAAAATCGTGTACTAATTTTTTTAAAGAAAAAAAATCGTGTACAACTTACATCCCAATTTAGAAAAAAAAACGTGTACAATTTACACCCAAAATCGTATACAAAAATAAAAATAATCGTGTACAAAAATACAAATCGTGTACATTTAATAAAAAAAACAATCGTGTACTGTACAAAAATAAAAATAATCAAATACTAATTTAGAAAAAAATCGTGTACATTTAATAAAAATAATTTTACACCAATTTACACCCCTTTGTATAGATTTTCGTGCACAAAATCATGTCCTATTCGTATACAAATATTTTCGAGTAAATGTTAAATCCGTCATTTTGAGTAAAAAAAGTTTGTTATACTTGGGTCAAAAAAGAAAATCTTAAAACTTGACGGGTAATTTTTTGAATTACTTCTATTCTAATGGTTATCTCTGTAGATGTCATAATTTGCAACCGGCCCACAAACCCGTTCAGCCTCGTTATGAATTGTGAGAATAGATGAATAGATAAAAAGAAATTATTAGCCCCCCTCTCTCCGCCGCTCTCCGCTCCTGCGTTGCCCTTTCACCGCCCCGTCTTACCATATTTATAAACAGAAAATTCAGATCTCCTACAGAAATTTCAGATCCCCTTACTAGTGATGAATAAGCGAACGGGAACGACGGTGTCGGAAATAGAAAATAAAAGGGGAAGGATGACGATGAAAAAGCACACGGTTGATAGACTTAGTGGGTTGTGTGATTCCTTGCTTATTCTCACGCTTTCTTTCGTGAGGGAACCAGCCGGCTTAACAACCCCATGGTTTAGTCGTGAAGAAGCTCCTGCGGTAAAGAAAACTGCAATGACGAGTGTGCTATCTAAAAGATGGCGATATGTTTGGGCCGAATTGCCCGTACTCTCCTTTCAAGAGAAAAGCACTGATATAGTAAAAATCAGTAGATTTGTGGATATGGTTAGCAGGACTCTGGCTATTCGCACTGCACAATATTTGGAGAAATTGTATGTTGATTTCAGGTTTTCGGAAATCTGGGCTGTCTTTGTGGATGGTTGGCTTGCCTTTGCCTCAAAAAGTAAGGCCAAGGTGGTATCTTTGATACTTCCTAAGGGGAACAACCGTGTGGGTTATGCTATCCCTGAGATGTTTTATCGCAATTCATCCTTAGAAGAGTTGGAATTGGCATTTTGCAGGGTGTCCCCTCAGAGAAGAATAGAGTGGAGGGGTTTGACTAGGCTAGATTTTCTTGGGGTGGAGTTGGGGGAGAATGTAATAGAGAATATATTATCAGGATGTCCACTTCTCTATAGTTTGGGTCTACAAGACTGTTGGGGGTTCAGTCGTTTGAATATCAACTCTCCCAGTGTTGGTAAACTTGCAGTTTGGTTGTTGGGCGAGGACGTACATCTGCCTTTTCTGGAGATTTCAGCACCCTACCTACATTATTTGGAGATTTGTGATCAAGATGATGTAGATTACAGAAAGATCCGGGTGAGGAATATTCCATGTGTGGTGAAAGCTTTGATTGATATTAGGCATGTGGAAGACCGGAGTTATGCCATGGACTGGATTCAAGCAACTCTCCATATCCCGGACCTCCACCTCACAGAAGACTTAAATGGGGTATGCCAATTCTTCTTCTTCTTCTTCTTCTTCTTCTTTTGTTTTGTTCTATCATCATGGAACAGATTACTATCTCATCTCATCTGCAGTTACTAGCAGAAATGGTGGCGGATGGATGGCAGATCCCGCTATCTCTTAAGCGAGTATCTTTGACCTTGCGTACTGGGGAGGGTGATTTGAACAAGAAATCCATTTTTGGCCTTATAAAGCTGCTGGAGTCTTCTCCCCAACTTGAGAAATTGGAGGTGTTCACCTCTTTGATGCCATTTTATGTAAGTACATGTGTACATATGTAACATCACATGACAGAAGAATTAGGCTTTTTTAAATTTGTTTAAAAGAAAATGACATGATAGAATTAGGCATTACTAAATTTGTTCAAAAAGAAATTGAGAAAGTATTGGTTCAAGTATGTTGAAGTAGTAAATTTGTTTCCATCAGAAATCTGATTTCAGTTCATACACATCTGTTCATCATATGATAGAATTAGTCATAAAGTAAATTTGTTCAAAAGAAAATCAGTGAGTATTCGTTCAAGTTTGCTGAAGTGGTCAATTTGTTTTCTTTAGGATATGCTTAGGAATGACGATTTCAGTTGCTACGACTATACGAATTTAAAGACGGTTAAAATTGAATGCGCAACACAAGTGGTTCAAGTGGGGAAACCACTGTATGCAGATTTAGTTATATTGTTGGCCCGGATTCTGCTTAGGAGGGCGACGGCGTTGGAGAAGATGTTGTTTCTTGTGAATTATCCTGCTGCTTCTGGGTTCAGGAAAATAGCTGGGATAGTGAATTCTTATCCCAGATCATCTAAACAAGCACAAGTTCTGGTCCTCCCTCTATGCTGATCTATGTTTATTTTACAAGATGACTCAACACTATTTATGTTTTGCTATCGTGGATTTGAAGTTTCTTTTTGTGTTATTATTTCTTTGTTAGACCTGGAGTATAGCATATAATAACCAAATGGGATTCTATGTTATATTGTTATATTTCATCTACTATTCCACGTATTAGATAGATTGTTGTTATGTGTCACATTCAATGACCAAAATTTAATTTATGCCCCAAGGGTTTATTGATAAATTATAGGGTATAGTTTTGGTATGCTATGGAATACCAATGAAACATAGAGAGTGGAACATGGAATTCAAGTTGTATAATAACTTGTGGATTTGAAGTTTACTTTGATGTTATATTTCTTTGTTAGCCCTGGAGTATATATAATAACTTAATTTTTGAGAATGAATCTACCATTTGCCACTAATTATATAGGCAAAAGTTCCTGCACCCCAGACCTAGGGATGACAACGGGTATCCTTATCCGGTTAAAAAAATAACTACCCGTATCCGTATTCGTCCCATTTAAAAAATTTATTATGGTACCCGTATCCGTCCCATTACCGTTTATCAATACCCACGGGTACCCATACTCATTTAATATTCATTTATTTTATATATATTTATATTTTTTTATTGTATTAATAAATATAATAATAAAAATTAAATTATTATTAATTAAATATAAAATAAATATAATATAAAATATATTATTTTAAATAAATATTTAATAAATATGATTAAATAAAACATATAAATATTAATTAAATGTATAAAATATCTTATCATATATAAATTATATATATATATATATATTAAATTTTATAAAAAAAAATATATAATCGGGTACCCGTGGGTATTTGAGACATTACCCGTATCCGTCCCAAACCCTAATAGTATTTTTCACAACTACCCGTACCCGTCCCAAACCCATTTACAATTACCCGTACCCTACCCATTAGGGTTTGGGTAGACGGGTATCCGGAAATACCCGTCCCACTGCCATCCCTACTCGGGCCCCATATAAAAACAACTCTCCTCGTCCAATTCTATTTAAACCTATGAATTGTTAGGGATTTAAATTGTAAAGGGGCAAGAAATTGCAAAAGCGCACAGAATGTGATCCAATTCTATTTAAACCTATAAATTGCTAGGGGTTTAAATGGTAAAGAGACACGAAAATTGCAAAGACGCACATAATGTGTTTCGTTAGTCGGGTGTACAGAGCCTCGTTCACTTATATATACATACCTTTTTCTTTGAGTTTGATTGATCGATGTAATAATTGATTCCTTCTCACTGCATATGTTTTAGCTTCTGGTCTTTTGCTTATTTACATTTTCAGCATCACAAACTATAAAAGATGACATGGATGTAAATATGCAAGCAGCATTATTTTCATATTCAGTCAGAATTGGGTAAAAAAAATAAGGTGTAATAATTCCTATATTGCCAACGGCAGCAAGTGATAAGTTGAAATTCCTGTTACATTTTTGTTGTTTTACTGGAGTTTTACAATATAAAAATACTATACCCTACAAATGAACATTAAATTTTTGGGCAAACATTAAATTTTGAACATTGATTTTGCCGTGTCAATAATTTAATTTATAAAATAGCAGATGAAACATTTGCTCCTTTGAGGCTGTGCCTTGTAAATGTTGTTTTGGGTTCATATCCATGTAATGTTGCCCTTTCGAGTTTACTAAAAGAGAGTAGTTGCGTGGGTTGTCCTGTAATATGTTGGGTGTTTAACCAACAGGCAACAACACTCCTGTACTACTTGTCCAAATACTTTGCCGTCTATATCTACCCTCCTTTTTACTCCATACAATCATAATCTCTTATTTACAAAAATACCAAAACTAAAAACCCTAAAATATCCTTAATAAATATATAGGATAATAGGGAGTATCACCTCACACTCACTCACAATTCAATAATATAACACAATACACCCACTAGCAAAAGTACGTTCACTTCAAACAACATAAAAATATGCACCTCTTTTCACCTCCTCCACATTCACTCCTTTGTATTGTTTTTTTAATTAAAAATAAAATAGTGAGCGAAGAAAAATTACTTCTTAATCTATTTCATATAAAAGAAAAATCAAGCACAAAATAAAATATCGGAGCAAGAAGTAATTAAGAAGTTTAAGTTGCGTTATTTTAAACAATTTCACCGATTAAATACTTGTTTTTAAGCATTTTTGTATTCATGTTGTCGTGGAAATCACATTCAACCAGGGCTAATGGTTAATGGATTGTTCAACCAATGCCGGACGAAAGTCGTCAAAATTTTCAACCAACGACGGACGAAAGTTTTAAAAACTTTGGTCCAACGTCGGACGAATGATCTAATGTTTTCATTCAACGTTGGTTGATGATTTCGATGGTTTAGGTGTTCGACCAAAACTGGATGCTAGATAGATGATCGTTCGACCAGCGCTAGACGAGATTTTTTTTATTGTTCAACCAACACTGGATGAATATATGTATATGTTTCGGCCAACATTGGTTGCATGTTTCATGATTTTTCGTCCAACCTTGGCCGAACAGTGGCTTCGTTGGCGTCAAACCAGGGCCGAACAATCGGACCCGATTTTTACAATTACTCATGCCAAACACGATCACATAACAACTAAACGATTATATTTTGATTCAAAAATAACTTAGCTAATGGGTTTAGACAAAAATTACGCAATATAACTACACAATAAAACACTAAAGTTCTATAAATTGTCAAATATTCTATCACTCATTGTGATGTTTCTTGTTGTCCAAAAAATAGAGAATGTGGGGGAGAGGAGAGAGAGAGAGAGGGATAGGGGTGTGATTTGAGTTTCTCTTCTACTCTTGTTCTTCTTATTCTCTTTCTCTTGCTGTTGAATGGGAAATATGGGTGTCAGTGGTGATGTTGTATGAGTTTGATTGAATGGTGTGGTGTTTGAATGAGATTCTTATTCTCTTTCACTTGCTATTGAATGGGAAATATGGGTGTCAGTGGTGAGGTTGTATGAGTTTGATTGAATGGTGTGGTGTTTGAATGAGATGGTGCATAGGTGTACAAGTGAAGTGGAAATTTGGATAATTTTAAAAGAAATAAGTTGGATGGATATTTAAGGGCACGTGTCATTTAAAGATGTGTGTATTTATCCTTAAGATGTTTATTATTTTGAACATGACGTGTATTAAAAAAAAGATTTATGAAGTAAAAAAACAAAGTGTAGATATCCATGGCCTACTTTAATTTTCAAAGTCTAGTTACTTGTCACACATTGGTGCAGTAATTCACTTGATTTTCACACTTGTGCTGTGACATCAATGGTGTAAACTGCACCTGATATAATATATACTCCATACTAACAAGTCAATTATCGAATTCGGCATGACAAAGGTGAACCAGATGCTATAATTTTACAAAATAGAAGCTTCTAATGAAGAAATGTTTCTGGTAGATACATGTATATTTCTGGAAATCGTCAAATTCCACCTAAAATAAGGGCATGAGACACCATGAATTCAAAAGATTTATCTATGTCAGAAGTAGTCTGTTTCTGATCCATCAGGGGTATGTCCACGAGAATCCACTGAATCAGCGAAATTTCATGAAAGTTATCAGATCATCACAGTATCAGAGGGAAGATAACAATTATAAGTCCAGAGATAAAATCAAGTATTCAAGTATGTTAGGAGATGACCTGTGACATATAGATCACAACTACATTCTACACACAGAGCATGACTACACATTCTACTGAAAAAAACTTCACGGGAAAGGTCAACAATGAATAATGCCTTGAAGAAAAACTTCCAGAGAGATTATCAGAACACAACAAGATTGATCATTTCCAGTTTATTATTACAAGAACATTTCAACAACTAGGAACTTATTCTGCCAGCACTTTCTGAGACACGCACACACACATGCAGATTGATTGAAGAAGAAGAAGAAACATAGAACGCCAAGGTTCGGCAATGTTCCAACATCCACTCTTAAGGGAAGAAAGGATCTTATTGATAATGAGGTTTTACAACAATGGAGGATATCACATTCAACACAATGCAAAGAAATATCTGATCTGCTATGGAAACTGATGAACAAAGGAATGAATGATAATAAACAGATAACCCTTACTTCTTATAGTGCACCAGCTTGTTTCTTGTGTTGCAAGCTGTCAAACTAACCAAACAACTGATCCTTCAAGCTGCTAACTCCTTTCAAGGCTTTCATCATACATCCCTTATCAAACTGATCCAACAGCTCACAACTAACCTCAACTCTTGATCCTAGCCTTCGATCAACAAGTTGAAAACCTAATCTCCACCATACACGTATTAAGAAAAGATCCTGATGTTCGCATGCAACCATGCATTACATATCAGCATGCAAGTGTCTATACTTTGTCAGACATGCATCGTATTAACTTACAAACTCTAAGCACGTCACTTCAGGCTAAAAAAAACATAATAAAGCAACAGATGCAAGGGAGTTCAGAACCATTATAAAGCTCTCAATGAGCCTGCAGAATATTAAACCAATGTACCTCTTCTGTAATCTCTTCTTCCTCTTCCTTTTCTTTGCCTTCATCTTCCTTCTTCTCCACTTCAATATCCCTGTTTTCCAGCTGAGCGAGTACAGCCTCAGCCTTTCCATAGTTCACCACGATTCTCCTTCCCTTCCACCGCTCCTTTTGGTGACTTCCATTAATTCAAGCTCATTCCACTTCCCCTCTCACATCTTTCTCTCTCTCTTCTCATCTTCTCTATTCTTGGATCTTCTTTACCAGTTCCTCCCCGGCCCCTTCTGATCTCCAGTGCAACTGATTCAGCCCTACCAGAACCTTCCTTGCCCAATAAAGAGCCAGGAGTGTAGCCCATTAGTTTTAACATTTTAAACCCGATATTAGATTGTGGTATTGCTGAACCTAAATTTTCCAATGTCTTCTTATCCTCTTCTATTTGCTCACACTTTCGATCAAGCCTTTTCTGGTCCTACCAGTTTTGGGCTTTGGATTTCTTGCTTGAAGTATTCGACACTCCAACATTAACATTAGAATCCTGACAAAGAGAAAATTACTTAAATAAATGTCGCAATCTTTTCTCCAACACTATATTTGTTCAAAATATAAGGACCATATTTCTATGCATTAGTCTAACGTGGAAGAGTCGAACTTGCAACTATTGAGTTTCAATTAAATATAAACGAACCAAGTAAAAAGATCATCTTTCGTACAAGTAAAAACAATAAATATCCTCCAAGATTTCCAAAAGTGTTTGGAACAAAAACAGTAAATTCATAAATACATTTCCAAGATAAAGAGAATTTCTGAAACTTGGGACTTAGAAGCGAAAAGTGAGAAGTATGCAAAAATATACTGTAATGGGACTTTAGAAAACAGATGAATATACTAACAATAGAAAAACCTTTTTGGAGGAAGATTGAGGAAATTCTGGCGGAACAAACTGGGATAGGTCCCCCATGTAATCGTCTTCTTCTTCGCCTCCAGCCATTAAATACCTCACCTCCTACGAGTACTGAAGTCTGATCACAGGGATCCTCAATTTCAACTGTAATACATCAACGCTGTTCAATAAGAAAAGCTCAGTTAATTACAGAGTAGCTAATTCTTTTTTCATTTAAGAGAACTTAACATAAATAAACAAGAAAAGATTTCAAACTAATGTTTAGCTGCAGCTTACTTCAAGTAAAAGTGGACTATAATCAGCATCAAGAATATGCAACCTTAATTCCTCCAACATGGAGTATATTTTATCCCTCTCTGGATGCAATCCATCTTTGGATGAGAAAACATGGACTCCATCTTTCACTCCAATCCAGCTCTGTCCCGGGACTTTCTTCACATCTCTCTCTCTCATCAAACTTCTCACACTTCCTACATCTTTCCAATCACCAGCAGAAGCATGTATGCTGCACAGCAATAAGTGAGCTGCAGAATTGGAAGGATCCATCTTCAGAATACTTTAGGCGACCAGTTTGCCTACTTCGACGTTCCCTCGGGTTTTACAAGCAGCAAGTAGAGTTTTACACATCACAATATCAGGTTCCACTACCATTCAATTGATAAAAGCTTCTGCATCATATATATGACCAGCTCGTGCTAGCAAGTCCATGACACATGAGACAAGCTCCCGTGTAAGGACTATGCCCTGTTCTCGTTCCATAGACTCGAACAACTGCATTCCTTCATCCACCAGTCTAACATGAATACAAGCTGTCAAGAGACTCCGACCAATGTCACTTGGTTTGGCTTATTGTGTTCCTTCATTCGCCTGAAGAGATCCAGAGCTTTTTCTCCTGAGCCAAATTGTGCGAATACCACAAACAAACTGCTCCATGAGACGACATATGGATTAGACATACAGTCAAAAGCTTCCTAGCTCTTTCAAGGGATCCACACTTCACATACATATTGATCAATCCATTCATGACCATGATGTCAAAGTCGAGCCCATTCTTCACTGAGAAACAATAAACTTGATGACCAATATCTAATGATGCAACTTTTCCACAAACCCCCAGAATATTAGCTAGAGTAATATGGTCAGGTTTCCCATGATATAATAGCATCATTCTAAAGAATGAGAAAACTTCTGCAACCTGGTTCTGGTGCATGTACATAGTAATTATAGCATTCCATGAGACTAAATCAGCACTGTCTTGAACATCGATGAAAATTTTATGTGCATCCGTATGATCAAGACATTTAGAATACATTGTAGATTACACACGGGAAGGTCCAGATCAAGTCCAATCTTGATAATATAGGAGTGCAACTGTTTACCTTGAGAAAGTGTGGATGGATCTGTGAATCCACAAAGTAGAGATCGAACGGTGATGTCATCTGGTGTTGATGTCGAATGCCTTATCCGAGAAAACATGGACATGGCTTCATTTGCATCACCACCATATGCAAAGCCTGCTATCACTGCATTCCAGGACACCGTATCAGGATTTTCTATCAGCTCAAATGCTCTTTTAGCTGAATACAAGAAGCCACATCGTGCATACATATCCGTCAGAGAGCAACATGCAATAGCATTGCCTTCAAACCCGTATTTTATACTTAACCCATGTATCTGCCTGCCATATTCCAACTGACCAAGAGAGCCACAAGCACTGAAAATACTGCCAAAAATAAATTCATTTGGCTTGTATGTACTCTGAGAAAGCATTTCCCTAAAGTAACTCAGAGATTCCAACTTGTAACCAAGTTTTGAAAATCCAGCAATAATTGAACTCCAGGAGATTAAATCTTTTGACTCTATAGAGGAGAAAACTGTACATGCCTCATTGATATGACCAAATTTGCTATACATCACAATGAGAGCATTTTGAGCTATGAGGTGGGAACAAAATTCAGATTTAATTACCTGAGCATGAAACTGAATCCCCAAACTCATACTCCAACAATCTTTAATCACACTTCCAAATGAAAAGTGATCTGGCATAAAATCAGAACGCAGCATTTGGATATACAATTTGATGGCTTCAATATCATAACCATTCGGTGCGTAACTAGCAATTAACGAAGTCCAGCTCACGACATTTCTCTCCATATCATCAAATACTTTCCTAGCATCATTTGTCGAACCACATTTGCCATACATATTGATAATATGGTTCTCAAAAATCATGTGGTGCAGCATATTCGACTTCAAGATGTGGTTATGAATTTTCTTCCATATTCTATGGATCTCACAGACGCACATGCTGAGATCAAATAAGGATATGCACTAGGATCAAGATTGCAATCTGCATTCTTGTCTAAGATGTCAAATGTCAGGAGAGCATCTCTGAAAAGCTTTTGCTTACACAAGGAGGTTAAATAAACGTTAAACTACTCTCAATTATTGAATCTTGGATGACTAGCACTGCAAATGCTGCGGGTGATATGGCCATAGCAAAACTTCAGAGCAGAGCGCGATCTTTGTACCATTTTCTATTTGACGAAAATGACAAACATTTTACCAGTCCATGTTAGAAATGACCCCATCCATATAGAGACCGGCGAACAGAATCGTTAAGCTAATAGCATAAGGCCCTGAGAGACTTCAAATACTGTAATCTTCCTCCTCAATTTTTCTCAGAAATGCTGCTGCAACAATCCCCCTTCCTCCAGAGAATTACGTTTCTTCAAAACGTGATTATAATTTTGATTTGCTCGGTGAATCTAGGAACTGGATTCGCAGCTACGCAAGATGAGTGCGAGCCTGCAAGTTTCAGGGGCCCGATTATCCGCTTCCCTTTCCAGTTAATCGGTCGCCAGCCCGAGCCTGCGGCTATCCGGGTTTCGCTCTTTCCTGCAATTTCAACGACAGTAAGGAATTTGTGTTTCAATTCCCGGTTCGGAACTCGACCCGAAATGTTGTCCTCCCGATAACAGTAAAAGCTACAGAGCCGGAAATCGACTACAGAAAGTGATCCGGATCAATGTGTTAATGAAAACGGGTCGTGCATCCCGAACCGATTCCTGACATCAGCTCCCCGCCTTTCCCTTTGATGAGCACCCATGTATGCGTTTGGTCCAACCGTGTCGAAAAACACTAATAATTCATTTGGAATTTTGAGCTGCTAATCCTCAAAACCATACCTGGACAATTCATCGAACAGGCTGCATGCAATGATAAAGCTTGCATCTGTTAAAAAATAAAATAAAAATAAATCTTGCTTTTTTTATGCGCTCTCGTTGATTGAAAGCATAGAAAAGAAACTGTTCGATTAAAGCCGAGTATCCAACACGATGATGAGATACATTCTTGATCTATTATTGTAAGAATATTATTAAAAAATATTACAGGGAGTTCGCGTATAGTATATAACACAACATGGAAATTTTGATTCCATTAGTTTTGTAATTCCTCCACACAGTATAAAATCATTAGTATATAATTCTTGTCTTATTTTGGACGAGATACTTTCCATTTTGAATTATTTCATAAAAGTTTCCACATACTAAAAAAAATAAAAAGTAAAAAATAACTATCTTTACTGATACACTTTATTTTTGTGCCATAATTGGAGATTTAATTTTTTGTGGGAGGTAGAGAGTTCATGATCTGTGGAACTTTCATAAATAAATACTGGAGTCTCATTTGTTTTTGGGCACGTGGATTAAGGAGTATTATTATTTAATGTGTAGTGGGTAGTTGTATTAGTAAGTGTGTGAGCCTTATATTTTAATTGTATTAGTGGGTGTAGATGAGTCTCATGTGTCAAAAAAATGAAATAAGATCTTTTGGATGAGACAATCAAAATGGTAAAATAAGACTCTTGCACAGAGGGAGTATATAAAAAAAGAGTGAGGTTGCGTGCGCCTGAGTAAATTTAATATTATGGGTAATAGTACATTACTTTGGTCTAAAGGGTATACACTTTAATTAGTAATAGGTACACCATTTTGTTCTAAAGGGTATACATTTTTCATTAATTTTTTTCTTTAAAAAATAAAGGGTACACATTTTTATACTAAATGATATACAATTTAATACAAAATTCTAAAGACGCATGGAATATGGTCTGTGCGCCCAAGTGCACAGGAGATTTTGCCAAAAAAAAAGAAAAAAAAAAAGAAAAGTTATACTCCATCTGTTCCTCCTTAAGAGGGCCAATTGCTTTTTGACATGTAGATTAAGGAGTGTTATTATTTAACTAGTATTTCGCCTGTGCTTGCACAACTATATATTTTATAAAATAAAAATATTTTTTTCCTTTCTGTTCTATATAGCTAGGCCTGTTTGTAAGTGCACGAAAATTAACGAATTTTATTTTTAATATATAATGTAAAAAATAGGAGTAAGTTCGTAATTTAAATAGGAAAAATAAATAAAGCTATTGAAAATGATGAAAAAAGTGTGAAAAATAGTAAATAAAATAATTGGAATTGATACACACTAAAAAAAGTATTTTTTAGCTGTTGACAGTTGTTCTCGGTTCGTTAATCAGATGTAAGAAAGGTTTAAGGCTTAAATTAATGAGACCAAGAAACGAATATTATCAAACACAACAGACTAAGAATTTAGATAAAATGAAGAAATCAAAACGAGCTCAAGACCAAATTCCACAAAAGAACGTTCTCTGTTTTATTACTCTCCTGTTAGAACAACACTCGTCTCCCCCAGATTCATACAAGTGTAATGTCTAAAGTGAGTGTTAATGTCCTGCCTCTCTCCTGTGAGAGAGGCTATTTATACTATCTTCAAACTCTATGATGCGACCAATCGCCTTATGCTATTTGGATGACGACAATCTGCCTTCAATGCTGCTGTCTGGTTCGCTAACCGATAGGCAGAGTGGAACTAAACGTCGTTAGCTACACTGCAGGAGGTTTGCAGAGTGTCCCATCCTTTGCTGGTTTCCCATTGGTTGTTAGAGCAGAGCCTGCCAGTCAACTGTTGTCTTCTAGTTAAGATTGCTGCCCAAGACATCTCCTCTTCCCGTTAGCATTGTCCTTCCGCCTGCAAAGCCTGTATTCTCTCATTATGGTGTCCGCCTGAGGGTCCCTTTCGAGGTCTCGGCTAGGAGGGAGGGTATTCGCCAAGGTGTTCCTCCGAAGTCAAGGTTCACTTCCTAGTTTCGTACTGGCTCGGCGGGCTTATCCTTATCCATTCTTGGTTGGACTTCTGGATTGTCATGTTCCTTACCGTGCTCCTTTAGCTCCTCTCCTCTTTTCGTCCTCTAAGTGGGCCGTGGAGGGATTGGGCTTCCCATCTTCGGTGCCTATGGGCTTGCAGGGCCTATTGGGCCTCTTGGACCTAATACCTTATGAGGGATGTAATACCTATAACATTAGCCCCTCGAGCCTGAATAATTTCATGATTTGAGATTATTCAGAATCGAACCGCACTTCGTAGGTTATATCCCTCATGCATCGGTGCTTGCGATATTAGGGTTCTATCCATCTCGGCTCTTTGTTGTCTTTCTTTTTACTTTTCCTTTGTTACATTCTCGTCTTGCCTGGTTATTCGTGTCGTCCCAGATTTTTTGTTCTGGTGGGAGGGTATTTCTGGTATTTGGGGTGTGATTGTCGATTCAAATTTGAATTTCAAAATCCTTTTTGCCAGTTTCATTTTTCTCGCTTTCCTCTTTCTCTTCTCTTGAATCTGCAGGCGGTTACCATCCCTTTATCTGGTATGCTCGTCTTCTTTCTCCAGGTATCATTCTCCCCTCTTCCTTTCTTGTCTTGATTACATATTTCCGCTTTCCTGGGCTTATTATTGCTGTGGTCTTAGGGTTTCATTTTCTCTTCCTCTCTCCGCGTTCCCCTTTATGATTATTCCGTCATGGCTTGCGAAGATTCTCCTTCTCTTTCCAGACCCCCTAGGTGCCCTTCCCGTTCCACTGATTCTTCACTCGGTAGTACTGGATCATCTTCGTCCTAATCATCGCCGTCTTCTTCAGGAGAGCCCTCGGGTTCTCTATCTCCCTATCGAATTGCCTTTAATCAGTAGGTCGTGGATTTTGTTTCTACTTTCACCCTGGAATCCAATCCCGATATGGTTGATGCTGGTCCTAGATTATTGGGTCATCTTGGGCAACTTCCATTATAGGGTAAGGATACCTCTTTCTCTGCTGCCAAGGTTCCTTCAGTTCTTGATGATTCTTGGTTGCAGAAGAGCCCTGTTATTGCTATCGGCAAGTTCCAGTGTGGGGAAGGTATTGATTTTTTTCTTCCTTCCCTGATGTACACATGGGTTATGCTCCGCCGAACGCCGTGGCGGTTTATGAAATACAACTCGAGCTTGGTCTTAGGTTTTCCCTTCACCCCTGCCTCCAAGATATTTTTCGAATTCTGGGTTTAGCCCCGATTTAATTGGCTCCCATTGGTTGGGCGGCGTTGATGGGGATTTTGGTCCTTTTCCGGAAGAGGAAGTACTCCTTTTTTACCACTGCTGAGATCAACTTCCTCTACCGACTCACCCCGAATAACCGGACCAAAGGGTATTATTATTTGATGCCGTGTCACCCCAACCTTGTTTCTTCTTTACCCAGTTCAGTCAAGGGATGGAAGGGTTCTTGGTTCTGGGCTCGTGGGCCTTGGAGGGGGATGGCGTTTATGACCTTGGGAACCCTCAGAATCCGGGCGTGCTTCCTCGGAGTTCCTTCTACAAGCCTGACCTTAGTGCGTGTATGTTTCCGTTGTCTGTTTTTCATATTGTATGGAGCACTCTAACATGTCTTTCTTTTGTGCTATGCAGTAGGTGATACGTGTGCCCTTGAAACTCTGCCGGTTGGATTCCAAAAAGCTTTTCGCCGTGTCTGCTGGTTACTTAAAAAGAGGTGCAGTTACAAGTGGGTTCTCCGAGGATCCAATCTCTTTAAAGCCAAATTTACCACCACGTCTATAGCTATGCCAGGTAGTCTGTCTGTGATTACTTCCTTGGTTGGAACGTTTTATCATATAGCTTCTTTTTCTCGTACTAATGCTTCCTTTCTCTTTTCTATCCTTTCTAGGGGAGGGGAAACGTTCTCGTCTTATGCTTGACCCCGCCCGCATGGGCACTCTCTCTTCTGTTCGTTACCGGGCTACACTTTTTAAAGGAAAAAATAAGACTTCTCAGGCTTCCTCTCCGAAAACCTCTGGGGGCCTCTCCGTACAGCCCCTTACCTCGGTTAGGATGGGGGGCTTCGGATCTTATCTCTCGGAGGTTGGAATCTAATCTAGCGTGGGCGCCGGGTGTAGATTTTTCAGAGAGGGGCTCAAAAAAACCCCCCTCGAGCCCCCGAAGTCAAAGAAAAGTGGGTCTGAATTTGCGATCTCCAAAGCCCTCACTCCGAAGCGGAAGCTCCAATTGATGGATGACGTTTTTGAAGAGGATACTCGTGACAGCGCTGCTCTGGTCACCCGTCATTCGAAGAAAACTAAGGGTGACGACACAGGTGTTACTGATGTAGACCCTTCTATGGCTCCTCGGAATACCATCGAAGTTTGTGACGTCAGTTCATCTCCATCTTCGAATGCCTTTACACGTCCTCCTCTGGTTGTTTTGAGGGTCCCGAGAGGTGTCGTGCCCTCAAATGTTCAGCAGACTTTTGGTGGTCCCTCTCGCGCCTGGTTGTCTTCCTTCCGATATGTGGCGATACTACCACAGAAAGACTCCTTTAAGGTTCTGGTCATATGGCGGTTCTTCCTTCGAGGTGTTCCTCCAGTTCTGCCCTTGTCGAATGATGCTACTCCATTCCTCCCTATAGATCTGGCGATCGATCAGGAACTTTTATCGAAGTATGGCCATCTAGATAAAGCTGGGAAAACCTTCCTTCGAACCTAGGAGCTATTGTTCGACTTCGACGCACATGCGTATTTGGCCCATACCGCCACTTTCCCGTTTAAAGGGTATACCCGAGAGCTCCTCGGACACCTAGATACTATGTCTGCTAAAGATTCTCTTAATAGTCTTTCTAGTCATGCGGGGCAACTGTCGCTCCATGTCGTTAATGCCTTACACTGCATTTCCAAACTAGAAATGAGTGATTCTCGTTTGCAGGATAAAGTTACCTCGTTGACTCAAAAGGTGAGGGATTATGAGAGAAAAGTTTTGGCGGCGGATGAGGCCAAAGCTTCGGTTAGGGATCAATTAAGAGTTGAGCAAGACAAATAAGCCGAGGTCCAAGGGACTTTTGATGTCCTCCGTGTCCGATATATAGTCTCTTAAGTAAATCTGTGGAAGAAAAAAGTGCCTTGGAGCTTCGAAATCAAATACTCTTGGATGAGATCGCCGTGTTGAAGGCCAAACACCAGGAAGAAGTTGCCACGAAAGAGACCCAGCTCCAAGCCAAATTGTCTCGGGCTCAGGATAACCTTCAGGCCTTCCGAGTGTCCTCGGAACAAGAGCTCGAAAAGTTGCGACAAGAGAAAGAGGAGTCAGAAGTTTCTCATGCCCGGAAGATCAAGACATCCGAGGATCTCGTTGCTGAGGTTTTGAGGGAGCGTGATGTGGCCTTAGCCGATGCAGAACGGGCTAAGGAAGCTTTTCTTCTGTCGAAAGCCGACAATTTGTATTACAAGGACGTCATTCTCCCGAAGAACAAGATTCACTGCTTCTGCTCTTGCGCTTCTGCTCTCACTCAGGCTTCTGCCCAGAAGTCTTATCCTGCTTGCCTTGATGACATGCGTAGTATTCTCCACCAGGCCTTTAGAGAAGTAAAGATGCCTCATGGAGAAACCTTGAAAGATGATCTTGATTTTGGGGTACTTGGTGAGTATTCCGATTTCATCACCAACGT
The DNA here is from genome assembly GCA_023678885.1 of Pogostemon cablin. Taxonomy (NCBI): domain Eukaryota; kingdom Viridiplantae; phylum Streptophyta; class Magnoliopsida; order Lamiales; family Lamiaceae; genus Pogostemon; species Pogostemon cablin. The sequence continues at coordinate 18,854,250 of CM043012.1, forward strand.
TCTTGGAGAGTCGTTCGATGACTCTGAGGAGGGTAGATCTGATGAGGAGTTTGTCGAAGGTGTTTTGGATCATGCCGGGGGTGATTCTGAGATTGAAGGGCCATCTGCCGCACCCCCTATTGAGTCTGGGCAGCGTTGGTTCAAAAGACCCCTACGGAGACTGAGCTCCCCATTGCCGGAGGTGCACAATGTCCCAGTTCTGGTGTTGCTGCTGTTGTTTTCGAAGTCTTGCCTACCGAGGGTACTATTTCTCTTCCATTTCGTCAAACTCAGAGATCAGCTCGGTCTCGGATCGCACTGCTGATGTTGAAATTCCTCCGAAGTCGCCAACTGTTGAGGTAACCCGGGGTGTTTTCGAAGACGCGGCACCGAGGGGCGGGGATCCTCAGTCTATGGATGTGGTCGATCCTTGAGCCTTTCTAGCTGATCCTTGAAGTATACTTGAGCTCCTAATTCATTTTGTATCTCTTCACATTCTTTTTATTTATAGGTTGATATGACTTCACGCTATTTTGATTATTGATGTAACCTTTCCGTTTATAAATGAAGTGCTTTCCTTTTTCCATCCACGGATATAGTAAGGGCGATTTGGTAATTTACCTTTGTTTTCAAACATAACTGCCATTTTCTGTCGTGGGATGTCACGTCCTTGGTCAGGCTCTGTGTGGTTCAATATGTGCCATTTTTTTCTGGAAGTCTTTCACTCCCAACCGTTTGATCATAACTGATTTTGCTTCCTGAATTTTAATGATAGCACCTGTTATCCCTTATCTTATTATGAAGTTTCCTATTTTGTTTTTTGAATTTCAAAATCTTTCATATCCCCCTTGATTTCGATTAACCCTATTCCACCGATTTCTTTGCGATTTCTGAAGTTTTCGTTACCTTTGTGCATCTTAAGAATCCATTATCCACCAATTTCCATCTTTCGTTCAACTTCCCAACGATGTCTGGCGATGACATTCCTCCTCCCGCTGATGTTCAGGAAGTAAACACTTCCGATGATACATCGCCGCGACATGCGCAGCCTGGCATTCGTAGTTCCAACCGACTCCGTCGGATGCCTCACCTCAGTTTGAGGAATCTGTCTACCTCCTCTTCTTCTGATGGTAATTCAGCCCACATTGGTTCTCCAAGTAAGCAGCCGGTTCTTTCTGCGCTTGTTGCGAGTGCGGGTGGTGTGGCACTACTCATTGACGCTGACTTGGGTGCCTTTCTTCCTCTTAACATCGGCGATTACCTTTCCCCTCGTCGAGATATTGGTGATCTGGAGGTCGTCGTGTGAGGGATGGTTCAACGTCTTAACTGGGTGCCGCCCTCCAGGTTGACGTCTGAGCAGCTGGGGAAGATCCATAGAAGATATGGTGCCCCCAATATTGTGTTTGAGCTTCCCATAGATGGAGTGCCTATTTTCGGCCCTCCTTCGGACCGTATTGCGTTCAATTATTCTCTTTTCCTCGCAGGCTTGCGACTTCCTCTTCCTCCAGTTCTTGATTTGCTATTACAGCGGTGGGATGTTGCGATAGGCCAATTGTTTCCTTCCTCTTGGTTGCGTATAATTTCTACCATGTCACTGTTTCATGCTTTGGGTGACAGTATTCAAGATCCGCGTGAGTTGGAGTTTCTCTTCTTTTATGTTCAGTTTGGCCGATCTGGCGGTTTTTATCACTTGTTGCCTCGCAACCACCATAATTTCGTAGGGGCCCCCGACGTTATTGGCCGAAGTTGGGAGCATGTCTGGTTTTGTTTAAGTGGCGACTATCTCACCCGTGTTAATAGTGCCCCGGTGACTTTTTTTGTTTGATTTCGGCCTTTATATAAGTGTATGATCCTCTCATGTTCCCATACTTTGGCTCAAATGCTTCTTGTGACTTCCGATGTTATTTCTGTGCAGGTCCTCCTTTCGTCCTATTGTCGAGTTGAGTGTTGGCTTTCGCCGGGTATACGAGATATTGTCTCGTGTAGAGAATTCTTACCATGTCTCTCCACTGTTGTCCGAGCCTGTCTTGGTTTCGGCTGGGTTGTCCACTTTGGGTCGATGTGCCATGATTGGTGTCTCTCTTCTCCTGATCTTTTCCGATCCCATGTCTCATGGATGACCTTTCTTTCTCGTCTTATAGGTGAACTCCAGAACGTTCTCTCTCCTGTAGGATCGACTGGTTCCATGGCTGGTCTATCGCTAACCCCTTATAAGCACGTCTATCGATTTTTAGATGAAGAGATTGACCCTGACTATCCTGCTCGTTCTCCCTCTCCCGACGATGATGCGGTAATGGATGATTTATCTATTGGGTCCGAAGATATGAGGCTTGGTGAAGATTTGTTGGTCGTTCAGTATACGGAAGATAGGATCTTAGCTCCCATGTCTCCACCTCGTCAATATTTGCACCGCTCTCAAGTTGCTCCTTCTGATTCTCCCTTTCTGCTTGGGAAAAGGGATAGAAGCGTCTATGAGCGCGGTGGACCTTCTCAGTCCACTGGGATTAGCTTTGTGTCACGTTCTTCCCCTATCGTTGTTGAGTTCGACCTCCTTGCTGAGGAGCTAAAGGAGATGATTGCCTCTCTTCGAGCTTCTTCTTTATTTTTTTGTTCGTTGCATTTTTACTCATGGTATTCTTTTGTAGATCCTCCTCTCACCGCGCTCGAGATCGGGAAATCATCTGAAGAGGATCCAGAGGAGGATCTGGAGAAAAACTCGGAGGAGGATCCCCAAGAGGATCATGAAGAGGACCTGGAGGATAGGGTCGAGGGAGACGGTGGCTCCGAGCCTGATGATTATGATATGATGCTGGGGCCAAAGGGGAAATATACTACCGAAGCAGGTACTAGATCAATTCCTCCTCGCCTAGGTCGAGGCGGTGCTGCCACAACTACTGACCCTTTTGAGGCCGATGCCGAAATTGCTAGGCTAGCTGCTAAAAGGGCTCGTGCGCGAGGAAAAGGTAGAGCCGAGGAAACTAGTGAGGCTGATCTCTCCGAGTTGTGGGAGCTCGAAATTCAGGGCTTTATTGCTGGTGTGAATTCTCGAGCTTCCCATCATGCCTCAAGTTCAGTTGTTCCCTGCTCTCTTGCTCAAGGTTCTTCTGGTTTGACCGTTATGGCTGGAGCTGCTATTGCTTCTCTCACTTCTTCCCTGCACGCCCTGGATCAGTATTGTTCGTTCACTGGTCGGCTCGTTGACCACTCCGAAGGGACCTCCGCAAGTTTCGAGGACAGGATACATGCTCTAGAGGTTGAGAATTCCCAATTGGCTGCTTCCGAGTTTGAGGTTAACATGGGACATGCTAGTTTGGAGTCCTTGGAGACACGTTTATCTGAGACTGAGATCGCTCGAGATGCGGCGCGATTTGAGGCCGCCGAGGCTCAAGCTAGATTAGCCGAAGCCGAAGCTCGCATTTGAGAGGGCCATTCGTGCGAGGCCTCAGTTGAAGGAGATAGAAGAGAAAATGACAAGTATTTTCCATTCTCTTAGTAGTTGAAAGAAGGATTGATGTTATCCTCCTTCCCTGCTTGTTGAATTTACTTTGGGTTATCCCTCTTTATTGTTGGTTGTATATTTTGAAACTCTAATTGTTCACCTAGTTGGTTATTTATTTTGGATTTTGACTGCACTCCTGGCATTACTATTTGATAACTGACGGCGGTTTGTCGCTGACGCATAATTATTGGTGTGTTTTGGTTGCTGGTTCTCTATTTTCTACATGTCGTCCTGAGATTCCATTCTGACCTCAACATTTTAACCCTTGTTTGATATTGTCCTTTGGGTGATATTCTGAAGTTGTCTGCCTTTATTTCTATTTCGATATTCTGATCTCACCAGTCCTCTTTAAGAGAGTTCCCTTTATCCTAACCTTGATGCTCCGGCCCTCGCTTTTATCCACCACATCTACGTTTATTCTGTCCTTTGGTGCCATCCCGAGATCCATTTTCCCTCGTACCAATCCTGATGAATCGATTTTACACTCGCGGCGATGCAATTCCCCTTAAACCGAGATATTTCCCATTGCTACCTCGGTTTTGACTTCCCCACCAGGTGCCTCGGTACTGTTATTCCATTTCACCTTATTGTTTTATTCCCTTCTTTGGTTATCTCCCTTTGATTTCCCTCCATTTATGTTTACAATATCCTTTATTGGTTTACAAATGTGATATTTATGTATCAAACCTCCGGAAGCCATGGTGTTCCGACATATGCATATTTTTACCATTTACGATGAGTTCCTTAGTCTTTTTTAACCGTATGTGATTTATCGATATTTCCCAAAACCATGGTGTTCTAATGGATAAATACTTTACTCCTTTTCTTTTTGAGACAAATATATTAAATTCCTCAACCAAATATCATTGAACATGTTCCCATACAATTTGTATTTTTATATGGTATAACTTGATGCCTTGATTAAAAGCTTGTAAAGGAGTCGTGTAACCACCTCGTTTCTCCTGCCCTCGATCTTCTTCATTGATAATATTTCTTCAAATGATGTGCATTCCAGGGGTGGGGTACCCTTTTGCCATCAACTTCTTCCAATTCATATGCTCCGCCTTCCAGAACCCTCTTGATCACATAGGGGCCTTCCCAATTTTGACCACTACCCTGTGCTGTGGTGCCCATCACTCTTCGCAACACTAACTCGACCCCTTTAAACCTTTTCAATCTCATTTTGGAGTTATAAAACCTCTCAGTTTTTGCTTGTAGACCGCGTTGTACAACTCTGCACTCAACATTTTTTCTTCCAGTAAATCGAGGCTTTCTTGCATTAATCCCTCATTGGTCCCTTCTTGGTGAAGGGCGACCCTAAGGCCGGGCTCTCCTATTTCCATTGAGAAAGGGGTTTCATTTATGGATGTTCTTGTCGTCGTCATGTATGCCCATAGTACTCCTGGCAGTTCTTCTGGCCATTTCCCATTCGGTTTTTCTAACCTGGCCTTCAGTGTGTGCTTGATGATCTTGTTCACCGCTTCAACTTGTCTATTGGATTGTGGGTGTCATGGCGTAGAAGACCACTTCTTGATGCCATACTCCTCACAGAATTCCCTCAGTTTATCGTTGTCGAATTGTTTGCCATTATCCATCACAATGGCGAAGGGTATTCCAAACCGGCACACGATGTTCTGCCACACAAACTTCTCCACTCTGGCTTTTATGATCGTTGAGAGGGGTTCAGCCTCTGCCCACTTCATGAAATAATCCACCGCTACGATGGCGTATTTATTTCCTCCTTTTCCTGTTGGAAGCGGTCCGATCAAATCAATTCCCCACTTTGCGAAAGGCCATGGACTAAACACCGAAGTCAGTTGTTTAAGGGTGCTCTCACTATTGGTGCAAGCCTCTGACATGTTGCACATGCTCTAGCATATTGGGTGACATCCTTCTTCAGTGTCGGCCAAAAATAGCCTTGCCTGATCACCTTGTGAGCTAAGGCAATCCCCCTAGTATGATTTCCACATATGCCTTCATGGATTTCTGCTAGTACGTAGTTGGCCTCTTCGGGGGTTAAGCACTTCAAAAGCGGTGCAGAGTATCCTCTTTTGTACAACTTCCTTTCCACTAAGACTTACCTTGCTGACCGTAGCCGGGTTTGCCTAGCCTTGTCCTTGTCTGTAGGTACCCTTCCTTCTTCGAGGTATTTCTGATTGGGGTCATCCAAGACTCATATTCCAGTTGGTCATCCAGAACCCATACCTCGGTGTCCGAGGGTCTTTCTTGCCTCACTATATTGATGTTGTTTAGATCTTTGGCGTTCGAGGCTGTGGCGAGCTTGGCCAGCGCATCAACTCCTATATTATCCCTTTTGTCGATGCACTCAAGAAATACTTTCTTAAACTTTTGTAACATACCTACAACCAATCCTCTATAGTGATTCATCTTCTCATCCTTGGCTTTATACTCTCCCTTCAGCTGGTTCACCAACAGTTGTGAGTCACTATATATCATCAGCTCCTCTGCTCCCATGGATAGTGCCATCCTCAAGCCATTCAGTAAAGCTTCGTACTCCGCCTCATTATTAGTAGCCAGGAAATTGAATCGGATCGCTGTCGAAAAGGTTTCTCTTGATGGTGTTCGGAGGATGATCCTTGTGTCCGATGCTGTTGCTGAGCCATCCACGTGCATGGTCTAGGGCTTCCTTTTCCCTTCTTTGGTTTGGACCGAAAAGGTTAATTCTACTATAAAATCCACCATAACATGTCCCTTGATTGCATTCCTCGGTAAGTATGTTATGTCGAATTGCCCCAATTCGACAGACCACTTCAGTAGCCTCTCTGCTGCGTCTGACCTTTGAAGTACTTGCCTTAAAGGGAATGTCGTTAGCAACTCGACAGTATGCTCCATGAAGTATGGTCTCAACTTCCTCGAACTCATGACCAATGCATATGTCACCTTCTCCATTACCAGATATCTGAGTTCCGTATCTCTCAAAGACTGGCTTACAAAGTATACCAGTTTTTATCCTTTTCTTCTGTCTTGACCAATACTGAACTGATTGCGGTTCCCGACACTGCAAGGTACAGCTGGAGCGTTTCACCAGGCGAAGGTTTGGAAAGGATCTTGGGGTCAAAATATTCCTTTTTGATTTCTTCAAATGCCCTTGTGTATTCTTCAGTCCATTCAAACTTGGCCTTCTTTATGACATCGAAGAATGGCTTGCACTTGTCTGACGCCTTAGACATGAATCTATTCAGGGAGGCCAACCTGCTTGTTAAGTTCTGAACCTCCTTTATGTGTCTCGGTGAGACCATTCCCAAGATTGCTTCCACCTTCTCCGGGTTCATTTCGATCCCTCTCGAGCTGACCAAGTACCCGAGAAAACTCTCTTTGCTCTCTTCAAAAGTGCATTTCTTTAGGTTTAACTTCATTCCATAATGCCAGAAGGTTCTGAAAACTTTCCTCAATTGATCGAAGTGATCCCTTTTTTCTAGACTCTTTACTACAGTGTCATCCATATATACCTCTACTATTTTCCCAATATCTTCTTCAAATATCTTGTTCACCAATCTTTGATATGTGGCCCTAGCGTTTCTCAAGCCAACGGCATGTTGTTCCATCTGTGCACCCCATTTTCGCAGAAAAATACCATGTTCGCTTTGTCATCAAGATGCATGAGGATCTGATGGTACCCTGAGAAAGCATCCATGAAGCTCATTATCTCATGCTCTGCCGTGGCGTCGACCATCTGGTTAATTGATGGGAGGGGGTAGCTGTCCTTCGAGCATGGTTGTTTAGACCAGTGAAGTCGATGCACAACCTCCACGATCCCTCTTTCTTTTTTACCATCACTGGGTTTCGTATCCTTATTGGGTACTTCCATTCACTGATTCTTCCGCTCGTCAATAGTTTGTGCACCTCTAGCTCTATAGCCGCATTTTTCTCTGGGCTGAACTTCCTATATTTCTGATGGAAAGGTGGGATGCTGGGGTCTATGTTCAGTCTATGGCAGACATGCTTCGGATGCACCCCTGGTGTTTTGTTTGGGTTCCAGGCAAAAATGTCTAAACTATCCTTTAGCATCCGGATCAGTTTCTCTTTGAAACTACTTTTCCATTCTGTTTCGATTTTCACCTTGATGTCAGCATTTTTTAGATCCAGCTGCACCACTTTCATTTTTCCTACTGCTGAAGCTCCTTCCTTTAGCTTTGTCCTCGGATCCTCATCCAGTTTCACTTGCTTCCTTCTCAGATCCTTTGTCGCTACTCCCTTGTTTTTTGACATCTGAATATTCGGATTCAGATGTATTCCACCTTCGTCTGCCTGCATCTCATCTACTTATTTCTCCTTTTCTTTTCCTCCTACCGTTGCTAAGAACATCTCGGGTTCCTCGTTGATCTGATCCCTTTTGTGTGCTTCCTCCATCTTTGTTACTACTTCCGGGACCTCACCTTCTAGGGCCTCGGAAGTCGCTCCCTCTTTAATAATATCCTCGAAACTCAACATCTCGTAGTTCATGCCGTGATAACTCAAACCTTCTACTTTTTCAACAAACAAGCACTCTCTCGCTCTCCTCTGACTTCCTACCACTGTTTCTACCCTGCCATCTGCCATGATGAATTTGAGACATTGATGGAGGGTAGAAAGGATAGCTCCGAAGGCATCTATCAACGGACGGCCCAGTATGCAGTTGTAAGTGGAGGTTTGGTCGACCACTTTGAAAGTTAATTGCTTCTGAATTCGAGTCCTTCCGTCCAAACCCTCCAACTGGACTGACAAATCCACTTCCATAGTGGGTTTTGTTAGAGCATTGATAAAGCCTTTGATATCATCACCGCAAGGCCTTACCTTATGGTGACGTTCTCCTCCTAAGTTTTCAAATACCTCCTTGAAAATAATATTGGCGTACGCCCCGGTGTCTACTAGGCATCTGTGGACTTTAATTCCCGACAGTGTGGCGAAATGACTAGAGGATCGAAGTGAGGTGTACTTACCCCGTAGAAGTCGGCTTCAGTGAATATGATATCTACCTCCGTCGTTCCTTTTTATGCCGAGGTTAGTGACCATATTTGGGAGATCTGCTGATCCGAGCTCCTCAGTTCGGCATTCCTCTTCTTCTTGGATGTTGTTAATGCCTGAGAGGTTCCAATATATGGGGTCTCTTCTGCCGGCTCCATCATGTGTATTTTGTCTGGCCTATCCTCTCTCATGGCAGGCTCCCCGATCCTATCAAATACCAGTGGCCGACCCAGAGGCAGAGGGGGTAAGAGCATTGCTCTGTCATTCCGTCCTCTGCTCGGGGACCTTGGTCGACCCGGGAGAGGAGGAAGGTTAGCATTCCTCCTATACACCCTTGGCTTCGGGGCCTGTAGCATTCCTCTTAACCTTCCCTCTTTGAACAGCTTCCACAGCTCTGTTATAAGGTCTCGACATTAGTCGGTGTTGTGTCCATGCATCATGTGATACATGCAATATTTCCGAGGGTTGGTGAGCTCCAAAGTCCAAAGGACCGGCCTCGGTGTCCGAAGGACCTACTGATCCTTGACATAGTAGTAGACCTCGACAACATTCAAACTGGTTCTGGACTTCAGTTCTTCGTACATCTATTGTACTTCAGTATCCTCCGAGAATGATTTAAAAGTGGAGGGTTCTTTGTACTCCTTTGTTCCTCTAGTGCTTGTCTTTTTCTTATTTGGTTCTGCCGACAAGCCTTGGTGGCTAGCCTTCTTCGCCATCTTGGAGATGTCTTCAGCATGGATATGCTCGTGGGCCATGACTATAAAAGCTGCGTAGGATGTGGGCGGTTTAAACTGTGCCACTTTCCATAAACTAGTTTCAGGATGAAGTGCTCATATGACCGTGATGAGACAGGCCTCATCTCCCATTACTTCTCCCATCGACCTCTGCTCATTAAATCTTTTTAGAAAATCTCGTAAGCTTTATATTGAGCTTTCTGTCGACCTCTGCTCCCAGTTTATGCTTTGGCTCCTTTGGTACCCCCAGGTACGAGTATTGCATAAAAAAACACTTCCATCAACTCTTCCCAGCTTTTAATGGAAGCTGTTGGGACTACTTTGAACCAGAAATGTGCCTTGTTTCCCAAGGTCAGTGGAAACATCCGACATAAGGTGATCTCGTTCACTCCCTGCGCCCTCATCTACATCAGATACTTTTCAATGTGTGAATACGGATCGTAATCGCAATCAAAGATCAAGCTCGAAGAAAACTTGATCCCTTGTTGGCGAGGAGCGTTGCTGATATCTGCCGTGAAAGACGATTGAGCTACTGAGGTTTGAAGGACTCCTCCCGTTCCAGCCATTTTTCTCTCCAGATCCACGAAGTGCTTGTCACCTCCTAATTTATTAAGGCATGTAGATCTCCGGCTTGGGTGTTCAAAAATGACCCGCTGTGTTCCGTCCGTGCTTCCGTTCAGGTCCCTCTACGTCCTCTTTCTCTCCGTGGGGTGGGTTCATGATTCCCCCTCCCTTAAGGGAGGGATAGCTAGGTCGTGGGTAGGTCTTCCCACGAAGGGTCTTGACTCTCACGCGGATAGTGCACCCGAGGATGAACAAGACCTCGGGTTCCTTGTCCTCCTGCGTCTGTTATGACCTCTCTGAGAAACGGACGGGGTTCTCCGTGGGGCTTCCTCCTCTTCCGATCTTTCCCGAGTAGCAGGTCGACCTCTCCTTTGATTCTATGAACGGGGTCGTTGATGATCTCCCCCTCTGGACCTTCCCACTACTTCAACTCCCTGAGTAAATAAAAAAGCGTGAGGTTGCGTGCGCCTGAGTAATTTAATATTATGGGTAAGGGTACATTGCTTTGGTCTAAAGGGTATACACTTTATTTAGTAATATGTACATCATTTTGTTCTAAAGGGTATACACTTTTCATTAATTTTTTTTTTAAAAATAAAGGGTACACATTTTTATACTAAAGGGTATACAATTTAACACATAATTCTAAAGACGCATGGAATATGGTCCGTGCGTCCGAGTGTACAGAAGATTTTGACAAAAAAAAGAAAAAAAGAAAAGTTATACTCCCTCCGTCCCTCCTTAAGAGAGCCAATTAATTTTTGACACGTAGATTAAGGAGTGTTATTATTTAACTAGTATTTCGCTCGTATGTTGCACGACTATATATTTTATAAAGTAAAAATATTTTTTTCCTTTCTGTTCTATATAGCTAGGCCTGTTTGTAAGTGAACAAAAATTAACGAATTTCATTTTTTAATATATAATGTAAACAAATAGGATTAAGTTGGTAATTTAAATAGGAAAAATAAATAAAATTATTAAAAATGATGAATAAAGTGTGAAAAATAGTAAATAAAATAATTGGAATTGATACACACTAAAAAAAGTATTTTTTAGTTGTTGACGGTTGTACTCGATTCGTTAATCAGATGTAAGAAAGGTTTAATGTTTAAATTAACGAGACCAAGAACGAATACCATCAAACACAACATACTAAGAATTTAGATAAAATGAAGAAATCAAAACGAGCTCAAGACCAAATTCCATAAAAGAACGTTCTTCATTTTATTACTCTCCTGTTAGAACAACACTCGTCTTCCCCAGATTCATACAAGTGTAATGTCTAAAGTGAGTGCTAATGTCATGCCTCTCTCCTGTGAGAGAGGCTATTTATACTATCTTCAAACTCTAGGATGTGGTCAATCGCCTTATGCTATTTGGATGACGACAATCTGCCTTCAATGCTGCTGTCTGGTTCGCTAATCGATTGGCAGAGTGGAACTAGACGCCGTTAGCTACACTGCAGAAGGTTTACAGAGTGTTCCATCCTTTGCTGGTTTCCCATTGGTTGTTAGAGCAGGGCCTGCCAGTCAATTGTTGTTTTCTAGTTAAGATTGCTGCCCAATATATCTCCTCTTCCCATTAGCATTGTCCTTCCGCCTGCAAAGCCTGTATTCTCTCATTATGGTGTTTGTCCTTTGTTATCTTGTTCTCACCGATCTCCTTTGGCCTTTGGATATGTCGTACTCGCCGCTGAGGGTCCCTTCAGAGGTCTCAGCTAGGAGGGAGGGTATTCGTCGAGGTGTTCCTCCGAAGCCGAGGTTCATTTCCAGGTTTCGTACTGGATCGGCGGGCTTATGCTTATCCATTCTTGGTTAGGCTTCTGGATTGCCATGATCCTTACCGGGCTCCTTTAGCTCCTCTCCACTTTTCGTCCTCTAAGTAGGCCGTGGAGGGGTTGGGCTTCCCATCTTCGATGTCCATAGGCTTGCAGGGCCTGTTGGGCCTAATACCTCATGAGGGATATAATACCCATAACATTAGCCCCTCGAGCCTGAATAATTTCATGATTTGAGATTGTTCAGGATCGAACCGTACTTCGTAGGTTATATCCTTCGTGCATCGCCACTTACGATATTAGGGTTCTTTCCATCTTGGCTCTTCTTTGTCTTTTTTCGTACTCTTCCTTTGTTACATTCTCATCTTGCCTGGTTATCCGTGTCGTCCCCAAATTTTTTTTCTGGTAGGAGGGTATTTCTGGTATTTGGGGTGTGATTGTAGATTCAAATTTGAATTTTAAAATCCTTTTTGCCAGTTTCCTTTTTCTTGCTTCCCTCTTTCTCTCCTCTTGAATCTGTAGGCAGTTGTCATCCCTTTATCTGGTGTGCTCGTCTTCTTTCTCCAGGTATTATTCTCTCATCTTTCTCTCTTCTTTTCTTGTCTTTATTACCTATTTCCGCTTTCTTGGGCTTATTATTGCTGTGGTCTTAGGGTTTCTTTTTCTCTTCCTCTCACAGCGTTCCCCTTTACGATTATTCCGTCATGGCTTGTGAAGATTCTCCTTCTCTTTCTAGACCACTTAGGTCCCCTTCTCGTTCTACTGATTCTTCACTCGGTAGTACAAGATCATCTTCGTCTTTATCGTTGTCGTCGTCTTCAGGAGAGCCCTCGGGTTCTCTATCACCCTCTCGAATTGCCTTTAATCAGCAGGTCTCGATTTTATTTCTGCTTTCACCCTGAAATCCAAACCTGATATGGTTGATGTTGGTCCTGGATTATTGGGTCATCTTGGGCAACTTCCATTGTGGGGTAAGGATACCCTTTCTCTGCTGCCGAGGTTCCTTCAGTTCTTGATGATTCTTGGTTGTGGAAGAGCCTTGTTATTGCTATCAGCAAGTTCCAGTGTGGGGAAGGTATTGACTTTTTTCTTCCTTTCCCCGATGCACGCAAGTGTTATGCTCCACCGAACGCCGTGGCAGTTTATGAATTGTAACTCGAGCTTAGTCTTAGGTTTCCCCTTCACTATCTCCGAGATATTTTCGAATTCTGGGGTATAACCCCGGCTCAATTGGCTCCCAACGGTTGGGCTGTGTTGATGGGAATTTTGGTCCTTTTTCCAGAAGAGGAAGTACTCCATTTTTACCATTGCTAAGATCAACTTCCTCTACTGACTCACCCCGAATAACCAGAACAAAGGGTATTATTATTTGATGTCGCATCACCCCAACCTTATTTTTTCTTTACCCAATTCAATCAAGGGATGGAAGGATCCTTGGTTCTGGGCTCGTGGGCCTTGGAGGGGGGATGGCATTTATGACCTTAAGTAGGTGTGTGCATGGTACGGTTTGACGATTTTTTCTACATAATTCAAATTGCATTATATGTACGATTCCGTTTAGTACTAAAATGTAAATCGTGGTAATTCACATGATATTGATTATGCGGTTTTATGCGGTTTTGAACAATTTTTTACGGTTTAACGGTTTCACTTATAGATTAGTTTAAATAATAAGGTTATGCTATTAAATTTTTTGTGGCTAATGAAAATTCATAAGATAATTCAATCATAATTGACAACAATGCTTTGAATAAAAAAAAGTTATATAGTAAGCAACTTTAAAAGAAAAAGTGAAACAACACATTTTTATACTTGTAGATTATTATAGAAGGAGGGTAGTAAATTGAGTATTTGGTAATTGGTAGAGTTTCTTACTACAACATTAGGGGAGTGACAAGTTAAAGAAAAAAGTGAAACAAAGCATTTTTATACTTGTAGATTATTGTAGAAGGAGGGTAGTAAATTGAGTATTTGGTAATTGGTAGAGTTCTTATTATAACATTAGGGGAGTGACAAGTTAACGGCATCGTAATGACTAAAATACTCTATATACTAATAGTAGCCCAACACATATTATATAATATGTAATTATATATTGAGTTATAGCTTATATGTAATATATGCGGTGCGGTCGATGCGGTTTTCATTAAAAAATTGAAATTGCACCACATAGTGCGGTGCGGTTTTGCTTTAAAAAATAAATTGCAGTTTGTTCAAAGAATTACATATCGCTGTGCGGTACAATGCGGTTTGATCTTTTTGCGTTTTATAATTTTTCTTGCCCACCCCTAACCTTGGGGACCCTCAGAATCCGGGCCTGCTTCCATATCCTTGATGAATATGGCATAATAAGGCATTTGCTCCAAAGCCTCTGCGAAAGGAATATTTATCTGAATTTTCTTGAAATTTTCCAAGAATCACCTAAACTTCTCATCCAACCCCTTCTTGAGTTGACGCTGAGGAAATGGAAGGGGTATTTTTGTTTTGGGAATTCCCCAACTATCTCTCTCTGGTTCCTCTTGTTTCTTTTTTATTCCCACAATCCCTTTGCCCTTTTGCCATTTTTTCTCAGGAATTTCCTTCTTAATCTAACTCCGGGAAGAATCTGTTGTTTCTGAAGTCGCCTCATCACAACTTGAGTCCAACTCGTCTTGAGTTGAGTCATTATCAAGCTGAATTAGCTCATTGTTGCCCACTGTATCATCTGTTTTGTCTGTTGTCATTTTCGAACCTTCATACTTCTTCTCAGATCTCAATGTGATGGATTTGCACTCTTCTTTTGGGTTTATTTCCGTTGTAGATGGAAATTTACCCTTTTGCTGCTGCGAACCTAATGTAGAAGCTAGCTGACCAATTGAGTGTTCCAACCCTTGTAACTGCTTGGACATTGAGGAGTTCATCCCACAATCACTCCTTCCAACTTGGTGATTCTTGATTCATGAGCCTTATGGGTTGCTTCATTATTCACCATGTATTGCTTAACCAAATCTTCAAAATCCAGTTTTCCTTCCTCAGTCTTTGCTCCATGATCAAAGTTGGCTGGAAACTAAACTACATTATTCTGATTTGAATTTGAGAAATTATCATGCCTTTTCTGTCCTTGCCAATTTTCACCTCCACTTTGATTGTTCTGATTGCCACCTTGATTCGAATAGTTACCCCTTAGAAATTCCTATTGTTGAAACTCCCTTGGTTGTTCCTATTCCCTTGCCAATTTTTACCTTGGTTATTAGACGGCCCTCTATTTCCTTGTGTGCTTTGACCTATGGCCCAATTAGCATCCTCAACTCTTTACAAGTTCATCACTATTTCATCACTGTCGCTTCCTTGACTACTTCCCCCACTGTAAAGATTGCTCAAGTGCTTATTCATTTCTTCCAACTGAATAGCAAACTTATCAAACTTATCTGCTTCAGCTACTCTCTCCTCTAATCGTGCAACCTTCCCAAGCACATAGCTTCCACGAATTCTATCTGAGGGTCAGTCTGTTGAGTTTATGGATATGGCGTCAAAGAGCTTTTCAACATCTCTCGAGCTCTTCCCAAAGATGGTTCCACCCACAGATGCATCTGCTAAGACTCTCAAATCATTATCCAAACGATTGTAGAACACACTGATAAGCTCAGATTTCTTGAGGTCATGTTGTGGGCATCTCCTTAAAGCTTCTCTGAACCTCTCCCACGCCTCATTGAATGTCTCATCTCTCCGCTGCTTGAACTGGTTTATCTCTTGCTTCAGAGCCATCACTTTTGATGATGGCATGGAGTGTTTCACAAAAAGCTGTTGAAGTTCAGTCCAATTACTGTAGCTCCCTTGCTCCAATGTATAGTACCACTCTTTTGCCTTATCAGCCAAAGAGAACTGAAACAACCTCATCTTCCAAGTATCATCATTGACATCCGCTATCTTCACCGTGTTAACATAACTGTTGTAACGCTTCAAGTTCCCATACGGCTCATCAAACACACATCTCACAGAGATTAGTGATGGCCTAATGTCATTTGATTCATTGACACCTCCAATTACGTCTGTCCCTCCCAGATTAGTGGATTTCAAAGTCTTGCAGAGTATTACGTCATCCTCATCTGGCTGAACGCCTGCCATGATCACTGTTTCAATTTTCTCTTCAACTTCAGGCAAATTAAGGTTCTCAGTTTCTTCCTTGACTTCCGGCAAGTCGACGGTCTCAGTTTCTCTTTCCACTTCTGACAATGTAGACTGCTCTGCCACTTTTGTCTTATATTTCTTTTTCAGAGCTTTTGCAGTATTAGGTGTTATGTTAGCAACTCTTCCTTCTCCCCTTCTTCTCCTTGCTGATGCTTCGATTTCTGGATCAAATTTTAGGAGTGAAAGTCTCTTCTTTGATCTCGTATGTATACACCTGCGAAGAAGAAATATAAGTTTAAGAAAAATTTAATAACACAAAAATTGTCTTAAATAATCTAGCAATTAAAAGAAAATTAAACAATTATGTCGTCCCCACGCAACGGCGCCAAAAACTTATTGTGGGTTTTTGAATGCACACAAATAATCCCCAAGTGTAGGGATATCGACTGTAGTAGCAGACAATCAAGTTTTAATATCGAATCCTAGGGACGGTAAATTATTTATTTTCTATAATTACTAAAGTATATAAGACATGTGACAAATTCAATTGTTTTGAGATTTTCTAACAACTAATGAAGACTTAAAAATAAATTAAGAAAATATGAAGATTCAAGTATGGAGAAAATAGTAGTTCTAGAGACTTCAGTTAAAACTTATTAATTTAATATTATGATATATGGATTCAATTATGTAAAAGTTAAGGAAGAAGCACCAAAGCATAAAAATTCACTTAATTGGTCTAAGCATATTCATAATTAATCTGGTTTATCCCCTAAGATTCTAGGTTGATATCCCCATCTCCATTTCTAGGTAATTGCAATACCTTTCCCTTTTCAGGTACTAGAAAATAATATGTGTTCCATTTTTAGGTACTACATGTTTATTACCTAATTTCCTGAATATTATCAACAAGACTAATCATCATAATTAATAATACTCATCACATAATCCATGTCTAATAAATTAAGTAATAGGTCAATTACCTCAACTTATACAACATAACTAATTAATTCTATTGCGCATACAAGTTACAATTATTTCAAGCATTATTAAATGGCAAACAAATAATTATAAATGTTACGCAATATAAATCAAATAGTTTTAAATAAATCCATGGAAAAGTGAATAAACATTCTACAGTTTCAAACCCACAAATCAAATATTAAATTACATCAGTTTCAACTCTTCATGCCCTAGAACTACAAAAAGTGTTTACCCCATGAAGTGACAGACAATTGCTACCACAATTCATATTTATTGAAAGGAAATTAAGTTCAAAGATAGAACCCTGGATTGAAGAATTGTTGATGTACTTTTCTCCGTCTCCTTCAATTGTATGATCTCCCCTCCTTGAATCGAACACACCGTGATAATGATTGGATGAAGTGGTGGAATGGGTGAAGTGTTGGAAGTGATGGCGTGTTGAGGTGCGAAGGTGCGATGGTGTATGTCAATGAATTTCTGTCGCGTTCTGTTCTCCTCCGGAAGTCGCGCCACTCTTCCGTTCCTGGATTCAGCGTGTTCTGCTTCTCCACCCTGCAACCGTTGCTTCTTGGGCCTTACGTCCTCCCTGCTATTTAGTTCGCCCCACTAACAAATAATTTAATGGCATGTATATGTGTGATATCAAACTTTTTGGCCCATATATTTAGTTGCAACTAACATTAGTGGGCCCTCAACTTAATTTAATTTATAAATTGCTTAGCAATCCAACGTGGCACAACACCTTTTCCAAAACTCAATGGATAAGTTGATCCTACAATTTCATGACATTGCTCTCTTCCTGGTTCTATTCCTACATTTATTCAATTTCACTTCCAACTTTTTATTTGCATAATCTCAACAAAACCCACGAAATTATAAAAATTATGAAAATAAGTAATAAACTCCATAAATAATGTTAAAATAATGAAATAATTATATGGACACAGCCTATGAAAAGTACGAATTTTCGTTATGAACATAAACCAATTTAAAAATGGAATGAAGTCTTTTAACAACAAAATATTCTATTGGTAAAAAATAAATTTTTTTGTAATGATATAAATAAAATATAAAAAGTAGATAAAATATATAGAGTATTTTAATTATTAATAAAAGGCAAATAAATACCACAACACCTCAAAGTAAAAAGTGATATGTGAGAAAAATGGAAGATTATTAATAATTCCAATTGTAAGCATGAATGTTTCGTAATAATGACGAAAAAAAAATATTACAGATAACTCCAAGTCTAATTTAATTTCAACCTGATTCTGATTACTCACTTTTGAATAATAGTGTGATGACAGGAAAGTACCTCAGAGAAATCAAAATTCAATTCTTGACCATCAGTTTTTTTTTACAAACTGTAACAAAAACCAAAAGACAAATAAAAATAAAAAACTTAAATTAGATGAACCATAAGAAAATAATGGAATAACATTAGACTGTAAAGATATTATTCATCTGAATCTCTGCTTTTGATTAGTGATTACTCCTATTTGTGCTAGGAGAGGTGCAGGGTCTCTATCAGCCTGATTCAAGAGAAAACAAAAATCCAGATTTAGATATCAAAAAAGAAAATTAAGTGTTTGAAAGGATAAATGTAATGAGTATGATATCAAAATGATTAAATCCGCCCATAATCTATGAACCAATCTATGAACCAAGTTTACATCTATTAAATCAACTCAACTCCTATCACGCCATATATCTTGAGTTTTTGAAGAGAAATAAATAAAGTATTATGGAGCTATTGTAAGTCTCCAACGACACCCATTGCTCCACCTTTCCCCAAAGCTAAGTCTGGCCCGAGGCCCAATGCCCCATAAGTTAAAATCATTTTTATCTCACAATTATAACAAATTTTTTATTCTATCTCAAAAAAAAATAAAAATACAAATTTCGTCCCATAACTTTTAAAATTGGCTAATTTTGGTCCCAAAGTCGCCGGAAAGTCGCTGGAACCATTTTCTGGCCGGGAATTCCACGACGTGATCACCACCATTAAATTAGTCAACTGAAGATACTAAACCCCCAGTAGAAACTTATAAGATAACAATAGAAAAAAAATCTCAGCATAAAATTAAATTAATTAGACAAAAACAAACCCAAAAAAATGTTGTCTAATTGGTTAGTCACTAGGAGGTGGAAGGCGGCTCCCGCCATCTGTGCGGTCCGCCGCCGTTGAAACCTCCACAACCAAGGGGCAGAGCTGGATCGTCCATTCCTCATCGTTCCATTAGCCCTTTCGCGAAGGGATGCAAATGAGGCAGCACCCAAAAGCTGAAGAATATGCCTCCGATCAGACGGCTCCACTGTGGTATGGCGTTGCATATCATCCGACTGAACCCCATCGCTATAGCTATCAAGTTGGTCATCATGATTGTGATAGGTGGAATCATTAAAGAGGACCATTTTAAGATATAGAGCTCTGTGAATTCCTCGTCGTTGTCATCATTAGCAGATTTGGAAGAAAGAGTGGAGTGTTAGGAAATTTATATTTCCTATATAATTTAATTGTGGGCAATATATTAATACTCAATTATGTTAGCTATTCAAATAATATATTGGGTTTAATTAAGTGATTAAAATAAAGTAAGAGATCATGGACTACACTTATTTGATATGGGTCAATGAATAGATACTCAATATTAAGTAACAGGTGATTATGGGTGGCTTGATATGAGTAATATATATAGATACTTAGGTTATGGTCCCCAACACTAAGCCGCACACAGTTCTCTCTTTCCCTATCTGAAGAGATTACGAAGCTCCTTACGGAATCCAGAGGCTTTAGTGAAGGAAGACCTTGAACCTGCTGCTGATCTTCCGTTTAATTCCGCATAAGAAGATCAATGGATCCAGGTATTCATCTATTTAATTATTTATGGATCTTGTTGAATCATGTTAGGGCTTAAGGTGTATTTGGATTAAATGATTTATTTCCAACAAGTGGTATCAGAGCCACTATGATTTTTGAGATCCGTAATATTGATATTTGGATATTAAGAATATAGATTAATTTTCGTAATTTTCTTTATTACGATTCGAATTTTCACATGTTAAATATTGAATTATGAACATTTTTTTTCGTGGATGATAATCCATGTTAATTGATTGCAAATATTCGGAATGTCATGTTTTGGTGAATTAATTGATTAACCATATATTTTGTATTAGTTCCAAATGAAAATTGGATAATGTGGTATGAGAATTAAATATTATTTTTTTAATTCTTCCAGTCTGTGAAATGGAATTCCAATTTCACATTCTTAATTGATTGTGCCTATTTAACAATTTAATCCATTGTGCCTATTTAACAATTTAATTGATTGTGCCAATTTTTAAATTGGATTCATGCTAGTAAATTGATTTGGCATTTAATTTTATTAAACTGACATGTGACTATATGGAGAAGTACATGCAATTCATGTACCCACTTGACAAAAGATGTTCTGCCTATTTCGTGGCAATGAACTGACATGTATTTTAAGTCAACTTTTGTATACCATTTGGTTCTTGATTTGGCATTTAATTTTATTAAACTGACATGTGACTATACGGAGTGATATACACGTGTATCCTATGTTATATTTGGATATCATTATTATCATTTGGTGATTTGGATATGAATTGACTGCAAGGATAGACTGCTAATATGATTATTAGTATGCTGTTAATTTAATTTATTAATCTCATTCTGAACCCATAAGAAATTTATTTAAATTGGGGAGACAATTCAATGTCGTTTAATTAAATTAAATATTTTAATATTTATTTAATTAGTCTAGTAAACCTTCAATCTAGTCAATCGAAGCACCATGTTGCCACAACAATATCGTGTGTGGAGAAAAGCTTTATTGAAATTACATAGATGGGTGTGGTATTATTTATGTGTTCTGTGTTCGGCACACAGGTAGGCACAGTTTGACAGAATAATAACACACATGTGATAATGAGTATGTGATAATTATTTGGATTATTCATGTGAACATGAGTCGGTCCACAGATAGACTCTTGTTTGACAGAACTTATTGTCAATACGTGATTGTTGCACCAAGATTACCACTGTAGTTAATTTTTGTCCACAGACGAGGTTAATGTTACACTTGGTGTCTTGAGATGGGTCCCCAATTTGTTTTACTTATTCGTTCATAATTTGATTTATGATATGAATGTTATGTGAGTATACTTAATGTGTTCTCTATTTAGTTTCTGTTGCTACAACTCCTAACTTTACTCAACAAATCAATAACATCTCAATGCTTAATAGGACAAACTTCAAGAGCTGGAAAGAAACCCTTGAGATCGTTCTGGGCTGTATGGATTTGGATCTGGCTCTTCAGTCTGATCGACCCACTGCTACTACTGAAAATCCAAATGAGACTAAAATTGAGAAGTGGGATCGGTCAGACCGAATGTGCATGATGATCATGAAGCGCTCCATTCCGGAGGCATTTCGGGGCTCTATTGCTGAGAGCAAAAATGCCAAATCGTTCTTCGAGGCTGTTGAGCAGTATTTTGTCAAAAATGAAAAGGTGGAGGCAAGTAGTCTTTTGGCTAAACTTGTCTCCATGAGGTATAAAGGCAAAGAGAACATAAGGGAGTACATCATGGAAATGTCTAATCTCACATCAAAGCTTAAGGCACTCAAGTTAGACATTTCTGATGATCTACTTGAGCATTTGGTACTGATCTCACTTCCTGCACACTTTGGGCAATTCAAAGTGAGCTATAACACTCAAAAGGACAAATGGTCCCTTAATGAGCTTATATCTTACTGTGTGCAAGAGGAAGAGAGAGCGCAGAAAGATAGAGTTGAAAGTGCTCACTTGGCTATAAATGCTCGAGGCAAGAAAAGAAATCGACCTAATGGTACTGTTATTGCTGCTGCTTCAGAGTAGAAGAAGCAAAAGGTTGAACCTAAGGATGATATATGCCACTTCTGCAAGAAGCGAGATCATTTTAAGAAAGATTGCTCCAAGTATGCTGCATGGCGTGCTAAGAAGGGTATACCTCTTACTTTGGTTTGTTCTGAGGTTAATTTATCCTTTATACCTAAAGATACTTGGTGTGTAGATTCTGGTGCTACTACTCACATAAGTGTGTCTTTGCAGGGTTGCCTGCGTTACTGGCTGCCAACTGATATTGAAAGATTCATCTTTGTGGGCGATGGCAATAAAGTTGTAGTAGAGGCTATTGGAACCTTTAGATTGCATTTAAAGAGTGGCTGTTATTTAGACTTATTTGAGACATTTGTTGTGCCGTCTTTTAGACGGAATTTGGTTTCTATTTCTGCTTTGGATAAACTGGGATTTTCCTGGTCTTTTGAAAATAATAAAGTATGTTTCTTTCAAAATTCCAATTTTATTGGTGATGGCCATTTAATTGAAAATCTTTACATGCTTGATCTTATAAATTCCAATAATGTTATTCTGCAAACACATTCAAGAGGTACAAAGAGAAAATTTTCGGAGGATTCTGCCATTTTGTGGCACAAGCGCTTAGGCCATATTTCTAAATAAAGAATTCAAAGGCTTGTGTCTGATGGAATCCTTAATCCCTTAAATCTTGTAGATTTTCAAGTCTGCGTTGAATGTATAAAAGGGAAACAAACTAATATGAGGAAATTAGGAGCCGAAAGAGCTAAAGAAGTCTTAGAACTTATTCACACTGATATATGTGGTCCATTCCCTATTGCATCATGGAATGGGCAACGTTACTTTATCACGTTCATAGGCGACTATTCTCGTTTTGGCTACCTATATTTGATTCATGAGAAATCTCAATCGTTGAACGTTTTCAAGTCTTTCAAAGCTGAAGTAGAACTTCAACTTGGTAAGAAAATTAAGGCTGTCAAATCTGATCATGGAGGTGAATACTGTGGTCGATTTGATGGATCAGGAGAACAACGTCCAGGACCCTTCGCACTTTTCCTCAAAGAATGTGGAATTGTTCCGCAATATACTATGCCAGGTTCTCCTCGCATGAATGGTGTTTCTAAACGTCAAAATCGGACTCTTAAGGATATGGTGAGGAGTATGATAAGTCATTCCTCCTTGCCAGAGTCTCTTTGGGGAGAATCTTTGAAAACAGCAGTGTACATTCTCAATAGAGTACCAAGTAAAGCAGTTTCGAAAACCCCACATGAACTTTGGAAAGGCAAGAAACCTAGCATTAGGCACTTACACATTTGGGGTTGTCCAGCTGAAGCGCGGCCTTATAAGCCACATGAAGGAAAACTGGAATCAAGAACGGTAAGCTGCTATTTCGTTGGTTACTCTGAGCATTCACGGTGGTTTAAGTTTTACCATCCCACATCAATAACTTTTTTTGAGACGGGAAATGCTAAATTTCTTGAGGATATTGAGTTTGGGAGGGAAGAAATTATGAGGAAGGTTGTCTTTGAGGAAGATTCTGGAGTAGATAATGATTTAATTACTTTACCGATCATAGCTCAAGAAACAACTCCAGAGACTCATATGGAAATCACTATTCCAAATCAAGATAACATTGAAATCCTTCCTCCATTAGCTGAAGAACAAACTCAACCACCTCAAGAAGTGTCATTAAGGAGATCCACTAGAGAGAGGAGAAATGTTATTTCAGATGATTATATAGTATTCCTCCAAGAACATGAGGATGGCGTTGGTTTGACCGAAGATGACCCTGTCACTTTTAGTCAAGCCATGCGCAGTTCTAACTCTCAGAGATGGATTGATGCCATGAAAAATGAGATGAAGTCTATGAGTGACAATGACATTTGAGATCTTGTCGAATTGCCTGAAGGTGTGAAACCCATTGGTTGTAAATGGATATTTAAAACCAAAAGGAATTCAGAAGGCAATATCGAAAGATATAAGGCTCGTCTAGTCGCTAAAGGCTTCACTCAAAAGGAAGGCATTGACTACAAAGAGACTTTCTCTCCAGTTTCTTCGAAAGACTCTTTCAGAACTATCATGGCACTTGTAGCTCATTTTGACTTGGAGCTACACCAGATGGATGTAAAGACCGCTTTTCTCAATGGAGACATTGAGGAAACCATTTATATGGCACAACCTGAAAACTTTGTCTTCGAAGATGCAAAGTCTACAGTGTCCAAATTAAAGAAATCCATCTATGGTCTCAAGCAAGCATCCCGTCAATGGTATCACAAGTTTCATCAAATTATTACCTCTTTTGGTTTTGAGGTAAATGTTGTTGATGATTGTGTATATTGCAAGTTCAGTGGGAGTAAATATGTTTTCTTGGTTTTGTATGTCGATGATATTCTTCTTGCAAGTAATGATATAGGCTTATTGCGCGAAACTAAGAGATTTCTTGCGAAGAAATTCGAAATGAAAGATCTTGGTGACGCCTCTTTTGTGTTAGGAATTCAAATACTTAGAGATCGCTCTCGAGGTATCCTTGGATTATCGCAAAAGAGCTATATCGATATGGTTTTAGGAAGATTCGGCATGAAAGGAAGCAAACCATTAGACACCCCTGTGGCCAAGGGAGAAAAATTCAGTCTTAAGCAATGCCCCAGCAATGATCATGAGAAAAATGAGATGCAAAAGATTCCTTATGCATCAGCAATAGGAAGTCTAATGTACGCTCAAGTTTGCACTCGTCCCGATATAGTTTTTATAGTGGGAGTTTTTGGGAGGTATTTAAGCAATCCAGGGGAGCAACACTGGAAAGCGGCCAAACGTGTTATGCGTTATTTAAAGAGAACAATGGATTATATGCTCACTTATCGGAGGTTGGAGAATTTGGAGATCGTTGGATACTCTGACTCCGATTTTGCTGGATGTCAAGATAGCAAGCGTTCCATATCGGGTTATGTGTTTACGTTGGCTGGAGGGGCTATTTCTTGGAAGTTTGCTAAAAAGACTCTTGTAGCTTCTTCCACCATGGCTGCAGAGTTCATTGCTTGTTATGAAACATCTAATCATGCATTGTGGTTGCGGAACTTTGTGGAAGCTTGTTGCGTACATTATGTCTGGTCGAATCGCCGTCAATTATAGTAGGCTTCCAATCAGGCTTCGAAACTTTGAGTTGTCTGCTTTTGGCGAGCCATTTTCTTTCTGTAGAGTTTTATTATTGTCGAGTGGAGTTGCCACAGTTTTGCAACCCTCCATCTTGAACCTCTTCAGTAGGATTTCTGCGTACTTCTTTTGAGAGATGAAGATATCATCTTCTCTTTGATCAATCTTGATGCCAAGAAAATATTGCATCAAGCCTAAATCCGTCATCTCGAGCTTCTTCATCATGTCTTCTTTGAACTCTTTGATCATTATCCCACTGTTTTTTGTGAATATAAGATCATCTATGTATAGAGAGACAATGAGTGTGTCATTTATACCTTGGGTCTTGATGTATAGTGTTGGCTCACGCATGCTCCTTCTGAATCCAAGTTCAGTGAAGTGGTCATCGATTCTGCTATACCACGCTCGTGGGGCATGCTTTAATCCATAGAGAGCATTCTTTAGTTTGAGGAATTTTTCTTCATGCCCTTGTATCACGAACCCTTGAGGTTGCTCCACATAGATCTCTTCATCAAGATATCCATTGAGGAATGCTGATTTAACATCGAGCTTGTAGATTTTTCAACTTTTTTGTGCTGCTAGCACGATCAATGCTCGTACTGTGTCGAGTCTGGCAACTGGAGCGAATGTCTCATTATAGTCGACTCCATATTGTTGTGCGTATCTTTTAGCAACGAGCCTTACCTTTTGTTTTTGTATTGAACCATCAGAGTTAAGTTTTGTTTTGTAGACCCACTTAACGCTGATGGTCTCTTTGTCATTGGGAAGGTCTGAGAGCTCTCATGTCTCATTTTTCTCAATCATGCGTATCTCCTCCTCCATTGCTTTTATCCAAATGTCTTCTCTAGAAGCTTCTTCATAGTTGTTTGGTTCCACGGCTATAAAATTGCATTTTTCATAGATCTCTGTCAAGGATTGGAACTTTTTTGGAATGGATTCTGGAGATGTGGCTGCGTCTTCAGTTGTGGCTTGTCTCGGCTCATCTTGTAGGTCGATTTCATCTTCTTCTTGTTGGGCTGGCGCTAGTAAGTAGATTTTTTTCTCTCAATTTGATCTATCTCCCAGTTGTAAATGGCATCTTCATCGAACATTACGTCCCGACTGATGATTAGCTTTTTATTTTCCAAGCTATAGACTCGATAACATTTTGATTGAGTGCTATAGCCCAGAAAAATTCTTTACTCCGTCTTCTCGTCGAGCTTGCTCCTTTTTTCCTTAGGGATGTGGACATAGCAAATGCACCCGAAGACTCTTAGATGTTTCGCTGATGGTTTCCGTCCACCCCATGCTTCAACTGGTGTCTTGTGTTGTACTGCCTTAGTTGGACATCTGTTGAGGAGATAGACAACAGTACTCACGGCCTTTGCCCAGTTGGTCTTTGGAAGACCCTTCTCCATTAGCATAGATTCTGCCATCTCCAACACGGTCCTGTTCTTTCTTTCTGATACGCCATTTTGTTCTAGAGCGTATCCGACTGTGAGTTGGTGCTCCATGCCTTCATCTTCACAGAATTTCGTGAATTGATTGAAAGTATATTCCTTTCCACGATCGCTTCGAATAATCTTGATCTTGTTGCTACTTTGTTTTTCAACATAGGTCTTGAATTTTTTGAAAATATCGAATACATGCGATTTTTCTCGTAGAAAATAGACCCATGTCATTCTTGTAAATTCATCGACAAATAGGATGAAGTACCTATTTTTATTGTGTGATAGAGTGCGCATCGATCCACATATGTCGATGTGCACGAGCTCCAATAGCTTAATTGCTCTCCAAGATATCCCGGATGGGAATGATAGTCGATGTTGTTTCCATAGCATGCACCGTTCACAAACTCGGCTGAGTTCTTTAATTGTTGGCAAGTCCCGCATCATATTCTTCAGATTTAGAAACTTTAGTCCTTGTAGATTGAAATGCCCGAACCTTTTATGCCACAGCCAGACATTGTCCACTTGAGCTTTCATTGCAACGTTGTTTGCATATCTCCATTGGATGGGGAAACATCTATTGTCGCTCATTTGGACTTTAGTAATTATGAGGGACTTATCCTTCTTATCATAGATTGTGCAAGAGTTTCCCTCAAAGTGTAACGAGTAACCTTTTTCGATCATTTGTCCCACACTTAGTAGATTTTGTTCTATTTTTGGGACTATGAGGACTTCACTTATGTATCTTTTCCTTTAATTTGTGTTTATGGCAATGGTTCCCTTACCAGTTATCTCCATAAAAGCACAATTTCTAAGTTTTATTTTTGTGTTAACTTTTTCAAGTTCACAAAAGATATCTTTATTTTTAGTCATGTGGTTGCTACAACCACTATCCAAATACCAAGTGTCTTTCTCTTCTTTAGATAATGTTTAGCAGACATAAAACATATAATCTCCATTTTCTGAACTTTCAGAGAAATTAGCTCGGTGCCTACGATTAAATCGATTGACCTTTCTTCCACGTCCAAATTTTTTTTGAGTTTGTGATTTGTTCTTAAACCAACAATCTTTTTCTAAATGGTTTCTTCTTTTACAAATACCACATGGTGAGAACTTATTATTGTCCTCCTTAGATTTTTATTATTTTTCTTAATATTATGAGACTGAAAATTTACTTTAGATTGAAAGGCATTATCTATGTCCTTTTCATAACGCCTTTCTAATCGATTTTCATGAGCTTCTAAAGATCCCATTAATTATGTGGCTGTTAATTCCGTTATGTCCTTAGACTCCTCAATAGCTGCTATTATGGGATCACATTTTTCTGTGCAAGTTATTAAAATTTTAGCAACTATTTTGTTGTTTGGAAAAAATTCACCGTATGATCTTAGTTGAGTAACTACTTCATTTACTCTAGCATAATAGTCCTTAGCAGTCTCAGAATCTAACATCTTCAAATTCTCAAACTTTATTCTTAAAGTTTGAAGTTTAGTAGCGCGTACCTTTTCATTGCCTTGGAACTCCCCCTTCAACTTATCACACGCATCTTTGGATGTTTTTGCTCCCATAATCCTCGAAAAATATTCGTCTGCCAAGCTCATCTGTAGAGCTAGAAGTGCTTGAGAATCCCTCTTTTGATTCTCCTTAATTTCCTTTCTTTGTAACACATTCATGTGGAGATATCTTTTGGTGCTGTATATTCAACATCAACGATATCCCACAAATTTTGAGCACAAAGATAGGTCTTCATTTTAATCTCCCAAAAAACGTAGTTGTCACCACGAAAGATTGAAATTGGAATAGTGCGGAATGTGTCGACCATAATGACGCCTGATAGTATCGAACGAGGCTTTGATGTCACTGATGGTATTTAGTTATTTAGGATATGGGATATACTCCCTCCGTCCCAACTTCAACTTCACACTTTCCGTTTTGCTCCGTCCCAAATTCAACTTCACACTTCCATAAAAGGAAAAAGCAACAAACTAATATCCCTCTAACATACTTTAATTTCAAAATTGTCATCACCTTTTTAACACACATAACATACTTTATCATTTATTTATTACCCAAAAATACCATATTACCCTCAAAAGTAAGTCAAAAATTGATTTTTCTTAAATTTCGTATATACAGTAAATGTGAACTTGAATTTAGGACGGAGGGGGAGGGAGTAATAGTTTAAGTAGAAGGTTAATATTTAGATTTGAAGTAAGTGGGTGAAAGGTTTATTTTTGGAAAGAAATAGGGGAGTTCAAATTAGAGGTTAGTGGGTTTATGGAATGTTGAAAATAGAATTGATTGAAATGTCACTTCACGTTACAACTTATGACCTCACCTTTATTTATAGTCTAGCTAATCATATTCCATAATAATCTAGATTTTTCTAGTCTATTAATGATTCATACTTAGCATAGGATATTCTCGATCATCTACATGCTTTTAGAATGCTCTGCTTTCATTCTCATCTCTTCTAGAGATTAGTAGAATAATAATTCTAATACTTTTCTTAATTATGCTAGAATAATCTAGAAATTATGCACCACATATTTTTAATACAGGGTTTAATTTATTTAAAAAGCAGGGATTGTGCTTTGGGGAAGGTGCCGCATGCAAGGAGGGCGGCTGGGTCACCATTTTTTTATGCAAACTTTAATTTTGAAGCCATTTTCTGTCTTCTTTTTCTTTCTTTTATTTATTCTTTTAATATTAAAAATATATATTCTACAAATAGAAGGTGAAATTGGCGGGAAAACTTAAACTTACTATTTATGGCAACTTTCCTATATATATAGTGGGTAGTTGTATTAATATGAATGTGGGTCTCAACATTTAATTGTATTAAAGGGAGTGTGTGGATCTCATGTGTGTAAAAAAAGAAAGAGAATACTTTGGATGAGACGACCAAAATAAAAAAATGGTTCTCTTTACCTGGGTCGGAGGAAGTATCTTCTTATTTATAAAGCGTTATATCAGGTAAAATGTCCGGTACTAATCGCTTGCCCCCTTCCTCTAGCCTTCTACACCTTTTATGCATTGATCATATAAAACGAATAATATTAAAATAAATTAGTATAATAGATAATTAAGTATTAAAACGTGAAAGTATGTATTTTAAATCAGTATTAATAGAATTTAAATATGATTAGGTATAATTTATGCATAATTTGATTCAAAAGGTGGATTGGGCCACCTCAACTGTTCCCGCACGCTGGCCTGACAGCATGTGAAGGAGGTTAATTATGGTGACTCAATCAACCAATAAGGGTTAGAGCATAATCCACCACACAAGGAGCCCCTTTATTTGAGGTTTTGCTCACACGCTGCGGGTGGGGATTGATTCTAGGTCATTTATTCAAGATGTCCCCTTATTGACCAGTTGAGCTACGCCCATGCGGGCATAATTTATGCATAATTATTGTTGGCATTTCATAGAAGAAATGCCAAAGAAAAAAAAATAAAAGATAGTAAGTAGTGATTTTGTATTTATTATAATCAATAATAAAAACTCATTAATTATTGATTCAATTAAAGAAAATAATTATTAGAATGTTCTTTTAACTAAACTAACTAATTGGGTAAGTATTACATTAAATAAATTTAAAATCTATTTTTGTTAATAGATGTTGGGCTTAAAATTTAATTAAACTCAGGAAATATAAATAGATAGTAGTTATAGTTAATAGTTATTAGCAGAGCTGTCAAAATGGATTGGTGGGATGGTTTAACCCACAACCCATCTTAGAATAAGCTCAAGTGGGGCGAACCACTTAATTATGAGGCGGGTCATTGATGGGGCGGGTCATTCGCGGGGCGGATTACTTGTGGGTTTTCAACTTGTTTAATAAAATTTTATGACATTTCACATTAACTTTTGTACCATTAAAAAAATATTTTAAACTCTAATAATGAACATTAAATTAGGGTATGTATTTTTTTTTTTTTGTCCACTAGTTTGATGTAAACAATATTTCGATTTTTCATTTTCGATATTATTTAATTTTTTTATTTTTCCAAATCTCCTATGATTTTAATGATGATAGAAAATGAACTATTAGCTCACACAATTATATAAACTCGATTCATACAAATGTTTATCGTATAAAAAATATCGAAAATTTTTTTATTATTATTTTAAAATGAATTATAATACTATATTTAAGTATATTATTTTGGAATATATTTTCCAAATGTCTCCTATGATTTTAATGATGATATAAAATGAACTATTAGTTCGCACAATTATATAAACTCGATTCATACAAATGTTTATCGTATAAAAATTATCGAAAAAATTTATTATTATTATTTTAAAATGAATTATAATACTATATTTAAGTATATTATTTTGGTGTTCAAATTATTTTAAAATATTTAATGTCAATTTTATTATTTTAATTAAAATTAAATATATTTTTCGGTATCGTTCGGTAAATTAATATTTTTTCGATATGTCAATTTTTCGATGTGAAACGATATGCCAAAATATTGATATTATTAAATATTTATTGAAAAATCAATATCGATATCGAATATATAATTTATCAAAATATTGATTTTCATAGTATCAAAATTTTGGTATCGATATCGATAGGATGGGGGTGGTGAGGGTGGGGCAGGGTAAGAGGTGAATTGAAGTGAGTTGATGGTGGGTTAGTGGGTTGGGGCGGGTTAACCCATAATCCACTTGTCAATAGGTTTGTGGGGGGGGCTTTTTTGGGGCGGATTTATGTGGGGTGGGCCATTTTTGGGTTGGGTTTCTTGCAAGTTTTAGTGGGATGGGGCGGGTTGGTCTATTAGGTTCAACCCAAATTGACAGCTCCATTTAAATTTATCTCAACACAATAAATATATTCCTTCCGTTCCATTCATATGGTTACTTTTTTCTATTTTGGTTATCTCATCCAAATGGCCTCTTTCTTTTTTTACACACATGAGATCCACACACTCCTTCTAATACAATTAAAATATGAGATTCATAATCCCACTAATATAACTACTTACTACATATTAAATAATAATACTCAATAATTCATGTGGCAAAAAGCAAAAATAACCATTTTGATTAGACGAATGGAGTATAGGTTAAAGGGGTATTAAAATTTTGGGTTGCCCACCCCTTAGGGCCGGCCCTGAAAGAAGGATGTCATCAGTGAAGAAATCAATGCCAATCTCTTGCAGAGGTAACTTTTCCTAGTTTTTCCCCAGCTTGCGGCACGTCTTTTTCCCTCTCAGGCGGCGAATCCGGGTACGTAGCCGTACTCTTTTTTCACCAAACACGTGTACTTGTGAATTGATTTTTGTGTTCCCGCTCCAAAATTCTACTGCATGTTGTGCTTCCTAACATTTCTGTTTCATTTTGTCCGCTTTTCTTGGGCTATTTCCTTTCCACACCACCGCTGGGTTTGTTTCAGGAAGTCCGTTAATGTATCAAATATTTTACTTTCAAGTGCTGCCAATATTCCCATATCCGTCCACCCTTCTCATTCTTTTATTATTACATTTCATGTTAATTTATGTAGATAAGCTGGACACCTAATTGTAGGGGTGTGCAAGGATATTGGATTTAACCAAAATCGTATTGAAACTGCACCGAATTAATCCTGAATCGAAAAAAACTGTTGACTTTTTTATATTTTCGAACCGACCCGAACCATTTTTTTATTTGGTACGGACTTTGATATTTTTCATTTTCCCATACCGAATATTAGATTTTACCGATCCGAACCATACTGTACCGTACCGAAAAATCGAATTTAAATTATGCATTAAATTTATATATAATATATTTATCTTATGATTTATAGTTTATATTTTTTATGTCGTGAATTAATTAATTTTACTCTACAAGTTACTGTAATGTAATCATAATTAATAAATTAAAATTAGTTATAATATAATTAAAATAATAATTTAAAATATATCTAATGGGCTAAATATTTATTTATTGTTGTATATTAAGAAATATATATTTCATAAAGTAAAATAAATTTCTAAAAAAAAGGAAATAAATAAAATAATATGTTCAAACTTCAAATTTAAAGTTTTATTTCAGAAAATATAATGTTTAAAGTAAATGGTATCTCTAAAATGTAAACTTTGTAAACTTAATTTAGTTTACTTTTTTATATATATATTGTAAATAATAATTTAATATTATTTATATTCCACATAAGAAGTGTGGATAATGCAGAGAGAAGGGAGTTAGAAGTTAGTTTCTTAACTCCCATCTTGTGGGAATTTAATATACTACGCAAGATAGTTGTTCAAGAGGGGAGAGCGATCATACATTGAAACGCAAGAAGAATGTGTACGCTGAAGCGTTCATTCACAAGGAGAAGCAGAACGCGTACGTGAAGTGCTCATACGTTGATGCGTGTTACAGAACGCTGAAACGTTTATGCGCGCAACAGAACGCATGCAAGAACGCGTTTTCCCTCTGCCTTTTGTTCTCTCGAATTCACATCCAGTCATCATATTTTCACAGAATAATACTGTATCGTGGAAACTAATTCAGAACCCTGTGTTGTGAGATTGGATCCATGAGATCACAGTTTACAAGCGTGAGTACCAGTCGGGTTCTTACGATATCTTCAGCTGCTACACAGTTCTATGGTGAGAGGTAAGAGATTTCTCTCTATGCATGATTAGGACGTGAGTTTTCCAACATTGTTATCAGAGCCAATGGTTGGTACTCCATTGGTTTTCTGGATTTAAATTTCATGTTTAAGTATTCTACTTCTTATGATTAAACATTCTCACATAAATTTTATTTGAAGTTATATGATTGGTGAATTGTGTGACATTGAGGAGTTATTTATATGAGTATAAGGCAGATTAACTTCGTTTCTAGTGTATATATGTTCACGACGTTGTGATTTACCATGAAACTTGCAAGTATGAATTTTTCGTCAATTTTTTCGTGCAAATAAAGCATTTTTTGTTTATACCACTGGATAGGGCTCGTCGAGAGGAGTCCGTTAGTATTTTTTGTGGAATTTTTGACCCTCTAAAACTCTAGATATGATTTTTTGAAGTTGTTTTTGTAATTGGGGCTAAACTGCAAAAGTTCATAAACTTCAGGGGTTGATTTTTGAAAATTTGATAAAGTTAAGGGACTTGATAGCAATTTCAAAAACCTGAAGATGGACCTGGTCAGACAGACGGATTTGGGTCAAACCCGTCAGAATCGGGTCGAGCCAGCGGGTCAGCCCGTATCCAATCCACCGGCAATAGGTGGCCTGCGAAGGCGCGTGCCAGACACACTCCGGCGACGGTAGTCCGACGGTGGCGCGTGATGCCCACGCACCGAGAGCTAACAGTGGCGCGTGGATACCACGCGTCGGCAGACACCGTCTATAGCGGAGGCGCGTGTATTACACATGCCGGACTTCAGCTTACCGACAGTTGTGCGTGGTGGCGTCGGAGGCGCGTGGCTGCTCCAGTCAAGCTGTGGCGGCACGTGGTGGCCGTTTTCAGCGATGTTCCGGTATATTCTAATGTGTTTCGATGCGTGGAGTCTAATGATGACATTTTCGAGAGCATTTGAAGTCATCTATAATGTGTATGTGTGGTTATCCTTCATTTTATGACATATTTATTGAATACGAACCTATGCGGTGGTTATTTGATTGCAATTTTTGAAGAATATGCACCTTTTATATGCCATTTAATTTTAAATTCATGATGTTGAGTAATGTATGAATTGTTCAAACTCCTGTAGCATATGAAAGTGGGAGCCAAAGTGAGTTGAACTTATTCACTTGTGAATATGCCTATTGCATCTTGGAAAGTTGTTTCCATGTGCATTAAATGGAGAGGAAATTCATATGATATAGTTTGACTAACACTGGTATGTTTATTTTTGGTTGCTAATTTTCTCAGAGGCATGTCAGGACCGGGAACAATTTCAGAGGAAGACATTAGGACTAAAGATGAAATCTTCCATGAATTCTTGAATTATAAATGAATCCTACACACAACATAAGGGACCACATAATTGATTTGATTGAACTCTACAACCGATTATTACCTCTAATTTATAACAATACGATTTCACGTGATAAGTATTTCGAAGTTTCCTGTCCTGAGACCTGGGCGAACACTTTACCTCCTTACCTACAAAAAGATTTTTGGGTTTAGTGGGAGACTTATAAAGTGAAGCCTAATGGTCGATAAATTATGCAAGATTTGGTCAATGTTTTTAAAGCAGAAGATAGGCCACAGACACTAAGATCAGCCTGCTTAAAGATGGAAAAAATTCGACGTTTTGATTCTTTGAGACTTAGTGGTCGAGAGAAGCGTCAGATAAAGAATCCTCATATAGATCCTCTGGGCAAGCTATCTATAGTGCGGGGACTAAGAAATTTGATTATGAGCATCGATGAAAATCTAGTAATGATAAATTAAGGAGATTAATCCATATATTTCCTTAATTCATTTCCATTATATTTCTAATTGGAAACTCATGGAGTTCATTAGAATTTTATGTTCATGACTTGTCAGACTTGGTGTTTTTTTGCTATTGTGGATGGTTCTTTAAAGTTCAATTTATGAGTGGTTGTTCATAATATTTGATTAAATTACTTGAACAACATGTTTTATGTTTTGAAATAAGAATCTAGTATTGTGACACTTGATGAGATTGATGATTAGTAGTCTCCGAGTTATTTTTCGAGATCAAGTCTTGTGGTATTTATTGAGATGTCTCTATTTGGCTTAACGTAAAACTTAATAAAACATTATTAACATACTGAATCACTTTAATCTCTATCAAAGAAATGAGCTTCAATATCTATTGTCGCTGAGTTAAACAAAGGTAAAAATGGTGACAATTATGACACAAGGCATTATAAAATTTGGTACGTATTGTATGAACAAGATGCATTAGATGTTATAAACCAAGTGATAGTTGATCCAAGCGCGGGTTTTGAAAACCAAGGGAGACGTGACCAAGAAATGTACCAGGCATGGAAAATGAAAATTTCATTGCACGAGGTATTCTTGTAAGCTCAGTAATCGATGCAATGATCCATGAATGTGAGCAACAACCCACCGCACATGATATCTGGGTGTATCTGCGTGAGAAGTATGGTGGTACATCGGTTACAAGGCTTAGGCAGTTGACTATTAAGTTTGACACTTTCAAAAGGAAACCTGATCATAACGTTAGACAAAATCTCAGGGAAATGTCTAATATGATTGTCGAACTTAAGACTGCCGATCATATGCCCTCTGAGAAACAGCAAATCCATGCCCTAATCCACTCTTTACCTGAATGTTAGTAACATCTCAAAGTCAACTTGACTCATAATGAAAGTATTAAAACTTTCAACGATGCTGCTTGTCATGTTGAGTTAGAAGATGAGAGGCTCAGAGCCTCAAAGTATTAAAACTTTCAACGATGCTGATTGTTTACATCTTTGTTTAAAGTAAATAAGTGTAATTTGTATAGTTACAAAATGATGAGTCATAGGGAGGATATACTCTTAAATGTAATTTCATATACTCTTAAATGTAATTTCTATAGTTACCGAATGATGAGTCAGAGAGGATAAACTCTTTTTAAGGCGATTATTGCATTTTTAAATGACACATCCTATTATAAATGAATAATATAGGTAAGAAACAAAATATATTATATTTAAAGGAAAATATCAATTCTAATGAGAAGATAATTACCTACCAAATCCTAATGAGAAAGATATTTACCTACCACATGCTAGAAAAAGAGAATGACATAGAAGAGAAGTTATGATGTAAGACTGAGAATATATTAAAGGACACATTTCAAGTATCGAGCGACTTTGATACGGAGCTGGAATTGCTAATTATGAGTACTCAATGTGTCCAGGCATGCCCCATGGATGGTCCTTATATATCGTATTAACAACCGAAATATGGTAGGAAAAAGAATTTCACACTCTTCCTTAATTTCTGATTGTATTAGTTTGATAAGCCCCTTTCAAAGATGAAGTCGCAGGAGATTCGGTAGATTGAACATCGTGAATATTTTTGGCATGGGGATACCTATTCCGCCCATGCTCTTACGACCTTCGGTAGCGAAAGTCCAGCTAGCAAGGTTCAATTATCAATAAAATAATGATATATTTTGTTCTTTTTAGAATATTACTAATTTACTATATTAAATGAAATTAAATAATTATCAAATATTTTAACAAATAGAAAATATTATTATGGTAAATTATGGAATGTTAGCTTTTTTTTTCCTAAAAAAATAATAAATTATGGAATGATAGTCTTTTTTTTCTAACAAAATGATAAATTACAGAATCTTTTTTTTATAAGACAGATAAATAAAATGAGGAATAAAAATTGAATTTGTCGTGAAGACAAATAAAATTATAAGGAGGTAGGAAGTTGTGGGTGAGTGTATTTTGGATGAGTTAGATTTTCAGAACATTGTACTTTGAATCATTATCTAAGTAAATTTGTGAAATAGGATTTGATCATTTTCTATTATTTTTATAGATTTAGAAATATAATTAAGGATATATATATATATATATATATATATATATATATATATATATATATATATATATATATATATATATATATATATATATATATATATATATATATCACTTATCTTTAACATATTGAAAATAAGTTCCAAATAAATATAAATATTGAATAATATTTTTGAAAAGAAGATAATTTGAAACGTTATAATTACAGATAAATTTGTTGATTTAAAAAAAAAGTGAAAAAAGAAACAAATTACTATATCTATAGTAAAATTCATCAAAGTAATATGTTTAAATGAAAAAGATAATTTAAAAAAAAATAAGAAATAGATTTCAATCAATTATTTTGGTTTTAGGTATCATCAGCTTGTTTTAATGATATGTCTTGGGGTAGCCATTGATGGTTTACCATCTTGTAATATTATTATTATACATAGCTAAATGATAGTATAGTTTAAATTAAATAATATATATATATATATATATATATATATATATATATATATATTATTAAAGACACACAATTATGTAATATGGAATATTTCTTCCATCTCATAAAAGATTGCACTCCTAATTGCGGTACGAAGATTAAGAAATTGATAACTTCTAGTGATATAATAATACTTCCTCTATTCCTTTCATAAGTGTTTGTTTGCTTTTTGCACGTAGATTAAGGAGTGAAATATTTTAAATTGTAATGATGTGAGATAATAATATTTTAATGTGGAGTGAAAAGTTGTATTTGTTTGGAGTGTGGATCCCATGTGTAGTGGGTTGAGTATAAAAGTATTATTGTATGTTGTCACATAAACCAAAAAATGAAATGGATACTTTGTATTGAGATAGACCAAAATGACAAAATGAACACTTATCAAAGGGACGGATGGAGTATTTTTTTGTAATAAATAAATGATAAAATAAGTTAAGTAGAGATAATTTTTTTATAAATAAAATGTATGAGGAAGAGTTGTTGTTTTTTATTTTTTTTTTTGGAAATGTACAAACTTTTATGGGACAACCTAAAATTGAAAGTGTATCATTTGAAATGAGACGGAGGGAATATATATATATATATATATATATATATATATATATATATATATATATATATATATATATATATATATATATATATATATATATATCACTTTTGATTCTAATAAGTTCCAAAATAATAGTATAA
The DNA here is from genome assembly GCA_023678885.1 of Pogostemon cablin. Taxonomy (NCBI): domain Eukaryota; kingdom Viridiplantae; phylum Streptophyta; class Magnoliopsida; order Lamiales; family Lamiaceae; genus Pogostemon; species Pogostemon cablin. The sequence goes on from CM043012.1 coordinate 18,891,992, forward strand.
TATTCAAAAAGAAAAAAATAATTTTTTTTTAATTGGTAATTCAATTTATTTTAAGAAAACATATAATTTTTTCTATAATTTATATGGAATAAAGTAAAAATACATATTAAAAGAGAAAATTAAAAAATACTCCCTTCGTCCATTTCTAAGGTGTTCATTTTACTATTTTTGACATCCGGTTCAAAAGTTTTTATTTTTTCTATTTAGTAAAAAAGTACACAATATGGTTCACAACTTCCCTCTATATAACTATCCACTTTATATATAATAATAATACTCCTTAATTCATTAGAACCAAATGGACGGAGGGAGTATCATATATATCACTTATTTGATTTAAATAAGTTTCAAAATAATAGTATAATATTAAAAAAGAAAATAAAATAGGAACTGGTTTTTTTATTATAAATAAATAAACAAAATGTGTTGATTTTAAAAGAGAAATTCAAAATATAAAAATAGTAAAAAGTAATATACATGATGAAAATTATTAAAATTATACTGAAAAAAGAATAAATATAGAAATATATTAAATTGATATGGTAATAATTTTTTTTATTTACCAAACCAAATTCACATAAATAAAAATCACTTTGTTTGTTCAATAAATATAAAAATATTTTTATGCAACAACTATTAACTTCTAACATTTAAAGTGAAATAACATATATTAATAACTGAACCATAACTTTTCACTTTGCTTTTTATTAGAAATTTGAAAGTTAAAAATAAATAAATATTCATTCATATTAATGGCACATATCTATTCATTTATCTTTCTAATAAGTTATTTTTTCTTCTCATCTTATATAAATTATCATAAAAACAAAACTCTACTACCTCTTTAAAAATATTGTTAGACACTAAAAAATTTGAAGCCACTATTTAATTTAATCTTTCCTGGGACGGAGAGAGTTTAATTTTTTCTAAATAAAAATAATATTATATTTCAATAAAAATTTTATATTATTCCGTGAATCGCTCGGATGTTTCACTTATAATAATGATAATAATAATAATAATAATAATAATAATAATAATAATAATTGTACGCCATGAATGAAAATACCGATCACATTGTATTTGTTTAAAAAAACAAAAGTATTCTGCATTTAAATATATTGAGACAGTTACATTTTACATTAATTTTTCTATCATGAATGTTTATTCTCATTTTATGTATGATTTGTGTGATTAAATTCTCTATTCATAGTGTTAGGATGGTCATTCCAATATTATGCTTAGTGGTTTAATTGAATCATTGATTGCATGAGATGACTATGTTAAGTATGTGGGGAGTTTGCTCATAACCTTCATGTGCTTAGAACCTCATGGTAGGATATTATTGATAATTATTTGTGAAAGTGTTTGATATGATGTGGGGAATCAAGCCAATTTTTACTTGACCTTAGAAAGTGAACACTAGGAAAACGTCTCTACCTACTAGATAAAATTCTTCGTGATAATATTTCTATACTGGTATATTAATATCCATAAGTACTTATAGGAAGAGTGAGGATTCGAGACACTCTTTGAGTGTCCTTAGTATTATAACATGAAAATCTTCAATGCATGTGTGTGTGTGAGTCTACATAAGCCTTATCCATGATGTTGATTGTCTTACATCTTCTTAAATTGTTCATCTTCATCCATTTTCCATCACATTTGTATATGTTCTATCTTTAATTTCTTTCTAGCTTAGTTTGTAGTATAATCACCCCCTCCTTTTGATTCGTTCTACTAGAGTAAAGCATTTCTCAAACACGGCTACTCCTTTCGCCCTTGGGTTCGATATCTTATAAATTTTGCACTTAGTCGCTTACGTGCTACACACGATAGAGTACACTTGTTCTAAATCAATTTTTTCAAAATTGAAACCAAGTTCAATGAGCATTTCGAATGAGTAAAATAGTTGATTTGAATTGTATGTTTTTTTATGGATGGTTATCTTGCATCTGAAGTATGATATTTAAGTTGTTATATTATCTTGGATGTTTTCTGCTGTGAAATTTTCTCTCAATTTACTCTATTGGTTTTTATGTGGTTGTCTCGGGACGAGCAATAGGTAAGTTTAGGGATTTGTTGAGAGTGGAATTTCACGCATTTTATGTATGCACATTATACCATTTTGCTTAGGAAAGTTATCGTTTTTGCATGGAATTGTGTACGTTTAAGTATTTACACGATTCTGAGGTCATTAAGGTGCTTTTGTGAGTTTTGAAGGCAGGAAACATGGTAAAATAGAGCAGGATTAGAAGAGGATCGAAATAGAACTTGAACGGATCAGCTCAGGACCAGCTCTGCGAGCCGCGAGCTGGGTGCCGAGCGGTGGCCATTTGCGCCAAGTGGGGCCCTGATGACGTGGCCAGTTGAGGGAGAGGCCACTCGGCTGGGTTCAGATCCAGCTCAAGCCGAGCTGGGTGCCGAGAGGCCAGTTGCAGCCTGTTCGATGTAGCACTATATTTAGGGGTGAGCATAAAATTGACGGAATCGAAATAACCGACCGAATCGAACCGAACAGAACCGACCCGACCAATTCGGTTTAGTTTTTTAAAAATCAGTACGGTTTCGGTTTTTAATTTATAAAAAATCGGTGTTTTGGTTCAATTTCAATTTTAATTTTTAAAAAACCAAAAAAAACAAAACCGAAACCGAATCGATTTTGAATATATAAATACGATTTTGAATATATAAATACAAAAGCCTATTTCCATAAACCTAATTTCATTCTAACATTTCACATTTCACGTGTTTGAGGGTTAACTCACTGTGCCCAGGTCACCACCAGACCCAACCGAGAGCTCGAGATCGTCCATCTCCGGAGTCCAACCGTTCCCAGCCTCGCCGCCAGCCACACGACCGGCCCGCTGTCCAACCCACCACGGCAGCACCCCACCCAGTCGCGACTGTTCGTCTGTTCTAGCCTCGCGCCTTCCGTCGGTGTAGGCTCGCCGACCATCTGTCTTCTCAGTCGTCCGGCGTCCCAACCTCGCCGCCAGCCTCGAGCACTAACGATGCACCCCAACAGCGCCGCTCCCTCCCAACATAGCCAGCGGAGGTTCAAATTTCTTCCAGGTTTGAGAAGAGTGAGATTCGGTTAGCTTAGAAGTAAATCCATTACTTTTTTGTGAACGATTATTTCAATATTTTAAGGAGAATTGGAGTAATGCAGGCGGCTGCCACCAATACCATGCCCTAACTTCAACACAGAATTGCATCTGGAAAGTCTATCGGGTCTAGGGGTGGGTAATATCGGTATACCGAAAATACCGATACCGTACCGATACCGTACCGAAAATTTCGGTATGGAAAAATTCATACCGATAACGATATCGAAATTTCGGTATACCGAAAAATCGGTATACCGAAATTTCGGTAAATTAAATCGGATACCGATACCGTACCGAAATTTACATCATACCGATTTTTCGATAAATACCAATTAATACCGAAATGTTGACATACCGTTTCATACCGAAAATTCAACATATCGAAAAATACCGATTTATCGAAACCATACCGAAAAATAATATTTAATTTTAATCAAAATAATAAAATTAATATAAAAATATTTCAAAATAATTAAATTTTCTAATCTCAATCATTCTACTTTGATATGTTCCTTTTAATTTATTCATAATTATATATTAAATAATAAATTTTTTATTATTATATTTTTATACTCCTATATTTTAATTTAGAAGTGTATTATATTTTTATTTATTTTTATTAGAGCTTATTTAAATTTTAAAAAATATATATGAATAAATGTGATACATAATAAAATAAAAATAATTTAAATATATTAATAATATAATATATACTTAAATATAGTATTATGTATAATTAAATTTTTAAAAAATAAATATAAAATTTTCGGTATATCGGTATCGGTATACCGATATCGAAATACTGAAAATAATTTCGGTATACCGAAAATTTTAATATCCAATACCGATACCGTACCGAAATTATCGGTACGGCAACCATACCGTACCGAAAATTTCGGTATGTTGAAACTTCGACATTTTTCGGTATTTTTCGATACGGCGAACGCGGTATATCGAGTTTTCGATATTTTTCCCCACCCCTAATCGGGTCTCACTGTTTCTTCCTTTCTTTCTTTTATTTATTTATTTATTTATTATTCAATTAACTTTATGAATTTATTTGTTAGTTGTTAACTTGTTACCCCACTGACCACTCACACACTGTATCTTAGTTGTAATCCACTAATTTGATTAATTGCACTAATTTTGATTACTTTTTTAGTTTTAAGTGAGTTATACATTTATTCTTATTTTTTTTATTTACTTCGGTTAATTCGGTTTTAAAATAGTAACGAACCGATTATTTCAGTTCGATTTTGTTTGAATTTTCTTAATATTCGGTTTCGGTTTGGTCTTGTATTTTTTTAGAATTTAGATGTTCGGTTTTTTAAAATCGGTTCGGTTTGATTCGGTTTTCAATTGATGCACACTCCTAACTATATTTATGCCTCTAGATCGTATTTTTGGAGCAGAATCGTCGCGAAAAAGCCCTGCATCAGTTCTAGAAACAAGTAGGGAGATCAAGACACAATTTGGAGAGAACTCATCGATAATACATCATCAATTCACACCTCCAACCCCTCCATATCAGATTAAAAACCTGATTTCACCATCCATCCACTTTCAAGAGGGTTCCAAGTGATAATTGAGAGAGAATTGGATGATTGGAGAGACGGAGAAGGAACGTGAGACTACGCTTACGCTAGGGTTTCATTATTCTTATCTTTCTCTTACTTTTATCTTGATTTTGGTATGAATTGCTTAGCCATGAGTGTTGCTTGTAACCTCATAGGCTAATTGGGTTTGATGGATTAATTTAATAATTTTGGGAATTTAGACCAAAAATTAGGATTTTATGCAGTTGAGCTTTTGATTTTACTTATTTTATTAAGACTTGTTCATCTGCTTCGTAACGTTTTCATAATATATTCATGACATCCGCCTATAATGTTGGATTATTGTGTTAGCTCGTGTGCGTTCATGATTGGTATTCTCTATCTGTTAGGAATTGAAGTAATTCTGCTATAAACACTTAAATTCCATGAACTGGTAAATCAAATACTTGATTAATTTAGTGGAACAACACAATTAGACAATCAAGTAGGAAGCGAATAGAACCTTGTAGTAATTCCAGAAAATATCTTGTTAGTCAAGCTTACCATCCTGAGGTATTGTTGCTTGCTTTGATTAGTATATAGGAATAAGGTTTGGTAATATTTGCGCACCTTATGATTTAAATTAGAATATATTGTTAGCTTAAAATCGAATCATATTATGTGGGATAACACGGTTAGGTGGTGTATTTTCAGTAAAACTACATGAATGAACAATTGAAGGTCTAGCAACCCGAATTAATTAGTCTCTACCTGATACCTTAGAACTGTTCGTCATCTCTTGGTTAAAAACTTGCTTTTATTTTTATTGCTTTTAATAAATCAGTTATTTAATATTTCAGTATTTTAGATAATTAATACTCAACACTTAAATTTGATTACTTAATTCTGATTAATTAGTAATTCATAGTAAAATAGACAATTAGATGTCTCAGTGGGATCGAAAATTTAATTTTGGTTCTTGCTGCTATAATTGACATCCTTATATTTGAAGATCAAATTATAGTGCGCAGAAAAAGTCTATCAGTGACATTTGAATAGAACATCCAATAAATAAAATGGTGATCTTTTAAGTGGAACGAATGGAGTATATATTATATTATAAATTCAATCGAAATTTCCAAGAAATCTTAGTCTTGTTTGCTTGTAGATCAAACTAGTGCCAAGAAATCGCTAGATTTTTCATGGGTATTTGGACCTTATATATATAATTAAGTTTTTTAATCAATATATAAAAACCGTGATAATTACAACTACAATTATACTCATGATCTAAAGTTCGATCGATGAATTAAGATCAAAATATTCTTACAATTTATATAATATTGTACTCAAATATTCATAAAATTAGATGGTTAATTTGAGTATTGAACTCTTTTTCTTCTCTTTTCTTTTTTTTCACTTTACTAGTTCATGCTAATATAAATTCCATTATTTAAACTTTGAAATTACTCCAAAACTTTGCACGAGTAGAAAGTATTCACCATAAAAGTGGTCAAGATCACTAGAAACATTATAAGTACCCATAAGTGCACCTAACACACTTCGTAACCATAATTATGGTGAGATACACTAATTTAAAAAAAATTACTCTCATATACAAAATATTAAAGTAGAATACCAAATATAACTCTAAACTCAAACACTTTTAAACTCTAAACTCTCACCCACCACCGATCGCCGAAACGCCACCGGATATACACTTTTTTTGCTGCACACGAATTTTCATGTTGCACATCAATAATTATTTGCAGCACATTGTAAGGGTAATATTGAAATATCACTATATATTTTTGTAGTTAATAGTAATATTTTTGTATGTTTGTATCTCGTTGTAATAAAGGAGTTTTAAATATACCTAGTAGTAAATGTCCAAAAAGAAAGTCATAAAAAATACTTCCTCCGTCTCAGGCTAAGGGATTATTTTATCATTTTCGTTGTCCCACTTAAAGAGTGTCATTTCTATTTTAGGATTGTGAGGGCCCCACCACTAATATTTCATAACAATACTTTATATTTCCAAAAGATAAAAATACCCCTTTACACTTAATGGATTAATTAAGTGGAAGGATAAAAAGATAATTCAAAAATTCCACATATCCACAGCATATTAAATAATAGTATTTCTTAATGCCATATACAAATATATACAATTATGAGAAAAAATTTATACAATTTAATTGTTAGTTTTTTTAATGAAAAATTGAGTGTACAAAAATATACAATTATTAAAAAACATGTATATACTATTGAATAAAAAGTTATACACACATAAATACTAGTTTTTTAATGAAAAACTTAATGTGGAAAAAATATGCAATTATTACGAAACACGAAAATAAGAATAACATGTACAAAATAAAATAAAAAGTTATACATATATGAGTGCACATTGCACCCGGGTGCACCCAATATACTCCCTTCATCCTACCAAAATAGTATCATTTTGCTATATTGGTATTCCCGTTCAAATTGCACAATTCCCCTCTTTTAGTAAAAAAAAAATACATCAATTATCCACCACTATCCATCACATCTCTCTAATACACCTACCTAACTTACATAAAATAATAATACTTTTTAATTTAAGTAAATAAGAAATGGTGCTCCATTCCCAAGGCCCAATCTTACTTTTTAGTTTTTATCACATAACCCTAGAATGTTTTAAATAAAAAAAAAATTAAGGGTTAATGGGCGGTGCATACAGTGTCAAAGAGGGAGAGATTTTATGTAAAGATAGGAGATTCATTGAAGAGGCGTGAGAAACGGCGCGGATCTCCAAGTCAGTTGAAGAGTAAAGATGGGGAAGAGGAAAGTGATGAAAATTGGAGGTGTGATTGTAACTTTAGATTGTATTTTTAATGGAAGATTTATGATCGCAGCTCCGTTCCTAAACTATTCTATCCAAAGGAAGGGAAGGGAAGGGAAGGGAAGGGAAGGGAAGGGGAGGGGAGCGGAGTAGAGACACATGAGATGAGACCTCCAAGACAGAGGCAGAGGCAGAGGCATGGAATTAGGATGGGCGAGAGGGATGCCGGAGGCGGACGTTTCGACAATGCCAATACATAGGCCAAACACAATGTCAGATTGTGGATTCATGGCCCTCCGTTTGAGTTTTCTTTAATTTCTCTAAATTTTCTGTTCTTGATTTATTTTTAAGGAAAGGAAGGAATATATGCAACCCAAATGGCTATCTCAAACCATTCATGTGTGGAGGTCATAGACTTTTCTCTTATTTGGATCATTCGTCAATTTTGAAATCTTTAGAAAGATAGATAAAAAAAAGTATTCAGATCTGTATTGAAGTGTGAATTTTAACTTTTAGTTTATTGTATCATGCGTTTTAACTCATCATTAGTGAACTCTTAATTAAAAAAAAAAAAAACATAGACATCAACAAATGAGTTCGTAGGAGGATATAACAGAGTTAGAGGATCATGGAGCATCTAAAGACAAACCAGTGCCCTATGTCTGTGGAACAACCGAAATGTCTGAGGTAAGTCACTCTCTAACCTCTTCTCTCTGTTATCAGGAGTTATCAAAGTGTTGATCATATGTGTACTTCATCTTGCAGAAAGAGATTGAAATGCAAGATATATTCGAAAATACTGTTGTACAAGGGTTAAAAACCTTAATACTTTCCAACCAATCTGGAATCTGATGATTGAACACTTTAGTACATTCCGGAAATACATAGCACTTGGAGGGAACCATAAATTGAGCCCAACAGAGACAATACAGCAAAACCATAACAGATAAGAATTCATACTGAAATAGATCCAGGTTTTGTGGACCATTTTTTACAAGATCATAACTACAATATACACAATGCATAACCCATAGGTGATATTTTGAATCTAAATTGCCAACTGAGAAAAGTACTTACCACAAAATTGGTAAACTGATCAGGCTCTAGGCACGCAGCAGTTTCAGCTAGAGCATCCGATGCACCAGCAGGATGGTATATTGAATCATGGGGATCAACCACTCCAAGCGCCATAGGTTCACTCCACTTGTTAATCATAGGGTCAACTCCAACTTGACTCGTGTTCCTCCAGTTGTGAGTAGAATGTGCTGTAGGGAGCCAACTGTTGAATGTCATAGACTCATATTAACCAGTGGAAAAGGAAGCCTAACTGCCAAGGCTCAGTCAAGGAAATAAAAGGGTAAAAACTAAAAACCACTTCACCTTCAATAATTCCTTATGTAGGTTAAGAAAACATAGGTACTTTTTTTGCAATAAGCATTAAATATAAGGCGAATCTCACCTGCAATTTATGATTATCACCAACTATTAGGGGCCGCTGGTTAACACCCAAGAAGAATACGCACTCCCGGCAGTTTGCAATGCAGACACGTTTGGCTGCAGTGATCAGATGAACACGTTCACAATGCTCAACTCTAACAGCCTGTATGAGAAAAATATTTAGGCATACACCACTTCTAGTTTTGTCCAAGATGTAAACTACTGATTCATGGCAATTTACAACCTGAGAAAAAAAAACAAATAAATAAAAGGGCAAGAGAAAGCTCTAGTTGGACTATCACAAAGAACTCAGACAATCCTCTTCCACAATTTTCTCATTGAATTGGGCAGGAAAGACATCTTAACTCTAAAGCAAACCAAGAATATATGATCAATTTCCAAGCTCATGTAACATATCATGGTAAGGAACAGAAGAACTCTCAATAACAGGCCCTCTATTACAGATACCAATAAAGCTCCTTTTCAAACCACGGAAATGCATGTTCTTGGCTATTTTCTAAACTCTGCAGTATAAACCATTTTTTAACACTGAATTAGAAACACCTTATAAGCACTCCAGTAAAGAATTTAATTATTTAATTGACTACCATGCTCATGCTAACTAGACAGAAAATTTCCTGGTGACCTTACAGAAATGAATGAAGGTAGAAGAAGATATTTGGAAAGAAAATGCAGAGCAATGTTCACCTTTACAGATGTGCCCTTAAGATCAGATGCTTGCTTAACGCATGAGGATTTGGAGATTCCCTCAATCAAACTTGGACCTCGGGTACTGCTTGAGGGATTTGCAGGACTTGTGCCAACATCAGTCATAGTAACATCCTGATCAAAAGAATTACAAAGGCCCATTTTCTTTTGGAGATACTCTATCGGAAATATATTCCATGGTAGACGCTATGTTTTGAAGCAGCCATTCGAGAACTTGTGATACAAAAACAGGAGCAGCAGGCATGATAGGATCTGAATTTGCAAGAAATGGAGTATTCTGGCTCAAGGGAATTCTCTGAGACCCCTTTTCCCCAAAATACACTAGAAATCCAAGATGTTCGAATTTGTCCACGGACAAAACCTTGAAGAAATTATTCAACTACTCAATGCAAAACTCAGTATAATGATAGCAAAAAGTTCATCAATAAGTAATATTAAGGATTCATGCACCACCAGTGAATCTAACAAAAGTGCAATTATAGATTCATGCACGGCCAATGAATCTAACAAATGAAACCACTTCTACAGCAATGCAGAATTAGCAACAAATTTCACATACCATAGATTGATCACTTTCCCCTTCTACAGTATCTGCCAATAGGGAAAGAATGTTGTTCACGTGTTTTTGTAGATATGACAGCTGATGAGCCACTTCATCAGCTTGAGATAGCATAAATCTCTGTTGCTACGCACCAACTGCAATGTGCAGAACCATGTTTATGGCAATCATAACACAGTAAATGTACATGCATACACTAAAGCGGGTGTTTTTTTATGATAACATCCAGAATGGAAAAGTAACTCATAACTATTACATTCAAAGTAATTATTTGTAAATCAAATTAAGTAGAAAATCTTTAGGTAATGAGGCGACTAAGTTTACAATAATATGATTTCCTCACATATGACCCTTATGTCCAATGTATAATCGAAAATCGATGTGCGTCAATATATAAATTCTCATCCCACTCCACATTACTTCGGAAGTTCACTTTGTACGAAGTAAATCTGAAACTAGAAACTCATCACCTGTAACGGTGAGAGCACAGATAAAAACCCATCGAAAGCTGAAGTAGACGGCCAAACATCAGCAACAGCAGCAGCATCCTTATGCCCTTTCGGCAGCAACCTCTTGTAATTCTATATATACAAATAAACCAGCAAATCATACACATTCACCCCGATTTCATCAATCTCTTCCGGAGCCCTGGCCTTCACCAACGGATCAGAATCATCATGCAGAACGGTGGATAGGGTTTCGATCAAAAGACGCGAATGTTCAATGGGAATTTGAAGGACTCCAGCTAGGGTTTCGGTGCTGACTCGACTACTGGAATTTGTTGAAAGGAGAGTGGATTTCAGATGGGAGAGTCTGAACACCATCAGTGAAGATGAGTTTGGGGATGGGTAGAAGCCCGTGCTCGAAGGGCTCCCGCCAGGGGTAGAGATGGTAAGCTGGAGAAGGGTAGATGGTGGTGGTGGCTCCATATGTTGCTCGGATGCGGAGGATTCTATCATTGCGGCGGCGCGTGGATCTGGCGGGTCAGAAATGGAAGTTTTGCGAGAGAGTGTTTAGTACAGATCTTCGGATTGAAATTTTAACACCACCGGTCCACCGCAACAGTTGTTCGGGTTCGGATCGACCCGAATTGACCGAATTCTTGTCCCCGCGCAAATGATTTATAAACTATACATCGCTTACAGAGCCGTTTTTTCATATTCTATTCCGTTGAATATTATTTTTTTTTTTAACAAAACAAAGAATATTATCGATTAATATCATGAAAAAGAATGGTGGAGAAGGCCCTCCAAAAAGTTTGATGGCTCGAACCATAAACGTTGGTTTCAAAAATCACGAGAAACCCTCACAATTTTGTGTGCTATATTATTTGCAAATTGCAACTAGGTTAACACGATAAGAAAATGATGAGATTAAGTAAGAACTTAGTCATAAGTCGCCTCGTAATTCCCAGACATCCAGACATCGACTCTTCCAAAATTGGGGCTTTCATCCACAATTTTTGCATTTATTTCTATTATCACTCGATCCAATTTATGATCCTTTTAATCATGACTATGTAAGATTATTATGGCCTATATATTAATAATAAATATATATAAGATATTTATTATAATCAAATATATTAAGATATGGTTTAAATAAATAATATATATGAGATAAATAAAGTCATATATATATATATATATATATATATATATATATATATGGATAACAATCACATTGATATAATGTGATATGATAAAGATTTAATATTCCGATCTGGTTTCTCTCCACCTATAAAAGAAACACAGTTTTATTAATTCTCTATCATATTTCTTGTATTGTGCCATAAGAAAAGGGTGAAGAGAGAAACTAGTTCCCGGCGTAATTGGCAGGAACGGTCTATGGCAGGAACATATCATTGGAGGACCGTCATTAGTGGCGTCTCAATGTAAGTCTTCTAATCGTGTTTATGTGGTGTGAAAATCATGAAGATCTAAGATTCATGTCAATTAATAAATTAATTGTTTATGAAATTATGCTTACATGTGGTATTAGAGCATGATCTTGGATTTCATGATTTTTCGTATAAATTTTTAGTATGCTTATGAATCTTATAATTGAAAATTCATACAATAATATTTATTATGTATTTTAATTTGAAATTTATTAACACACGACATGTTATTTCAAAATTCCATAATGGATACTTATGCTAATCAAGATTTTGTTTATGAAATTATTGTTGATTATGTTTATGAAATTAGTTGATTTGATTCTTATGTATCATAATAATTATTCTTGAATCAATCACTATCCATCAGAAATCAGAAGACATCAACAATAATTACGTTACTTTTATCATATTTTTGAATAATAAGAATTTTTTGAAAAATAAGAATACTGTCATATGAATTAATTTAGATCTAATGATTACGCATTTTAAAGGATTCTGGCATTAATTACAGTAAGGAATACTGCCATATGAGTTAATTTAGATATAATGATTAGTATTTTAAAGAATTCTGGTATTAATTAACCATATTCATTATTTAATAAATTTTAATTTTAATTATGATGATGTGCTATGAATTTATTTAAGTAATACGTATTAATATAAAGATCATGAAATTAAATATTAATTGAATATGATGACTTTGATGGGATTATAATTTAAAATATTCCGTCGTTAATAAAGATTATAATTAGTGATTAATTATTATTTAAATAAGGCAATGTTCAATTCCCAGACATACTAATATAATAATATTATGTATAGGAACATCCGATGTTGATTGTGATAAAAATTTAATGATGATTATTATAATTGTAATCTTAATGTCCATAAAATTAATATAATTATGTGCATTATATGGAATAATTATAATTATGCACATCTAATAACAAAGATATTATGTGATGATAATTCATGTTTTGAAATATTATTCATAAATAATTAACAGAATATTTATGAAATCTTATGAAGTAACTACATCATTGATTATTATTCATCTGAATATAATCTATTATGAGAATCTTTGATAAGATTATAATGAATGATTTTTACGATTTAAATTTAATTTAATGTTAGTCTGTTAATCACCAAAGTGGTCTGACATGAAAGAATAATAAATTGAATCGTATAATTAAATTTTAAATTTTCATATTTATATGATGCTTGAATAAAGAAGATTATTATATGAGTTATTAAAATTTTCACAATTATAAGACTTTAAATTCACCCAAAGGTGCTAATCTTTATAATTCATGAATATGAAAATAGATTGATAATTAATATATTATGACAAACAGTTTTGTATGTTCAAAGATGACAAAATAGTTTTAATAAAAATATTTAATTATCTTATATTTGAAAGCATCATTATGATTATGATTGTATATTGTTGTATCACCCAAAGGAGAACTTCGATATACATTTATTGACTTCGATCCTGAATCTGTTATTAAATTACTCAAGGTATTTATGAAATAAATTATATAATTCTTATTCTTAAAATACCTATATTCATTAGATCATTAGTCTCTACTCGCATGCTACGTCTATTCCATTACAAAATGGATTAAAGTAATTTAAATAGTAAGAATAAATCTAATTTCACCTAAATGTTTTGGATTTTATTCACTTCAAGATAAATTGTTTCTTTGCTTGTACTAGCAATAAAAACTAAGTTATCTGACTATAATGTTTGGTTAGATTAAACAGACAGAGCCTATTGCTTATGCGAGTAAATGTGACTAAGAAATTAAGTATATCATACTTAAATTACTAATAAATCTCTTGATGAGATACTAATGACCACTTTAACCACCATAAAGTTTGATGGTTCTCATGGCATACATGAGCTTATCATTAATGATAACTAATATTGCAGCAAGACTTAAACCTTCCATAGGATGTGATTTGATAAATATTTAATATCCCCCTCTCTCCACCTATAAAAGAAACACAGTTTTATTAATTCTCTATCATATTAAGTTCCCGTATTGTGCCATAAGAAAAGGGGTGAAGAGAGAGAAATCAGTTCCCGGCGTAATTGGCAGGAACGTATCATTAGAGGACCGCCATTAGTGGCGTCTCAAGGTAAGTCTTCTAATCGTGTTTAAGTGGTGTGAAAATTATGAAGATCTAAGATCCATATCAATCAATAAATTAATTGTTTATGAAAAATACACATCCATACCATCTCCTTCATCCACTCAAAAAAATTCAGGTATTATATATATATATATATATATATATATATATATATATATATATATATATATATATATATATATATAAAAAAGAGAGAAAAATCTGTCAAAAATAGTAAGAGCAGTTTCCTGCCTAAATTTCTTTTCTTAAATAAAATCTTAATTAATAGGCCTGAAGAAGGATATTCAGGGATTATAAGCGTGAATTACTATAAATTAATAATAAATGAGCTTTGATTACAGTTCACGCAGACGTTCCGAGGCTTGATGAGAAAAATTTGTGTGTGTGCAAGAATTAACACACAGAACTATCATTAATTTTGATTTTCTGTCTTATTAGTTCACCTTTTCAATTTTGAATTAAAAGAGACTTTTACGGGGAAACGAAAAAGTCTTTATAATCTTGCAGGTGTAATTTGAATTAAAATTTTTTTTTGGGAATACACATCATCTAAATGACGTTTCAAATTTCCATCACTGCCTGCCATATTCAAAATCTCCAAAGCAGGTCAGTTTTTATCAATTTTCAAAATCGAAAATACAAAATGTAAAACGAGAGGCGTGAGCGTAAGGGTTGAATTAGCAGGCCGCTGCAGCATCCTCCGCCGTCGTGTCTGCTAACCTCTCCAGCGGCGCCACCCCGACCGCATCTTCACCCCCACCGCGTTCTCCCTCTTCACATGCCCTGCTCCGCCCCTCTCCTCCTCCAAGAACACTGCGTACCCATCCTCTACCTTCAACCTCTAGCGCAGGTTAGCATTCGGCATGAGAATCAAGACCCTCGCCGCCCCGCCGCCTCACAGTGATGGGAACTTCCGTCGACGCGGCTGTCAGAAAAGTCTTATCAACGGCATCAAAATCAGTAAGCCCGATTGTTTCAACTGTGTGTAAATGTGTGACAGAATTTCATTTTATTCTACTCTTATTTTTTAATGGATTATTGTTCCATTTCTACTGTATTAGTTTTTTCTTCCGATGTTAGTGCTTGCTAATGAACTTTGTGAAGTAGTACATCTGAATTTTCAAATTTTATTTTTATCCACTTGGTATCTGAAACTTTTCATCAGGTGTCCATGAGTGAGGAGGCTGATGAGTTGATCCATTGGGTTTCTGATCACCGATTCTTGATGGGTTCTGAGATAGAGGAAACGGGTCGGTCTCTAAAAAGGAAGGAGAAGTTGAGAGAGCCGCTGGAGGTGATGAGGAGGCGTGAGAGTATATGAAAAAGAGCCCGTGATCTTTCTGATGTTTGCGGAGCAGAAGTGGCTGTAATCATGCTCTCCCTGATGGGGAGATCTTTGAAGTTGCTACATCCGAGTAATCCCTTTCCCACTTTAATTTGATTTCTTGAGTGTTTTATTTTTTGTGTTTATTGTGGCCCTGGATTTTGACACGAACTCTATTGTTGTTTCATGTGTAATTGAAACTTGCAATTTTTTTTATTGATTTCTTTCTTTCTACTATTCCACCCCTTTTAACACGGTGAGATTACCCTTTTACTCTGTAGTTGTAAATTTTCCCAGTCTTCTCTGATTCTTATTGCTAACAATCTGCATGAATATTTTTATGCCAATAGATTGAATGATGGCATGCCATTGTAATTCTTGATATTTGATGTGTTAGTTAGCTCTTAAATGGATCAAAAACTGTATTGAGTTAATTATCACATATTGATCATAATTCTTGATTAATGTAGAGTTATAACTTGAAAGACTTTTACATCTATACAGTATGAGAAAACTACTTGCAAGATTCTTAAATTGCCAAAAGCTTCCTGCATTGAAGTTCAGAAATGGGTTTATTATGTTTAGAAATGGGTAGGTTTGGTTGTGTATTGAATATACAAATATGGTGAGCGTGAAGTTTAACGTTTTGCTGCTCAATTTCTGTTTATGGTGTTTAAATTGGTTGCAAGCAATTTTTAATACGACACGTTACTTTAAAAATTGGGCGGTTAGGGCTTCATGTGTTTTACCATTTCTTATTAGGATGTAGTAACATGTTGTTGCTATTTGGATTGGATCATTAAATAGTTTTCATCATGGTTTTGTCTCCTTATGATTTACTGTAATGAAGAATGTAAGGCATCATTGTCCTCATCCTCTCATTGAAACCAGATTGTTCGAGGCAAAAATGTACAGACTTTATAGTTTTTATTGCAGAAATATGGTAAAATGCTTGTGAGAAAGTAAATATTTTAAATAAAATAATTATTGATGCAGTCTACCTTAGTAATTAACAATCGTGAAAAGGTGTGAAAATTGGAAGGGCGGCCTGAATTGGGCGGCAAATCAAGAAAAAAAAAGAGAGGAGAGTACGCACTTGGGGAGAGTTACAAAAATAACAGAGGCAACAAATGTGGAGAGTAGAGAAGCAACAGGCAATATAGAAAGGGGTAGCAAGTGTGGAAGAAATTCGGCTGCGAGGAATGGAAGCAATTGATGAAAAGAAAAGCTCCTTTACCAGTACTGCCTCCGCCGCTGTCCTCTGGCTCCGCTTATAATCAGGATGAAATTTCATAGATGCCGCTCAGAGCTAGGTACTTTTCATTGCTGTCAACTTATTCATTGAACTAGCTTGTAGTGTATGCATATTAGCATGTTTTTTCATTCTCATTTTCTTATTGCTTATTTGATATATCTGTGCATAGTGAGATGCTTATAGTGTAAAGTGATTTGTTTAATTTCAAGTATGCAATAATAAAGAATAAAGCATTTGATCTCATAAAATTGGTTGCGACTGCTTACATCTTATAGTGGCTCCATAATAGCCTTTTCAAATTTTCAAAAGCATTGTATATGGGTGAGATGATAGGAGGTGCCATAGACTGCAGGCTTTCATCCTTATGTACTTACCTATTTCTGAGGTAGCAAGGAGGAAGCTAAAATCACCCTTGCAAAGGGCAAAAGAAGTGGCAACAATGTGCAAACTTGAGGTTAACAGAATATGGAGTGCCACTTTTTTTAGATGGATTAACATTTTTTCTTTTTACGTGTAATAGAAAAGCATTTTTTTATAAGGATATTTGCAAAAACTTGAGGTTTACAGAATGTGTTTGCAAAGGATATTTACTCAATTGATCCTCACTTCAGAGTTTAAATCTTTATTCTTTTTCCAGGTAAGAGTTCATATCTTTGCCCCAGTTTGCAACGGTTGTAATTTGAACAACCTTTATCCCATAATTACTTTCATACAGTTTTATAGATGTTGCTCATAAGAAGATTTCACTTTTGAATCACCTTCAATTCTTAGATCTCTGTGGTGCTCAGGTATAAATATAACTAAATAACTTGCTCAAATAATTACGGTTTGGTCATTGAATTTCTTTTTAAGTTTTAAGATGACAAATTAAAATCACACTGCTTTACATTTCAGAATCTATCTGATGATGTCCTTTCATGTATAGCTAAGTGCAAAATTTTGATTTCTCTCAATTTGACCTGGTGAGTTGAATGTAAGTGGTGGTAATGCTGTAATTCAGATATAAACAAAAATTATCTACTGAACCTCTTAATGATTTTGTGATTTTGGACATGGCTATTCCTACAACTGCTATTGGCCAATTTATAATGCATCTTATCGTTACGTATTTAATCTTAGTCCTGAAAATCTTCTGCTCCCTGCAATCTTACATTTTAAGGTATAATATTGTTACATTTTTATGCTTTTTATCCATATGGCAGCTTACAACATTCAGAGGCACTCACCTGGAAAGTAAAAAATTGAATTAATTGTTTATCAGGTATGTTGCGACCTCACCTCCGACCAAGTATGTTGCGACGGCTACACACTTCGCTGCATGCGTGCACAATAATGTTGGAATTTTCTTTACTGGTAAGTTCTTTGCTATCTTGCTAATATCATTAGCTTATTTCAGGGTTCAAATGGAATTGAGGTGTTTATTTATTTATTTTTTAATTCTATGAATACTCATCTATGAAGGTTTTGAGGAATGATTTCCCATGAGAGGCTTATATGACTACTAAACTGATTATGAGAACTGGACTTGATAAGAAGCCTGAGAATAACTAGGCTCGGTTGCTAGATAATGCAAGTATCTTATTACTGATGTAAATAAGTTTACCGTGCGTCATAAAAAGAATTTTAAAAGATATTTTTCGACTTAGTTTGTGGTTAGTATAATTTCTGTTTATATAGAATTAGTTGTTCTTGCTCATTGTTTAAGTTTTAATAGGGTTAAAAAATAAATGCTTTCAAGTGAGTGCGTGTTGCAATACATGTGCTCTTCAATTGAGGTTTGCTATATCAACTTTTTAACTTTTGTTTTCTACCGCAGCAAACCTCAAATGAGTTATAGATTATTTCAAGATAAGTTTCTCTTTGACAAGGATATGTACGAGCTTTTCCTGAGGCAACGTTTCTGTTCTTTGCATCTATTATTATTTGGACATAAAGGTTTCCACTTCTCTTGACTTTATATTTGTTTCAAGTGCAGGTAATGTCTCTTTGTTCTCCATTGTAAGCTTGAATTTTTTATATGCTGAGAGATGAATTAATTTATTGAAACTCATGTATTTTTTTGAATGTCTCTATGTGCCAGATGTAGCACCCCTATATGTAGTAGCATGCACATCTAATAAGTTGACTCTCCTGTTTTTGAAATGGGGGATTAATAACAAAGAAACATCAGCTGCAAGAATTGAATTGAGGCTGTGTTTCTGGAAATTAAGTTTTTTTACTTATCTAAATATTCATCAAAATGTTTGTAATTGCCAATACCTAAGGATATAATCGTACCAGGAAATTTTATTGAAGCACCAAACCTCAAATGGTCTTGAAATTACAATATCAACCCTCTTTCTACTCCTGCACATTTTTTCATGGCACGATTCCAGAACTATCTAATTAATTAATAGCAACGTGTACAGCTCTACAGGAAACGAGAATATGTAATGAGTAAGCTTATTTATCGACTATTCTGCATGCTACTCATAATATTTCCATCTCTAACAAGCTTGGTGAAGTTGGATTTGGTCAATGATCATGGTATCTATAAGAGGATTTTGTATAACAAGATAATGAAAATAGTATTTATGTGTATGAGAAGTGGAAAGAGAAATGAGGGCTGTGTTGAGAGATTTGAATATTGCAATATGTTAGGGTTGCATGAAATGGAATAAATTCTAAAATCATTTCTTGCTTTTGCGTTTAAATTTTTTTAACATTTCATCTCATTAATTATTTTTTAGAAACTTTTAAATACATCCATATTATGTTACTTAAATATATTTATCTTCAATCAATATATTTTATAAATTATTTATATTCTTTGTGTTTCAAATGTAGGTTAACAATTTTTAATTTTGTTTCATCCCAACTTAAGTTTTTAACCTTATATATATAATTGAATTACCGCTTATAAGTAATTTTCATAATCTATATCTATATATATACATAAAAGTATAATAGAGGCATAGAACCCGCAGCCAAAAAGAAAAAGAAAAAGAAAAAAAAAGCATTAACATAACATAAATGTTCCTATTATCCTATTAAGCATCGATTTTATAACATGCTATTATATTCCTATTAATTCAAAATTTTTAAAGAGAAAATAATCATTCCTCTCATCTCAATAACCTTTCTTCTCAAAAAGAGAAAGTCATCATTTAATGTAACATTCATCATACTTAAAAAAATAGTGCTACATATTAATTATAAAAAAACATATTTTATTTATATAATAATAACACTTTAACTGATCTTACATGAATTGAATATCATCTTACAAAAAACTTTTATATTACGTTTATATATTATTATTATTATGATTATAAAATTTTATACAATAATTTATATATAATAGTTGTACGCGCATTGCGGGGTGTATTACTAGTTAGTAAAAAGAAATGCAACAAGGCTTCATGTATCATCTCTCACAACGAATACCAATTTAATTACTCCTACAAAATATTTTCCCTATAAAACAAAACAATTTGATTATATTTCATAATTTATTACACTCAAAGACATTTAAATAATATTGATAAAAAAAAAATCCTCATGGCATGCAATCAGCTCGAGCAGGTAATCGTCTGAAAAATTACTAGGAGCTGAAGGCATCTTGCTCCTAAATCTAGGATGTCTTAGCCAGAACAATCCAGCTAAGAGAGTAACAATCTTAAAAGGTGTCACATATAGAGCCACTGCTGCACATAAGCAAAACGCTAAGAACACACTGGTTGCCCTTGGATCCCTCCAACTAAGCACTCCATGGATCCTCTCACACTGTGTTGCAATGTCTCCAACAACTGTTTGTATCCTCCCCGCGATGCTCCTAAGCCTGTCGTACCTCATACGAACCACATCGTCTCGTTTACTCGTAGGAAAAGTGTCCAACTCCTCGTCTAGCTCATCCGGATGGGCTGCTTCTGCCCAAGAGAGCTTAGTGTCCATGTGTGGGGGGTGCTTTGGTCTGAATCTGAAGTTCCATAGCCCGATCAAGAACATGTAGAGGAAGGTAGTGGGGAGGATCAGTTCGGGGTAGCAGATGAGTATGCAGAACAGAATGTGGACTAAAATGGTGCTGATTGGATTCTTCCATTGTGAAACTTCTCCAAGCCATTTGCTCATTGTGATGAATCCTGAGAAGAGAGAGAAGATTCTGAAGAAGTTGGCTTTGCTTCTTCTCATGCTCCACATGTGTGAATCCACATCCAACATGTATTCAACTACCTCTTTTCCTAATGGGGGCTCTGCTCTCCCTAATCTTGATGCCACTATGTTCATTGCTTGGAATCTAAGGCTGTCTAATTGGCTCACTGTGAATGGATGAATGTAATGCATCTTTGGGAGCAACGGCCGGCTGTATAGATACATCATGTGCGCTAACGAGAGGCAAGTGAATCGGAAGGCGAGTTGGAGCTCCCCCATTTTCTTCAATCCGGATGATTGAAGGACAAGGAGTGGGTAACATGTGGTGTAGATCTTGTCTGTTTCTAGTGTTGAGAGGCGGATTCTTACCTTTCCGATTCTTGAATCCCTTCCCGGGGGATTCGAGTGGACGGACTTTTCGTTTCCTTCCAAATGACAGTTGTCGAAGACTCCTAAGGTGATCACAGTGCAAGGATCATACACCTCACATATGTACTGCTCATTCCATTTGGGGCTCATGCTTCCGACTATTGTTCGTGTTCTCATCCACTTCTGACCGTATTTCGCTACGCAGTAAGCGTCTGTACTAGGTTTCCCATCCTTGGTCTTCATTTGGGCCAGCCCTTGTGCACTGAGGATCCCAACTTCAAGAATCCCAATAGGCTGCTTCCATAGTTCTCTAGCAGTTGGCCTTTGATCACTGATGTACAAGGTGGATTCGTCTAGCACGTGGTATCCGCCTTCAAGACAGACGCGGAGATGGATCCTAGTCGAGAACTTGTGCACCTTTCTCTTATCTCCTTCCAACACCCCAAATCCATACTTCTCTAGATCAAACCATTGAGAGTGTACAAGGCGATGATCCAAGCGCCTCTCAAAGACATTCAACGATAAGCTTACCCTTCCAACGACTTCATCCTTCGTCGTCTTGGCCTTGTTTTCTACATTGAGGACTAGTTGCTCCTCAAAAGGCTCAACAGCTACAAAAATCAAGTCCTCATTCCAAAATGGATTAGCTGATGGTGTTGGACATAACTTAGTTTTAAGTATCTGATTCCCCACTTGAGCTTTCACAAACACCTGTGGAGTCTGACTCTTGTCCTCCGACTCAACGTCTTGCGCCTCAATCACGTTCACACGAACGTACCACAGTTTAGGCGACACGTACACCTTCAACCTAACGATGTACACACCTTCTCCATTGTGAAGATAGACCTGCATGCATACTTGTGTGTTTGTGTATGGCAGGAGCATGTGTGTGTGTGTTGCAGTTGGGAAAACAAATGCTACACGTGGAGGTTGTTCATTGGTCGATCAAGTAAGTAAAGGATCATGTACATTGGCCGTTAGATCATTGGAGGATCAGTTGATCAGCATGGCGGTTAGCATGGCAGCTAGATGATATCAGAAGCATTGAACAAGCTGCAAATGGTTGGAAGATCAGTTATAATTGATTCTGCTAAGCATGCATTTGATTGGATGAAAGGAAATCAAGGTGTTGATTTCACATTCATATAAATAGAAGAGTTGGAAGTCAGCTCATTATCTTCAACACACAATCTGCACACATCAGTTAGAAACAAGCTTAAGAATTAGGGTTTGTGAGTGTGCTTGTAATCTTGTAACCTTCATCATTGTTTAGTGAATTATTCTCTTAAGAAAGTGGATGTAGGCTTATGCCGAACCACTATACATCTTTGTGTTGATCTCTTTCATTTCATTCTTCATTTATCAATCGATTCGTGTGTGAAACGGGAGTGATCAAACAATTGAGTGAGTGCAAGTTCTTGAGTGATCATCGTCAAGTGTTTGTTTAAGTTTTCATAAGAAGTGGCGCCGTTTGTGGGAAGAAGAAGAAGCTGCCACAATATCATATCAGAAGGGAAGAATCATGGTTACAACCAAGTTTGATGTGGAGAAGTTTTCAGAGAAAGTTGATTTCAGTTTGTGGAGGATGAAAATGGAGATTGTACTGATCCAACAAGGCCTGGCTGATGCAATTAAACCACCACCAGCAGATCAAGCAGCTGTTGTGGATGCTGGTGCATTAGCTGCAGATCAAGATCAAAAATCAAAGGCTAGAAGTGTCATCATTCTATGCTTAGGTGATAAAGCCTTAAGGGAAGTCTCAAAGGAAGCATCTGCAAGGGATATGTGGAAAAAGCTTGCTGATCTTTACATGGTGAAGACATTGGCAAACCGGCTGTACACCAAGCAGAAACTCTACTCCTTCAAAGTATCAGAAGATAAGTCCATTCTAATTCAACTAGATGATTTCAATAAGATCATAGATGACTTAGAGAACATTGATGTAGCACTATCAAGTGAAGATAAGACTGTCATATTGATGTCAGCTCTTCCTAAGTCTTTTGAAGGGTTGAGAGACACATTGTTGTATGGAAATGTTAAATCAATCTCCCTGGAGCAAGTGATTCTAGCAATCAAAGCAAAAGTTCTCCATAAGACATCAGATAATGCAGTTGCAGGAGAAGGTCTTGTTGCCAACAAACAAAATAAGTGGAACAAGAATGACAAGAAAGCTGGTGCTGATAAGAAGAAACTTGATAGAAGTAATCAAGGTACATCAGCAGATGAAGAAAACAATAACTGCTTCCACTGCAACAAGCCTGATCATTTCAAGAAGCAATGTCATAAGTGGAAAGTAATGGTGGCCAGAAAGATTGCTGAAAAATGAGGAAATCAAAGAATTCATGCCAATCAGGTGACTGAAAATAGAGGTAACAAGGATCAAGATTACATTGAAGCTTTGGTTGTTGTTTCTGGTCAAGTGTCAGATCAGTGGGTGTTAGATTCAGGTTGTACTTTTCATATGACATCAGTCAATGATTGGTTTACTGATTTAAAACCATATAATGAAGGATCAGTCTTGTTAGGCAATGATAAAGCCATCAAGATTGAGGGTATTGTCTCTGTCAAATTCAGAATGTTTGATGGATCCATTAAGTTGCTCACAAATGTGACGTATGTACCAGGATTGAGAAGGAATCTGATATCATTAGGAATGTTAGACTCCTTGGGACGTGAGTACTATGTGAAGAAAGGTGTACTCATCATCATAAAGGATAAGTCAGTTGTAATGAAAGGAGTTAAGAGCTCTGATCTTTATTTTCTTGAAGGATCAGTTGTCTCTGGACAGTTGAACACTTCTCAAGATCAAGAAGATGTTCAGTTGTGGCATGGAAGACTAGCTCATGTAAGTGAGAGAGGGTTACAAGAGCTAGCAAGACATAAGCTACTAGATTTAAGTTCAACATGTAGATGGATCAATGTAAAGATTGCATTCTAAGCAAAACAAAGAGGTTGAAATTTGGTTCAGGAGAACATACTTCATCAGATAAGCTTCAGTATGTTCATACAGATCTATGGGGACCATCAAGAAATCCAACTATTGGAGGTGGAAGATATTTTATATCCTTCATAGATTACTACTCTAGGAAGCTATGGGTTAAGATCCTTAAAACAAAGGATCAAGCATTTACTGCATTTAAGGAATGACTTGCTGAGGTGGAGAATTAGACAGGAAAGAAGTTAAAATGTTTGAGATCAGATAATGGGCTTGAGTTTGTTTCAGAAGAGTTCAATGCTTTCTGTAGAGAAAAGGGAATTAAGAGGCACAAGACTACACCTGGAACTACACAACAAAATGGTGTTGCAGAAAGGATGAATCAGACATTGTTAGAAAGAGCAAGATGTATGCTGAGTAGTGGAGGATTTACAAAAGGGTTTTAGGGTGAACTTGTGACTACAGCAGCCTATCTGATCAACCTATTTCCATCAGCAGCTTTGAAATTCAAACCACCTGAAGAAGTGTGGTCTGGAAAGGCACCTAGTTACAGTCATCTGAGAGTAATAGGATGTCAGGCTTACTCTCATGTAAAGCAAGATAAGTTGAACCTAGAGCAGTAAGATGTGTAATGGTTGGATACCCCAAAGAAGTAAAGGATACATATTGTGGTGTTATGAAGCTAACAAGTTTATTGTTAGCAGAGATGTCACATTCAGTGAAAGAAAGATGACATTGGTTGAAAGAAATTATGTAGTATCAATTACTACAGACTTTGATGAGCCTCAGGTGGAGCAAGCAAGAAAGGAAGTTCAGCAGTGTAATGAAGAAAATAACAATGCTGATCAGAATAAGGAAGATAACTCTCCTAGCTCATCCAGCTCAAGGTATGATTTAAGTTCTTATCAACTTGTAAGGGATAGGTTAAGGAGACAGATTAAAGCTCTAGTAAGATACATGGAAGGTGATATAGTATCATATGCACTGTATGTTGCATCTGATATAGAAAACTATGAGCCAAGAACATATGATGAAGCTACATCAGGAAATGATAATAATAAGTGGATAGTTGCTATGGAAAAGAGCTGTTATCACTGCATAAGAATAAGACTTAGCAGATTGTTGACAGACCAAAGAACAAGAAGTTAGTAAGCTATAAACGGATCTACAAGAAGAAGTCTGTTACAAGCAAAGAAGGAGGAGTAAGGTACAAGGCAAGGCTTGTAGCAAGAGGTTTCTCACAGAAAGAAGGTGTTGATTATAATGAAATATTATCACCTGTTGTTAAGCATTGTTCTATCAGAATTCTGCTAGCATTAGTGACTCAGTTTGATCTTGAGTTACATCAGATGGATGTCACTACAACATTCTTGCATGGAAATCTTGAAGAAGATATCTACATGAAGATTCCTAATGGTGTAAGTATTGAAGGAGCTGAGAATAAGGCTTGTTTACTGCTGAAATCTTTGTATGTTCTGAAACAAAGTCCAAGACAGTGGTATTTGAAGTTTGATGATTACATTACATCAAAGGGATTCAGTAGGAGCCTACATGACAGTTGTGTTTATGTAAGGTTCAAGAAAGAGTGTTATACATACTTACTTTTGTATGTAGATGATATCCTTACAGCCTGTAAGGATCAGGCTGGTATAGATGAAGTAAAGGAGATACTTAAGCAGGAGTTTGATATGAAGGATCTAGGGGAAGCAAAGGTGATTCTTGGAATGCAGATTGAGAGAAATAGATCAGCTGGTGAGCTGAAGTTGTTTCAAGAATCATACTTAGACAAAGTGTTAAAGAGATACAATATGAATCTCAGCAAAACAGTAACTATACCAGCAAAGCAAGGAGTGAGTCTGTCATTACTCCAAGCTCCTCGGACAGATCAAGAAAAGGTTGAAATGAGCAATATTCCCTATGCTAGTGCTGTTGGCAGTTTGATGTATGCAATGGTATGTTGCAGGCCAGGTTTAACTTATGTGATGAGTATGATTAACAGGTTTATGAGTAATCCAGGTTTGCTATATTGGAGTTCAGTGAAGTGGGCTTTCAGGTATATGAAAGGAACCATCACAACAGACTTGAAGTTTCAGAAAATGGCATATGGTATAAGGCAGTAGTTGGATATGTTGATGCTGATTATGCAGCAAATCTTGACACTAGGAAGTCACTTACTGGTTATGTGTTTAACTTGTTTGGTACTGCAGTAAGTTGGAAAGCAACTCATCAACATATAGTGGCCTTATCAACTACAGAGGCAGAATTTGTTGTACTTACAGAAGCAATCAAAGATGGAGTATGGCTGACAGGTATGCTGAGTGAGTTTGGGATTGAACAAGAATCAGTTGAAGTGCATTGTGATAATCAGAGTGCAGTGCATCTCTCCAAGCATCAAGGATACCATGAAAGGACCAATCACATTGATGTAAGGTTATATTTCATAAGAGACATGATAGACAAAGGGATAGTAAGTGTCAAGAAGATCAAGACAGGTGACAATCCAACAGACATGTTTACAAAAGCATTACCAGCTCAGAAGTATGAGCTGTGTAAGCACTTGATTCAGTTAAATTGAGTGAGGAAGGAAAGGTTGCTGCTCCTTATAAAAGCAGCAAGGTGGAGAAGATAAAGCTAACATGATGATGCAAGGTCTAAGGTGGAGATTTGTGAAGATAGACCTGCATGCATACTTGTGTGTTTGTGTATGGCAGGAGCATATGTGTGTGTGTTGCAGTTGGGAAAATAAATGCTACACATGGAGGTTGTTCATTGGTCGATCAAGTAAGTAAAGGATCATGTACATTGGCCATTAGATCATTGGAGGATCAGTTGATCAGCATGGCAGTTAGCATGGCAGCTGGATGATATCAGAAGCATTGAACAAGCTGCAAACGGTTGGAAGATCAATTATAACTGATTCTGTTAAGCATGCATTTGATTAGATGAAAGGGAATCAAGGTGTTGATTTCACATTCATATAAATAGAAGAGCTGGAAGTCAGCTCATTATCTTCAACACACAATCTGCACACATCAGTTAGAAACAAGCTTAAGAATTAGGGTTTGTGTGTGTGCTTGTAATCTTGTAACCTTCATCATTGTTTAGTGAATTCTTCTCTTAAGAAAGTGGATGTAGGCTTATGCCGAACCATTATACATCTTTGTGTTGATCTCTTTCATTTCATTCTTCGTTTATCAATCGATTCGTGTGTGAAACGGGTGTGATCAAATAATTGAGTGAGTGCAAGTTCTTGAGTGATCATCATCAAGTGTTTGTTTAAGTTTTCATAAGATCCATGAACAGAGGAAGCATCAGAGTGCCAAGCTTCAGGGAAAGCTTCATCTGCTTGTGTTCCCATCCAAACAGCAAGCATTACCTCCCCTCTAACCTTATATTCGCCTCCACGAGAGTCGATACCACTGAGGTGCTAAAGGGTTGTCCGCGGAACTCTAGACGACACTTCGTTCATATCAAACACCACTTTTCCAAGATAGTCATCTCTTGAAACCATCTGTTTGTCCCTAACAAACACTTCAACAACAGAGGAGTGAATCTTCTCCTTTGTGTTTTCCCTTTGTAGTTACCAAGCTTCACCTCCACATAAGGATCACAGTTCCCTGTGACAGGATTAGGAGGGAGATTCTGAGCTTACACGACATGAACATAAAGGTAATACGTCTGTTCAACCAGATCATAGGTGCTAGTGAGCCTGTCACTAGTGATCCACCCTCCACCACCACGAACACCGCCATGAGGCCACCTCTCCCCTAGCTGTGGCTTTGGTTCCTTGATTTTGAACTCGTCTCGATTGGAAGACGAATCTGTTGCCATCACAAGGCTTGCCAAAGTTTATATATAACACACGTTATCACAAAACATCTCAAGGCAGAAATCAGGAAGATGCATGCATGCATGATTAGTATCACCTTTTCCAAACTTGAGCTGGTTTGTTGCCTTCTCCTCTTCTTCTTCCTCTTCTTGTGAACTATTTTCTTCTGATTAATTTGCAAAAAAAACTAGTGTTGAAATCCACTAGCCCCAATTTCTGGTTTATGCTAATGCTCTATAGTTCACAGAGAGAGAATGATGATGTGGTGGGGAGAGAAATGGAGCTAAAATATGGTCCAAAATTCAAACAAACACAAGGATTAATATAGTATGTAATTTAGTGGTTAATAATTTGAATATTGTGTGCTTGCTTTAAAAGATTCTTGGCAGTGATCAGATCATTAAAATGAGATCCTATTCTCTCAAAACCTTAATATCATACTGCAAATCAACAAAGAGTGAAGAACAAGGCTCATGTAAAGATGCTTCCATTCATACTTTTATTCCACCATCTTTATTCCTCTTTGACTTCAACTTTCTAAATTCCTTTATATTTTTTTCATTTATATATTAATCAATTGCAATCAAATTGGACAAATTTCTGATATTCTTTGAAGTGAATTATAATATAATTAATTAGCCACGTATATGAAAGTTGATTCCTATTTTTTTTAATTATTATTATGGTTATTATTATTATTTTAACTAAGAAATAATAGGTGCTTGTTAAATTGAAAATCGAATTACAATTGCTGCAAAATAGGAAAAAATGACTTGGGTCAAAATTGATGGTATAATCTGGGCTAAATTGAATCCTTTAGGCTTTTCAAGGGCCCAAATTGGGTTCGTTAACCCATAAGATTTTGGCAGCGGCTATCCACACCAATCATTTTAACATATACACCAATTACTCAATACATCAATCAAAATTATATATACACCCACCCAACTTTTAAAATTATATTATTTGAATTTAAATACTATTATTCGTTCATTTAAAACAAAATTTACTTTATACACAACTCCCAAATAATTTCATACACCAACCCCATCTTCTCACTTAACGCAAAAAGAGTATCCTGCTATACTCCATCTTTAAGGTATATGAATCATTAAAAGCTTTTAAGGCTTACCCTTTACCACACTTCAGCAGGCTTGCACTTGACTTGATTGAGAATGGGTTGAACTTATTTTTCAAGTGCTATTCCGGAACATGTATAACTTAATTGTCTTATTGAACAATGTTTTTGGGATCTCCAATCATCATGGTTAAGTTACCGCTATAAATGTTCTTTAGTGCGTGGATTTTAAATCCATACTCACAGTTTAGTGGACGCGATACCTTGAACTACTCTGTTTTTATGTATGCCAAGACAATAGTACCAACATAACACCCTTTCTTATACCTTTGGTTCTCATGGTTGTGTCCATTTCGGCCGTGGAACATATATTGGATTCATAAGCGCTTCATTGAGGCGGTCCGTCCTCTCACTTACATATGTGACCTCTCATCAGAAGTACCATGGCATACCCCACCTTTATTAGGTATAAGAGTCATTAAAAGCTTTTATGCTTACCCTTACCATACGTCAACATGTTCATTCACACTTGATTTGTCTCTAGGAATGGATTAATTAATCCTTATTTCAAGCGCACACCTAAACAAAATATAACTTAGTTATCTCATTGAACCAAGTTTGTGGGATCTCCACTCATCATGGTTGAGTTACCGCTATAAATATTTTTTTTAATGTGTGGATTTTTATTCTGCTCCTCTTAGACATGCAACATTTGATCTCCAATCAATCTTATCATGTGATCCGTTTAATTTTCTTAAGATCAATTGTCTTAAACCAATATAATTTTAACTTTAGGGGTTATGCCCTTACCCCACATTTGTATGTCTATGGGGATCCCCCCACATTTGAATGTCTACAGGGCTCTCCCCCTTATTTGGGTCGATTGGCCTTTCTTTCAGATAATTAATTAATCAGTCGATTAAAATAATTGTTTGAATTTGTTTATCTCTTTTGAAGCCCTAAACTTTATAATATAGGTGAACACACCTAAAATAAAATATAGTCTGTAACTATAATTTGCAATTACTCTAGTTAAAAGATATAACTATTCATGAAGACATATCCCGTCATCAAGGAATTCTATCCTTCACGAAGATACATCACTCTTTACCAATTGATGAAGAGACATTATTTTTCTTCAAAAGATTCGACTTTTCACGAAGACAACGACTCTTCTCCAAAGAACGCTGCTCTTTACAAAAATACATAATCTTTCACCAAAGATATGCCATTTTACGGAAACATATTTTTCCATAATTTTGCAATTTTGTTCGCAACAAAATTTTTGCCTAGATTTCTAATCCATATTTAAAGATTATAAAAATCATGATGAATCCGTAATCTCAATAGCCGCAAGCATGTGTAGAACGAAGGGTGGAGTTGCCTTATGGTGGACACCATTGACAAAAATTAACTGTCATATGTACAGTTTCCACTTTCCCTAGCCCATCTTAACACACATGTTAATTCATTTGGAATATTATCAATGTAATCTCCACTTCTCCAATCTCATGTAATCACATACATTTTCAATTAATTGATAAATAATTGATAAATTTTATTTATCACAATGTCTTATTCCACAAATCTAAATCACACCCGAGAAATCACGCTCGAGAATGTAAAATCATTCACATCCAAATAATAACTGAATTTTATTTTAATTAATATTCAAAATTCAAAATGCATGTTGCTTACCAAACCAACAGTTGCAACACATGCATTTACTGGAAATTTCAAAAAACTTTTATTTTTTATTTATTATTAAATAACCAACATTAAGGTTGGTGTCATCACCACCAATAGTAACAATTTGTCAAATGGCCGATTAACTCTTCAAAATTGCTTAGAGCTGTTTTAATCAATAACCGTTGCATCATTAACCGTCCAACTAAATTAAACATCTTTATCACATAAATAACTGTTTTTAACCAAGTGAGATAGCCCACTTGGCCACCAGGCTCCTCACACAAGTGAGTAACCCGTATTCGATTTTCATTGGGAACGAATAGGAGGAGAGTTATAAGGAGACTTGGGAGAATAAGGGTGTATGGAGACGAATAGGAAGGGAGTTATACGGAGGCTTGGAAGAGGAGTGGAGTTATAAGAAGGCTTGGGAGAATAAGGGTGTATGAAAACTTGGTGAGCTAACTACTAACTATACTAACAACTAACTTTGTCCGATAAAAAAATAAATAAATAACTGTTTTATCAATTAATATGGAAATATAGTCCATAAAAATGTACGTTGACACCAACCGTAGTATAACTAATTTTACCAGATAAAATAAATAAATAATTGTTTTCTCTTCTAACATTCATTAAATCGATTAATATTGGAAATATAGTCCATAAAAATATTCCATGCAAATTCAATTTGATGTACGTTGACACAACCGTAGCATGTACGTTGACACCAACCGTAGTAAAACAATGAATCAATTAATATGGAAATATAGTCCATAAAAATATTCCATTCATTAAATCAATTATTATGGAAATATAGTCCATAAAAATATTCCATGCAAATTCAATTTTATGTACGTCGAAACCAACCGTAGTATAACTAACTTTACCCGATAAAATAAATAAATAACTGTTTTCTCTTCTAACATTCATTAAATCGATTAATATGGAAATGTAGTCCATAAAAATATTCCATGCAAATTCAATTTGATGTACTTTGACACCAACCGTAGCTAATTGCATGCGCTTTCTCATTTAATCACAAAAAATATTTTTCGCTTGGAAATAAATTCAAAGTATCCACATTGCAGTCACGATAATCAAATAAAAAGTTATATCACTTACAACGTACCTTGGCCTCTGTATTATCTTACAAGAAATCTTCCTTTAATATCTTTTGTAGTCAATATTATACCGGTGCCATGAGCATAATTTCGTCTTAAGATTGTTGGGTATATTTGGGTTTCGGTATAATATGTTGATTAGAAAAATATGACAAAAATAATAAAAATGGAATTTCATGAGTCGAGTCAAGAGTTGCACTCTTTCTCCTTAAGACGAAATTGTTCCGTTCTGGTGCTTACGATTCGATTGCAATCATCTCCAAGATACAACGACTCACATCATGTGATATTAATAGTACTACAAATCACAAGGCATGACGAACCAATCGATATTATGAATTCACCTTAGAAATAGAATGACTTTGAAAATGTTAGAGACCAAGACTCTTAAGTACGGATATATTTTTAAAATATATGATCAAGTCTAATTCAAGTTATCAGTGAAGGATTATGAATAGGAGGGCTTATATATAGATATCAATGCGTCTTTACATGAATTGATGCGACCATTGGATTTGATTTTGAATTCAAATTCTAATGCCTTCTTATGTGGGAAACAACTCTTCATGAAGAGATATGACTCTACATAACTCTTCACGAAGAGGCATGAGTACGCTTCACTAAGAAACGCAACTCTTCACAAAGAGATATAACACTTTTTTACCAATAGACATATCCCTTCATCAAGGGACACTGCCTTTCATGAGAGACACGACTTCTCACAAAAAATATAACTCTTTACGAAAAGACACTCTTTTATCAAGGATCACGACTTTCCATCAAGAAACATGTCTCTCCATCTCCAAGGATAAAAACTATCAATCCAATATACACTATCATTTGCTCTTCCAATTGGATCAATTAACACTTTACTTCAATAAGTGGACATGTCTCAAAAATTGTTGTCTTGCGGCATACTATTATCAAATTATGAAAAAGAAATCATCCTTCTCTTCTGTTACCACAAGCATATTGAGAAAGAGAACATTTCCAATTAAAATATTAGTTAATTAATATCGCATTGATATTGGCTTGTTCATTAACCGTTCCAAATGGATTAACAACTTTAATTCCAAATAACTGCTTATTCCTTATCCAAAAGACATATTACTTCGAAATATCATTTCTTCAAATTAATTCATCTAATGAATAATTACCTCTTATCACGAAGAAATGTTTTAAGACCAACAACGCATGCATAATACATCGATTAAATCATATTTATTTATTTAATGCGCCATTTGAATAACTGACCAACTGTCGCAATGAATAATTTGAAATCTTAAATCTTAAACAGTTTCAATTAGTCAAATAATTGAATAAACATCTCAATTAACTACTTTTCAATTTATGAGTTATTTCTATATATTGTTAATAATCCAATTAATTTTGGAAATTCAATATTAAAGTCCACTGCATGCAAATTTTCTTTTTAAGACGCATTCATCAAAAAATATAAATCAAGTTTGCATGCAGTTTCTCATTTGAATCAATACCTCATATCACAATTTAAATATCTAGTTTACAAATAGATATAAAGCGGTGCATTTTATCTCTTAAAGGCATTCACCATAAACTGTTATTGCGTTTGCTTATATTATTCGCAAATAGATACAAATTATCTACCTTCCAGGCATGATAATCAAATAAAACAATAAATAATATTACGTTGGCATAAGACAACTGATCTCAAGAAAATTTAACGAATCCGTGATAAAATTTATCGAAGATCAAATGTTGCATGTCTAATAAAAGCCACACATTAAAAAACATTTATAGTGGTAAATCAACCATGATGAGTGAGGTTCCCACAAACTTGGTTCAATGAGACAACTAAGTTATGTTTGTTTAGGTGTGCACTTGAAATAAATAAATAAATACATTCTTAGAGACAAATCAAGTGCAAGAGAATATGTTGGCTTGTGGTAAGGGTAAGCATAAAAGCTTTTAATGACTTTCATACCTAATAAAGGTGGAGTATAACATGATACTCTTAATAAGAGGTCACCTATGTAAGTACGAGGATGAGCCGCCTCAATGAAGCGCTTATGAATCCAAGATATGGTCAACGGGCCGAAAAGGATACAACCATGAGAACCAAAGGTGTTAGGAGATATATTATGTTGGTACTGTTGTCTAGTCATACACGAAAGCAGAGTAGTTCAAGGCATCGCATCCACTAAACTGTGAGTATGTCTGATAGTATTCAACTAGAGAAGGTTCAAAGCCGGAAGCTACCTATCTCGATGTAACATCTTTTCGTTTGAACTCACTTTACCGTCAGTCTCCCGTGTCATAGTCTTTTTAGTTGACTTTATCCATTCAAGTGGGGATTTTGGAAAATTAAGGTGGATGAAAAAAGTAACTTTAAAATAGTGTCTAATAGATTAAAATGTGTCTATGAAGAAGTGCGATCAAATGGTGTAATTTTTGAATAAATTGTGGCTTTTTATAAAAAGACATTAGAATTTGAATTCAAAATCAAATCCAATAGTCGCATCAATTCATGTAAAGACGCCTTGAAATCTATAAATAGGCCCTCCCATTCCATAATCCTTCACTTCGAAATTGAATTTCACTAGAGTTATTCGAGCAATTGTCACAAAGTCGTGGATGTCCGGAAAAGTCCAATAAAATTGTATCGTTGTAATTGATTCGTATTGTATTCTCAAGTAGTCCTACTCCTAAGGTGAGTTCTTAATATTGGTTAGCTCGCTGTATCTTATATTTTGTAGTGCTACTAATATCACAAGATGTGAGTCATTGTATCTTGGAGATGATTGTCATCGAATCGTAAGCACCAGAGCGGCGCAATTTCATCTTAAGGAGAAAGAGTGCAACTCTTAACTCGACTCAAATTTCGTTCTTATTATTTTGGCATTTTTCTAGTCAACATATTATATCGAAACCCGAATATACCAACAATCTTAAGACAACTAGTCTTGGAGTCCACCATTTTGTACTCGAGGAATAGTCCGATTATGAATTTATTCATTCCGGCATCATCTGCTTTGTACTTCTTTCAAGTGACTCCCATGGTTCTCTAGAATTTTTGAAATCTATATAAACATTAAAAAGTGAATCATCTAACCCGTTTAGAATGGAGTTACGACACATGAAGTCACTATGTTTCCAGATTTGAACGACAACTTTCTTTTGATAATCAATTTCATCTTCTTCAACCGTTGGAGCAATTTATGTTAGATAACGGGCGAGGTTGAGTGTTGTTAAGTAGAACAACATTTCTGTTGCCAATGCTTAAATTCCGTTCCATCGAACTTAGGCGGTCTCTCGACGTGAACGGTTGCAGTAGTAACAGTAGTAGCCATCTTTAAATATTATAAGATTTCGTGTTAAGATTGTTGGGTATATGGGATAGTATTTAAAATGGCTTATGGATTACTTTTGGTAAAGTCGAGTCAAGAATTACACTCTTTCTCCTTAAGACGAAATTGCTCCGTACTTCAGGTGTTACAAATTATAGCAATCGCCTCCAAGATACGACGACTTTGAATTTCGGACTAGTAGCACAACGAGTTCAAAATTATCGGCGAACGAACTAATATTTAAAACTTTTGGACTTGGATAGGATCATTCTAGAATTAATATACTAGAATGAATATGCTTGATTTTGTATGCAGGATTGGAATGAATTTTTTCAAATGATTTGAGGTTTATTTATAATAAATGAAGAGGTGTGGTGTCCTTTGATGAATAGATGCCTTGATTTAATCTGAGTCGTTGGATCGTATCTTTTGATCAAAGACTCCGACGCTTCAAATTGCACCCCCTCCAATTTTTAATTTAAAATTGAATTTATAGTTCTAATTCAAATTTTAGAGCCAAACTTTTCCCACCAATACAAATGAATTTGAATTCAAATTTTGAGGCCAATTCATGTTTGCCTCTACCAACCATCAAATTTGGGTTGAGCCCACCGACCCGATTAAACCTTTACTCTTCACTTTTCTCATATTTCTTGTAATTAAATTGTAAGCTTCATGTATTAATTAATCATTCACCCGAAATTGGATTTGAGCAAAATTATACACTAAATTCAAATATGCAATTTATTTTCATTTTCGACGAACGAAAATTACAAAAATATTGGTCAAAGTGAGCTTGACCCACTTCTATTCTTAACTAATTCCAACAAACATATTTTTAATTCTGAACATTCAGAATCTTATATTTATTTAAACAAAAACGATTTTGAATTCAATTTTGTTTGCTTTTCCATAAATAAATCTGAATAATAAACCATTTATCATTACATATTGCTACAGTGCTAATCGCTAGTCCAGCGATTTTTTTTTTTTAAATTAATCAAGTGGATAAATCTCGGCCCAATTAATGATGTTGAACTCGAGTAGTTAAAATTTGGGCAACAGGCCCAAGATGTTATTATAAACAATAAAATAAAGACGGTTCCAAATTTGATTTGGTGAACCGGCCCCACCCCAGCTTTATTTATTTCATTATGCCCCCCCCAAATTCACGGCTTCTCACTCCCAGCCCCCAGCAATTTAATTTATGTTTATTTTTTTAATTTAATTTTAAAAATATAATTATAATTTAATTCTTGTAGTTTAGGTATATTCACCCTTAGAGTTTAATATTTAAGGTATACTTGTAATTTTACCTTATAATTTAGGATTTAATGTATTCCTAGGGTTTAAAATATAATTATAATTTTACCCTTATGCTTTAGGGTATATTCACCCTTATGGTTTAATGTATAATTTATTCATAGAGTTTAGGGTATAATTGTAATATTACTCTTATCGTTTATGATATAATTTATCCATATGTTTAGGGTTTAGGGTATAATTGTAGTTTTACCCTTATGGTTTAGGGTATAATTTATCTCTAAGATTAAAGGGTTTAGGGTATAATAGTTATTTAAATATAATAATAAATCAGTGTATATTGAGTGCGCTCATATGTGTATACATTTTTATTATATTTTGTATACATATTATTATGTTTTGTATATGTGTATAACATTTTATTGAATATTTTTCATTAAAAAATTAACAATTAAATTATATACATTTTTTCTCTTAAGTGTATATGTTTTTGTTTATATTTGTATGTGTGTGCACCCGGGTGCACCCTATAAATTGTCATAATAAATTTAAAAATAAAATAAAAAACAACATTAATAAAGGATGAAAAATTAATTAGGAAGATGGGGACCACATGTTCCACCAATTCATTTGGTAGGACTGTTCCACCCTAGTTGTTCTCTTTTTTTTTTCTGGTATGTGAATGAGTTGCGAATGAAATCAACATTCCCAATATCATTCACATTCTCATGTTTAGTATGATTTCTCTATATACTCCTTCCGTCCGCCCGAAAGAGTGCATTTTGCTTTTGTGCACTTTGATTAAGGAGTATTGTTATTTAATGTGCAGTGACTAGTTGTATTAGTGGGAGTGTTGATCCCAAATTTTAGTTGTATTAGTGAGTGTGTGCAGGTCTCATGTGTGTAAAAAATGAAATGACCCTCTTTGGAACGGACGACCAAAATGAAAAAAAGATTCTCTTTCGAGCGAATGAAGGGAGTATAATAAAACACACTTTAAAAGTCAAAATTGAACCAATTTTTAATCTATACTATTGATTTTGATTACTAAACCTTTTTTTAATCTTATCCGTTCATCACATTATTCAAGTTCATTCATTCATCATAATTATAATATGAGATTTTGACCATTGATTTTTTTGTTATAATAATGATACCTTATTCAATTTAAAATGATATCTTATTTAAAATGATTTCTTATGTGTGTTCTTAATATTATTTTTTCATTAAATTAAATATATAATACGTAACTACTACTAAGTATAATTATTTTAAATTATTATGTTAATTATTCCTAATTAATTTGAATTTTATTATTTAATTATTCCTAAACAATTTGAATTAATTTTTAATTATATGGTTTGGGGTTTAGAGTAATATTATTTAATTATTATAATAAAATTTATGCATATAATATTATATAGTACAATATTAACACTCTTAACCACAAAATTAAATAATAGATTTTATTTTATATTTAATTAATAATAATATACTAATTTTAATTAAAATATTAATTTAAAATAAGACGAGTACAAATACGAGTAATTAATATTTAAACGGATATGAATATGGGTATACATTTTACACTAGGGGTTTTACCAAACCATACTATACATGCAAAAATAACAAATAAAACCAAACAAAGGCACTTAACTTAGCATAGGTGCTTACGCTCCATCAAACAAAGACAAAGAAAAGCCATGCATTAAAACAGGGTCGACGGACTCTTCTAGTCTCCCCGGTCACCGAGGGTGGCAACCCGCACAATTAGGTCTTTTTTCTCGCTTTCCCTTTTTCTTTGAACCAATAGTCTAAGTCTTTCTTCCTTGTTGTTTATACTTGATACGTTTGAATTTCTCAGCTATCTTGATCGGTTAGAGAGAAAGGAAGGAGCGTAGCCTTTTTCAAAGAATGATGATATCCCGACTCAATACATTTTTTTTAAGAGTAGTCTATGTACTGAACCAGAGCTCCTAAAATAAGCGGGTACATTCGGTTCCATCTCTATTCCTATATGCTATGACTCACACTTTTTTTAATCTGAAAAATTATGCACATAATAACATAATAATTTTAAGGTATCATAAATGGATATGAGTATGAGTATCCCAAAATAAGCGGGTACCTTACCATTTCCATCTCTATTCCTACATGCTATAACGAACCCTTTTTTTAAACCTAAAAAATTATGCACATAATAATATAATAATTTTGCGGTACCATAAAATTATTACTTGCTTTTTCTATTAAATTTATGCAATGTATTATAAATAATTACTCATTTTTAAGCAATGTAAAATTTAATATCGAGTACATTTAAAAAAATTAATCAATTCAAATTATTTAAATAATTTAAATAAATTACAGACTCTTTAAATAATTTAATTAATTTTCATACCTTTGATCTCAAAAAATTACAATGTAATAATCATTCCGCCTATTTTAAAGGTGGTCATTAATTTTTTTTACGTGAATTAATGAGTATTATTTTTTTATGTGTAGTGGGTAATTGTATATGTAGTGATTAATATGTTGGATATTTTTTTATAAAAAAAGAAAGTTGATAAATTTAGAGTGTCAAAAGAGAATTTATATACTAATATTTAATTAATAATAAATATTCCTATTTTTATATTTTTATATTCTATCTTTTGTTCTTCTTTTTAATCCTCTTATATTTTTTGCTCTAATGCTTCTTTTTTTTTTCTCTTTTACAGATTCTACTTTCATATTATTTGTAATAGTATATTCTAATTTGTTTGCCTTTTATACTTTCATTTTTGATCTTTATATGCAGTTTCATTCATTCTCCTTAAAGGTATCATTATACTTTTTAATTTATTTTATTTTATTTTTTCCTCTTCGATTTTTGTGTATTTTTTTAATAACTCTATAAATCATATTTTTATAATTTAACTTTTGTTCTTCTTTAATATTTTTATTTGATATTATTTCTTAGTTCAATCACCTCATATTTTATCTTATTTGTTGGTCCTACCATTCTCATTTGAGATATCATTCTCTTTAATTTTTCTTTTTTTTGTGTTATTTTAATAATTATATGAATCCTATTTTTATATTTTAATATTCTATCTTTTGTTTTCTTTTAATTTTATTTTCATGTTCAAATATTATCATTTGAGACATCATTCCTAATATAATAATATCCGTGCAAAACACAAATGAGATACTTATAAACATAAACTTAAAAAAAAAAACTACAACAAAATTTCAAACCACACAAAATACGGATAAAATAAGTACAAATAAATCACTCAAGATAAAAATATAAAAACAAAAATATATAATTAATAATAATCTTAAAAATAAAATCCTTTTCGTGCAAAGCACGGACGGGAATTACTAATTTAATTAATAATAAATATTTTTAATAAAATATTAATTTAAACAATATTCCTTATGTGTGTACTAAATATTATTTCTTCATTAAATATAATACATAACTACTACCTAATTATAATTATTTTAAATTATTATGCTAATTATTCTTAAATAATTTGAATTAATTTTTAATTATATGTTTTAGGATTTAGGGTAATATTATTTAATTATTATAATAAAATTTATGTATATCTTTAATATACTAAAGGAGAGTTTACTTTTGATAAGATGTCACCCATGAACGACCATTCAAATGGAGTATCAGCTAGCATTTGATCGGACAGATGAGCCATAACTATCAGATCTTGTGTATACTATACTTTTTCTGACTCATAAAAAAGCCTCGGGAAGAGTTGGGGACTTCTAGTCCCAGAAACTAGGGTCATGTGCCCAAGGTCTTGCCTCTAAAATTATTCTCAATTTTTTATTTTTTAATTCTTAATTTTAATAATTATTTTATTAACATATCTCGATTATTATATTTAATTTAATATGTGAATTAATAAATATTAGCGGCATATCTTCATTAATTAATTTATTTATTTTAATATGTAGTAGATATCTATTCCATATATAAAATATATCCTCGACAACTAATAATTATTAGCCTATAATTATTACTTATTATTATTTACTTTAATTATTATTTAACTAGATAAAGGGAGTTTTAATATATTTGAGAAAGATCCTTTACATTCAAAATTACAATATATATACTATATATTCGAATTAACTTTGTTTCTATCTTTTTCCTCTAACTTATGTTTATGCATTGTTTTGATGTTTTTGGTGTATTTAATTTTAGGATAAATATAGTGTGTACCTAGGTGTACCTAAGATTAGAGTGCACCTATATATACAAATATAAACAAAAACATATACAATTATGAGTAAAAAGGTATATAATTTAATTGTTAGTTTTTTTAATGAAAAATTGAGTGTAAAAAAATATACAAGTATTAAAAAGTATGTATATACTATTGAATAAAAAGTTATACACATATGGATGTTAGTTTTTTTAATGAAAAACTTATTATGAAGAAAGTATACAATAATTATAAAATACACATACAAAATAAAAAAATATGTATACAAAATAAAATAAAAAGTCATACACATATGAATGCACACTTGCACCTGAGTGCACCCAATACACACTCATAATTTTATGTTCACAAAATATTTTGTTTCTTCACACAAACTATGATGCTGCACATAATATTTTTTGTTGCATCTAATATTTATGTTCTCAAAGCATTTTTTTGCTGCACACAAAGTTTTATAATGCATATAATATTTTGTTGCACATAACACTTACTATTCACATAACATCTATGTTCACTAAGCGCTTTTTTTTATTCACATGATATTTACGTTGCATAAATTATTAATAATTCACATTACATAGAACATTAATGATTTACATGACATGTACACTGCACATAGAATTTTTTTTCCATATAATAATTATGTTGCACATTGTATTTATGCACACACAAATTTTTATGTTACACATAACATTGAACAATATAATTACGCTGTACAAACTAAAAGACATATTCCGTCAAAGATTTGTGTGCTGCAATGGTGTGTAAATGTATCAAATAAGGTAAATAAAAATCAATTTTACGTTAGAAATTATAATTTTAGTAAGCGGCACAAGAGGCACAAGAAATATCCCAATTTAATCTGATTATTTAATTAAAGGTTATATTTTACTTTTGTTTGAATAAATTTGTAGTTGATACTAATATTTAATGTGGCATGTATCTTATGATAATTACTTCCGGCCATTTACAATGTACTCGTTTGCTTTTTACGCATGGATTAAGGAGTATTATTATATGTAAAATGTGTAGTTGTATTAGAGTGAAGTGATGGGACATAGGGTGTACTTTTTTACTAAATAAGGGAAATTGATATATTTGAAGTGAACGTCAAAAATTGTAAAATGGATATCTTGTAAGTGGATGGAGGGAGTATATATTATATTTTGTAGTTACCGAAAGTATCCCATAAAATATTAATCTTCTTAATAAAAAATATCATTTTTCAAAAAATAATTTTTTTAAAAATAAGGTTTACATTTGAACCTAATTCACACAAGACACACCCATAATTAAAATTTTAAATTATTTGAAAAAAAAAACCAATATGATTTATGTGTAGCTTGCAATAACTTTAATTTAATTAAAACAACAAATAATTTTGAAATATACCTGCATATTATTTTTTGAAATATAAATCAATTTTAAAAAATTAGAAATTACACTAAATCCGGCGTTAAAGTTCGAATTACTAAATATCTTATCAACTTTCATATACTCCCTCCGTCCCAAAATTGATTACACTATTATGGTAGATACGGAGTTTAAGAAATGTTGACTTTTTAGGGATATTGTGATATTTTTAAGTAATAAATAAATTTTAAAGTATATTATGTGTGTTATGTGAGTGTGGTAAAGTTGTAATTAAGATGAACTTTTATAGTTGGGGATTGATGTAATATTTCCTTTTTTGGAATGTGCAATCTATTTTGGGACGGATAAATGTGGAAAGTGTGCAATCAATTTTGGGACGGAGGGAATACATTTTTTCCATACATATTCTAATAGTTTTATATTTCATTTTCAGTTTTATATTTCAATTTCATATATTGCGCTTTAATATGTATATTATTTATTTTTTATTAAAAGTTTAATTTTAGATTTTAAACTGTGATTATTAAAAATTATATTCATCAAATTTAAAAAATTCATTTATATATAAAATAATTTACATTATTTTTCACTGAATAAATAAATATCCTCTTCAAATAGATTACCAAGAAATAACAATAAATTAATAATTTTAATTAATTTGATATTAATTATATCTCCTCAATATATACTTCATCTCT
Organism: Pogostemon cablin; assembly: GCA_023678885.1. NCBI lineage: Eukaryota > Viridiplantae > Streptophyta > Magnoliopsida > Lamiales > Lamiaceae > Pogostemon > Pogostemon cablin. The sequence goes on from CM043012.1 coordinate 18,934,873, forward strand.
TTCATTTACAAATAAAAAATATTTTACCTTCAAAATTCAACTTCACACTTTCCGTTTTGGTCCGTCCCAAATTCAACTTCACACTTTCATAAAAGGAAAAAACAACAAACTAATATCCCTCTAACATACTTTAATTTCAAATTTGTCATCACCTTTTTAACACACATAACATATTTTATCATTTATTTATTACACAAAAATATCATACTACCCTCAAAAGTAAATCAAAAAGTGATTTTTCTTAAACTTTGTATCTACAGTAAACATGAACTTGAATTTGGGACGGAGGGAGTATATAGTATAAGTTACTCATCATTATCGCATACCAAATTATTAAAGTATTTTATTTGGAGTGGGATTAAATGTGACGAATGATTTGAGATGTGTCAAGTAGAGTATATATATTTTATGGAAACTTTATTGCATGAAATTCTTTTTCTTATGAATTGTTGCGTTTTTTTTCAGTTATAAGTTAAAATATATATGAAATTAAATTATAAGCTTATAAAATTATAAGCAATTAAATAATTATATTAAATTTATAATATATATATATATATATATATATATATATATATATATATATATATATATATATATATATTATAACTTAGCATCCCGCGTAATACGCGGGTTTTATACTAATAATAATATATAGTACAATATTAACACTCTTAAAGATACCACAAAATTAAATAATATAATATTTTATTTTATATTTAATTAATAATAGTATACTAATTTTAAATAAAATATTAATTTAAAATGACACAAGTACGAGTAATTAATATTTAAACAAACATGAGTACGAGTATGCCAAAATAAGCGGGTACCTTACCATTTTTCATCTCTATTCCTACATGTTATAACTTCACACTTTTTTTAATCTAAAAAATTATGCATATAATAATATATTTACTCCCTCCCCCGTTTCAATGTTTACGTTTATTTTTTGTAGGTTAATTAAAGAGTATAAAATTTTAATAGATAGTGTGTAGAAATATATAATATTTAATGTAAAGTAGTTAGGTGTACTAGTGTTGGATGTGTAATTACTCTTTTTTAAGCAATGTAAAAATTAATATCGTGTACATTTTAAAAAAAAATTAATCAATTTTTTTCAAATTATTTAAATAATTTAAATAAATTAAACACCCTTTAAATAATTTAATCAATTTTCAAACATTTGATCTCAAAAAATTACATTGTGATAATACTTCTGCCTACTTTAAAGATGATTATTATTTATTTTTCACGTGAATTAATGAGTATTAATTTTTTATGTGTAGTAGGTAATATATAGTGAGTACTGAGTAATATGTTGGATCATTTTATTAAAAGGAGAAAGTTGACTAATTTAGAGTGAACATTTAATGAAAGGAGGAGGTATATGTAAAAAATAAAAATAATTTATTTTGTATATTACTAATTTCCTTGTCCAAATATTTTTCTTATGTTACAACTTATTTTAATTGTAAACTTGGTCTAAAATATAATTAATTCAATATCAAAGTAGAATTTATATTATATTTAATTAATAATAAAATATTTTTAATAAAATATTAATTTAAACAATGAATAAATATAAATATTGATTAAATAAATGAATATTAAATAAGTACGAGTAACCCGCGAGTTTTGATAAATGTGTATGAGATGAGTACGTATGCGATATTTTAACGTGACGAGTATATATATGGGTATTTAATACGAATACGAGTATAAGTACTCAAAACATGTGGGTACCCTGTCCGATGCTATTTCTATTTCATGTTAAACCTTCACACTTTTTATTTTTATTTATTTCAAAATTTAGGCACATAATAATATACAATATAAATATTTTTAAGGTACAACAAAATTAAATAATAGATTTCATATTAAATTTAATTAATAATAGTATACAAATTATTTTAAAATGAGACGGTACGAATACGGGTAATCAATATTTATAAGTATATGAGTATGAGTATACCAAAATAAGCGGGTATATTACTCATTGTCATTTCTATTCCTATATGTTATAACTTCACACTTTTTTTACTTTAAAGGTGATTATTATTTTTTCACGTGAATTAATGAATATTATTTTTTATGTGAAGTTGGTAATTTATTTTTACTTTAAAGGTGGTTATTATTTTTTTCACGTGAATTAATGAGTATTATTTTTTAATGTTTAGTTGATAATTAAATATGTAGTGAGTAGTAGGGATGTCAACGGGTCCGGTCGGGTTGAGGGCGGGTACCCTACTACCCGGACCCGACCATTCTACATATGCCCGCCCCGGACTCGTACGGGTCTTACTTTTTAGGCCCAGACCCATACGGGGCGGGTCCGCCCCACCCCGTTCTCTTTTTTTTTTTTAAATATTTTTTAAATAATTTTATGTGCACTCTTAAATTACTACCTCTCTCACTTCATTATTTTACATAACTTCAAATAATAATTATGTTAAAAAATAAAAATGAAATAAAAATAATAAAATAATCATAAAATTAGTAGTAATTTAATAGAATTTTAAATAATTATTAAAATAAAAAATATGATAAATATATTTGTACGGGTTGGGTTGGGTCGGGCCGGGTCAGGTACCCGTGGGTTTGGAATAGTATCCGGACCCGGTTCATTTCAAAATGGGTTCGGGTCGGGTTCGCCCGTTTTCAATTCGTACGGGTCTGGGTCGGCCCATAATGATCCAGATGGGTACACGCGGGCCGAGCCCAAATTAACACCCCTAGTGAGTAGTGATTTATATGTGGGAATATTTTTTATTAAAAACAGAAAATTAATACATTTAAAATGAACACAAAAAGTATAAAATAAAGATATTTAGGATAGATGGAGGGGATATATATTAAAAATTAAAAATAAATAACTAAAATATTAAACATATCCGTGCAATACTGTATTCCTTAAATAAATATGAAAATCACCGTTCCTTTTCTATTCCTGGTTTTTGTAATTCCTTATTTTAAGAAATTAATTATTTTTATTTATTTAATCTATTTTTGTTATATATATATTAAAATATAAATAATTATTTATATATCATATCTTATTTCATATAGTTACTAAAATTAAAAATAAATCAATAATAATTTCATTTAAAGCAAATTGCATCAAGAGTTTGAAAAAAAAACACATTGAGAGTTGAAAAAAAAATGGAAAAAGCAAAATTTTAGAAAAATGACATCATTTTTTGTGGAGTTGACACCTGGTATAATGAAACCTGTATAAAGATGTGCGGCTAGCTAAGCCTAAAAACATAAGTGAAATTTAAGAAAAGATTAAGAGACTAATCCGGGTCAAACAAAATTCAATTATTTAAGGAATTAATGGTCTAACAAGGGAGCTTCCATCTTTAATGAAAAAGAATCTACAATGAACTCTCTGGCAAGATTATCAACACAAAGTATCCATCCAATCCAACAGATGTGAAATATTGTCTATCTATCAAGATTATGCAACGAGTAACAAGTATCAAGTAAGTATCCAACACCTTCTTCAAGAATCTGACAATTTATCACCCCTGAAATACTTCTCTCATTCTCAAGACAAATCGTGCTACCGTCCTCACAACCCAAGGCGGCGGAGGTGCGTCTGTATCAACCCACGCAGCCAAGTCGTCCCTGAATAATCAAAATAAAGAATACTAAATCAAACTTCTCATTATAAATGTTAAGTCTTAAAAGTGTAACTCACAATAACTGATTGAAAGTTGGAGGTGCCGGAGGTTGCTGTGGGGCTTCTGCCGGAGGTGGGCCCTGAAATACTCCTCTCATTCTCAAGACAAATCGTGCTACCGTCCTCACAACCCAAGGCGGCGGAGGTGCGTCTGTATCAACCCACGCAGCCAAGTCGTCCCTGAATAATCAAAATAAAGAATAAAAAATCAAACTTCTCATTATAAATGTTAGTCTTAAAAGTGTTAACTCACAATAACTGATTGAAAGTTGGAGGTGCCGGAGGTTGCTGTGGGGCTGCTGCTGGAGGGGGGCCCTGAAATACTCCTCTCATTCTCAAGACAAATCGTGCTACTGTCCTCACAACCCAAGGCGGAGGTGCGTCTGTATCAACCCACACAGCCAAGTCGTCCCTGAATAATCAAAACAAAGAATAAAAAATCAAACTTCTCATTCTAAATGTAAAGTGTTAAAAGTGTAACTCACAATAACTGATTGAAAGTTGGAGGTGCCGGAGGTTGCTGTGGGGCTGCTGCCGGAGGTTGGTTTAGAGCTGCTGCCGGAGGTGGCATGGGGGCTGCCTGAGGGGCAAACGCCCTCATTTGGTCCCATCGATAAGGGGTAATCAGCTCTCTCATCCTATCCCGGAGTTTGGTCACTGTGAAATGTTTTTCCTTATAATAAATGAGCACGTGATTCCAGGTTTGCCCAAAAAATGGTGCAAAATGTTCCAACTGGAGCACAAAATTGTGTGGATCATACATCCCCTGAACAAATACATCATCCAAATTGATGACGGGGATATTAGCAAAAGGGTTACCCCCTCCCCCTCCTCCAACAGGATCGTCATTCAGATGATCTTCGTTCAACTGCACCTCTCCTATATCATGATCTTCTTCGTTCAACTGCACCCTCCTCCAAGAGGATCATCATTCAACTGCACCCCTTCTTCGTTCAACTGCACCCCTCCTCCATCAGGATCATGATCTTCGTTCAACTGCACCCCTTCTTCGTTCAATTGCACCCCTCCTCCAAGAGGATCATCATTCAACTGCACCCCTTCTTCGTTCAACTGCACCCCTCCTCCATTCACAACATGGTCCATCAGGCCATTCAACAGATTTGGTGGTTCCAAATCATTGAATAAATCATAGACATTGACCAAATCATCATCATCATCATCAGCCATCCTAAAATGAATTGCAAACGAATAAAATTAAATTAAACCAACTATGATCAATTAATTTAAACTGCTAAAACATCAACCAAAGTAACTTGTTCAAGCATAGGGAGAAACTTGTTCAAGCATAGGGAGAAATTCAGAATTTACGGTAAGACACCGACGAAGTTTCAGATTCAGAATCTACCTCTGTTCAGGTGAGTTTAGTAAGATGCAATCAAAATGTAATTTCCAAAACAAGTGTTATATTAGTAACGTGCAATCAAAATGTAATTTCCAAAACAAGTGTTATACAGAAAAAGTAGCCCTAACATATTTACGATTAAACTACCGAATGAACGAGAAGGTCGTGGATACAATAATCACTATTAATCAATTTAATTTTCGGATACCTCCGACGAAGTTTCAGATTCAGAATCTACGGTAAGCAGCGGTAAGATATTTATATTTATGATTAAACTACGAATACAATCAAATTCAGAATCCGATACTTGCGGTCGGATGGATTATGAATGAGCTATCTCCGACGAAGTTTCAGAGACTAATTTATGATTAAACTACGAATATTCAGAATTCGATATTTACGATTAAACTACTGAATTACATAGGTGTCCTCTGAAGGAGTGTTCTTCTTCTCAGCACAATGTTCTTCAGCGCTAGGGCTCCGACTTCAGATCAACGCAAGTGATTTTTTCTCAGCTAGCGCGCGAACTTCTATTTAATTGTGCAAAATGGGATTTGTTTACAAATGGGTAGAGCCATCCAATTTTTTACACCCACCCCTCAGTTTTGAAAGGAATATACCCTTTTAATGTGTATAATGACAATGTTCTCCCCTTATTAGATCGGGTCGGTTTTTTAATTTTTCAATTCGATTTGTGTTGTACACCCCATTGATCCCGATTGAATAATTGGGGGAAATAACCCTTCATTGAAATTTCGACAGTAATATAATCTAAATCCCTAAATATTTCGAACAATTGAGGATCATCGAAAAAGAGATTTACAGGTCGGAAAAAAAACTGGTGTCGTCAAAGAAAATAGCAATCCCATCAGCTGCATTCATTTCAAAAAAGGTGGTGTTGTTAGAGAAAAAAACAGAGTACATCCCTCTGGTCGCAAGTGAGTATAGGCCACGAATGCATATCCTGATATTGTTTGGTGGATGGCTTAGATAGATAGTTGCATAGGCGAACTGTGTAGAAGATGTTGATTTTTGTAAATGATACAGAAATAAAAATTTGAGAAATTTTCAAGTTGTTTGTTCCAACTAGTATAATGAACCACCCATTTTATTTTACAACCATAGCATATGTAGATGGTGTAGATCATAGATGTTAATATCTGATGAATCTATATATATATATATATATATAAATAAGCAAATAGGGTCAACTAAAGTTTTTCCACTAAAATTTTGGTCAAAATCTCCATAATATTTTTTCAATTTCTCGATTCTCTTCAATTTCTATCATCCCAATTATACTGATTTTCCTTTTTAATGTATGATTTAAATATAGTATTAATTTTAGGACAATTTATTTCAACCATCAATTATTTAAAATCTATCACACTTTTTAATTCTAATAATTTTATGTTCAACAAAAAAATTAAAATTAAAAATATTTTTATATGCTTTTTTTTAATCAAACAACATGTTAAAATTTGTTTAAGTGAATTATTGAAAAAAATTGGGTTGTATTTGAAAATAATGTTGAGTAATTAAAATCATTATTTGAAATTGTTTATACGTTAACATATGATTACGTAATGAAAATAAAATTTTTAAAAATGTTAGTTTTTTATAATTACATTAATTTGTTATACACGAAAAATGAATAAGGGTCATATAACATCGATTCAACTAAATATTATTTAATTCATTACACATGAAGAACTAAATTAAATATACTTAACATCATAATATAAAATCTCATACATATGTATTTCCTTCGTCCCACTCTAATACTCCAATTATATTTGTTTTTGAACAGAGATTAAGAAATTTAGTATTTTAATGTGTATTGAGATTAGATAAATAATACCTATACTCCCTCCGTCCCATGATAAGGTTGACGTTTGTTTTTTGCACGGAGATTAAAGAGTATAATATTTTAATGTATAGTAAAGTGAGAGAAATAATATTTAATATAAAGTGAGTAGTTGTATTAGTGTTGTGTGTGGGTCCTAAATAGAATAATTAATTATTTTGTGTGGGTCCAATTTGATAAAAAAGAAAATGTAAATCTTAATTTTGGACAATCCAAAATAGAAAGTATAAACTTTAACTTGAGACGGAGGGAGTATATCATAGGGTCAACTAAAGTTTTTCCGCTCAAATTTTGGTCAAAATCTCTCTATAATATCTTTTCAATATCTCGATTCTCTTCAATTTATCCTCAATTTCTCGATTCTCCTCAATTTCTCTCACCCCAATTATATTTATTTTCCTTTTAATGTATGATTTAAATAGTATTAATTTTAGGACAATTTATTTCAACTATCAATTATTTAATTATTTATAATCTATCACACTTTTTAATTCTAATAATTTTATGTTCAACAAAATAATTAAAATTAAAGATTTTTTTTATCAATGTTAAAATTTGTTTCAATTTGAGTTAATTTTTTAAAATATTTGGGTTGTATTTGAAATAATGTTGAGTAATTAAAACCATTATTTGAAATTGTTTATATGTTAACATATGATTATGTAATGAAATATAAATATTAATTAAAATTTTTAAAATGTTGGTTTTTATAATTACATTAATTTGTTGTACATGAAAAACGAATAAGGGTCGTATAACATCGATTCAACTAAATATTATTTAATTCATTACACATGAAAAACTAAACTAAATATACATAATATCACTATATAAAACCTCATACATATGTATTTCTTTCGTCTCATTCTAATAGTTATATTTATTTTTTGCACGGGGATTAAGAAGTTTAGTATTTTAATATGTATTAAGGTGAGATAAATAATATTTTAATGTATAGTGGATAATTGTATTTAGTGGCAGATGAGTCATATTCAAATATTTTAATTACTTAATTGTGTGGGTCTCATAGAAAAAAAATGTAACCTTAGAATAAAACACTCAATCTAAAAATATTTAATTATTAGGATGGGATGGAGGAAATACATAATTATATGTGTTTATGTGTCCACGATATATATATATATATATATACTCCCTCCGTCCCACACGACAAGGGTAGTTTTTGCTTTTTGGCACGTGAATTAAGGAGTATTATTATTTAACATATAGTGGGTAGTTGTATTAGTGGGAGTATGACCCAATGTTTTAATTGTACTAGAGGGGATGAGTGGGTCACATGTGTGTAAAAAAGGAAAATAGACCATTTGAGTGAGACGACCAAAATGAAAAAAGTGACCTTTTGAGTGGGACGGAGGGAGTATATATATTTACTATTACAAAAAATTTATATTTATATAATTTTATTTTTTTTAAATTGCTTGTTGTTATAAATTCAGTAGGCAATGCCGATTCTCTTCCATGTAATTCAAGGAAAAAGCTGATAACTGAATACATTTGATAATTATTAGACAGATTAGAAGTGTTATGGTGAAATATGTGTTTTAATGGCTTATTGTATGGGTGATTGCAAGATAAGTCTGAATGTTATTCATATAGATATAAATTTAAAGGCATTGTGCATGCGACAGTGTGACCATGGCTCTTGTTAGTCATCCTCATCGGAGCTTAATCCTAACATTTACATATTTACAAATAAGTCCATCACTTTAACATGTAATTGCATTGGTCAGATTTTGACTGGCTTTAACTGGGGAAGCTGACATGGAAAATAAAGTTTGAAAAAAAAAATTTTTTTCTTTCCTTGTGTATTCTCTAGACCACAACGTTCTCTCTGTAATCATGTTCCCTTCATACATGGAAAGAGCAGAGTCAAATTTCTGGTGTGCATCAACATGATATCACAGTTTTCACAAAACAATGGTTCTCATGCACCAAAACATCCTCCATATTTAAAATTGAATTAAAAAACAACTTAAAATGGCAATTCTGCAAAATAATCATAGAATAATTATCAGTCAAATTAAACATGAACTCTTTGAATGAAGTTAAAGCGATGACCTAATGAGATTCAAAAAATTCCGACAACCCAACCACATTCAGCGTCCGTGCCACCTGGCGCATTAAGAACACTCGGATAACCTTCGGGAACTCACCCAACCCAGCTGACGGAATCGTTGCAGACCAGACCGGATCTCATCATTAGCTCGGCGAACCGAGGCTTCTTCTCGAAATCAATGTCGTGGGCCCTCAAAGTCGTAGAAATTGAATTGCTAGATGAAGTGGTAGGCGGTGCCCAGATCAGAAAGATTTCCTAAGGCGTTGGAGAGCGTCATTCAAGGCCTTGTAATGGTAGGAGAAGCCTCCGACGATGGGGCAGCTTGAAGAAGACACTGGGAAACTTGATATGGTCCATGGATACAATGAAATAGCAGTCGTCGAGGTCGGAAATGAGTTGGAATTTGGGTTCAAGTTGTGGGGCCAAACTTTTGGGATCTTTCAAAGTCTGGAATCTTGGGAAGCCATGGCAGGTGGAGGGAGAGTGGAGTTATAGTGATGGAGGTCTGCATGATCTGTATTCAAGGGTTAATTTTTTAATAATAATAATTTACGTGTCATTTGAGGAATTTTAGTATATTATAATTTTATTTTCTACATCATTTGTTTTGCTGACCAGTGGTTCGGCTTAAAGTCAGCTACTTTTTTATAAATATCTAAAAATTTAAACTAATTCGAACTTTATACGCAATTATTCCTTTTTTAATTTGATAAAAGGTTCAAGATTTTAAAATAAAGTAATGATATAAGTGACATTTTAAATATTTTTCGTCTTCCAAATGGGTGCCTTAAGCAAAATTTCGGTGTCGCCCATAAAATTATAAATACATACATCATTGATATGATATAAAGATACAATGTTCTTGCTGTAAAAATTAAGTGTAGTAAAAAAACAGTACAACAAACAAGTAATTGCGATAAAATAGTCTCGACTCTTAAGCAGGATATGGGAACATGATCAATGCCAACAAACTCAGGCCCAGAACTCATGGTTTTTGAAAGAGCACGAATCGCCCCTAGACGTGTAATCGAGGCTCCACTTCTCAAATGAACAGTTGGTAAAATCATAGTAGCCCCCGTGGATGGAAAGCTTCCCTCTCACTACCCGCTCTTCCACCCATTCATAAGTGAGTAAGTTCACCAAGGACCTGTTAATCGATTCCTAGAGAAAAAAGAGCACAAAGATTCAAACCAGTGCTCTAATTTATGTTCAGCCTACAATGACCATTATTCATACATAATTTTTGGAATATTTACTTAAATTTGATCGATGTTACTAAACAATTTCTGCTTAACCACTAATGTACATTTATGAAGTTTAGAATGGCAGGATGTATTAGGAAACTTTTGTGTGTATTGTGCGTGAAAAGTAGACATAGATTAATGACCTAATTATATCATAAATGCAAGATAATAATCTTCCTACAACAGAAAAGGCAAACACATCACCTTCTCACAGTGTTTGCACTGCAGATCAGAGTTGAGGTTCGAAGCAGCTTCCTTGGATATCAACCTTGCAGGCCTTGCGTTGCCCATCCAACTCCTGATGAAGCTACTGGAGAGCATGGACGAGGTCATTAGAAACGGAAGAACACACAGATGGATAAAGATGGGGTAAATGAAAACCAATGATAGACAAATTACTGAACCTTGAATTATCTTCATCCTGAAAGCTCATCAATGCTTTAATCCCTCCACAACAGCTGTGACCGACAACCAGTATATTTTCGACCTGCACAAACGGATCTTACTCATGTTAGATTAAAGGAACAAATAATTTCTGCTAAAATCATAAAACAAATTAAATTTGGTGTTGGAGCCATCAGGTTGGATCAGTGAAACTGACGGCATTCTGATATATGTAAATAGGTCCCAGAAAGAATAGCCAAATAGGCAAAATAACAGAGGAGAACACTAAACATATATGCATACTCAATTTCGCACTAACATCTGCAATAAGTAGGCATTCATAATGAAGTAGATGATTAAACTTACTTCAAGAGAATTAACAGCAAATTCAAGGGCAGCATTGATTTCTGTAGGTCCATTCTGCAACAGAGTTTACAAAGTACAATACCAAAAAAAAAAAAAATCAATCTTCAAATTGATACTCATGCTTCAATATTTAAGTGATATTAGCTCATATAAGAAACACACCTCTATTGGGGGTACCAAGTTCGCCACATTTCGAACCACAAAGGCTTCTCCTGGTTGGAATCCAAGGATGCTCGAGGGACAAACTCTCGAATCAGCACAAGCAATAACCATGAACTGTCCTTTTAATGTCAGATATCCACCACGGTATTTGGGATTTAAAAAGAAAAAAGAAAAAAGAAAAGAACAATATAAGTACCTTCGGTTCTTGGTCCTTAGCAAGTCTTTGGCAGTGTTCTAAATTGCTCCTACAAAAAAATTGAATCAATGATTAACAAATTAAGCTTTTATTCATAATACTTTAATGTAGACAAAATAAAATAAAAAAAAACTCTTACAAGTATTTATCCTTTTTGAAATCAATAAATCGTTGTCTCAACTCTTTGAAATAATCTGGCACCTCCTTGCCCACCATTGGGACTCTAGGCTTTTGGTCTATTGTCTCCTGAGATAGTCCTGGAGACTCCATTACAGCCTTTAATCTTACAGTTGGATTTCTTCTATATCCATTTTGGCATTCATACAGCACGGAAGAGATTATATTAGCATAATACCGACTTATCAAGCACACATAATTTGAATCAGTCAAAAACATGCTTATCTCTCTGGATGAACCTAGAGTGTTGCATGCAAGTCATTAATCGTAAAAAGTAAGTAGGTCCTATAAACCACCACGAAAAAATATTAGAGCATTGAGTAAGGCAAGAGAGGTAGGGATCTCAAACGATCTATGCGTTAACATCTCTTTATCCTGCACTCTATCATGATGTGTGGCTGTGCATCAATAGATCAACATGAGGATAATTAGATTATCCCTAACTTAAGAAATGCACTGGTAGTAGGTGTAGTGCAATTATGCATAGACTTCTACCTCTAACTTCCACTAAACCATTAATATAACACCATGAAAAAAATCATACAGCTCAAATTCTAATGTCACATAGTCACACCTAAAAGACCAGATAGTCCAATTAAAGATGGTCAGACATCAAGTTGAATTTGACACCACATGATGCTACTACATCTGTTGGAGCTGGTATAATTGTTGATGTAACAGTGTAAGTTTATTATCAATGCAAAGGATAAGCTTCCTCAGACATTTTTTATCAAATGCTAACAACTCAATGAGCTGAGCACTCACAAGAAACCAATAAACCTTTTGTTAACAGAATTATTCGGTCAAATGAACAAGAAGCCGCAGGATTGTGAGTCCACCAGACCTTTTTCAAGAAACAGCAAGCAAAAGAAAAGGATCAGAAGTTAGATTTACTTACTTGAAAGAATTCAAGATTCCCAACCGGGTCTGCTCAATTTCTAGATATCTCAACTGGGAACCAAAGATCTACAAAAAAAAAAAAAAAACAAAAAAAAAAAAAAAAAAAAACGAAAACTTCAAGAAATTAGATGATTAATTACGGACAAGCTAGACAACAATCAGGTAAAGAGGAAGAAGGGCAGTAACAACATTACATTGGATGTTTTAGCCGAAGAGTTGGCGAGATCCGTAGAAGATGAACAACACAGAGACGAGGATAGAGAAACCACTTGGGCCATTAAATAAACTTGCTATCCTCGGTGTCGGTGAATATGAAGAACAAGAAAGAGAAAGCAATGGGATCAAAGTGGTACTCGGTGGCTATTGGGATTGATTGAGTCTGGATGTACCTGTCTCCAAGAAAGGCGGAGAAACCAAGATAGTACACGTTAGGACAATCGAATGGTTTAGATGCACTGATTCGATCACTGACTAAACCAAGAAAGACTAATTACTTCCCTAAAATAGAAAAATTTGCGGAAAAGTTGAAATAGGGATTAAAAAAATCGATTTGAATGGAATTAGGGCTGACCGTGGTTGAATTGGGGGTTATTGTTCATATTTGTAATTTTAAATGATAAAGTACTCCCTCCCCATCCACAACCATAAGTCACAAGTTCCCTCCTCCTCTTGTTCTTACTGCATTAAATCAAAAGATCAACAATATTAACCATTAATTAGTACAAGAAATGAAGGAGTATGCTGACAGAATCGTATAGATATAGATGAAAATGATGCACTCGTATAGAGAAGAGATTACCTGACGACCATGGTTGCTGAGTTCGATGGACAGAGCGACTGCTAATTACTCTCTTCGTCCCAACTTTAACTTCACACTTTCTATTTTGGTTCATCTCAATTTCAACTTCACACTTCTATAAAAGGAAAAGGTACATAACTAATATCCTTCTAATATACTTTAATTTCAAAATTGTCATCACCTTTTTAACACACATAATATACTTTATCATTTATTTATTACCCAAAAATATCAAACTACCCCCAAAAATTACTCAAAAAGTAATTTTTTTTTAATTTGCGTATGTACAGTAAATATGAAGATGAAAATAGGACGGATGGAGTATTTTTATTTGGGTCTGACCATTAAAAGCTACCATTGTAACAGGCCGGCCCAAAACTAATAAATAAGCAAGGAATCACACAACCCACCGAGTCTATCACCTATTTCTGACACCGTTCTCAAGTTCAAGTCATTCTGTCACATTTTAAATTTTTTATTATTTAAAAATATTATATTTAATAAAGAAAAAATCATTTTAAGCGAAAACATAAAAGAAATAAATTTAATAATCAAAAGATCCAACTTTATAAGTTATAAAATCCAAATGAGATTACTAAAATAAATTTGCATAAGTCATAAGTTTAGCAAAAGTTTAGAAGTAATAATAAAGTCTCAAAGAAAATGAAATTGTGCTAAGCATCCCATTCATCTGAAATGTTAAAATATTTGGAGTGAGCAAACTACACGCTCAATGGGGAAACATACTTGTCAGAATTAAATACAAAATAAGTAACATGAAATGTAGGTGTAAATGTAAATGTACTGAATAAGATTTCTCAATTATTCAAATAGTAAATGTCTAACTCAAAGATATCAAATAATAGCAGTTAATAGAGACAAAGTAAGAATTTCCTCATCTTTAAAATGAAACTGAGTTAACTGAAATTCAAATATTGATGTAGCTGGTACCCTATTCACGAACTCTCATCGCCTAAGCATAATAAAATATAAATAAGACTTAGTTGTAATCCTACTACAAATATAAACTGTATAATCAGTCAAAATAAAATAAATTAATAATATTGCTACTAATCCCATATGCGCGTGGTAATCCAATGATTAGTCTGTCGTGTACCAACAATTAGGTCACGAATATGTATAAATGTAAGGTTCATGAATATTACCCCAAACTAAAACACTATTAATAATTAATACTAACAATTAATAACTAAGTAATGGTAAGAGTGTACTGATGTATACGTGGGATTTGAAAGTAATTGAATATGACTAACTAAATGGTTTACCCCACCATTAGGGGCTCCCACCGCCCCTGCCCTGGGGATAGGTGGAGGAGGGTCAAATTCATGCTAAAGGCAGGATTCGAACCCCTACCCTTCAGCAACCAAGCTCAGCTGGAAGACCTTTTCACCCTCCCCTCTACCACTTGAGCTATGCCGGCGATGACTAACTAATTAATATATATGGCAGACATACCTTGATATGGTTACAATGAGCTATAAATAATTTTGGCCATACATAAATTTAGAATAGATATGCCTGTTGTGGGAGGAAATAAAAATAGGAAACTGATAATGGGTATTTACGAGTAGAAAGTTATTGTCTATGGGCACAGTAGGTGGTTTCTCTAATCCATCATGCATATAAAGGAAAGTCCAACCGTTTTTAAAAATATGTATAGAAATCACTATGGGATGGAGGATAGCAGCACGTATATAATAATCTCATGAACAAGAAATAGTTTCTAGACAGGTGAGTATATTTTACCTTTGAAACTTCACGGAGAAGAACTTATGCTTGCGGAGATGATGCAATATGTACCCAACCAAGGAACACGACTACTTGAATCCAAAATAATTCGGCCAAACAAAATATGAAGATTTTTCAACGGGATGAGAATCGGAACAAAAAGAAGGGCTTTTTTTATGAGAGTTTTAGTATCCTCTTATAATACTAAGAGAGATTATGAAACGCTACGTCCAGAATTTGAGAACCTATCATGTATAAGGCCTGATTCCTAAATTAACAAATGCATTTATATATATAATAATAATGATAAGATGATGTATAATATACGAATATATATATATATATACTCAAATTGTGACACTCGCACATAAAAATTAGAACTTGGAAGCATAAAATTAGTTGATATGCTTTTGTGAGTCAACATATAACAGTCAAAATTCTCTCAACTGTCAAGTATATGCTATATTTAATTAATACAGCGAATACACTGATATTGAAGATTGTGGAGGTAGATATTGAGCTTTCTGTTTCAAGACATTTTTGAATTCCAAACTTCTAAAGGCAATAAAATATTTCAACAGAATACAATTATCTTGAATTACTTGATAATCAGTAATCACAACTCTAAAAAAGGTCAATATAAAACCACATAAACAAATTGATACCAAACTAAGGAATTTCATAATCCAGTTAAACATTACATAAACTCTCTTTCTTACTATTGGAGTTTATCTTTTTTTAAATATCTCAACTTTTTTATTAATTTGAATAAGTACCAAGTAATAAAACACTTTTCTAAAGGAAGCTGCTTATATTTTCAATTTATTTCCAAAGAATCTCAGTGGGCAAGACAGGTATTCGACACACCTGACAAATACATACACTCCCATTAAAAACCCAGATGCTACGCAATATGTTTAACACTCCAAAAAAAAACAGGAACTTTTTTGTACTTCTCAATTATAGACTTAAATAAGGGAAAAAAATTGCAGTACCCTTCAGGGTATCGCAAATTATTTTCCTACCCTATATTTAAGAACATATCTTTTTATGCCCGAATTGATCAAAATGTTCTTTACTCAAATATTCGAGTAATATATTCGAATAAAGTATTCGAGTAACGCAATAAAAATATGAAAAATCATAAAAAAACATTACTCGAAATACATTACTCGCTTATTCATGTTACTCGAAATCATGTTACTCGAAATTGCATTACATGAAATGCATTACTCCCCCACTCATGTTACTCGAAATGTATTACTCGCTCACCCATATTACTCGATATTGCATTACTCGCTCACCCATGTTACTCGAAATTGCATTACTCGCTCAACCATATTACTCGAAATTGCATTACCCGCTTACTCATGTTACTCGAAAATGACTTACTCACTCACATTATTCATATTACTTGAAAATTACATTACTCATTCATATTAGTCGAAAATACCCTGCATTCGAGTAAAGAGTATTTTTGTCAATTTGGGCATAAAAAGATATTCACTTATAATTAGGTTAGAAAATTAGTTTGGTTTATGTGACTGGGCACTGCACCCAATTTCCTCCTTAAATAACTACATATGTCAGGAGATGTTACATCACAAGATATCTCGATGCTTAAAAAGTTGGCTTGGAGAGAATTGTAGCAGTATATAAAAAGGTGGTTTTTAAGTGCGGCAAACTAAATGGAGTAATAATAAAGTAATTAATTTAAATTCAAGCTGGTATTAAACTAAAATAAATTATCCCAATATTTGTACGTCTTCTCCTCCGTCTATCAATATAAACATAGAATTGAAGTAGGGTGGATTATGAGGTGGTCTGGATGTCACCATCACTATCTTCATCACGCCACATATATCCCTCCCAAAGATTTTGCCCTTTTAATCAGAATGTGAAACAGTGTTTGCAACGGATTGCCACCCTCTTCAAAATATAGCATCGTTACTTTCCTGAGATGCAACAAATCACAATTTAAATCATGCATAGGAGGTGGTGGACGCCAAGGAAGAACCTCCTACGTAAATAAAATCCAAAATTTTCAAACAAGAAATTAATGTAAGAAACTAAGTATATCAAGAATAGAAAGAAACTAAGTATATCAAGAATAGAATACTTGGAGTTCCTCTTGATTGGGACAAGATTCAAGCAGTTTTATGATGCCATAAATATTGTGGTCCTCATCATTATAACAAGTATATACTTTCAAATATGCTCGCATAGATTGAGGAAGCTCCCATCCATCTGTCACCATCAACGATATGAACTAACACACAACATACATTTTAATTAATCCACTCCATCTCCATTAATAATTCTTAAGTAGTAAATTATGTAAGAAAGAATTCAAGAATGCAGACCTGGAATAAAGGAAATCCAAGCACAAGCTTGGGGACATGAAGAGTAGCTTGAAAGACATCCGCAGATGCCAATTTAGGATCCCAACCATCTCCGGCCAAGATATCGAGTGAAGCTTCTCGAAGAGACCGTATATTTGTCAGCTTCAACTTTGCTTTTTTTATCCAAACTCTGTATATAGGGTGCTGATATGTCCAGATGATTCGACCTTTCAAAATAATCATGTATCTGAAGATGAGTAAGATTTGGGGAGGTGAGGTTCAAATATTTGAAGCCCCAACAAGCAATTAGCTCCAAGGAATACAAAACAGGACACCCCGATAGAATGTTTTCAACCACACTCTGACGGAGATGAATTGACCCAAGGTTCAATGTAGTCAAAGATTTCCACTCCACTCTATCTTTAGGACCAACTCTGCAATTAAGCAACCACAATTGTTCCAACCATGAATTCGAATACAACATCTATGGAGGGCGATAGAGTGCTCTACACTCCACATTAGTCTGCCACCAAAATCTTTTCACCTTACTTCTCAAAGCAAACTCAACCCAAGCATCAGCATTGGAAAAAAATTAACTTGAAATTGCTCTAAAGATTTAGCTGTACGAGTAGCGAGAGTAGTGTCGACCCTTGAGACAAACTTGGTAATTTTGTCCAACTCCTTACTTTCTTCGTGGAATCTCAATTCTAGCAAATCTGCCCACACAGATCTCCATGTTTTGGACAGCACGCTTGTCTTTGCAATATCCAATGTAGTATCCTCGTCCAAGAAGCAGAGAATGTTAATGAGTAGAGAATCTGGCAATGCACTCAACCTATCAGTCCTCATCTTCTTCCTTCCTTCACTCTGTTCTCCATCTTCATCTCCTCTTCTTCTTTTCTCCATTGTTATGACGAATTATCGCTATCCCAATTAATTGATTTTTAGGGGGTGGTGGTTATCTATAAAATTGGAGTCAAGTGGCATAATTTAGGGGTGATTCTTGAGTGTACCAATTCATCCTAAATATGTAGGCTAAAAACATAGTGTAGTGGGTAGGTTTTTTAATTTTATTTTTAATTATTTTATTTAATTAATGGTATAGATTAAACTAAAGATTGACCTAACGGTTATATTCGTCCAAGTCCAAGGGCACCAAAGTTAAACTCATAATTTAGATATGTAAATTTGGGATTAATCCAAATCTTAAATTAATAAAATCAAATTTGGGATTAATGCAAATCTTAAATTAATAAAAATCAAATACAGTAGTTTCGTATAAAACTATTATATTATCTATCTACTATTAAATTGTTCAATCGATCCTATACTAATAATCTATATTTATATGAGATCTTCATTTAAAAGTCCTAGTCAATATTAAATTTTATTTAAAAGGCCCAATGTTATAAAATTTTGTGCTCCTTTAAAAAAAATAGGATTTTTACTTAATTATTACTTTAGGAACTTTTAAGAAAATAATAAAAGTTTGGACATTTTTGTAAAATAAAAAATGAGATTTTACTAAATTATTAATATTTTATGGATTTTTTAAATATTAGCATTTATACCCATAACGGTAATCATTTTATTATATCAATTTGTATGTCGTTATTTAAAATTCGAGTTATCCTGTGGTCATTTCAGTCTAAATTTCTCACATTTACATCATTATACACCATTCGATATATTTTTGGGAAATTAGTTGTGATAGATCAAACAACTTAAAACTTTGTCTAAATGGTCTTTGACCAAAATTGTTTTATAACATTAATTAAGAAACAGTAAAATAAAAATTATTATTTACAATTGAAAATTAAACTTTCTTTTAATTAAAATTTGTCCCAAATCTTTCAAAATCAAGAGCATGGTGAAGTCTCTCATCGTTTGTGAAACAAATCATTCAAAATCAAGAAGACTAGTGAAGGCCCAAGAATTTTTCAAAATCAACAAGGCTAGTGAAGACTCAAACATCAGTTGTTCGTTGGTGAAGACATGCTCAAGATAAACCGATTCTTCTTCTCTTCTCAGGTAGTGGGCTCGAATTTTATATGATTCTTCTCCCTCCCCAATTCTCCTATTTTTCTATGCTCTTGGGTTGTACTTGTTATGAAATTACTGTCTGATAAATACTTGTTTTTATGGTGAAATTTTAGGCATGGCAGTGATAATAATGATGTTGAAAACTAAGCTTTTAACTTTATGCCTAAAGGTGTTCGATGAAATGTTTGAGTGAAAATTTTGGGTTAAAATAAGTCTTCCATTATGAATTCGAGTTTGCAATAAGGCAATTGATCAGACTGTTCCAGAACATACATGCTTATATGCACATGTGGATTCTTTATCTCTACGGCTTGTCACTCACGCTAGCCGTAATTTCCTGTAAATTTGATTTTCCTTACATTGTCGAGGCAAATTATAATTTTGCACTCTTCAATTGCATCTTCAATGTTTAATCCCTTTTTTCATGTTCCTTTGTTCTTGAATTTTTTTGACATTAGATTCCATTAACATCCCCAATAAGTCATCCTTGAAAAATTCTACACTATCATTGCATTTTCTAGTTAGTTGATGATACACATTAGCAAAGATTGAATTTCACTTCTAATGACTTTTATTCTTCATATTTAAATCACTTTTTTAACCACTGAACCCCGTTCAACATTATTATTATTATTATTATTATTACAGAAATGTAATGAATTGAATAGAGAAATAGTAGGAAAGACACAAAATATCTCAAATGCATGAATTTGGCAGATTTTTAGATGCATCTGCCACCTTTTAGAAAAATGAACATAACTCCTTGTAGAAAATTCCAAATGACTCTTTGCTTGTTGCGTTAGAAACTAGACTGATAGACCTTTCCATCCGTATATGCTCTAGTTACCATATGTGCTGAAATATTTTCTTCATCATCTATGCTCTAGTTACCTAAGTGTTTGCCTTTCTCACATGTCTCTCTATCTCTTGAAGATGATTGTCTTTCTCACATGTCTCCATATCTTTTGAAGATGATCCATATACTTTGTTTAATAATTATAGGATGAGAGAGGCTTGCGTGCGCCCGGGCGCACAGGAAGACATTCCGTGCACCTTTAGAAATTTAGTATTATGGGTAAGGGTACATTACTATGGTATAAAGGGTATACACTTTAATTATTAAAAGGTACACTATTTTATTCTAAATGGTATACAATTTTCATTAATATTTTTTCTTTAGAAAATAAAGGGTACACATTTTTATACTAAAGGGTATACAATTTAACATAAAATTCTAAAGGCGCATGGAGTGTTGTTCATGCGCCCAGATACACACAATAATTTTCCTTAGAAAATAAAGGGTATATATCTTTATACTAAAGGGTATACAATATAACACAAAATTCTAAAGGTGCATGGAATGTGGTCCGTGCGCCGGAGTGCACAGAAGTTTTTGCGTTATAGGATTATGACTTTGGAGTTTGCTTATAAAAAAGAGGTTGTGGATCGAGTGAAGATTTGACAACGATTGTTCAACAAATCTTTTTAATTTTGAGAAAGTTATGACTCCTCAACAAGGAAAGGGTAATCATGTTTAATTTAAGATTTTATTTTCCTTTAAATTATATGCTTATAATTCTAACTTTAAATTTAAATGCAGATATGATTGTGGTATGTCCACTGCAAATATAATTCTAACAACCAATTAGTACTTTCTACCTGCCTTCCAAAGCTTATAATTGTTAGGGATATCTGTAATTATATATCTCAATCTAAGACATGTCTAAATACTATTGATGTCATCTTCTGAATTATGGTTGTGATTAGTGTGTTAAAATGTGAAAATATTTTGATCCATAATTAATCTAGTTTTAATTACAGTAATTCATAAAATTATATTATTTTATTTTAGTATTTTGTTGAAATATTATAATTAAATCAGTTTGTTTTGGATATGTAGGGGAAAAGAGAGATAATAGAGAAAAGACTATAAGGTAGCTGATTTATTGCAAAAAAAAGGGAAACTTATTTTGAATTCTTTTGGTTTATATGTAAAATAATAGTGTTATATATAGTGTGACTACAAATTTTCATCATCACTTGTTTAAATGAATTTCTTTTGATGTTAAGTTGTTTTTCTACTATTTTGTTTATTTTTAAATAACAACATAAAAATTGTCAAATGGAATTTTATAATCAAATTGAAAAGACTATTAAATTTTGGAAGTTCCCTAAAATCACTCAAATTTTGAATAACGGAGTGCAAGTTGTTATAACGGAATGATTTTATTATGGGGTCAGACAATACTGAATTGGCTATTCATTAGAAAAATCAGTTAAAATAGTATATAATAATGGTAAAAGTGAAGTTCTGTTACTAGGAATGCCCCAAGAATCACTCCAATTTCATATAACGGCGTGCAAGTCGTTATAAAGAAATGATTCTATTATGGGTCAAAAAAATGTTATATTGATTATCCACTAGAGAAATAAGTTAATGATGTTTAATAATAAAGGTAAAAATGTGAGATTTTATTTAGGAGGGCCCCAGAATCACTAGAATTTCGAATAACGGCATGTTAATCGTTATAACGGAATAGTTATTCTATGGGGTGAGACATTGCTAAATTGACTATTCACTAAAGAAATCAATCAAATGATGTACAATGAAGGTAAAAATAAGAAATTTTAATGGAGACGATCACGGAACAACTCAAATTTTGAATAACGACATACAAGTCGGTATAACGACATGATTCTGTTATGGGTATAAAAGCTTATACTTTTGTATGTACCAATCAAGTAGTAAATTAGGATCAAATATTAAACACATACTTTGATTTATCATATTGCTACAAGTTTATTCGAAAATACAAGTGTATACTTATGATCTGTAATAGTTCGCATCCAAACTTATCATATGTTACTTAGAACATTTATGAGATATTTCATAGGTGAGTCAATATCAACATTTTTTTGTTACATTGTGATAATATTAGACTTTATATCTATATATGGAGGTCCGATGAACTCTAAGGCTTCTAAATCACTCGAATTTCAAATAACATCGTAAAAGTTGTTATAATGGAATGATTCTGTTATGTGGTCAAATAATGCTAAATCGGCCATCCACTAGAGAAACAACTAAAATGGTGTACAATGAAGTTAAAAGTGAGAAATTTTGACTGAAGCAACCCTGGGATAACGCGAATTTTGAATAACAACATACAAGTGAGTATAACAGAATGATTCTGTTATGGATATAAATACACATATTTTTTTATATACCAATCAAATAGAGATTTTGGACCTCATTTTAAACTTCAACCTTGATTTCATCATATTACTACGAGCTCATTTGAAAATTCAAGTGGGATACTTCATATACCGACATACAAGTCAGTATAACGACATGATTCTGTTATGGGTATAAAAGCTTATACTTTTGTATGTACCAATCAAGTAGTAAATTAGGATCAAATATTAAACACATACTTTGATTTATCATATTGCTACAAGTTTATTCTAAAATACAAGTGTATACTTATGATCTGTAATAGTTCGCATCCAAACTTATCATATGTTACTTAGAACATTTATGAGATATTTCATAAGTAAGTCAATATCAACATTTTTTTGTTACATTGTGATAATATTAGGCTTTATATCTATATATGGAGGTTCGATGAACTCTAAGGCTCCTAAATCACTCGAATTTCAAATAATATCGTACAAGTTGTTATAACGGAATGATTCTGTTATGTGGTCAAATAATGCTAAATCGGTCATCCACTAGAGAAACAACTCAAATGGTGTACAATGAACTTAAAAGTGAGAAATTTTGACTGAAGCAACCCTGGGATAACGCAAATTTTGAATAACAACATACAAGTGAGTATAACAGAATGATTCTGTTATGGATATAAATACACATATTTTTTTATATACCAATCAAGTAGAGATTTTGGACCTCATTTTAAACTTCAACCTTGATTTCATCATATTACTACGAGCTCATTTGAAAATTCAAGTGGGATACTTCATATTTGTAATGTTTCGCATCCAAACATTTATAGTTCATACAATTAATCATATGATATGTATGAAATAATTCATATATGACTCAATATAAATATTTGTTTGTTAGTTTATCCAAATATTATATTTTAACATTGCATGTGGAGATCTAAGTGAATGAAAGGCCCCTAAAATCGCTCGAATATCGAATAACGACGTGCAAGTCGTTATAACAGAATGATACCGTTATGAGATCAAACAATGCTAAATTGACTATTCATTAGAGAAATCAGTCACATAGTATACAATGATGATAAAAGTGAGAAACTTTTGAGATAAGTCGAATTTTGAATAACGACATACAAGTATGTATAACAGAATGATTCCATTATAAGCATAAACACTCATGTTTTCGTACATGACAACTAAGTTGTGTGTTTGGACCTCATATTAATCACATGCCTTAATTTCATAATACTTCTACAAGCCCATTCAAAAATTTAAGTGGGATACTTCATATTTGTAATACTTCGGACTCAAATTGTATACTTTATAGTATACTTGTTCTATTTAACATGTATGAGATATTTCATATGAGACTGAATATCAAATTTTATTTGTTAGTTTATTAGAAAATTATGTTTTGATATTGTATGTGGAGATCCAAGAGAATGAAAGACCTCTAAAATCGATCGAATTTTGAATAACAGCATGTAAGTCGTTATAAAGGAATGATTCCGTTATGGAGCCAGACAATGCTAAATTGACTATTCTAGGGTGAGGAAAGCGTATAGAGCGCTCGATCAGGAGGAAGGAATTGAGGTGGCATGGAACCAGGTGAAATTACGGCACTTGAGTGAGGATGAAGGCATTATCAATCGATTGTATTCGGAGGTTGGATTGCTGGGGAAATTGAAGAACAAGAACATCATCTCTCTGTACTTTATTTCGAGAGACGAGAAGATGAACACCTTAAATTTCGACACTGGCACTGAATGTTATCAATAAATATTTCCTTATAATCTTCATTGCCAACCTGGAGTTCACCTCCGACGACGGCCTTGACACCAGCGCCGAATTCGACATCGATCACATGACGAACACGGCAACATCAGCATTAGTTTTTTTTCTTAATTTTAAATGAATGGATTATATTTACTAATTTAGGGGTATAAATAGTTTTATAAGAGTATTTTAGTTTTTTAAGTTAGAAATATTTTAATTTAATATTTTTGTGGGGTATATTTAGTATTATTGAGGATGCAAATAGTCGCTCCCTAAATTAATATGATTTTTTACTTTAAAAATAAAAAATACAATAAAAAAGACATACTTAGCATCAATTAGATCCACTTTGATACCCCTTTAAATGAATTATCCTTAGTGTAACGCACTTTACTAACATCAGTTATTTGTCCAATAATATCTTCAACTAAAAAAAAGAGAGTAAATAATAACAATTAAAATTTATGTATTTTTACATAGTAATATATTTAAATAATGCGATCTAATATATCACTCTTACAACCATCCATGCATTGTAAGATGCAATTTTCAAAAGACAGGATAGGGCAGGTATGTAGGAATTTTAAAAAAATACACACATGATAATAAATTTAACTTACCAATCAAGTTATATTCTTCCACCCTGTTTTGTAATATTGCATCAACGAAATGTAATCAAACCCATATTTAGGTATAATCGATGTATTGCACTCTCTGAATGCTATAAATCAATGAAATTCAATCCTATAGTCATGCTAAGTTGTTTGATAATCTTATTGATTCGTCACAATTTTATAGTTTAAAATACTGACAGTATCACCGTCTTTAAACCGTTACAAAGATTTATCCATGGTAATCTTAACTCTCGCAAATCCTTCAATTTTTGAGCCATATAATTTGAATTTTTTTAAAAAAATAATCTATTTATTAATTAATTTATATGACGAAAGATAGACCAATACCTATTTATCCATAAGAACGACATTGAGATGTGCAATCTCCTTTAAATAATTCGTACGTGATACAAACACCCATTATCGAATAACTCTCACCGTAATTGTCCATAGTGCCCTGTCAAGAGTTAAATCAATAATAGAAGTATGACGTGTAGCCATTATATTATTGATTATAATAAATCGCTTATTTTTTTATCTCGATTGTTTTGAATGTTGAAATTATAATGACAACATATGTTTATATATAATAATGGATGAGATATTTATTTATGATAATAATTTTAAAATAATGGAATTAGTATCCACACAAATTTTATTTTATACTCCTATAATAATAATAATAATAATAATAATGATGATGATGATGATGATGATGATGATGATGATGATGATGGAGCTTAGTGTGTATTGAATTGAATCATACATTTTTTAAGAGTGAGGTTTGCGTGCGTCCGGGTGCACGGCAACACATTTTGTGCGCCTTTAGAAATTTAGTATTATGGGTAAGGGTACATTACCTTGGTCTAAAAGGTATATACTTTAATTAATAAAAGGTACACCATTTTGTTCTAAAGGATATACACTTTTCATTAATATTTTTTCTTTAGAAAATAAAGGGTACATATTTTTATACTAAAGCGTACATAATTTAACACAAAATTCTAAAGGCGCACGTAGTCTTGTTCATGCATCTAGATACACACAATAATTTTCTTTAGAAAATAAAGGGTACACGTGCATATACTAAAGGATATACAATCCAACATAAATTTTTAAAGGCGCAGGGAATATATTCCGTTTTCCGTGTGCCCAGATGCACAGGAGCTTTTGACATTTTTTAATCTAACGTCAAAAATAAATTTTACCTAATATAGAATTATGAATAAGGAAGTTTTATTAATTATACGATTTTATTTTTTAATCTAACCCTAAAATAAATTTTACCCAATATGAATTAATAAAACCAAATTTAGATTTATAAATAAAAAGGAATACATTATTTAAAATTAAAATATTATTATAATAATAATAAATTATACCTAATTTAGATTTATGAATTAGTACAACCTAATCTAAATTTAAAAATAGAAGAGGAAATATATTATTTAAAATTAAAAATATTATAATATTGATAATAATAATAGATTTATTTTTATTTAATTTTTTATAAAAATCAAATAAAATTTTTTTAAATTTATTATTTAAATAAATGCAAAATAAAGAAATTAATTATAAGTAAATATGGAAAATATTTTTAACTTGAATTATTTAAACATGACTATCTATTTTCCCACGCTGTAAACCGACTGGCCTCTCCAGCTCATCCTTGATCGTCAGCTCCACTTGTGTCTACAAAAAAGAGGCCCCCTTTACGCATCTAGGGTTATCAATTTCTATCCAAATCAATTCCAATACCATGGCTACTACGTCAGGTACACTATAATTCATATCGGTGTTTCCTAGATTTTTTCGGATTTATCTATTATGCTCTTGTTTTGAGATTCAATGGGGAATCGGTGATAGTTAATTAGTATATTTGTGCTCTGACGATCGTAATTCAAGTGTTTTTTTATTCTTTGATTTCCTTTGATTATTGGGTAAAATATTCTTTCCGTATTGTTCAAATCATTGTGATTGGTGTCGATGTTGACTTTTTTGCGGATTGTAGTGGCGTTTAAATCAAGAGAGGATGACTGGAAACAAATTGAATTAGAAAGGCTGGGCTTGCCCCTGCTGAATTGGATGAAGATGGAAAGGAAATCATTCCTCACATTCCACAGTATATGTGGTATCTGAATGCTGAGAGGCCGAGTTTGAAACATCAAATGAACTGGTAGTCCGATCCCAACTATACCAAATCGTGGTACGATAGAGGGCCAAGACTTTCCAAGCTGACAAGTTCCGAAAGGGTGCTTGTGAAAACTGTGGAGCTATGACACATGATAACAAGTCATGTGTAGAAAATGGGGGCTAAATTGACGAGCAAAAACATTGCCCCAGATGAAAAGATAGACTATTGAGCTTGATTATGATGGAAAGCGAGACCGGTGGAATGGATATGATGCTGCATCTTATGAACATGATGTGGTTCAGAGGTATGAAGCCAAAGATGAAGCAAGAAGTAAACATTTGAAGGAACAACAACTCAAAAAGTTGGAAGAGAAAAACAGTATCAATCAAGATGAAGATGGGGTTAGTGATGAGGCAAAGGTTGACGAGAGCAAACAAATGGATTTTGCTAAGTATCTTCTTAATCTTGATGTCAACTCTGCCCACTATGACCCTAAAACCCGTTCCATGCGTGAAGATCCTCTCCCAGACATGGATCCAAATGACAAGTTCTATACTGGAGACAATACAATAGAGTGAGTGGTCAAGCTTTGGAATTCAAGGAACTCAATATTCATACATTTGAAAAGGGTCATGATGTTCATATGCAAGCTGCTCCTTCTCAAGCTGAATTACTTCATAAAAATTTTGCAATCAGTAAGACCAAGTTGAAGCATCAAATTAAAGATAAGATTATGGACAAGTATGGCAATGCTGCTACTGATGAAGTGCTTCCACGAGAACTTCTACTTGGTCAGAGTGAGCGTGAGGTTGAATATGATCGTGCTGGTAGAATCATAAAAGGCCAGGAGACGTCGCTTCCAAAGAGCAAATATGAAGAAGACGTTTATATAAATAACCACACAAAGTGTTTGGGTTTCATGGTGGAAGGATCATCAGTGGGGTTACAAATGTTGCCAGCAGACAGTTAGAAACAGCTATTGTACTGGTGCTGCTGGTATTGAGGCTGCTGCAGATCTTATGAAAGCTAATATTGCTCGGAAGAAAGCTTCTGAAGATGCACCAGCACCTACTGAGGAAGCAACTTGGGGATCTCAAGAACCCGATGATCTAGTTTTAGACCAGAAGAAACTTGCTGAAGCTCTTCATAAGGAGGACGAAAGGCCAAGAGAGGAGAAAGATGAAAGAAAACGCAAATACAATGTCAAGTGGAATAACGAGGTCACAGCTGAAGATATGGAAGCTTACAGGATGAAGAGGGTCCATCACGATGATCCTATGAAAGACTTCCTGCATTAAAATGCAGATTAGAATTTGGTGATTATGGAAGAATGTTGTGAGCAGATGTGACTTGTGATGTCAAATTTCTAAAACTCATTGAGTTCTTCGATGCACTGAAATCTGGTTAGAAAGTGTTGAAAGAATTGTCTAAGACTTATGCTTCGTTGAGTTGTATATGTGATTGAAATGTCTTTATAAGCAGAGCTGTTATGCTTATGAAATGAGTTGACACAGTTTTAGTGCTCTATTACTGTTATATTCAGTCAAATTCTTATATGAACTTAATACTGTATTAATGTTAAAAGTAGAAAAGTGGCCGACAAATTTGGGCCTTAATTTTTTTTATGGGCTTTATCTACTGAACCAAGCGATTAGGCTTTAGAGTAAAAAGATTCAGCCCATGATTCTTTCCTTTTGTATTTCCCATTATGGGCCTCGAACTACCTTGAATTCTTGTGGCTTCACTGGGCATTCCCCTTTTTTATTTTATTTTCTTCTTTTTTTTTGTGCAATATATTTATTAATTTATTCTTTTACCTTATATTTTGGTTTCTAAAAAGTCCCCATTTGCTCCCATATAATGTGATGATGCATGCAAATGCATCATATGTCCATTTGAACTTTTGGTTTACATCATCCAAAGATATCCTTCATAATAATTCCATGTGCTAATGATTGATAATTGAAGTCATTTGAGTTTCCAATTATTGACTTGTTGATTTCTCTATGGCAACATTTTATAAAATCAAGGGGAATTTTTTTAATATAATTAAAATGTGTATCCCTAATTGAGCATATTTAGGCAATCCCTGTATATCAAGGGTCAATCAAATAACCATAGCTTATAAAATTTATATTCATGATATTTGATTTGCTTCACCAACTAAAGCTAGAAAGATGTCACTACTTTAGCTCACCATATATAAAAATATAATGATGAGGAGAGAGAAACTTAGTGTATACGTAAAACATATGGAACACACTTCAAATATACCATCACCTTAATTAATGCCATGTAACTATGTAAGAGATTATGTAAATAGTGTTTTGAAATTAAAGTTGGAGGGAAAAGATATGAAAATTGTGGAAATTTCCATAATAGTGATAAAAGATTCCAACGAATATCATAAAGAGAAAAGATAATGGGTTCCATTAATTCAGATTGAATTCAACTTTTCAATAAAGGATTAAAGTGTTTTTATATTTATTTACCATACTCCCCTGTTTAATACTAACTTTAATTTTAATCTGTTGTGATATTGCAGATTCTCCAACTTCACTGCAATATAATTACTTAGATTTGTGTTAGTAGAATAATCCGGAAGGGAAATTTGTAAAACATATTAGAATTTTTTTCCCTATTAATTAAAAAAACATATAATTAATGAATATATGCATGCTATCAAATTCTTGTATTAAGTTCAAAATGTGTCAAATAAGGTGTAATCATGAATGTTTTATTTAATTATTTTTTATTTCAATTTTATGGGATATTCTATATAATCACCTTCCCTTTATATTACATTTCATCGACCTTCTCATATTCAAGAATGAACATAGAAAAAAAAATAAGTCTTGCACAAAATTTCTCATTAAACCTGTTGAGTACTTCTAAGTTCTAACTCAATGTAAACAATGTACTAAAATATTACTCCCTCCGTATCATAGCAAAAATCTTTTTTTCCATTTTGGTCGTCCCACTCAAAGGGTTCTATTTCTTTTTTTATACACATGGGACCCACTCATCCCCTCTAATACAATTAAAACATGGGTTCATACTCCCACTAATACAACTACCCACTATATATTAAATAATAATATTTCTTAATTCATGTGTTAAAGTAAAAACTACCTTGCCGTGAGATGGAGGGAGTATATGAATAATAAGAGTAAAATATTAGATGGATAAAACTATGTTAATTAGTACTAATTGGGATCCCTTGGAAGATTTTAGATGAAAGTGCAACTAATTGAAAAGCCTAAATATCTTCGATCACGAGGGAGAATCTTGTGACTACTTCTACGAGTGATGACTCCAAAACAACCATGTGTCAGCTTAGATTGTGTTGTACGTTGTTTTTTGTTTTAAGCTATATATTATATTTTTAATCGAAATTTCCAACAAATCTTAGTCTTGTTTGCTTGTAGATCAAACTAGAGCCAAGAAATCGCTAGATTTATCATGGGTATTTGGACCCTATATAATTTAGTTTTTTAATCTATATATATATATATATATATATATATATATATATATATATATATATATAAACCGTGTTAATTACAACTACATTTATAATCATATATGATCTAAAGTTTGATCGATGAATTAAGCTCGAAATATTCTTACAATCTATACAATGAACTCAAATATTCATAAAATAAATTGGTTAATTTGGATATTGAACTTTTTTTTTTCACTTTACTAGTTCATGCTAATATAAATTTCATTATTTAAACTTTGAAATTACTCCATAACTTTGCACGAGCAGAAAGTATTCACTATAAAAGTGATCATGATCACTAGAAACAACTAATCAAGTAATTTTAAAAATTAAGATGACTTTTATATTTAATGTTTAACCTAGTTAATTTAAGGGGTGAAAATAAAATAAAAGGAATTTTTTCAGTAAGGGACCCGAAAGATGATTTAACTATCAATTTAAGACCTAAAATATTATTTTATCGATTGAAGACTTTAGTCATCTGAAACTATCAATTCAAGACCTATATCCTTAAAAACTTGTTTGGTGGGTACTAATTGCAGAAAAGAAAATATTAACGTTCAATTCTTATCTTCTTCTCCAATCCTCTCATCTTCTTCCACGGTCTAATATTCAGACATTAATGGAGAAGAAAACTGAAAGTCAGTAATCTTTTTCAATAAATATATACATGCTCGTATGCTTAAAAAACTGAATCGTAATCTTTTTCAATAAATAAATATATGCTCGTATGCTTAATTCGTTCAGCTGACCATTATCCATTATCGTAGAAGAAAAATAAATAAAAATCACAAAAGTTACAAACCTGTGGCAAACCCTATCCATCATCTTATCTTCATCCCATCAATTAATATGAGTTTACCGATTCCTTCTCTGTGCCTAATAAATCTGTACTGCAAACTCCCAGCATTCTTATTTCTTAAAATATAGACTTAATGGAAAGAAACTCATCATACCCATAAATATATGTTCGTTCAATTAATCAATTTCTTCAAACCCATGAATTGAAAATAAGAATTAGAGAAAAAAATATGAAAGTCAATATTCTCTTTCCTTTTAGCAATTACAGTATACCAAACAAGCTTATATATGTCTTGAATTGATAATTTTAAATGATTGAGGCCTTGAACTGATAGAAATAATCTTTTAGATCTTAAATTGATAGTTGACTCATCTTTCAGGTCCCTGAAAAAACTCCAAAATAGAACTAATCAGTATTTGAGCTCGATGTGATACAAATATGAAACAAGATTGAATAAATTTTTATTTTCGAAAAAATTAAAAGCTCTTCTCGAGCTCAAACTCCATTCATAAAAATTAAGTAAGGCAAGTGTAAAATCGTTAAACTACTCGAGCTCGACTCGTGTCTGTAGACTCAATAAAAACTTATTCAGGCTTAACTTGATTGCTCATTATATAAGCTCAAACATATATTTTGAAACTTGATAATTTTTCAACTAGCTTGAACAATTTTACGTTCGTCTCGACTAGACTCATTTACACTCCCGGTTTGTTTGAATAGGAAAAGAAAACATGGTAGGAAAAACAAAGAAAAGAAGGTTTATCTTAAGGAAAGGTAGTTCGGAAAACATGGAGATGGATCCATTAAAGTTAGGTAAGATAGTTGATTTACGAGTGTTAATTAAGTTTTACTAATTAATATTATTTATCCACTGATTATTGACTGGTGTCGCTCACTAGCTATAGTACTAGCTTAAAATTAAATGAGGTATTAATTGTGAGATAATTTTGGTTTAGCTGTATATAAGAGCAAGAGTGTAAAACAAGTGAGTAACTTCCAATTATGCAATAGACAAGAATATAGAGATTGAAAAAAAAGTCTTGGATCCCTTTTTATCCTTAAATAAAATTAAGGTTGGAAGCTGTTGCCTGGTCACGACATATTAAGAGGGTGGCATATAGGGAAGGAGAATATAGTAATTAAATTTTATTTTTTTTTAAAAGTGATTAGAAATAGTTAAACTATATAATATCAGCGAGGAATCGGGCTTGTTTATCTCTTCGAGTTTCTGAGACTCTGCCTCTGATTCCTAAAGCCCAGCCGCAAGACTTGGGGGCACCCACACCCACCCACCCAACCTTTTCAATTAAAAATTGCCACATCACTTTATCCAAAAAAAAAAAACTATTATTATTATTAAAAATTTATGATATTAATTTGTAATACTCCACTAATTAATGAAAACATTCGATCTAACCACCAATATTCTTTCTAACAATTTTACTGATGTATATTTGCTCTTAGAAATTATATATACATAAAATATACTATCTGATTTAAAATGATTTTATATATCGCCGATTAATTTAGAACTATATTAACACCCAATTAATATAAACAATCAAATGTTGTACATATTTGTTGAGTCTGAAAGTTGTAGCTGGGTATCTTGCTTGTATATTCTATAAATGAAAAAACAATAAAAATATATGTTGGGAGTCCAACAATATCCTAGAGGGAATAATATGTATATAGATTGGAATCGTTTACGTACTATCTTAAACGGTTGGTTCACATAGTGAATCATAAATGGTTTATGTAATACTCCTATATATTAAGTTTAATTTTTATTCTTTAAATTTAAAAAAATGTATATAACTAATTGTACATTAAGATTTATACTCCAAACCCATCATATAATTATTCAGATCTCCTATTATATTTTTTTTGTTAGATCTTATGTTATAAACCGTTTATATTTTTTTACCTCTTATGTTATAAACAATTGGACGAAGATATAATAAAATTTATATCCTAAAAGGTTGAGATTTTTTTCCCTATATATGTGTATTACTCATATAATAGCATATAAACGTATTACTCATATAATAGCATATAAATGTAAAAACATAATAGGGAATTCAAGATCATATTATACATACTTTTTATTATCATTCATCTTAACATATTAAGGACGCTCAAAATATAAATGACATTCAATGCCGTACATGTGACATAAGTAACATATTTCATAATTTATTTTCTTAATACTCATATCTGTGGTAAAAGTACTCAAAATACCAACGATGATGGAGAAAGTATATCTTGTTCGGTTGTTTTTATTTTCTATTGTTTCTATCTATCATTTAACAATGGGATAAGATAATACTTTCCCCACCTCACAATATTATGCATCCTTTTATTTTCCTTTTTTTTTCTTAAAGAAGTGTATATAAATATGAAGATTATTACATCAAAGAAAACACAAGTTTGCAACCGAGTTCCGTATGTTGCAAGATTGGATGAGGAGTTTTTGAGACAAAGTCCAAGTACTGTTTAATTTTTTTTAAAATAGAAAAATGAAAAAGAAAAGAAAGTTGTCACTTTATATAAATCACCTACTAACTAGTAAGAATTTGGAAATCAACATCCTCTATAAAAAACCATTCCAACAAACCACATTCCACCCCACCCCCCAAAAATGGCTGGCCCCTCATCACTCAAAACTCTCAACTCCATTCATCTCTTCTCCATTAAACCCCCCTCCCCCCCTTCTTCATCTTCATCTTCATCTTCTCTCTCTTCCATGAAACTCAAAACCATTCTCCAAACCTTCATCTTCTCTCACATGTACGGCATCGCACGTGCCCTCTCCAAGGCAAAATCTGTCCTAATCCACCTCCTCAAAGACATACATTTCATCCACTTCTTACACTTGATCAAAAACAAGAACAATAACAAGCACAAGAAGCTCTTCTTTGGATCTTTTAGGCTTCATTACAACTGGTGTTCTTCTCATCATGCTGCTCCCTACTCATCCTCACATGTACTCCACTGCAACTCAAGTGTCGTTCCGACAACAACGTTGTTTGAATTCGACGAAATGCAGGACTCCATGGAGCTCTCTAGGTACCTCCAATGGCTGGAGGAGAAGGGGGATCAAGAATCCATCAATGAAATTGATAAGCTGGCTGATCTCTTCATTGCTAACTGCCATGAAAAGTTCAGGTTGGAGAAACAGGAATCATACAGGAGATTTCAAGAAATGATGGCTAGAAGTATGTGACACAATGTTGTTAGTTAATTAATTACCACTTCTTTTTTTTTCTATTTTATCTTGACTGAATTGGTTTTTTTTTTTTTTTGGTGGTGGGATTTGTGCAAATTCTAATGTTTAATTGAGATAATGTTGAAAGAAGAGAGATGTTCAAATGCAAGTTTGTGGTAATGAAGAAATGTTGAAATCATGATGCCCTATTGATGGGTATTGGTGGGATATAATTCCAAAATAATTTAATTCTCCATGTTGTTTAGTTTTTAATATTATTCAGAGGTACTATTGTTTTATATACAAGCTATCTTGTGAATTTTTATTTATTAATCAATATACAAATAGTGCATGTTACGAGATTGAAAGAGAAATTAACTCGTATATACGATAAAAGGAATAGTGAGAATATAAAATATTAAATTCATTTATTTTAGTATATCTTATCTACTCTAGTTAATGTTTTGAAGACAACATTTTGTCATTTATTAATTGTCAATTTATTTATTTTAATATTTTTCATACAGAAATTTAGAAAGTCATCGAAAATTACTCTTCAAGTTGAGGGTTTCAAACTTTTAGTCCAATTTTAATCCTATAGAAAAATACTAGAATTAATATGTATAATGTAAATACATAAATTATTAAAAATATTGGACTCCAATTGAAACTCTCCAAGTTGGAGTGCAATTTCCAATGACTTAAATTTTCATACGAAAAAAGACTTAAATTTAAGAAAAATAAATAAAATAAAATTGATAAAGTTATTACTTAAAATTACAGTAGTATACCTTTCAAAATAATACTCCGTACTCTTATCTAATCACACAATTTAACGCGATAGTAATTAACGTATAAATTAAATGGAATTAATTTTACTTTGTAGGTTAGATATGTGTACCAAAAATAAGAGACATGGGACAGATGTTCTTTATTCCATCACTTAACTTTAAATTCATAAAGTGCTTTGTAGAAATTAGAGAAGTAACTTTTTTTTCTTTCTAATTCAAAATTTTGAACTACAAAATCACACTCTTAAACTTGTTCAACTCCTCTTAAATTTCTAAAAAAATCTTACATCAAAGTGTGCATCTAATTAATTACCATTATATATAGTCCAGTATTTTAACAAGGTTTAAGGTAAATATAAATTGATTTAATGATATTGATGACTGAAAATTAGTTAAAATTTTATCAAAAATGGGTGATGAATTGAGAAGGGTGTTGAGGAGAGTGTATGGATGCAGTTGGTCACTTCTCAATTTTCCCATGCACAAGATTAGGTGATATAGCAATTTTATCAATCAGGACCTAGTCTATTGGTCCCCCATGTGTGTATATATATATTTCCCTATGTATATTTCAATCACCCATATATATACTTAATAATATACTGAATATAATTTGTGTGAATAAATTTGCATGTACATTGAAATAATTTATTGGTTCCTTTTAGAAAAATGAATTATTATTCTTTTGATTATCAAATACTTATAGATTATTGTTTAATATTGAGGTAGTGTTAATTATTATTATTATTAGTTTTTATGATTACCTTAAAATGTTGAATAATTAAAATATAATGATGATTGTGTTTGGTCCCCCCACCCCATATTAATTTGGCGTTATATGATTGTATATAGCAAATTTGTCTCTATAAGTTAAATGCTTCATATGTCTATACTTCGTCGTGCACGGGTTAAGATCAAAGAGAGAGAAGTTGGTTACAATTTTAGATTTTAATATAAATGTATGCAAATTAATTTTCATTTTATTAATTTTGAACATTCAATGGATTTTAATATTTTTCAATTATTTTAAATTGATTGATTCTAGTGTAAATCTCGTTCACACATACATTTTTTTTTATTTTTTTAAATTATTCTTTAATAAAGAAATTATTTTTTAAAAAGATAAATTATTATTCTTTTAAATAAAATATATTACTACTCAAATTTTGTTTTACAAGATATAAAAACACTTCAAAATTTGAAGAGTAATATTTTTCATCTCTATAAAGAGTAAATTTTCATTTAGTAATGAGTAATAAATAAACAGGATACAAGAATTTGAGTAGTAATATTTTTTATTAAAAAAATAACAATTTTTCATGTACCCTTTATCGGTAAATTAGGGTTAAATTACATAATGAAAAAATAGGACGGTATCTTAAAAAAAAAAAAAAAAAAATAGGACTCCAAGTCTCCAACTATATATATTCCAATATATATAATTTTTTTTCACAATGATTTATTTTTCTTTAATAGACTCAAAAAAAAAATGTGTTGATATACTATTGCTGTTTGATTTCAGGATTGGGCCTGAATTATGTAGCTATGTTCAAAAGAATATAATGCGAACGGCCCAATAAATATAAATGCCCCGAAATGTAGATATTTCGAAAATTTTTAATTGTTACACAAATAATAGAGGGAATTATCCAGATTAAAAGAAGTGAAGTTTATAAAAAAACATGATTGTGACTATAAAATTAAAACTTAATCCATCATAATTCACAAGGAAGTAGGAACCATGAATATGTCAATAAAGCAAACTAAACAAGTATTTGATACCGCAATTTTTTCCTATCTAATTTTTAGAGTAAAAGACACTTTTATTATCTATTAATTATGTTACAAAGATAAGGCATAGTATATTCAACCAACTTTATCAACAGATTATATCCGTTGATAAATTAAGCCTAACAAAATTAGGGATGTCGCTTCTCAATCACTCCGCGTGTGTATTAACTATTAAGGCCTTCTTCTAGGGTTGGCAAAAAAAAATTGAAAATCACAAAAAATCGTATGTATTAAATTGTACTGCACCACTATATACACTTATTTAGATAAACTCTAATTTATAATTTAAGAAAAAATTACATCATAATTTATAGTACGGTTTTATTTTTATAGTCGAAACCGCACCAACTGCACACTTAATTTTTTTGTTATGTTTATATATGTTAGTATTTAAGTAGTTTAGTTATTATTTATTAATTATTTATTTATTCATGCACTTAAAAAAAATCTATTTATGTTGTTCTATTTACTTCTTGGTACTTCTTTTCTTCTTTTTTAATGGAGTACGTCTTATGTTTCTTATTATTTCTCTCGTACATTCATGTAGCTCAATAGAATCCCAATTAATTAGTTAACCAACTAATCTAACATCTCATCTATTATTTTTTATTTTATTTTTTTTAAAGAACCTCCCATCTATTATTTGATTGAGGGTTACAAACATTTTTATTTACTTACATGTTATTAATATATTTATGTAAGTAAGATCATTTATTATATTTTTAAATTTTATCTCATATTTCACATGTAATATTAAATATTTGTCACGTGTTATAATCAACACTTAAATTATCGCCACATGTGTGAATATAAGAATTGTAAAATAAGAGATCTACATTAATATTTATATAGGCTAATTTATTTATCAGTAAAACCCAAAAATCGAACAAAACCATTTAAAATTCTATAATCAATGTTACTTGAATAATCACGATTTGAACTTATTCTTAAACTGAAAATGACAGTGCAATTATAGTTATATAGAAAAATTAAAATTATATATAAAAAAAAAAACGTAATACCGCTCGGTGCACTGGCACTGCCTACCTTCTACTCCCGATTTTCATCGGTCTTCTACTACCGCAGGTGAAGGTCGCCGCTGCTACTGCCGCCGGCCAAAGTCGTAAGTCCATCTCTCCCTCTCCTCCCCTTCCCCCCTTTCTCTCTCTTGTTTTCATTCTGTGGCTGCCTTCTCCTTAGTGATTTTTTAAAGATTTTTTAATTCTGCTGCCACACTCCTCCTCCTCCAGCAAGGTGATGTTCGCGTAATACATCACCTTTTCCAACTGCTGATAGTTCGTGGGGTCGAGTCCCTAGCGCCGATACCTATTTCGGCACCGTGCCCACTCTTATCCAAACTAGATTTACACCACTAGACCCAAAGCCGAAAGCCCTAGCGAGGGTTCGACATTTAAATTATTTAAGGAAGGTTTGAAGTGTGTTTTGCAGAATTAGTTAGTTCAAGAGCTTCCCAGATTAAAAGTGTGGATCTTTCTCGTCTGTTTTTTACTGATTATATTGCCTTGAATGATTAGAAATGGGTTGTTTGAAAAATTAGGATTCAGAAAAATGTCTTAGATTAAGACTTAAGGGGCCTTTAATTTGTTGTCACTGATCTGTATTTATTTTTTATTTCTTCTTCTGCTTCTTCCTCCTTTAAAAGTATACTGATCCGTATTTCTTAATATCGTCTTGGTTGACATGTTTCAAATGAATCAGTTTTCCTTGAATGAACTCGTCAACATTTAGATATTCATGAATGTCTTGATCAATGTTCTTGGTGCATTTCACCAGTTAAACTACGTTAACTAATTTTCTGCCACCTCTTTTACAATTCAACTACTTCTAGTCCGACCACATACAGACGGCACTCATGGCCACACCAAATGGAATTCAACTCGCTGTGCATCTTATCTCATGCTTCTATGGCGACCTCTGCTCCGTAAGTAAATGAATTCCATCTTTTTCTTTCTGTTTTGTAATACTCTATAACTTTTGTTACTTATTATGCTTGCAGAAAGTATGTGAGTGTTTACTACGCAGAGGAAACCTAACCCTGGCTCAAATTACTCGAATCACTGAGATAACCAGAGAAAATGTCGTCAATTGCTTACGCGTTCTGATACACCAGAATTGCGTCCAAGCCTTCTCCATTCAGCAAGAAGGTTAGTTATCACGCATGAATTTGATTAAAATTTCTGATTATTTAATGGTATCAATTTTGTTGATCAAATATATGGTTTGCTCGTGTCAAGAAATTGATTAGACATGGTGTGACAATGTCACTTATGTCAGTGGAAGATGTTCGCACCTGTGTTCTTTTGAAAAACACTGTTTCTATTTGATTTCTTGTGATAAAAACCTTCTTCCATAATTTTATATTAAAAAATTGCATAGAAGCTGATTGATTGATTTATAATTTTAAAGCAACAGTCCTTACAAATGGTTTCTCATTAATGGTGTGACTATTGTATTTCTAGGTGCTTTTGGTGAGGCTCCAAGGATTGTAACCCAGTATATAGCGTTATTCGACAACGTTATACATAAATTGAGGGCTCCAAAGTTTATTAAAATAGTATTAGAGGATCTTGGTGAAGATGTATGAACTTATTTAATTTTTTTCCTTTTTTCTATTGAAGTTTTAGTTTGCTGATTATGTTCTACCCTCATTGACTTATTATATTTGATGTTAAATTTGATAACACAGGCAACTAATTTGTTTGTTTGTATAGTGCCTAAATATATTTCAGGGGTTGATTGAACATGGAAGGATTTCAATTGATCAGATTATTGATAGAGAAGAGGTGAGAGCACGGAGAAAAGGAGGTATGTGGGTAAGAGAGTTCAGACATGTAGCATCCTGATTTGATGAATTAATTATGAAGAAGGATAGACTTTTAGATAACTGGATACTACTGCAGTATATAATGCATCTTGAAAGTGGTAATGTCTTTTGTACTGTGTTCTATAATTCTATCTTTGGGTTTCGTTTGTGCATAACAGCATATGCCTGTGTCATTGCTTCCCATTAATGCATTGTGTTGTGGTTTCTTATGATTATCTACTGTAGTGATTACTCAGTGAGTTCTGCCTTGAAAAGAAGTTCTTGACCATCTGACTCTGATGCATGCGATAATCAAATTAAATGGTTTGAATTCATTTGACCGAAATTCATGAAACTCATATTTCAATTTAATTCCTGCAGTTAGTTTTGATGTTCATGTTGTGCGTGATAACTTCAGTAGACTTTTGAATGCCAAGTTTATTGAACGTTGCCCTGCGCCTGAGCCTTTTCTTGCACCACAAGAAGAAACTCCTGTCAAGAAACGGGGTGGGAAGTCAGGAAAGGTATATATTTTTAATTTTTAAAGAGAAACTTTTTGTATATAAAACAAAAATGATTTATTTTTAAGGCATATTTGAAGACAAAATTACTCATTTTATTTTTATTACTGTTCTTTTAACAGTATATGGATTAATGTATTTTCGCTATTTTCACCTCAGTTAAATTCTATTTTTGTAGCAGTTATTTTTGTAGCAGTGCATGTATTCATTTGTTTTCCTCTTTCCATTAACCACGTAGTTATTAGTTAGTAAATTTGTTTATTAAATTATTTCAGAATGTTGATTTTTACTTCACATACGAATATGATGGGAGTATGATGACCTAAGGAGGAATACTTTTGTTTGCCATCCCAATGTATCTCTAGAAAATAATGGACACCTTTTATTTAGAGAAAAAGAAATTTATATATAAGAATTCCCAAGGTTATTGGTTAATGGTTAGTGAGATTAGAATGCCAGAAAAAAAAAAGAAGGAAAATCTTTATACTTTGCCAGGTTTTCTATTTATCTCCTCCTTTGAACTTTTCATATGTTGGTGACTTAATTTTCTCTAACTTGTCATGCTCTACTCAACAGTCTCCTCCTCAACCAAAGACCATTGAGCAGCGTGTTTTGGAAGCAGCTGCTCCAATGGAGTCGTTGAGGTTCCTAATGGAAATGGATGATCTCACTGAGGAAAAGGCTGAGGAAAGTACCGAAAGTGGGACAGTGGGAAAGAAGGTTCAAGCTGAATTCTTTTGATGCTTTCTTTGGCACGGTATTTGCGTTTATTGACTTTAAATTTTCTTGGTATTAAATAGCGCAAGCACGATGTGTTAAAGTCTGAAGATGTTTTATTGGATGCCAATGAAAAGAAAGAAGTTTTTTGGCGTGTTAACTTTGAAGAACTTATATGCCGTTTACGGCGAAAGGTTAGTTGTGATAAGAATTTCAACTCTGTCTACCTTGTTTTTTAACTGTATGCTGTAGTATGTTTACATGCAAAGCATAAGATTCCTCATGAAATTTCCTTGATGCTACATGTTCTTTTATAGGCTTGTATTTTGTATGTGAAAACAAGGATCAATAATGAAGCAAGCATTGTGCTGAGTGCAATTTTGGGTTTAAGTACACAATCAGCTAATCAACCAAAAGCTGAAAATTCTGGTAATGGTCCCTTATTTTCATGCTTGAATGGTATTTAAGTCATAATTTTAAAAACCCAGAAGATATATATAATTAAACTTTTTGATAGAGATGAAAATGGTAAGTTACATTCTAATATATGAATTTCCAAAATCCAAATCTAATGATGGCAATCTGTCATATTAAGACTTGGTATATTGATTCTATTATCTTTGTAGCAAAGTTTATTCTTGTTTAATATGATTTGAGTACTTCTAGGAACACATTTTTTATTATGAAAATAACTTATGAGAAGAGAAAGCATCATTGAAGCAATGTGGTGATCTAAATTGTTTAGCTAGATTCAACTTGTCTCATGCACTCCGTTTGATGTCCATTAATCAATTTTGTATTTATTTTCCTTTAATCTGTAATATGTGTAGGTATATATGATGTTGATTTTCTAATTACAAAAGCCTCCAAGTAGAAATTTCGATGCCACGCTGTCTAATTTATAATATTCATTCAACGAATAAACTCCCTCCATCCAAGAAAATTATGCACGTATTTTTGTGGGCACATATAAAGGGAAGTTGCTTTTTAGGTGTATAATATTAGATAAAAGAGGGGTATTTTGGGTTTCAATAAGAAGAAGTGTATAAAGTTTTGCGAGTTAATAAAGTCTAAAGGGTAGGAGGAAATTTGGTAATATTTATGGTATTATGAAAATGTTTATGTTGTATAGGCTGCTGTTAGAAGTGTGCATAAGTTTTTAGCAGGTTGAAAATGGAAAGTGAAGAAAATTTTTGGACAATCATTGAATGAGTTAGTCTCCTGTGAACCGGGTTCATAGTGTAAACCCTGTGGTCCCCCCTTCTAAATCCTATGGTCCCTCCTTGATTTAAGCCCTAGGTAAACATGGGGTATAATAGGTGACACACAGGGTTTATACCGTGAACCCAATTCACACGTGTTTGCTGTTGCATAACTATTATTCAAGACTAACTTTAACGAAACCCAACATGCCCCATTCACTTGTTATACTCTTATTTATTTATATTAACAATTCCTAATAAGTAAATAAACTTCATTGGCTTAATATACGCATAATGAGTATTTCAACAACTTATATATCTCCACCTTCCACAGTCCCTTTTTATTTCCTCTGTATTTGTTCTGTACTTATATATATCTTAAGTTTTGTACATTAAACGGCAATAGGCTTACCAATTACCCATTTCAATAGAAGGTTGTTTTCGAGCCCAAATAACTTCTTTACTCCTTTAGAATGATTATTCTGTTATAGACACCTCCTCTTAGATATCCCTTCTCTATTAATTCCATTTATTTATTTCTTAAAAAGTGCTCCTAGAACTGCATAATAGACGGAAAAAAAATATGTAATTGATATATTAAGATCAAGCGAGTAAAGAATTTGAAGTGTTCACAAGCATGTTAGTGCATGGTTATGCATAGTCAGTCCTCAGTGTTATGTTCTCACATAAATCAACTCTTGTCTGACACTTATCATCTGACATGACTTAAATATTCTATCTTCAGCTGCACTGTCCATAAGTGCCATATATGATGAAGTGATAAAAAAGGAGGGTGGTCTAGGATTGGACTATGACCGTGTCACAACTTCACTCAACCAGCTTGGGTGTGAAACCCACTCGACAGATGAAGATGACAGTTACTCCGTAGGTACAGATTTCTTGTACATCTTTCATTTGATGTAATTGTCAAATCAAATGCCATTATAAACTAGCACCTTGTCTTTGTATTAAATCCTAAACCATGGCTTTTACGCTTTATTTCTTATGCACTACAGATATTAAAGGCATCATTGAGAAGGCTCAAAATGAAGAGGTTTATATTCATTTTAGTCTAATTTTTTCTCTTGCATCTGTTTTGAAGTGTGAATATACAGCATCTTATGATAAATGCATTTTTTTTAGGTGGAGGCTATGGTGCTTAAAAGATATGGGAAAGAGGCGTATAGGATATTCAGGTTGCTGTCAAAGGCTGGTCGTTTCATTGAAACTGATAAGGTAACTCTTAACATTGGACAATCGTATCAAATTGCTAAAACATTACATAGGTAATGGTCAATTGAGCACATCCTAGTAAAGTTTAGTTTGTTGATAAGGTGGAAGTAGCTTATTATTAAATATTAGTTGATATATCTATCATCACAAGACAGTGCAATAAATGCAAGGAGAATATATTTCTCTGCTCTGTGTACGCAAATTCTGCAAATGAATGTTAAGGAAATTTTGGGCACCCTCAAATCTAAATCTGAAATAATGGTCAACCTTACCCTGTTGATATGTTTTAACCTATTTGAAAGACCCATTTGCTACTAATTCTTTTACTTTTTTCTTTTAACGAAATCATAATACACATCTTTTTTGCCAAAATATGTTTATTATTAGTTAGTGTTGATGTTACTTCAGGATAACATAAGTTGAGTATTTCAGTAATCAATGGAATTGTACTTCATCTGTGTATATTGGTCATGTTGGAATAGTTGCAGAAAATATAAATTTTACTTAGTTACTGTACTTTTTATCCAAGGCACTTTGTGAACAATGATTTGTATGAGTAGACATGGATTCATTAG
The DNA here is from genome assembly GCA_023678885.1 of Pogostemon cablin. Classification (NCBI taxonomy): domain Eukaryota; kingdom Viridiplantae; phylum Streptophyta; class Magnoliopsida; order Lamiales; family Lamiaceae; genus Pogostemon; species Pogostemon cablin. The sequence goes on from CM043012.1 coordinate 18,979,106, forward strand.
AAGGCCCACTTATTGCCCCAACTTCTGACATGTAAAGAGCCAATGAAAGCATTGAAATGTTATTTAGAGACTTCACCAGTTTTCATTAGTCATATGAATATACACCATAAAATGATGTGATTTGTAAATGCCCTATAAAACAAATAAGTAAATTTTTTTCTTCTGCCGGTAGCACGATCTATAGATTGACCCAGACTAGTACAGCGTTTTGCTATGTGCATGGAGAGGAGTTGATGAATTTACATTTGTCTTTAGCTATGTGTTTGGATATAATAAATAAAAACCATTTGTCTTTAAATTCTATTAAAATCTTCGTATGTCAAATGTTTTGATTTGAAGCTTCTTTATTTCACTTATCCTTGTAAAAGATAGTTAAACAACATCTACAGCCACGTTCTCGGAAAAGGATTTTTTCTTGATTCAATTGATATCAGTTTATCCGAGCAGATTGCAGATTCCACATTTATTGAAAAGAAAGATGCAATCAAGATTCTGTACAAGCTTTGGAAAGATGAATATGTGCAGATGGAGGTAAGTTATCTTTCATAATCACATTCCCAAAATCCATAGTATTGGAGCTTGAGCCCCCAGTCCCTGGGTTGATCTTTAAATCCAGCAGTCGTGTTTGTTTTGTCAAGCATGAAAGACAAGATATGAAATGCAGCACCAGAAAAAGATACTGAGTAAACATGCTTTACCATTTTAGTTTATCAAATTAACAGATATTAACTCTCACTGTATTAAATGCAGAAAAGCTCTACAGGTGGGCAAAGGCCGTCTGTGCTTTTACATTGCAAACTAAGTATGCTGCTCAAGAAACAATTTCTTGATGAACTTTACCATGCTGCTTTAAATATGAGACTGAGAATCGCACATGAAAAAGATCAGTCAAAGGAGGTATCTCTCTCTTTGTATCATCTAATCACATAATCTTCCATTTTGTCATCTAGTCAATCAACTCCTATTATGATCTGATGATAATGCCGGCCTATGTTATTATAAAGTGATTACTCATATGGCCGATCCTAGAAAAGTAAAAAACAAAAGGCTTTTCTCGTATTCTGATTGAAGAAAGTTTTCAGTTTTCAACTAACTCCCTACTTCTTCATCCTAATAACTTGTATTTTGAGTTGAACATGATGGTGAAAGTATGATGCCTTAACAGTTGATAATGGGTAACTGACTTGTCCATATGATATGTGCCAGGTTCTTCAATTACCAAAAGAGAAGCTCGTCGGAGAACAGAAGAGAAGTTATGAACTCGCGCAGAAAGTCAGGGTTGTTTTGGAATCTTCCTTGCTGAATCTAGATGATGCCATCATGCTTTTTCATGATTTTTGAATGCAGGCTAAATTTGAGGGTTATGTGAAACAGGTTGTTTGGATTGTAGAAACATAGCCACTCCACTTCCTTGTGAGAGGATACCGAGGAAAGAAAGAAAGGAAAAGAAATGTGTTTTTGAACTAGTCATTGTGAGAGAAAATGTTAAGAGCAAAAGTGGGTAGGATTGATTTATATGTGTAAATTATCGAGTAGGAGTAGGAGTAGCTAGAAGCAATGATTTATTTAGGATTTAAATAAAGGATGAATCTTATGTTATATCATTTTACACTTTCGTAATTAGTTATTATTTTTGTTATAAATTTTTATTTATACAATAAATTGTTTATGAAATAGTTTATTGTACTATTATAATTTTTTATCAATTGAGTAATGATTTTCATTAATGATGTTATCATTATTTATTCGTCTTACATAAGGTCTTACATAAAACGGTACACATAAGTCTTTGTCTTGGGCTTGCAAATATCTTGGGCTCCCGTTTGGAATTGGTAAACCTAAGAAGGACACCTTCAAATACAAAGTTGAGGCTACATTTAATAAAATTTCAAATTGGAGACATACTTTTCTTAGTATAGCATGCCGAGAAGTCATGATTAAATCAGTACTTGATGCTTTACTAGTCTATGTTATGTCATGTTTTCTGCTACCTGTTGGAATTTGCCTAGACATAGGCAAAAAGGTTGCAAGCTTTTGGTGGGGTGGAAAAGAATCAGGAGACCGCAAGATGCATTGGAAAAGTTGGGAGAAGCTGTCATTGCCTAAGGAAAGTGGAGGACTCGGATTTAAGGAGCTGACAATGTTTAATAAAGCACTCATCAAATAGTGGCGTCTTATTACTCAACCTAACTCCTTGGCGAGTAAAGTTCTTAAAGCTAGATATTTTCCAACAGGGGGCTTGTGCTCGACGATCACAAAGGCATTAGATTCTTGGCTATGGAAAGGATGGGTCCAATCCTTAAGAAGGGTATTAGATATCAAGTTGGAGATGGGAAATCAATTAGAATTTGGGAGGCTCCTTGACTACCTAAACCCCCTTCTTTCAAGCCGGACACAAATAATGAACATACAAGCAACACAACTTGGGTAAGAGAGCTCTTGAATGAAGAAGGAAACGAGTGGGATGTTGATCTAGTGAAGAGTTATTTTTATCAACAAGATGTGGAAATTATCCTTCAAATCCCAATTAGCTACACAGGTAATCGGGATAAGTTGATTTGGCACCACACCCCAACGGTAGATATACTGTGAAGTCCGCTTTCCATATCCTTCAAGAAGAAAACTCTTTGAAGAGAGACTTCTCGGAGAGCAGTGGAGGAAAAGAAGAAACTTCTAAGATGTGGAAGAAGTTGTGAAAACTCAATCTAAAACATAAAATCACATATTTTTTGTGGAAATGCATTCGGGATAATGCCTACAAAAATGGCTTTGAATCAAACAGGCTACTCAGTTGACCCATATTGTGTATTTTCTGGACAGAAGGAGGAAACTTTGGAACATCTTTTTTTTACTTGTGATCGTGATATCAATTGTTGGAAGATTGCTCCTGTCAAGTGGTGGTGAGTCCCCGGAAATTCAATGTCATTCCAATCGTGGTTTCAAGAAATAAGTGGTAAGATTAACTCTGGAAATATCATGGATAGAATCTTGTTCTCGTGACATCTTATTTGGGCAATGTGGAAAGCTATAAATGATTGGGGTTTTCAGGATACATGGTGCAGCGAAAAAGACACAGTGGATAAAGCTATTAGTGAATGGATGGAGTATGAATCCTTGGATCAGTTGAGGCAACCATCTTGTAAAACTAACAATTCAATCAGTGGCCTAAGTGATGCCTCCCAGAGCTTAAGTGATGTAGGATGTTTTTCAATTGTCATCAGTGCATAACTTAGCTCGGAAGGAAAAAGTGGAGTTGGAAGAATAGCTATGGATGAGCGTGGTCATTTTGTTAAAGCGTGGGATGTTCCAAGGAATATTAGACTATCCCCACAAGCATTAGATCTCGATGCCGCTCGTCAAGCATTGTTGCAAGCTTCTAAATATAAATGGAGGAAAATCTGCTTGAAGATGAGTGATGAGGATATGGCTCATAGATTGAAGAACAACCTCAGTTTCAAAGTTGAGCTCAATACCATAGCTGATGATATTAAAGGTTTGAGTGGAAATTTTTCTCTATTAATCTTCTGCAATTCCAAATGTATTGAAAGCAACAATGTCGATCAGTTAGCCTTAATGGTGGGTTGCCTTTCTCAAGGGAATGGACAATTCATCCCCTCTTTTGATCCTCGTTAATAGAGGGTGATGTGTAATGACCAGTGGGCTATTCAATTACAAGTACTCAATATATATTAATAATATTCTATAAAAATTTCTATCGTTTGAAAAAAAAAATAAAAAAACCTTTGTCTTAAATCTTAGGTGATAATTAATTTTTACTCGATATTTCATTAAAAATTTAAGCAAAAGTATTACATCTGAAAACAATCAAATTTACTTTTTAAATTCAGAAGCTTACGTTAGTCCCTTACAACGTTACCGAGAGTTAATGTAAGCAAGAAATTATATTTTGAAGTGCAAAGCTAAGGTGATGTTTGTTTTTTATTTTGAATAATCCACCGTCCAACTATATGTCTACGGATCCTTAGTATATTATTTTCTCTATTGATACTCTCTTTATACCCATCTCTTATATATCTTCTTACCTAAATTACATTAATTTCACAAGAACTAAAAATTAATACCCTCTCGATTGTATATAGTATAGAGTTGTTATTTATAAGATTGATCTCTCTTTTTTAAAAAAAATAATAATAAAATAATAATAATAATTCATGTCACTTTTATTGACTAATAATCTTAATTATAAGAAAATTGATTGATTAGTACAACTGATCCGGCACATGTGTGAGGCGAGCGAATATACGTATACGTACATAATGTGTTGTAATATTTGCATAAAACAACAAAAAGAAAATCCATTTATTCAAAATTTTCTGGTATTAAATCAATAATAAGTAATTATATTACTCCCTCCATCCCATTGAAACGTACGCGTTTCCTTACAAAGCGTACGTTTCAATGGGACGGGGGAGTATTAATCTCACAATTAAATGTATTTAGTTGTATACATTGAGAAACTGACAGCATCAATTGTAAAAATATTTAGACTATAATATCACATGCACTTTTCATCTGGTCATGAAATAATGTGTATCTAGTGGACCAAATATAGGACTTCTTCATTAAATAACTACTTAAAATTCCAAAGTAAAATATCAAACTTGAATATAATCATGCATATAATATTTGAGAGGAGGAACACGAAGAACTGAAACTGAAAGAAAAAATTATACATTGAGGTGGGATGTCAACGTACAAGACAAAAAGAAACATGCTTATTTTGTGTTATTAATTTCATCAATCACGAAATTTTATATTGTAAGACCATCTCACGTTATGCATTCCTCAGAACGAGAAAATGGTGGCTAGTTGTTCAAGAATTAGTCTCCTTTTGGTGAGTGCACTGATTTTCCAATTAGCGGGTTGGAACGAGATGGAGGGACCAGCCTTAGGCTTCGTTTCCTAGCTTTCATCTGCTGCTCCTTGTCACCTCTGACGCTCAAATTAGTTGATTAAAGCAGATTTCTTGGTAACAATTCTTCATCCTGATGGACGTTATGTTGGTTATCATTAGAAGAAGAAGTGAAAACAAGAGAAAATAGAATAAAAGACAAGAACAAAGCTAAGGTTTGCTGCTTCATCTTCATTAATTCTACTAAATTGTGCGATATTCAGCAAATGGTTAGTACAGACTTTGTCCAGACTTTATACATAGTGAGATTCTGGAGGTGTTACATATGAATCTCTGAGAATTAATATATAATTACCTTAAACAAAAATATATTAGATTCCATATCTACTCAATAATATGTAGTGTGATAATGTAGTAACAGGTACAGGTGGATATTTGGAAAAATGCCATGTGGAGGAGGTTAATTCACTTGATTTTCAACAAAATGTCATTTCTTATGATTTATAATGTTGCATTCAAATAAAGGAAGACAAGGTTTGATGAAATATATCCAACAAAAGTTTTAATTTCTAAGAAGGTTCCTGTTTACTTTTCTTGAACAGAGATAGAAACCACCTCATTAACTAATGTATTTCTTTAATTTTCAATAATTAAGAGAATCATCCAGTTCAGATATGTACATCATAATTATCTGCAGCATTTCATTGGTCAGAATAACAATATTGCTATCAGGCTCATCACAATCCTTTTGTTGATCAATTTTTACATCATAATATATGGTACAAGAATGCATCACCCTTTAAGACCAAACTAGCTACATGTAATACAAAATTTTCATGGTTTAAGGGAAAAACTCCAAGACTTGATGCCTGCAAAATTTTCAGAAGCAGCAGCATGACATCGACGACTCACGCTAAGGAAATACGAGACTTGATGCCTGCAAAACGAACAGCGACAAGTATATTAAGTTTCACTCGAATAATTTTCAGATGATAGTATGACAACTAAATTGAACCAATGTTCTTTCACACGGAAATAAAGACGACATCAAAGAGGGCACCAAGTTAAGATGCGTTCAGACCAGATAGATTCCAAACATATCCTCACATTTACACAAGAACCAATTTCAGATGTAAAATAAAAAAGAAAAAAAGAGAGGACAATAAAGATTACCATGTTTGTTGAATTAGTTGTTTGGTTTCTTGTTCACTCGATATCATTTGTCTCAGACCATCCAGGTTCATACGTTTCAAGAAATCCAATCTTTGCCTTGTTTGGAAGGTCATGAGGGTGCACAAATGGGACCCCTGGTGGCCATCCAATCTCCATTCTTACATTTGCACACGGACTATCGAGTGAATGGATGTGACTCTCACACTCCTTCAATGTGCAAAACCTCAACTTGATGCCCTTTTTATCAGCAATATCTTGAACCCTCTCTTTTAAGACTCTTTGAGCCTCGAGCCGGAGCCTCTTTGAAGGTGGGAGGGGCTTACATCTCAGGTTGTTCTTCTTTCTCTGCATCAGTGGTTTCATAGATCCTGTACCAGCATTTCATCGAGCCAAGGACCTGTTATTATAAACTTCTTACTAACAGTAATAAGCATAATTGATGAGATAAGTATTTAGGCAGAAAGGATGAACCATGGAATTCAATATATCTACTGACTGAATGAGTGTTGTACATAGCATGCTTCAAGCACTTTTATACACATAAGAGGAAACTCTACTTCAACTCTGTATAATCTTCCAAAAAAAACTGAAGAAATTTGCAAGTACTTTGTTGAGAAAAGCATAAATTACATTCTTAGTAAGAAGCATGATAAAATATCTTCAGAATTCTTAAACTAAAACGCTTAGGATATCACAACTTCTGACATATAAACCCTCAGTCCTCACAAGCACTTCCACTATACAGTTGATGAAACAGAAAATGCTTTAACCTATACTACCTCGATGAGTTAGAAGATAGGTTCAGAAAAATGTCAAAGAGAGGTTTTGTTTTTTTTTTAAAGAAAAACAAAGCTTACTGAAGGATGGTAAAATATAAGGAAATAGCTAGGAACCACATGCATATAGAAGTGGCAAACACAACTTCCCAAAGCACATTCTCTATATGGTATGTTTGTCAACAAAAATTAAGAAATTCCAATACAGACAGACAACGATAATGTATTAGTCAACCAGAAACATTTTGCAGGCTTGGAAAACCTATTACATTCAACTTATCTGCATTAAGGCATTGAACTACTTACATTTAAAAGTAATCAAAGAAAGGAGAATGAATTTACACACACCTTCTTGAGCCGTGGGGAAAATCAAATTAGCAAAATTGCTCCGATTAAGAAGTTGATAAGTGGATCTCTGCATGAAGTCATCAACTGGTAAAGGAAGTTGGAATTGGGCTTCAACCCCATGCCCAGCAGCTCTCATCTCTGAACAATTGAGACTGGTCATGGATTTAGGCATGAGTTTGAATGCCAGTGTACACCGGCCATACATTGAACCTTGGACATTACTGATATCTGTCCGGTGCATTGCAGGATTTATGTAACCTGCAGTTGCCTGGTATAGAGCAAGTCCAGGATACACTATCACTTCTTGAGGCCCAAGATCACCATCCACAAGGACCCAATGACCATGAATATCTCTAACATGGAAACCTGCCTTATCTGACTTGAGAAAAGTTAAAAGGGTTCTATCAACCTGATAGTCATGGTCTGAGAACATAATCATATGACCATCTTCTTGGGTGGTCAAATTATGATGCTGCGCTCCCTGAAAAGAAGGCCTCCCATGACAACAAAGAGACACTATGGATGAAGATATTTCTCTATTTCTTAAAGGAACATTATCAAGTACTTCAGTGAATGGAGAACTACGAAGATTCAGGTAGAAGCTGATAGCATCCAAGATATCTCTGGATGCTTTCCCAAGTAAAGAAAATAGGTCAATTAAGCCAGCTGGAGGGATTTCAATTTCATTACTGGGTTCAGTAGGAGTAAGCCCTGGTCTAAAATCATAAGCCTCTTGCCACATATGAGGATCAGCACAGTAACCAGAAGTCTTGCACCAATCATGAGAGTCTTCGTGCTGAATACTATCAGTGGTAGGGAAGGCCGGTTTATGATGAAAGTAAAGTCGTGATGACTCCAGACATGACCTTAAAAGAGCTCCATCATTCAAAGGAAATTGAATAATTGCTGCTGAATATTGAGCCAGTGACTGTGATAAAGTTGAAACTGACAATTTATACAGATCAGAAGGAAGACCTTCAGTGGGTATTAAATCAACAAGTTTCACACGCCCAAGTGTTGGGCCTGTTGGCAGGCCATTGCCCGCCATTGAATTCTCCAGGGCCGCCAATTTATATTCACCTACATACCAAACAAATTGCTTTCTCAAGCTGCATAAAATACACAGATAAATAGAAAATTATTAGTAGAATAATATTGCAGTAATAGCTTATATTCCAAACATGCACATTTCAGATAAAACTATTAAAGAACCAAAAAAAAAAAAAAAAGGTAGAAGGAAGACAATCTTCAAATATTGCTTTAAAAGAAAAAATAATTTCATAGCATTTTTACCTTGATGAGGCATGAAAGAAATTTGGTTAATGTGGGTTTTAGGTCCTTTCATTAGAATTCAATATTCCTTAAGTAGAACTACAAATCCTAAGACAAATAAATTTTATAGTGATAGTTTTTTTTTTTTTTTGAGTTTTATCGATTCAAGGCCTTAAAAATGGATAAGCTATCAATTTGGGGCCTGAAATTATTTTTTCTATCAAATACAAAACTATTATTATTATTTTTTTGGAAGCATGTTCTTTAAGTTTCAATTTAATTTAGAGCTCATCCAAATCGACACCGATTTACTATGGTTGAGGAGATAATGACAAATGTTAACACAACAAACCAGATTTACATGAAAATGACATAAAAAAAATGTCCAAGTTGAAAATTTACAATAATTTTAATAGATGCACTAATTAATTCCAGAGCTTCTCATGGACATAATAAACAAAATAAAAGTTAAAACACTCACCTTCAGCCGGGTTGGCCTGAATTCTGGGTTAAGTTTAGACCTTGGATGGGAGGGCATTCCAGATGCCTATCTCATAATATAGTTACACTGAGAAACAATAAAGAAGGAGAAAAAAGTTATAAACATGAGTTGAATCAACAGCATTAAAATACTTAGAAGGGTCAAAAAGTTCATATCTGCCATGCAAGAAAAGAAGAGGACATAACTGTAAGACGAAATGCAGAGGTGAATAACAATACACAAAGACACAGAATAATAGTTAACAATGCACGGAGATTCCAAACTAATTTTGGAGCAATTGTATACGAAGGGCCTACTCATGGGGAGATAAACTAATCCAGATGAACCAAGCTCCAGAAGCAAATGCACTGTGACTTGACATAAATAAAATGCTAAGAAAAACAGTACCACAGCTGGAAATGCACAAGCATAATTTATCTCCCTCATTAATCAACAAAAACAAACAATTGAATAAAATTAATGAATGGAATGCAATTTATGGTACATAATGTAACTTATTGAGTTACCCAAGTAATCGCCAGAGCTATACGAAAAAGGTGAAACATTAATAGCGACCTTTGGGGTTTCAGCATGTTATTGACCCCAAAAAAATATAAATAAAAAAAAATCAACACTACCAAGACAGGAGTCAAAAAAATTTTTAAAATCATTAGTCAGTATTTAAAACTTAACAAGGAATCTACAAAGGACTTCACTTTATAAACTCCAAAAACTTCCATGCACAGCAACACAAATAAAGAGAATAAACCAAAAAAAAAGAATCTTGTAAACAAGAATTTGAACATTAGCCATGAAGCATCTTACATTGAGGAAAGCACTCAAATAAGATAATGCAAAGAGGAGACTATGATATAACAGGAGACAGACTTCAAATTATTCCGAGTTTATACATATGAATTTGGACAAAAATGTGAGCTTCATACAAAAATGCCTCTTGAATCATCTAAAAACACAATCATGCCCTTTCACATTGAACAGTGCCTCTTTGAATAAAGGTATCAAACAACGGAGCACTCGTGCACTCAAGAGTCTATCGGTAGTATTCATATCAAACACTAAGATATCAAACCATTCCTATAATCATTCGTACACTGTAAGTGTTCTGAGAGCCAAACTCACTATTTCACCAACCAGTGAGTAAGAAATAAGACCCAAACATCCCATAAATACATCATGGACAAATCAGGGTGAGCACAATCTAAAGCTATCAAGAAATTATCACAACACTATTCACAATACCATGAATAACTTTAAACATTAAGATTGAAGGGTTAGGGAAAGGAGCATATCCTTCATCTACAATCAGAAAGAAGGACCACTAACATTCACATGCATTCTACAACGAAAATCACCGTAAATTCACTATAAAAAACATTTTTTACACAAAAAGCGCCAGAAAAAACTGCACTGAAACGAACTCTTACCTCTCTGAGTGAAAGGATTCAAATGAGTGTACACAGAGACTGGAGGATCTGAAAAATATAACAAAATTAAAAATTATGGGGAAAAAAGATAGGGATTATATGTGCTATCTTAAACAGAGCGCGAAAATTTTCGGGTTCCAGCGACAGTGGTTCCCGACGAGGCGGCGCAGATCCAGCGGAAATACGTATATAAATCTGTCTCTCGCTCGCTCTCTATGTGAATATATATATATATATATATATATACTAGTAAGGGCATCTCACTTCGTGAGATGTGAGCTAGTATTTGTGTTATTTTTTAGCACCTTGTAATCACAATAAAGCGTATTTATTTAGCTATCAAAAGGCCATTGCTGTACAATTACAATGGCTATTACATGTGCACAATCCTATGCATTTAAATTTTTATTCCTTCCAAAAGGCCACTACATGTATCTGTACATTCACATATAAGTTGAATCTGTACTTTCGTGCTCAAATCTTCAATTGATCTGAAATGAGAAGGGTATATATGCATATCACCAAACAAAAAAAAAAAAGGAAAAGGAAAAAGGTAAAGCTATATGTGATTGGTACAAAGATGACCATGAATAAATTACAAGAAAGGGACATACCTTGTATGATTGGCGGATGGTGAGCCTAGCGTCGTGTTGCCTGCATCAGAAACAATATGTCATACACGGCACAATGTGGACACTTAGATTAGTATACAAGGAAAATAATTCAGAAATGATATTAAAGTTTTATGTACAGAAATCAAATATACAAAATAGTTATGAAAATCCAACTAAACTATTTTCAAGCATGCCTTAAGTCTATATATGCTTAGAATTTATCAATTTATAAGTCAACAGTTGATTTTATCATTCAATTTTCGCTTTATCAAATCCAAAAATGTCAAGCATTTCATGACCTCGTACATTTACATATATAGTTTTCTAAGGAGGTGTATGTGCTATGTCAATGCATACATGCCTCAAGCAACATTTTATCATGAAATCCATCGTATCTTCTGTCTTGTATGAAGGTAAAGCCGAAGGTGAAGATAAATGACAATCTTAATTTGTAAGAAAAAACTAAGATTTTATACAAATTACATGAGTTGATGAAAAATGGTAAGAACAATCACCAAAATTATAGATGCACCTAAGCAGTTAGCCATATACAATATATTTGCAATTCGAAGCAAAAAAAGGCATATCTTCCATAAAATATATTAATGTGCCTTCAATTAACTGGAAACTCATCAGTCATCACTACAAAAGCAATTGTTTTCTGGTGCATCTAATCAAGCACAAAAGATGCAGTTATCTATTTCTCATTTTACCTGTCATTGCTATCTTAGATTAAATATGTTCCGAGCTAAACAAGTATGTAGAAGTTGGGGGGACTGAACAAGGTCTAAATAAGTGTACCCATTCAAAGGCAAATAACAACAAACTCAAGTTCATGAATTTAATCTACCATTCAAAACAGATTGGCATTAGGTGGGAGAGTGACATTCCGTTTCGCTTCTTCCCTCTACCAATTCTATAACACGACTCAAAAGTGACACGTTAACAATGCAGAAAAATTGGAGTACTGTATCCATTACAAAACTTTTAGCTTCAATTAATATGTCAAATCACCAAACACCATAAACGATCAATTAATAACACAACAAACCCAATAACTTCTAAGAAACAGTTTCCTAAAAAAATATTATAATGATTACATAAAGGAAAAAGCAATTAATTTGACCGTTGAGTTCTGAAAGTTCACCTAAGGTCCTCAGTTTCCCAATTTCAGTAGGCGCGTACAATTATGCGCAGATATTGCCCAAAACTCAGAAATTCGACAATATAATAGCAAAACACAGTAAAGTAGGATTTATAATTTAAAAAAGGCATAAAACTTAAACCAAAATAATCATAAGAAAGTAGTTAACTGTCTGTAGTGAAATGTTAATTGGGTCTTTCAACTACGTACACGTGTGCTAACGTAGATTTAAAACAAAAGAAATTTGATGTATTGGTTTGTTTATAAAAGTGAACTAAATGATTGAGCATATAGAGGACTTTATTATATGGTGAAACTCACCTTTGATTGAATGTTTTTGACCAAGAGTTAGGAAAGCGAAAGTGAAGCAGCCCAAAACTAATAATAACACAACAGGCCAGAAATATATATAACCAGTGCATATACGATATGATATTAAGCAGTCCCACTATTCTGTACCACACACAATATAAACACAATTCTTATTGTCATCCCAGTCACTTGCAACTCATTATTCAGTTTCAGACAAAATTCTACTTGACTAAAGCTTCACCAATTGAAATCAATGGAGGCACAAGATACCAAGGATTACTCTTTTAATTAAGTCTGGGGGTTTTGTTTTTACGACAGTCAACAATCATTCTCAGCAGTAAGAAGAGCATTTCAAGAACCCTAGAGTCGAAACTAATTACACAAGCACATTCCAAACCTAAGGAAAGGGGATATTACCTTTGTCGGTGCGTCAAACCTAGGGCAGAAGATTTTATAGCAAGTGCGAGCGCCACGAAATTAGGAAAAAGGAAAAAGTAATAAGGATCCTTATTTTAAATAGGGAAAGTGAGAATATGTAGTTACAAAAACAAATACTCCATGCGATAGAGGAGAAGTAACCTGCCGGTGCGAAGAAATTAACACAAGGGTTTGGTGCAGCAATTGCGCGCACGACGAAAACAAGTGGCAAGAAAGCAGAGAACCTAGATGATGAATTGATGGTGAAGAGAGACGAGGGAGAGCGATGACTGATGTGTGCCTGTTCTGTAAAAATTTTACCCAGATAGATGGAGGGAGAGTGTGTACCTAAGTAATCAGAGAAGTTGACACGTATACAAGCTAGACTTTTTTTACTAGCTAAGTAATCAAAGAAGTTGACACGTGTACAAGGGCGGAGCTAGACTTTTTTTATTAGTTTTATTGATTATTTAAGAATAACATTAATTTTTTTGGACGCTGTTGATATAGAAATTTTTTTTACTAACTTTATTGATTTTATAAGAATAATGTAGTCTTTCTAAATAGTAAAGTGTAAAATATGGAACATGTATTAGGTGAAAGCATTATTTTTTTTAAAATTAAAATGTATTTTAAAGTGTGATATTATATTTTTTAGTGATGCAAGTTATTATGGGACGAATAAAATTATAAAGTGTGATGATAATTGTGGGAGGATGAGACTACAAAATTGTTCAATATAAAAGTATTACTTGCTATAAATATATTTTTAAAGATATTTTCATACAATTTTGAATGTCTATAACTAAAAAATAGTGTTGACAATAATTTTCATTGATTCAAGTTGAGAAATTATAGAAGTTGTGATAAAAGTGGTAGATGTTTCTTTATTAATATATGAGGTTTGATTAATTTTGCACGAATAATTAGAAAAAAGTTTGAGAGATTAAAATTATTATTAGAAAGACTAATGAATCAATATTATTATTATTATTATTATTATTATTATTATTATTATTATTATTATTATATATATATACTAAGAGAGATTTCAAGGTTTGGGACCCATCGAATACGCTGCATGTGTGTACCATGGCGACGTTAATCGGCCATTTTAGAGCTGAAACTTGAAAATGGTGTATCCCATGTGTGTACCATGGCGACGTTAATCGGCCATTTTAGAGCTGAAACTTGAAAATGGTGTATCCCATCATTAGGGGCCCCATCGCCCTTGTCATGGGGATGAGTGAAGTAGATAAATCGCAGGATGTACCTCAAGTGGCTTATGTTTAACTTGCGTTTGCAAGGCAGGATTCGGCTTATAGGGAGGGCTCACTATTTAACTTGTGCTTGCAAGGGTTCGAATCCATAACTTGTGTTTGCAAGGCAGGATTCGGCTTATAGGGAGGGTTCACTGTTTAACTTGTGCTTACAAGGGGCCAAATCCATGACAAAGGCAGGATTCGAACCCTCATCCTGCAGTGTTTGCAAGGCAGGATTCGGCTTATATGGAGGGCTCACTATTTAACTTGTGCTTGCAAGGGGCCAAATTCATGACAAATGCAGGATTCGAACCCTCATCCTGAGGCAACCAAGCTCAGTTGGAAGGCCTTTTCACCCTCCCTTCTGGGGGCATTTTAGAGCTGAAACTTCTTTATATATATATATGGTATAGATATATAATTATTTATTCCTTTTTTAAAAGGTTTAAATAAAATTAAATAGTACTACTACATAATAGTAATTGTTTTTATAAAAACTTTTTCAAAATTTTTAGAGATACTTTATTGTGAGACGGGTCGACCCATTACAAAGTATGATTAACTTTCTTGTGAGATGAGTCAACCCATGACTAAAGTATGATTATTATATAAGTAAAGTATGTTTATTTGTAATTAAAGTATGTCACTAATAATTCATATTATAAGACCCTAAATCATACTTTAATTCATCATTTCTCATAATTTAGAAAACATACTTTAATATCATTTCTCATAATTTAGAAAACATACTTTAACAATCATTAAACATAATTTATCTATATAATACTCCATTCGTCTGCTAGATAGGTCCAC